>CAWUFW010009550.1:17500-617500 GCA_963921515.1 Calotriton arnoldi
TTTCTGTGCAAGGAGGCTGGCTGGATTCTGCCACTGCGCAGTGTACACTGTTCCTGGATGTCTGGCGGTGCCACACCGTTGCCTGGCTGCATTTGGTTCGTGCAGTTCGTCCTTTCTTGCTGTCTGTTGATGGGTAATAATGCCGACTGCCCTCCTCTTCTCCATGGGCGTCCTCCCCAGCTCCGGTGGCTCCGACACTCCTGGCTGCCTGGTTTAATCCTCTGTCAGCAGCTTCTCTTCTGGACGTGGCGGCCTTAGAGCCGTTGCCAGGATACGGAGGGATGCGAAAGATGCTCGGGGCCTGCAGGAGGTACCGGGAGGTCCCCGGGGGACTTTAGCTAGGTGTAAGACCTGGATTACAGAGTACCCTGAGAGTCTGGGTACAGGGGCAGCTTCTTTTACTCTAGCAGAAACGAACAGTAGGGATTATGGGTTTACCCAAGTAAGGCTTCCAAAAGGTAAACTTCCCCAATGCTCGGTAGCGTTGCCCGTGTAGCACGAGCCCTAGAGCAAGGCAGGAAATACCCCCCCCCCCCCACCTTGCATTATAAAACACAGTAGTAATCTGGGTTTAGTGGGCCCCTCTCAGAGGCGCAACTAGAGCCAAATTTCGGGGGGTGGGGGGGAGGAGGGGAGTTGGGGGACTAAGAAAAAATTTCGGGGGAGGGCTAATTCTTCCAGCAATAGGCAGAGTGGAGATGCAGGGGCTCTAAGAAGGGTGAACAAATAACAATTTCTCATTAACAAGCGAATGGTCTTTTAAAGACCTGTGAAGTACTCGGGTGCGGCTGTGTGTGCCCGGGAAGCTGTCTCAGCCCGGGCTGCCACACACGACTGGGGGGGCTGAAGCCCTTTGAGCCCAATGGGCGTTGCGCGCCTGGCCCCCCTAACCCGGTGCCAACCACACCTGCTGCACCAACGGAAACTGTGTCACTGCCACTACTAACCTGCGGGATCACTCGCGGTGCAGATTGAAGTGCTGCGATGTATCAGCAGCGTTTGGAAGGAGCTATGCTGCCAGATTATACTTAATGGTTCTCTCCGTGATAAAAAGTCTAAGTGGAATCTGAACCTATTGCTTTCGGATCTTTATAACAGGTGCATTATCCCACTGTGTTGTCTTACAAGTTAACATGAAGCGTTACCACAAAAGCCTATAAGGGCAGTTCATTCCTCGGTCTTGTGTCTCTTCGTGCATTGTGGGACTTGCAGTTCTACACAAATGCATAACTACAAAAGCCGGCATGCACTGGGAGAGCTACTCACCCGGACACAAAGCGTCCTAAGAGCGCAACCTCAGTGTGATAAACTTAACGGAGCTACATCGAGTACCAGCTTTCACTCCGCTTTAAGGAGCTGCATTTTTACATCAAAGTCAATAAAAGGAACCTGCTCAAGCATTTATTTATATTTACTATGATAAAAAAACAACAAAAGATATGCAGTATTATTTGTTTCTATTTTCTTATAATGTATCGGATGCCAGAAGCTTCAACTATTCTTTTTCTGTCTTTTAAAAAAGCTGGAAAGAGCAGGGCCGGACTGGTCGGAGAGGGCATCGGGCATTTTCCCGGGAGGTTGAGAGGCTGGAAGAGATTGGGGGGGGGGCGGTGTTTGCAGCAGTGGGGCCGTTTTTTTGTTACTGGGGCAAAATTTTGCAGCAGTGCTGCAATATCAGGTCCGAATAACAAAAGCTACAGTGCTTCACACTTGCAGCCCCCCCCCCCGCCCCCCGAACCTCCTGGGCTGGTCCTACAAAATTGCCAGGGCTGCTTTGGGTTCCCAGTCCGGCCCTGGGAAAGAGTTTTAAAAAAAAAAAGGCGCAAGACGCTTCCTGATCACCCTGAACATTCAGTACTATTGGCAGTGCGTACGGGAGAATGCCACCAGTATCCAACATATTTAGCACTCCATAGACTTTCTTAACTCTATCTCTGGAATATTGCTTGAATATATAAATAAAAAATGAAATATTAACTTAACTTACCCTTTGGCTGCACTCCGGTCCTGTTGCTCTCTCCAGCCCTCTGAGCACGGGTCCCCACAGCCAACTCCGCTAACCAATCCAGATGCTGCTCTCATGCTTTTAACCGAAGCAAATTATAGGGGTTAGCCCTAATCACCCTGCATAACCTGGACTAAAACATATATAAATGAAAAGTGGTGTAATGCGGGAACGAATTCTTATGTTGTTCGTTATCCAATGATTACACAAATGAATCAACGGTGCTATCTGCACAATTTCTGCGAATTTATTTTAACATTTTGATAAGCTTATAATCGTTCACTCCTGGAGTGGGTACATGGGTTCTACAATGTAGCAAAGCCCATTAAACATACACAAATAAACCAAATGAGGAAACATTTATAAGGGACAATCAACGCACAAAGCTGCACATACATAAAACATATCAAAAGCTCAACACCAAATGTACCAACTAGGAACTTATTTTCTTCTCTCTTCCAGTTGTTTTGATCAAATATGGCCGTGTTCTTTGGTTTTTACACAGTCCATGGTGGAGATAGTCTGTGGTTTGTACACACGTGAGGAGCAATTTTGCCCTCTAGATTCTTGGATGTGTATTAAAATGTCTTTGAAAAGTAATGAAAATTAAAGAGACTCCTCCATTAGAAGTGCTGACGCGTTTCGGCCTAGAAACTGCAGGCCTCTTCAGGACAGAAGAAAGATGAAGTACCTATAAGGGGGATATGAATACAAATATACATTCAGCCTGGTGCAACACAACATTAGCATTGGTGCACCGGCAGATGAAGCCCAGGTGAGCATAGTTAACAAAACCTCACCACCAGAGTCAGATATGGTGAAACAAGGAAAAAGTTAGTATTATTCTCCATTAGTCGTCTGCAGGGATGAGGCTATTGGTGTATGCTGCCCTGTGCTGTATAGCTCATGTGCGTCTATCAAGTGGCTGTTACTAGGGCATGCATGGGTGCTTGATAATCATGCAACGGGGTGGGTGTCTGCAAGCACTGCCAAAGGCTAGTGAAAGGTGAGTCATGCAATGGTAGCCCCGTCGTTGCAGATGACTAATGCAGAATAATTCTAACTTTTTCCTTGTTTCACAATATCTGGCTCTAGTGGTCAAGTTTTGTTAACCATGCTCACCTGGGCATCATCTGCCGATGCACCAATGCTAATGTTGTGTTGCACCAGGCTGAATGTATATATATATGTATTCATATCCCCCTTATAGGTACTTCGTCTTTCTTCTGTCCTGAAGAGGCCTGCAGTTTCTAGGCCGAAACACGTCGGCACTTCTAATGGAGGAGTCTCTATAATTTCCATTCATTTTCAAAGACATTTTGATACACATCCAAGAATATAGAGGGCAAATGTGTAAAAACCAAAGAACGCAGCCATGTTTGATAAAAACAACTGGAAGAGGGAAGAAAATAACTTCCTAGTTGGTACATTTGGTGTTGAGCTTTTGATATATGTTTTATGTATGTGTAACTTTGTGCGATAATTGTCCCTTATACATGTTTTGCTCATTTGGTTTATTTGTGTATGTTTAATGTGCTTTGCTACATTGTAGAACCCAGGTACTCACTCCAGGAGTGAACGATTATAAGCTTATCAAAAATGTTCAAATAAATTTGCAGAAATTTTGCAGATAGCACCGTTGATTCATTTGTGTAATCATTGGATAAATAACAACATAAGAATTAATTCCCGCATTACACCACTTTTCATTTATTATGCTGTTAACCAGCATGAGAGAAGCGCCAGAATTGGGTGGGGCGGGCTGGCTCAGCACTCATACAGGCACTAGTGGCCTGTGACATCTATCCACCTGGCTGTCTAACACAGCTTGGGCTGGAGAAGTTTAAAGTGCACATGTCAGGCTGGCCATCGCAAGACAGCCGACCAAAGTGGCAAGTGCACTTTTAACTGGTGTAGCCAGCCACCACTCCTCCCTGCTCCTAGTCTGCAGCAGTGACCCTGCAATGCCCTCAACCTCAGCTCCAGCTGGCAGAGCAAAAAATAAAATGGTAAAAAAAATCACCTTATTACCATTTTTTACTTTTGCTGTGCCCACAGCAGGAGGGGTGACGCTCCTCCGCCCAAATGGAGAAGTCAATGCTGCACCCACTGCATGTGTTTTTCAGCTCTTTCCCCTTGTGTTCTTGTTGCTTTCTAGCTTGTGTGCATCTCTTCTACTTCCATGTTGCTCTCTCTCCTCGTGAGCTGCCTTTCTCCTGCCAGGTCCACTACCTGTTGTTTCTCCCTTACCCAGTTCTCCGTTGCTTCCGCACCCACCACCATTTCCACAAAAAATATTTTATTTATTTGTTTTTTTTGGAGAGAACCAGGCAGGAAATTGTTGATGACCCTTCTGCCCTAAAAAACAAAGAAGAAGCGCTTTCACGCTACATTTGTGTCTCATCTATCAGTGCAAGCTGTCTAGTTGTGAAAGACGTATTGTGAACTTACAGTGGGCTTATGCCAGGCCATTGATTACCATTGGTTGTCTTTATTGTCACTCATTTGCTTGCTTCTTATTCAATCACTTGCTGTCCTCCTTTTCTTTTTGTCCCTCCCCGGAGCTTAGACGGTTTACAATCCTTTTGATTGGCTGACTTGTATCCTTCCACTGGTCTCATTTAGGGAACTACTTATTTCTTTTTCATTCAGCACTCCATTTGAGTGCATGGGTTTTCTAGCTCCCTCCCTCATGTGCTGCTTCCCCCACCTAATTCCTAGTCCCTTGCTGTGTGTCGCTCCTAACCCCTCTCAGTTTGTCTGTAAAAGCACAGCAACAGGAATATTTTTGTTTAGTTATGGCGGAAATGCAGACTTTAAGAGCTGTTTTTGTTTTATCTACTGCATTTCACATATTGCATACAAGTATAAGCGTTGACACAAATACTTTTATGGTGGTGAAGGAAGGGCCATCTGCTGCACTCACTCAGTTGGCATCTAAGGCAGGTGTACTTAGCATGAATAGTCTCTGTGAGGCCCATAAATCTGCTCCCTTACCTACTGCAGAGAACCAAATTGCGGAATCCTGTGGAAAGTAAATTGGGCTTTGGGAAATGTTTCAACTTTACATTCTGACACTTCCTTATTCTTTTTAAGTTCTGTTCAAAGTTTCTTGAGTGAAAAGTATTTGAAAAATAAATTATTCCATTTATAAAGATTGAAGCATTGGATTCAATGTACCGTTTTGAGATACTATAAAATATGTTTGCTTTTTTAAAATAATACTTTACAGACAAAGCCAACAGCTCAGCACTTGCATTATAAAGGCGTAACCTATTGGCTTTGATAATGCTTGTTTATTTACCGATCCGTCTTGGATCGGGCAATAAAAAAAGTGCCACCTGCATCATCTTGTAGGCATGTTTGTGTAATGGCATGTCATCACTCATGGCGCGCCTACAAAATGACACGCGCGCTTTTGTTTTTTCTTTGTTAGGTTTCACCTCAACAGTGTGCATGCACTGTCGGCAAAATCTATTGTTAACAAAAAAAGCTTAAAACAGGCTTGGAGCCTGTCCATTACTTACCATTGTTTGGCTTCCATGTCTCTCTTGTTATTTTACTTCTAAATGATCAGAGCCTCATGCTCCTTCCTCCAGGTGCTTCCAGTATGTGTCCCTGCCATAGAGCATGGACCTAGTACAGCTTCCTGTCTACGGCCAGTGCCCTTCCACTGGCCACAGATTCCTGGAGGTACTTTTTATTTTACTTTTTTACGTGCATGTGTCTTCTGACCCTCCCTCCTTCCATGTTCTTGAACTCCACACCTCTCCCTGCCTCCATTGTGTTGGTGCTCCCTCCCTCCTCGCACGCATCTCCTTCATTCTGCTTTCCCCATATCCCCTACCTTCTGCTATCGCTTATTGCTGCTTCCTTCCCCTCACCTCCTGTTGGTGTTGCTTGCACCTTCCTCCCAGCGCATCCCTCGTGTTGCTTCCCCCCTCCGCTGTTGGCTGTTGCTCCTTACTTCGTCCCCTGCACCTCCCTTTTAACGCTTGCCCCCTCACGCTTTTTTAACATATATTCGCAGCAGTGTGGGCTGCTGTGCAACATGGCTTAAAGTAAAGAAAAAAGTGATATGACGCGGTCAACGCTGGCCACGTCATAGTACTTTTTTTTTCTTTACTTTAAGCCATGTTGCACAGAAGCCTACACTTTTGGGCAACATGCCTTAAAGTAAAGAAAAACCAGCATTGGCAAAGCCAAAAGGTCTCAACTATGTGAGAGCTATTAGCTTTGCCAACATGTTTAGCCATGTTGTATACCAGCCACGCATAGCTAACAGTTAGTGGAGTAGATTGTTGTTGATTGGAGGGGAGTGGAGTAGAGCGGTGTGAAGTGGCAGGGTGTTATGGAGTGGTGTAGAGTGTTGAAGAGTAGTGTTATGGAGTGGGGTAGAATGAAATAGAGTGGCTTTGTGTGAAGTGGAGCGATTTATGGGAAATGTGTTGGCTCAAAGCTGCTGTGTGTGTGTGCCAATCAAAAACAAAGATGAAACCAAAATCCTGCTGTCTGTCTAATCTAAATAAGTGAAACCCAAATCCTCCCAAAGCCATCTGGAGTGAGACTGGCAAAATTAAACCAGCCCAGCTGCCGCTGACCAATGAAGACAAAAGAAGTGACAGTGACGAAGACCCCAAACAATGATAAGTATTGGGTGTGCTCTAATCCCTTTTTAAGTTTGTTTGGGAGTCAATAGATCCTGAAAACACTGCACATGCGCAGGCAAAACCTAAAAAGTGCTATGATGCGGTCAACACAGGCAGTGTAAAAGTGCTTTTTTTTCTTGACTTGACCTGCTCCCCTCCGCGCAGCTCCACCAAGTAGTTGCTGCCCTGCAGACCCACTGGCCCTTGCTGGGTAATGAGTTTGAGGCCCTCCTCCACCCGCATGCTCCTGCCTGCCCCTCATCTCTGGTGGTCCAGTGGTAGAGTGTCTCTGCTCTGCTGCTGTTCTGCCCTCTCTCCCTCTTTTTTGGACCCCTTTCCCTTCGCCTTCCACCTTTTTTTCTGCTGTTCTTTTCTTTTTGCCACTTTTCTCTCTTTACTCTTCTTCACTTTTCTAACTTTCACTTCAACCTTTTTTGCGCCACTGCGGAACCCAGCGGCCCGCCCCCTTCCAGCACAGTGTTCCCTGCTCCCGCTTCCCACCTCCCAGCTGTCCAGTCCCCCCCTCACAATACTTAATGGTGGCCGCGGAGTGGGCGCGCCGCTGGTGCGCCAAAGGCAAGCCCATCTGCGCCCCTCCACGCCTGGACTGCGCCCAGTGCCACGGACCCTGGTCCTCGGACCTGCCACCACTACGAGTCCAGCACCCTCCACACACTCAATCTGGGATGCAACCCCGCCTGCCAGCACTCATCGAACGACACCCACGGTCCCTTCACCTGCTACCGCTACACACCTTCACCCCTCTCCGCACTCCAGCTCCTCCACCTGCCCGGCTGACACTCACTGCACCCAACCGCCTCAACTGCATCCTCCTTAACATTTGATCCCTGCACAGACACGACATAGAGATCTGGGACCTCCTCGACTCTGCCTTGCCAGATGTCGCCTTCCTTATGGAAACCTGGACCAATCCCAGCTCAGCGCCGGACATCGCCACCACCATCCCCGACGGCTACAAGATGATCCGCAAGGCCCGTGCCAACCGACCAGGGGGGGAGGCATCGCCATTGTCCACAAAAATACCCTTTGCCTGACCATCCACGCAGACGACCCAGCAACCTTCATGGAGCACCTCCACTTCCTAAACCAGACCAACCCAAACACCACCCTCCGCGACACCCTTGTCTACAGATCACCCGGACCCCGGGCTCCCTTCACCAACACCATCATCAACTTCATCGCACCACAGGCCTTCGCATCCACTGATTACACCCTACTCGGCGACCTCACCTTCCACCTGGACAACCCCAAAGACCAGAACACCTCATCCCTCCTAGAGAACCGTGCCAACATAGGACTCAAGCAGCTAGTTACCTTGCATACATACACAGCAGGACACACTCTCGACCCTGTCTTCACCGCCAGCGACCACATTTTCAGCCACACCACCTAACTCCCTTGGACCGACCACCGCTGCATCCATTTCTCCTTCACCAAACCCACCATACACACCATGCCCACCGCTTCCCCCACAGTAGCTGTAACAAAGTCACCGAAGAACATCTCACCACCTTAGTCGAAAGATCCCCGCCACTGGCTTCCACAAAAACCAGTACCGCAGCATGTAACCTCAATCACTGCTCCGACACCCTGGCTCCCCTCAAGGAACCTCTGGCAATCAACACGTCAAGAAAGCAAGCTGGTTCACCCCCGCCCTCCAAGAATTCAGAAGCACCTGTAGATGGCTCAAGAAGAGATGGAGGGACAATAAACCCCAGAAGCCCATGCCAACTTCAAAGCAGCCACCACTGAACACCTCCACCTCATCAAAACCACAAAGAAAACAGCCCTCCAAGACAGAATCAACTTCAGCGCACACAACAGCAAAGAACTCTTCGTCATCATTAAAGAGTTCGCCAATCCCAATTGCGAGACCACAAAGGTCCCACCTTCCCAAGAACTCTGCAACAAACTCTGCACCTTCTTCCGCCACAAGATCAAGCAGATCTAGGACAGCTTTGACACCCAAGACCAACTGACCGCTACCGCAACCAACGCCGCCACCTCCAGCAGATCCTGCTCAACTGGACCCTGCACACCATGGACGACACCCTCAAGACTATGAAGAGCATTCACTCCAGAGCCCCATCAGATCCCTGTCCGCACCACATCTTCCACAAAGCCGCCACTGCCATCGCACCCGAGCTACGCCGCACCATCAACTGCTCTATCGAAACCACCACCTTTCCCGATGACTGTAAACATGCCAAGATCAACCCCATGCTGAAGAAGCCTTCCACAGACCCCACGGACCTCAAGAATTTCCACCCATATACTGCTCCCCTTTCCAGCCAAGGTCATTGAAAAAGCCATCAACGCCCAGCTTGCCAAGTTCATTGAAGCCCAACCATGTCCTGGACATCTCCCAATCCGGTTACCGAAGCAACCATAGCACCGAGACTGCCCTCCTCGCAGCCACAGATGACATCCGCTCCCTCCTTGACCAGAGCGAAACCGTGGCCCTCCTCCTCCTGGACCTCTCAGCGGCCTTCAACACCGTCTCCCACCGCATCCTAAGTACCTGACTCCACGACACCGGCATTCGTGACAAAGCCCTGGATTGGATCCGCTCCTTCTTCACCGGCCGAACACAGTGGGTAAGACTACCAGCTACCTCTCAGAGCCTACAGAGATCAGCTGTGGAGTGCCCATGGGCTTCTCCCTGAGCCCCTCCCTCTTCAATATGGCCCCACTTGTAACCATCGTCAAAAACCACGGAATCAACATCGTCTCCTACTCCGATGACACCCAACTTATCCTCTTTCTCACCAACGAACTCAGTCGCCCAGAACAACTTCCACTAAGGGATGAAAGCCGTCGCAACCTTGGTTGAGAGACAACTGCCTCAAGCTCAACCCAGACAAGACAGAAGTTCTCATCCTGGGATCCACCCCCTCCACTTGGAACAACTCCTAGTGGCCCTCTGCACTGGGAACACCCCCCCACGGACCACACACGCAACCTTGGCTTCATACTGGACTCCGCGCTCACTATGAACTGTCAGATCAACGCCGTCTCCTCGTCATGTATCAACACGCTCCACCTGCTCAGAAAGACCTTCAGATGGATCCCCACTGACTCCAGGAAGACAGTCACCCACGCCCACATCAGCAGCAGACTCGACTACGACAATACACTCTATGCCGGCATCACCCAGAAACTCCTCTAGAAGCTCCAGAAGTTCAAAACGCAGCAGCCAGACTGGTCCTAAACATCCCCAGACGCAGCCACATCACACAACATCTGTGTGCACTCCACTAGCTCTCAGTCGACAAAAGAATAACCTTCAAGCTCCTCACCCACTCATACAAGGCCCTCCACAACGCCAGACCACCGTCTCTCATTCCACGCACCCAACAGACCCGCCGCTCCATACAAATGTCACTGGCCACAGCCCCACGGATCCGCAGGACCAGAAACGGAGGAAGATCCTCCTCCTACCTCGCCATCAAGACCTGGAACACCATGCTTCTCCCCCTCAGGCAATCCCCATCCCAATTCAGGAAGAACCATAGAACTGGCTCTTACAATGAAACCCAGTGCCCAGACGGACCCCCCCCCCCATCGCCTTGAGACCCTCGAGGATGAGTAGAGGTGCTTTACAAACCCCTGATTGATTGACTTTATGCGTGTTGCACAGCAGCTTTCGCTACTGTACAAGATTTCTACAAAAATATCGACATAGCCAATAATTCTCGTATAGGTGAAACCTATTTGCTTTGCCAATGCTGATATTTTTTTTCTTTTGGCCATGCTGCTCATGCTGTACAGTCCCAAATATAGGTCCCAAATGTGTGTTTTTATTTTATCCCCGTCCTCTCCCTGTTGCTATACCCAACCCACTCCTTTGTTCCTCCCCTGCCCCCCATATTTAATTTTTAACTTGCATTTTATTGGAGGGCCGGCAGCTGCCATTTGCTGCTGGGCACTCCGCTACAAAAAAGCGCTTTCACATACTTAAAATTTCATTTTGTTTTAAATTTACCATTCCAAATGGTGTCTGGCTATCTTAGATCAATCAATAGAAAAAAATGAGGCCTGCGTCATTATGTAGGCGCATGCTTATGTGGTGATGCATGCACCTGCATGTCATAATGCATGTGCGTGCATATCTAATAATGCATGCGCACAGCTACAGAATGATGCAACTGGTAACAGTGGCCTTAACAACAACAACACTTTATTAGGCTTTTGTAAACAACCCATAAAAGTCAAGATTACAAATATCCAAAATTCACCATTCCTATAGTTCATCTACTATATATTACACTTCTTCATTAAAATACACATGATTAAAAATGCAAGTAAATACGAAATAAAAGGGATACCAAAGTATCTTTGCCTCCATGCCTGATCCACCCTCAGTAATTAGTCACAGCTCGATCTAAGCCTGACTGCGGACTTTAAAAAACGAAGAACATGCAATACCTTACTCCCTGAAAGCATTAATAAGAAAGTAAAGGCAGGACGCACTTGGCTCAAATTTGCCTTTTAAAAATTGGGATGATATAGGTCTTCCTCTGTACCTCATAATAGCTACAAAATATTAAAAAGTGGAGCAAATCCTGTGGAGACTTGCCGTTGCAGCCACTGGGCATCAGGATCACAAATTTATTTCTCCCACGTGGGTGGGCGAGGAGAAGATGGAATAAATCAAAGCGGAACCTGGTCAGCAAAAAGCAGTTGTAAGAGCTCGGGAGCCCTAGGAGATATGGATCCGTAAATTGAACAGTTTTCAAGATGATAAATCTACGTACACTGGGCTGCCTTAGCTCACGCTCTACCCTAACTGCCACCCGCTGTCTAAAAAAAGCCTCCTTGGTCCTTCCTGCTGATTGATTCCTGGTTGCTAAAGAGATCAGCTCTTCCTAGACTCCTAAAGCCTTCCCGTATGTATTTAAGCCAGGGAATATAATAAACATGGTCAAGGGCCAAACAGTCCTTTAGGATCTCTTTGTTTAAGGCAGTCCCGTTACCTATCCATATTTTGATCCAAAGACACAGGGGGCGAAAAGACAACAGGTCCGATAGATAGGCCATACCCAGCTCTATGTGTACTATGAAAGTAGAGGTTCCCTGAGGTATGCTTAAGAGCCGTCTCAGGAAGTTATTTTCAACTCTTTGGAGCTTGTCATGAGGGATATAGCCCCAGATTTCACTACCGTACGCCACCTGTGCGATGAACTTGGCTCTGTAAATCTGCAGGAATGATCCTATTGGTTTTTTGTCCAAACGGGAGGCAAAGTTGGAAATAGCAGTGTTAGCCCATAAAAATTCCCCCAGCTTTCTGCTTTTTAATTGTCCCCAATTTAACTTGGCATCCAGCGTAACCCCCAGGTAAGAAAAAGCACTGGTCTTTGGGGCTAAAGTAGACCCAACCTTAAAGTTAAAAGACTTCCTTGAGCTATGTCCCACCTGCATCACAAATGACTTAGAGTTATTGACCATTAGGTCCGTTGTCTTCCATAAATGTCACGAAGGAGCGAAGTAGAGTTTGCAGCCCCCTCGCGGTCTGGGCCATAAAGACGGCGTCGCCAGCATACAATAATACCAGCAGGCCGCGCCGTCCCACCTGGGGGAAGTCCACCTTTGTATCCACTAATGCCTTCTCCAGGTTATTAATATATAAATTAAATCAAAAAGGGGCCAATATGCAACCCTGTCGAACCCCTCTCTGGATTGGAAACTGCTGGGTCACCTTGCAATCTTTAGTGTAATGTACCTCCGTTTTGGTGTCCCTATGTAGGTCTCGTAAAAAGAGGACAATGTTTTTATCCACTCCCAGGCACGAAAAGGTCTCCCATAGCTTACTTCTATTCATGTGATGAAAGGCGGAGGACAGGTCCATGAAGGCCAGATAAATGGTGCCGGGGCAGGCAACTGTGTACTTGTTAAGGATCATAAGTAAAGCTCCCTGTTTTCCGTTTTTACTGATTTTTACAGATAAATACAGAAAGAAAACCATTTATTTTCTTGTCTGTATTTATTTTTAAATGTGGATAATAACGAAAATTGGGTGCTTTTTGAGTGATTCTAAATACCCTTTGCCATCACTGCCAAGCCAATAACTGTGTGGATTGATAGGTAAGGGGGGTTAAAAAAGAAAGGAAGTTTAGTCAAGAGGCTTAAACAGCAGTAGATACGCACAAAGCTGATACTGAAATGTGCATATTTTCATATAAGTGGATTAATTTATCTTCTGCGGATGTTCCTATCATTGAAACCTGGCAGGCATTCAAGCCTGAGTGCATATTTATTGGTTAAATAAATGTGGAAATATACCAGTTTCAGCTTTATTTTTTTCACAATACCCATAATAAATATGGATAAATATAGACGGAAATGTCAAAATAAATACCATAAAACCAGGAGCCCTAATCAAACACATTCAAGAATTGGTCCACTGTTGACCTCCCCGGACGAAAACCATATTGAATGTCTGCTAAGATGTTATTATCTTCTGCCCATGTGGTCAGCCTGTCCAATAGAATGCGTCCCACCACGTTGACCATTGAATCCAGCAGAAAGATTGGCCTATAACCGAGAGTACTATCCCTGTTACCTTTTTTAAACACTGGAACAATGGTGGATATAGCCCAGGTGCTAGGAGGGATGGCTCTTATATCTGCATTAATAATTAAAGTAAGGGCTGGCACCCACAACTGTGGATTAGATATTTAAAGATCCGGGGAAATATCATCGGGTCCTGGTACCTTATTTCTAGACAACCCTTCAATGCTAGTTCTAACTTCATCAGCTGTAATTACAAGAGCCAATTTCTTTTTCCCACTTCCATAAGCTGCCCTCACGTCTAATGGGCATCTGAACATTTCCTCAAAGTGACCTACACATTCGTCTTCTGTGATATGCGCATCGAGGACCTGTGCAGCATCTCCTGCCAAGAATGGACTATTAACAATGCTCCACAGCTTGGCATTGTTCTGTCAGGTACTAGCCTCGGAGAGCTCGCTCCATGCCTCCTCCCTCAACTCGACCTTGCTAACTTGACTTTATATAGCCTCTACAGGCCTTTACCAAAACCGGGGGCCCTTGGTTTGATACCCAACGCTTCACTCAATTTCCTAGTCGAACAAAAGAAATCATGATCAAACCATCTTGGGGCCTGGTCCGGCGGGTACAGGGACGGAGCCTTTAATCGGTCTCCTATAATACAACAGATGACCGAGAATGCCTCCAGGACGATCCCCGTCTCTGCCTGCTAGGTTGTACAGATATCCATCTCCCTATGGCACCTAGCTGAAAGGGACTCATAGAAGAGATTCAGGATTATATGTGCCCATCTTAGTCTTCTGCCCCCGTCCGTGGCTTGCAGTATCCCCCTATCCGCTGTCTTCCTAGATTTCGCTAGTGGAGCCCAGCTGATCTTGATACACAAAGGGTTGTGGTCACTGAAGATGCTATCTTCTATGGAGAAGTCCGAGGAAAGTGAATAAAGGGGAGTTGAAACAAAAATAAAATCTATAAACACTGCACTTCCCCTCCCTGTCAGGGTGGGAATGATAGGTTTCCTGCCCTGGTCCAACCGACACATGGCCAAGGTTAGATCGAACTCATCTACTAGGGAGTTAAGAATGTCTCCCTGCTTAGTATGTTCTAAGTGCATACCCGTTGAGCGAGGGCAGCCCATGTCATTTAAATTCGAACCACTTGGATCCCCACATAGGTGAAGGTTAAAGTCTCCTGCAATCATGAGGTTACTATAGTGAGGAGCATTAAAAGTCAATTTTCTTAGGAAAGAGCCCAACCTCGAAATATTACAAACGTCTGTAAAAGCGGTGGTGGCATTATAAAAATTCAGAAGCAACAAGTTATCAGACCCGCGGGAAAATAACAAGGCCTGCAGACAAGGGTTATCGCTTGGTAGCACCGCAAGTCTACAACGAACTGCTAAGGAGACATAGATTACCAGCCCACCCATATATCTTCCCGCCCTTGATGGTGTGGCAGGCACAAAATAAGTCTTCTATCCCTCCAGAAAGAAACTGTTTGTGATGGACCATGTCTCCTGAAGGCATATCACGTCAAATCCTTTTACGAATAGGCTCCAGACTGGGTCGGCAAACTTACTAGCTAACCCGGCTATGTTCCATAATACAAATTTTCAAGCCTTGCCATCCAACTGACCGACTGAGAGGCCAGGTGAAATCTGGGAGCTAGGGATTGGTGGCTCTGCTAAATCCGTCACCGTGAGTCAATCGCAGGTGTCCAACATTTCCAATGAAGCAAATCTGTTAAAAAGAGGTGTGTCGTGGGTCACCATCTGCCAACCAGGCTGGGAATGAGCAAGATGAGCAGGATACCTTCACAGGTTCACCTCACTGGGCATTGTCACGATACTTGAGGGTCTATAAAAATGCCCCAGGGGGAGGGCCACAATGGACAAGACGGGACCATGGGGTTTACTCTGATTAGCCACAAAAAAATTCTCTTTGCCACGTGGGGTCTATTAAAATTGAGGATAACACAGTCTCCTTCAAAGTGTTTTATGGACCTCCCAACCCACAATACTCTGCGCACCATGTTGATAAAACTCTCCATCCTTAAACCCAGGGCCGTGTTAGAGTTCAACCAGTGCAGGACTCTATTCTTTAGTTGATAGAAGTCTTCTGAAGCACCTGAGGGAAGCACTGGGACATTCCCCAGCACCACTACATACGGTGTTGATTCCGGTGGAAGGTGTAGGGTGGTTGACTTCTGCCTCTGCATTAAGGGGTCCGCTCCGGCCCCTGTACTGGCCCCCCCTGCTCTTAATACCTCACCCGATAAGGGTTTGGCTGGCCCAGGGAAGTCTTTTGGGCTCAAGGTTTTCGAAACCTCCCCACCACCCTGTGGGCCTGCTGACGGTGGGCCTAAATCCGCCAGGGACCGGGAGGGGTGGGTTGCTCTACCTTGCATGGGATTTATCAATGATGACTGCATCTGCCCCCTTGTTCCCTGTTCAAGCCCTCTATTACCCTCTGGCCGAGAACAGGCTGATGCCCCCACTGGGCCGCTGTGAGAGTCGTTGTCCCCCACAAGGCTAAGATGACTAATCCTCGAAAGTTCTAGCTCTATTGTAGCTAAACGTTGTTTGATAGGGTCCAGTTTGAGGTCCAAACTTGCCAACAGAGAGCCCAAGAAGCCTTCCATCATGGCCACCATATCATCCTTGGTCAGGGTTTGCAGCTTGTTGGCACTTTGCACTATGCCCTCTGCCCGTAGATGTTCTGCTTTGCCTCCAGTCAAAGAACCTTTTCTTTTAACCCCCGGTCCTGACCCCGTTCTGGTGCTCCCTGCTTGAATAGATGGCTCAGAGGCTAGGGGCATGATAGCACCCCTGCTTCGTGCATTAGGGCATGGTGACTCCATCTGAGTGTCCGCTTCCAGTCTAGTAGGTGAGATTAAAGATCTGAAATCCAGCTGGGAAGTCTGAGATACGGTGATTCTTGGTGGACTAGAAAGGGGACGATTTACCGGGGAGCGGGAGAGCCGACGGGCACCAACTCTAGCTCCTTATCTAAAATACCCGCTGCCCTTTGTAAAAAAAAAAAAAAAAGTCCATCGTGGTTGCTGCCGGCCCTGGGGCTACTGCCACCGCTCCTTTGCGTTTCCCCATAACTCTCGGGGGGGATCCTGCAACAGTTATCAAGCTGTACAAGGTTGGCACAGACAGTGCGTCTAACAAGAATGTTATAATCGAGCCGGGGCAAATAGATAAGGCACCGCGCCGGGAGGCAAAGCAGTGCATTTCAGCGCGCGCTGTGCAGGAGGGCTGCCAGAAGACTCCGCCTCCCTTCCTGCACAGCAGTTATGGGACACAGAGTCCCTCCTCAGCACAATCACCGGTACCCAGGAAACGAGTCTATATAACATAATATATCAGTCAGGCTCGGTAGCGCGTAGGTCAGCAGGCGTGCTTACTGCTTCAATCAACAAAATGGAGTCCCTCGAAGTAGAATATCATTCAGTGTGGAATGTAGAAATGATCAGTCGCTAGGCCCCCGCATCAGCTCTCACGATCTCACTCCTGCAACCAGCGGGTATAAATTCAGCCGGCCAGCCTCAGGCCTCAGGTCACTTACTTACTGCACTTTCAGTAGCAGTATCCCAGTGCTGCAGCTGCCACTCTCTGCCACTGCTGGTTCCTCTCATGCTCGCCTCCCCAGGGCCTGATCCCAGCTTCTAGAAGTCACCTCTTACGGGGGCCACTGATCCACCGCAGCCCTCCCTGGCTCCCACAGCGGGCTGAAAGCACAGCAGCGCCGAAGCACCTGGCCCCGCCCACTCGTGGCCGCGATCACAGGGCCTCCACCCAGCTGCCAGAACGCCCCGTTCTCAGGTGAATCCAGCCGAACACCACAATGGCCTTGTCATATGTCTTTCTTTTTGTTGCCAAAGCTGCACAGCATCATCAAAAAAGTATAGCTATAGCAAAAATGTCAACAAGGCGAGCCCTATTGTCTTTGCCACTGTTTGTGAGTTTTTTATAGGTATTGTCGTATGCAGGGTCAGATTGGGATCACAATTCTGCCCGGGCACTGACAAAAAAAGTGGCCCACATTCGCGGGGCGTGGCCCACATTCGCGGGCGTGCCCTTTCATGAAACACACAAGGAATGTAAGTGGGAGGATACTGGTCTTGGGAAGGACACAGGGCCAAGGTGACAATGTCCTACAAGCTGAGCAACTGAAAAACAGCGAGGCCTCTTTCTATTAAAAAATTATTCCCCAGCCCTCCAGCGCAGGAGCACCTGAAAAACAGCGAGGCCCCTTTCTCTTAAAATATTATTCCCCAGCCCTCCAGGGCAGAAGCACCTGAAAAGCAGCGAGGCCCCTTTCTATTACAAAATTATTCCCCAGCCCTCCAGCGCAGGAGCACCCGAAAAACAGTGAGGCCTCTTTCTCTTAAAACATTATTCCCCAGCCCTCCAGCGCAGGAGCACCTGAAAAACAGTGAGGCCCCTTTCTCTTAAAAAATTATTCCTCAGCCCTCCAGCGCAGGAGCACCTGAAAAACATCGAGGCCCCTTTCTCTTAAAAAATTATTCCTCAGTCCTCCAGCGCAGGAGCACCTGAAAAGCAGCGAGGCCCCTTTCTATTACAAAATTATTCCTCAGCCCTCCAGCGCAGGAGCATCTGAAAACAGCGAGGCCCCTTTCTCTTAAAAAATTATTCCCCAGCCCTCCAGCACAGGAGCACCTGAAAACAGCGAGGCCCCAGCTATTTGTAAATTACTCAGCCCTCCCCAGCCCTTCACTGCCTCAGGGCAATGACCTGGCAGGAGAGGGATAAAGCAAAAACACAGCTGCTGGGCCATCCATGGGAGTGGGGGAGGCTAAGGTGAAGATGGTGCCAGTTCCCAACATTGCCTGGCCCACACAGCGAGACCCATTCTTCCTCGCCCACTATGCCCTGAATGAGAAGGGCTGTGGGCGAGGTGTTAATGCAAACACTGTTTCTGGGCTGTGTGGGCCCCAGGGGGGCCGAGGTGAAAATGGCTCAAAGGCCTGAGCAACACCTGGCCCCCAGGGAGGCCGATTCTGGCACACAATCACCCTTCCCCAGCCCACCATCAGCATGATTGCTTGGCAGGGCAGGGGGTCAAGGAGAGGCCACAGCTGATAATCGCTGAACGGCCACCCAGCGAAGCTGCTTTCCTCTCCCTGTCCGTGCTCTCTGTGGAATGGGAAGGGGGGGGAAACGGCCCAAAGAGTGCACTGAGACACCGGCCCTTCGGCCCATGCCCGCAGTGCCAATCCGCCCCTGGTTACATGCTATAACCATAACTTTTCTTGAAAACTATTTTTCCATTTAACAAAATTAATTTTCTACGTAGCGATTGTACAGTTTTACAGCACTGAGAATGTTCTGTAATGATACCCTCATGGTCGGTCTCAGAAGGATAAAAGGCTATGATGCCTCCTGTTGGAATTCAGACCCACATACTGTGGGTTATAGATCCCTGAAATAGGGATCTAGGCCTACCTAATACAAATGTAAAGTTTTACCATTATTTGCAATTGCATTATGTTAGAATTGGGCGTCTCTAGTTGGCACAGGTAGGTTCTTGTGACAAATAGGGACCCTCGCCTCTAGTCAGGGTAAAGGGGTACACTCCTAAAATAACCCCTGCTCACCCCTTGGTAGCTTGGCACGAGCAGACAGGCTTATCTCAGAGGCAGTGTGTAAGCATTTGTGAACACATACAGTAATCTAGTGACACACTACAGATGGACACCACACAAGGTTTTATATCAAAAATAAGTATTCTTTATATAGTTTTAACACAAGACCATAAACGACAAAAATCCACAATACTGTACTTAAGATGGTAGGTTTAGCTTAGTTCAGTTCAGTTCTTAAGATGCGACACTTTAAGTCAATGTACCTTACGATGCGGGACGCTTCCACAACAAGCAATGTTGCAGCGATGGAAATGCGACAAAGTTCTGGTGCAAAGAAATAAAGACGTCAAGTTCTTCCTGATGCGGCACGCTTCTCCGAGGTTGCGAGAAGTCTCGACTCGATGCGTCAGCTACAGCGGTGACACCCTTGTTCAGCGATGCGACGACAGCGGCTTTGGCGGCGACCCTCTTCTCCGACGTTGCGAGACGCTTCCGCCGATGCGACAACTGCAGCGGCGACACCCGTGTTTCGTGATGCGACGGCAGCAGCTCCGACGGCGGCACGCTTCTCCGTGGATGCGAGGCGCTTCCCTTGATGCGGTGCAATGCGACAGCTACAGCGGCGACACCCTCCTTCGGAGTTGCGACGGCAGCGGCAGCGACGGCGACACGCTTCTTCCTCTTGAGTCGCGCTTCCAGCTCCTTGCGACACGCAGTCCCTTCAGAAGGCCCAAAACAGCAGCAGGCACTTCCAAAGGATTCTTGGGGAGCTGGTGGTTGAAGTCTGTTGTCCCTGAGACTTCAGCAGGAGGCAAGCTCTTTTCTCAAGCCCTTGGAGATACTTTACAAGTTGAATAAAAGTGCACCCAAAGTCCTTTCTCCTTCCTTTGGCAGTCAGGCAACCACTGCAGGCAGATCCCTCTAGCTTAGGGATAGTCTTCTCCTCAGTTCCTTCTTGGTTCCGCTCCTCAGCAAAGGTTTCTTCTTGTTTCCCAAAGTGATCTAATTTCCTAGGGGTCTGGGTCCCCTTTTATACCCAGTTTTCCTTTGTTCTCTGAAGGCAGAGAGGCCTCTGCTCTAGTCAAAACCAGTTCTGGTCAGTCCTGGAGCACTTTGTTTTTCTGACTCCTTCTTTCCTTTCAGAATGTGGGGCAGGGTGCTCAGCCGCCCGGCAGGAGGTGGAGCCAGCATTGTGGAAGGCAGGCACAGCCCTATTCAGACCCAGGTGCAACTCCTCCCTCCACTCTGGATGCAGATCTTTCTATTCAGCCCTGTGCTGACTCACCCTGTCTCCTGTAGCCACCCCCAGCCCCTGTCACTCAATCTCCAGACAAGGAATACACAACCTAGCAGAGGCAGGCTTGGAAGTTTAGGCAAGAAAATACCCACTTTCTAAAAGTGGTATTTTCAAACACAGAATGTTAAAACCAACTTCACTAAAAGATGTATTTTATCATTCTGAGTTCAGGCATACTAAATTCGTTTTTCTACCATGTTCCCTGGGTCAGTTCTGACTATAAGGTGTAATAGTCAGTCTGCCCATTCTGGCCTATGGGGAGCAGGTAGCCTTGCAATAGTGAAAAACGAAAATGGCTGTAATTCACTATTAGGACATGCCACACACACCAGGGCATGTCCTACCTTGTACTTACAATGCACCCTGCCCTAGGGCCTACTTTAGGGGTGACCAACATGCAGTAAAGGGAAGGTTTAGGGACTGGTAAGTGGGTGCACCCACCAAGTCGACATGGCAGCTCTAGGCTGCACATAGGCTCTGCGATGGCAGGCCTGAGGCACATTTTACAAGCCGCTTCTGTGGGTGGCACAACCAGTGCTGCAAGCCCACCAGCGGCATTGGATTTACAAGCCCTGGGCACACTCAGTGCACTGTACTAGGGACTGACAAGTAAACCAATCATCCAATCATGGAGTCACTAATCCATCACACAATTTATAATGGGGAGAGCATATGCACTTTAGCACTGATCAGCAGTGGTAAAGTGCCCAGAGTCATAAAACAGCCAACAACAGGTCAGAAAAAATATAGGAGGAAGGCAAAAAGTTTAGGGATGACCCTGCAAAAAGGGACAAGTCCAACACAACCCCCTTCCAGCCAAAACGCAGGGTAGACCAATCACTACCTTGATGGGCTTCCCTGCTTTGGGCGATAGAACCTGGACCTGGCCCGCAACAGCAGGGGCATACTCCAGTTCTACGCCAATCTGAACCTATTGGAATCCCTCTGTCCATACTCTCAGGGCCCACCAAGCTAATCCATGGGGAACCCTTCTCCTCACCTGTGGACCCCACCTGTGCAGCACCTAACCTTAACTGGCTCACAGGTGTGTCCCAACAGACAGACAGCAAGCCACAGTGGCCACTGACAGGGGTCAGGGATGAGACCCAGGCCTTATGCCTCTCAGGGCTCTCAAACCTCTGTGGCGTCAGAGAGCGGGGGGCAGTAGCCCCAGGTGCTTGGCACCCTTTGTCCACTCTCCCTCCTGTCAGGTCAGGTATGACATCCTGGCGTTGACCCACCAGCCCCGGGCCTATACCCGGATGCTGGACTGGAGACTGGGGTGGGCTTTCCCACACCCGGTCCTCCTCCTGGGGCTCTGTACCCTCCCACCTGGAGCGGTACCCCTTCCAGAATTGTCAGGGCACCTGCGGCAGGTGTCCTGCACAACTCGCCCACCAGTTCAGGGGTTCTATCCTGCAACTGGGCGCCCAGGTCAGGGGGACACCCTGAACCTGGTCCTCCAATCTAGGGTCTAAACCCTCCAGTTGAACCGGGGTCAGAGGCGAGGACTCCCTCCCTCTGCAACCCCTTCCAGAGTACTGCCCCTCCCATCAGGAGCGGTACCTCCTACCAGAATTGTCAGGGCACCTGTGGCAGGTGCCATGCACACCCGCCCACCAGTTCAGGGGTTCTATCCTGCAACTGGGATTCCAGCATAGGGTCTGTACCCTTAGACTGGGCAGAGGCCAGGGGTGAGGCTGTCCTCTCCCCGCCCCCCTTACTGGGGTCCTGCACCCTCCCACCTGGAGCGGTGCCCCCAGAAGACAAACTGGTAGGGGCACTGTTAGCAGCGGCCCCTTCCTCCAGGTCAGGGGGGACACCCTGAACCTGGCCCTCCAACCCAGGGTCTGTACCCTTAGGCTGGACCTGTGCCTGGCAACCCAGGACTTCCGGGAGGGTACACCAACCCCCCAAGGGAAACACACTCCTTTAGAGTTGTGTAATAATCTGCCTGGCGCACCAGGACTTCCTGGGGAGCACGCATGCCCCCAGAGGGTAACACATCTCTCATGTGTTGTGTGACAGTCCGCCTGGCGCAGATCTCCCGATGCCTGTCCATCTGACAGCGCGGGGAGATCCCCCAGGACAGAAGTGGTGTTACCATGGTCATTCACTGGTGACTCAGCCCTTCTGGCTGGTCCCTGACCCACTGGTTCTTCCACTGGGGACTCTCTCCCCTCTCACCCCTCACTCTGGACTTCTGCACCCTCCCAACTGGAGCGGCACTGCCAGACACCAGAAACACTGGAGCTCCATTTACAGACGCTCCAGGTTCTCTAGACACTAGGAGATCCTCCTCAACAGGCGGCCCATCAGGACAGCCTAGGCTCCCTACCTGGTGTTCCCTTAAAGAACCATCCAGGCTCTGAGACTGGGTTTCGGGCACCTTGGGACACGCAGCCCCACACTCACTCCTTCTCCACTGAGACAGGACGTGAGTCCCTGCACCCCTCCCATTACCACGGGACCTAGCTGGGCTACACTGAACCTCTCCCACCACTCTGGGTTGGAAGACACCTGAGCCACTCCTCTTAGGGTCACTCCCCAATGCCTCTTCAGACCCTCTGGAATCCACCAAAAGGTCTCGCCTCCAATGTGAGCTCCCTGAGGTCAGAGAACTCACACTCCAACAGGTGTTGGCATAGCTCTGGAAAACAGGGACTTACAATATGCTCTCCCACAATTGGATCACACAGTCCCCCACAGGGGTTAACCAAACTATCCTTCACCTCACCATCCAGTGCCTCGCACACGTACTCCCACACCACTCTTCTGAGATTGGCAAGACAGTATCTGACTGTCTCTGTCACTCAACCCACACTCTTCTGGGCGGTCTTCACACTCACATACCAGGACTTCAACCATGGGGGAACCCCTCTCCCTGCACCTCTCATCTAGAGTCAGTAGAGTGTCCCTCCCACCACTAGGACCATGAATCCCTGCGTCAGTTTCCCTATTCCTCTCAGGGACACTGCGCACTACTGGAGCTACCTCATGTCCTTGAACCTCCTGGTGTATGTTAACCCCTCCAAGTCAGGCGCCACATCTCTGGGTGTGTGCACTACTCTCTCAGCACTGAATAACTTAATTTTGTTGCCACCATCTGAGCTGGACTCCACCTCCAACTCAGCAAAGCTCACTTCCTGAGCTGCCCAAATTTCTTTTTCTTGGGCTAAGGCCCTCTGAGCCTCATCAAGCTCTCTCAGCTCTTCGTCAATTTCTCTCAGCTTCTGCTCATAAGCCAGAAGCCAGCTATCTTTTTCTGTTTCTCCCTCACTTCTAGGGAATTCCTCCTTCTCAGACTCAACTGGTAGTGTTGCCTTCCAGCTGGGTAACTCATACTGAAATAGGGATGCCTCTAGATCCTCCCTGGACCTTCTCTTCACAGGCAGCCCCTTTCCTTGCAAAACACACGTAGTTCCTTCATTGTGTAGACAAACATGTGCCAGAAGTCGAGTTCCATTTTGCAACAACTAACCAGAGTCATAGTATCAAAAATACCTCCAGGAGGACACCATAAAACAGAAAAACAGTATGTGGTTGCGTTTGGTCTGCACTCACTAGTAGTGTTCACCAATCACTGTACATGAGTCACAAATGCAAGTCCAGAATCCTCACCGCTGACCACCAATGTTAGAATTGGGCGTCTCTAGTTGGCACAGGTAGGTTCTTGTGACAAATAGGGACCCTCGCCTCTAGTCAGGGTAAAGGGGTACACTCCTAAAATAACCCCTGCTCACCCCCTTGGTAGCTTGGCACGAGCAGACAGGCTTATCTCAGAGGCAGTGTGTAAAGCATTTGTGAACACATACAGTAATCTAGTGACACACTACAGATGGACACCACACAAGGTTTTATATCAAAAATAAGTATTCTTTATATAGTTTTAACACAAGACCATAAACGACAAAAATCCACAATACTGTACTTAAGATGGTAGGTTTAGCTTAGTTCAGTTCAGTTCTTAAGATGCGACACTTTAAGTCAATGTACCTTACGATGCGGGACGCTTCCACAACAAGCAATGTTGCAGCGATGGAAATGCGACAAAGTTCTGGTGCAAAGAAATAAAGACGTCAAGTTCTTCCTGATGCGGCACGCTTCTCCGAGGTTGCGAGAAGTCTCGACTCGATGCGTCAGCTACAGCGGTGACACCCTTGTTCAGCGATGCGACGACAGCGGCTTTGGCGGCGACCCTCTTCTCCGACGTTGCGAGACGCTTCCGCTCGATGCGACAACTGCAGCGGCGACACCCGTGTTTCGTGATGCGACGGCAGCAGCTCCGACGGCGGCACGCTTCTCCGTGGATGCGAGGCGCTTCCCTTGATGCGGTGCAATGCGACAGCTACAGCGGCGACACCCTCCTTCGGAGTTGCGACGGCAGCGGCAGCGACGGCGACACGCTTCTTCCTCTTGAGTCGCGCTTCCAGCTCCTTGCGACACGCAGTCCCTTCAGAAGGCCCAAAACAGCAGCAGGCACTTCCAAAGGATTCTTGGGGAGCTGGTGGTTGAAGTCTGTTGTCCCTGAGACTTCAGCAGGAGGCAAGCTCTTTTCTCAAGCCCTTGGAGATACTTTACAAGTTGAATAAAAGTGCACCCAAAGTCCTTTCTCCTTCCTTTGGCAGTCAGGCAACCACTGCAGGCAGATCCCTCTAGCTTAGGGATAGTCTTCTCCTCAGTTCCTTCTTGGTTCCGCTCCTCAGCAAAGGTTTCTTCTTGTTTCCCAAAGTGATCTAATTTCCTAGGGTCTGGGTCCCCTTTTATACCCAGTTTTCCTTTGTTCTCTGAAGGCAGAGAGGCCTCTGCCTAGTCAAAACCAGTTCTGGTCAGTCCTGGAGCACTTTGTTTTTCTGACTCCTTCTTTCCTTTCAGAATGTGGGGCAGGGTGCTCAGCCGCCCGGCAGGAGGTGGAGCCAGCATTGTGGAAGGCAGGCACAGCCCTATTCAGACCCAGGTGCAACTCCTCCCTCCACTCTGGATGCAGATCTTTCTATTCAGCCCTGTGCTGACTCACCCTGTCTCCTGTAGCCACCCCCAGCCCCTGTCACTCAATCTCCAGACAAGGAATACACAACCTAGCAGAGGCAGGCTTGGAAGTTTAGGCAAGAAAATACCCACTTTCTAAAAGTGGTATTTTCAAACACAGAATGTTAAAACCAACTTCACTAAAAGATGTATTTTATCATTCTGAGTTCAGGCATACTAAATTCGTTTTTCTACCATGTTCCCTGGGTCAGTTCTGACTATAAGGTGTAATAGTCAGTCTGCCCATTCTGGCCTATGGGGAGCAGGTAGCCTTGCAATAGTGAAAAACGAAAATGGCTGTAATTCACTATTAGGACATGCCACACACACCAGGGCATGTCCTACCTTGTACTTACAATGCACCCTGCCCTAGGGCCTACTTTAGGGGTGACCAACATGCAGTAAAGGGAAGGTTTAGGGACTGGCAAGTGGGTGCACCCACCAAGTCGACATGGCAGCTCTAGGCTGCACATAGGCTCTGCGATGGCAGGCCTGAGGCACATTTTACAAGCCGCTTCTGTGGGTGGCACAACCAGTGCTGCAAGCCCACCAGCGGCATTGGATTTACAAGCCCTGGGCACACTCAGTGCACTGTACTAGGGACTGACAAGTAAACCAATCATCCAATCATGGAGTCACTAATCCATCACACAATTTATAATGGGGAGAGCATATGCACTTTAGCACTGATCAGCAGTGGTAAAGTGCCCAGAGTCATAAAACAGCCAACAACAGGTCAGAAAAAATATAGGAGGAAGGCAAAAAGTTTAGGGATGACCCTGCAAAAAGGGACAAGTCCAACACATTTATATAGCATTTCGTCCCCCATGATGGAAAATAAAACAAAATACGTTTAATCTTTGTGGTGTAGTTTCATATCATTTTTAATTGATAGGCAAAATACTTCAGGCCTCTCACTGCCACTATGTTTTAATTGCCCTGTGATGGGAATGCATTGAATTTTATTGTAGTAAGAGCGTCTTCCCACCTGTGCAACAGACACGCTAGGGGCTTATTTATGGGGAAGTCACACAGTGCAGCACAGTAAGTCACCTTGCTGCGCTGCACGACAGAGAAATGGCAGGAATGCGCCGTATTCAAGGCAATACGGCACTTTCTGTCCTTTCCTCAGCACTGGCGCCCTTTTGGCTGCCTAGCGCCAAAGCAGGCACCCTTGCAACATGGTGCAAGGGTGCCTCCATTGCATGCAGGATTGTTTTTGTGCAGCAAGGGGCACCTTCCTGCACAAAAGCAATCCTGGGAGGCATATTCCTCTTTTCTATGTGTGCTGCAGAATGCAGCACTCATAGAAAGAGGAAGAAACAAGGAAACACAAAGCTATTTCTCCTCCTTACACCTCCCCTGGAAGAGTGTACGATTTTGGCTCATTACCAGGTTTACAAGTTCTTGTAAATTTGGGGATGTGTCAAAATCTATGGGAGTTGCATGGGAACACCCACTCAACACCTCCCCAGAACAGAGTAACCCAATACAGCAATTTGTGCAGCGTTGCGTTACTCCAGATTTTTGGACCCACTTAGAGCCAGGCAAAGTGGCTTTGTGTGGCTTCAAAAATCTGTCTTAAGGTTTGTGTCGCTCTTGCACCAAGAGTGTCTTCATACCTGTGTAACAGACACACTAATGGGCTTATTTATGAGAGCTCTGTGTCTTTTTTGCTCCACGTAAAGTGGTACGTGCGTGACGCAGGGCTCTCACAAAGATTCATGAAGCCACGCTAAGCCACCCTGCGTGGCTTTGAGTGGCCTCATAAATTATGAGTAAGGCGAGGCAGCACAAACCGCTATGTCGGCTTACTCTGCACCCGGGAGACATTCCATGGGCGTTGCGGTGGGTTTTCCCACGCAACACCCATGGAATTTGACACTGACCCAGATTTACAAAGTGATGTAAACCTGGGGAAGCGTCAAATCTGTATCCCTCCCAAGGTGAGGTGTAACAAGGAGAAATATTTACATTTTTACTCATTTTTTCCTCTTTCCATGTGTGCTGCATTCTGCAGCACGCATAGAAAGAGGGAAACACCTCATAGGATTGCTTTTGTGCAGGGAGGTGCGACTTCCTACACAAAAACAATAATGCCTGCAACGGAGGCACCTTTGCACCATGGTGCATGGGTGCCTACGTTGGCGCGAAAAAAAGCCAGCACAGGGAGAAAGGACAGGAATGCGCCGTATTGCTTAAATATGCCATAAATGAGGCCTTAAATGAGCATCAGTAGCCTTTGTTTATTTAAAGGATCAAGCAGAGCTGAGCTCTATGAAGCCCAGCAGTGAACAAAAATAGAGGCCCATCATGCTTAAATAACCCCTGGGAGGGCATGAACACTTTCAGTATGAGCTGGCAGCCTCAGCCCGGCCAGGGCACCCACGGTATTTGACAGGGATGGGCAGTTGTTGTGTGCCTGTCCACGTGGAATGCGAACGCTTGGTAAGTATGACACTTATTTTGTATGTTTGTGTGTCTTTTAAAAAAAAAATTAAATAGACGGATGGTTAACCCAAATCGAACAGGTCAGACCTTCACTGCATAAGCAAATCTCTTATTCACAGGGTGACATTTGGGAACATGAAAGAAAGATTTAGAGAATGAAAAAGGAAGAATGAGAATGTACCCATTTACATGCATCGAAGTTTGATAATGGCTTAAAGGAGGAAAAAGGCAAAATAACATCGTTTTAGTCGAAAAAAGCTTGAGTCTCCCATCAGTATTGGAAGTGTGTCATATTTAATTTAAAAAAAACAGAGTAGAGAGCAATAATGCAAATCAGAAGTAAAGGGATATACTGGAGATGTTTGGAATAGCACAAACTAAATCAAAAGTAAAATAGAACTAATTTATATATGCACTTACTGAAATATTCCTCCTCTCAAAATGAAATCACATAAGGGATAATTACCAAACAAACTACCAGAATTGATGGTAAATCACAAACGGTGGAGCTTTCACGGCAGCAGGGTCTCCACAAAATGTTGTGAGTGGAAAGTTAATCTGAAAAACGCATAAACTGCAGGAAAGCCCATCTCAAAGTTACATTTTAAGCAGCATTTGTGATTTTATGGCAGATTCATTGTCAGCACAGGCATCTGTTTGGAAAAATACAAGTTGTATATCTTTTAACCATGTTCTGCACTTCTATATCTGGAAATTGATTATAGACCTGTGGCCCTCAGAGGTGTGGGGCTACTACCTCATTTGTAAAATCCCTGATTTACCCAGCTCAAGCTAGACCATGGGTACTCACAAACTTTCTCTCGGGGGCCAAATTTACAGTGTGGTTTGTGGCCGAGGGCCGCACCAGTGGGGGCGGGGTCAGTGGGGGAGGGGGCGGGGCTAGAGCAAAAAAAAATATATGACCATGAGGTTGAACACAGGCCCCTGCAGCGGACGCCTTCGTCCACTGAGCCACCAAACCCAGCATACACACATCTCTCTCGCTCTGTCTCCCTCCCTCTCTCTATCTCTCCCTCCCTCCCTCTCTCTCCCTCCCTCTCCCTCCCTCTGTCTCCCTCCCTCTCCCTCTGTCTTCCTCTGTCTGTCTTCCTCTTTCTGTCTCCCTCTGTCTGTTTCCCTCCCTCTGTCTCCCTCCCTCTGTCTGTCGCCCTCCTCCGTCTGTCGCCCTCCTCCCTCTGTCTGTCTCCCTCTGTCTGTCGCCCTCCTCCCTCTGTCTGTCTCCCTCTGTCTGTCGCCCTCCTCCCTCTGTCTGCCTCCCTCTGTCTGTCGCCCTCCTCCCTCTCTGTCTCCCTCCCTCCCTCTCTGTCTCCCTCTCTCTCTGTCTCCCTCTCTCTCTGTCTCCCTCTCTCTCTGTCTCCCTCTCTCTCTGTCTCCCTCTCTCTGTCTCCCTCTCTCTCTGTCTCCCTCTCTCTCTGTCTCCCTCTCTCTCTCCCTCTCTCACTCCCTCTGTCTCCCTCCCTCCCTCTCTCTCTCTGTCTCCCTCCCTCTCTCTGTCTCCCTCTGTCTGTCTCCCTCCCTCTCTCTGTCTCCCTCTGTCTGTCTCCCTCTGTCTCCCTCCCTCTCCCTCTGTCTGTCTCCCTCCCTCTGTCTGTCTCCCTCCCTCTCCCTCTGTCTGTCTCCCTCCCTCTGTCTGTCTCCCTCTGTCTGTCTCCCTCTGCCTCCCTCTGCCTCCATCTCCCTCTGCCTCCCTCTCCCTCTGCCTCCCTCTCCCTCCCTCTCCCTCTGCCTCCCTCCCTCTGTCTCCCTCTCTCTCTGTCTCCCTCTGTCTGTCTGTCTCCCTCTGTCTGTCCGTTTCCCTCTGTCTCCCTCCCTCTCCCTCCCTCTGTTTCTCTCTCTCTCTCTCCCTCTCTCTGTCTCCCTCTCCTCTCTGTCTCCCTCTCCCTCTCTCTCTCTCTGTCTCTCTCTCTCTCTCTCTCCCTCTGTCTCTCTCTCTCTCTCTCACTCCCTCTGTCTCCCTCTCTCTCTGTCTCCCTCTCTCTCTGTCTCCCTCTCCCTCCCTCTGTCTCCCCCTGACTCCCTCCCTCTGTCTCCCTCTGCCTCCCTCTCCCTCTGCCTCCCTCTCTCTGTCTCCCTCCCTCTGTCTCCCTCTCTCTCCCTCTGTCTCCCTCTCTGTCTCCCTCTGTCTCCCTCTGTCTCCCTCTCTGTCTCCCTCTGTCTGTCTGTCTCCCTCTGTCTGTCTCCCTCTGTCTGTCGCCCTCTGTCTGTCTGTCTCTCCCTCTGTTTCCCTCTCTCTCACTCCCTCTGTCTCCCTCCCTCCCTCTCTCTCTCTGTCTCCCTCCCTCTCTCTGTCTCCCTCTGTCTGTCTCCCTCCCTCTCTCTGTCTCCCTCTGTCTGTCTCCCTCTGTCTCCCTCCCTCTCCCTCTGTCTGTCTCCCTCCCTCTGTCTGTCTCCCTCCCTCTCCCTCTGTCTGTCTCCCTCCCTCTGTCTGTCTCCCTCTGTCTGTCTCCCTCTGTCTCCCTCTGTCTGTCTCCCTCTGCCTCCCTCTGCCTCCATCTCCCTCTGCCTCCCTCTCCCTCTGCCTCCCTCTCCCTCTGCCTCCCTCCCTCTGTCTCCCTCTCTCTCTGTCTCCCTCTGTCTGTCTGTCTCCCTCTGTCTGTCCGTTTCCCTCTGTCTCCCTCCCTCTCCCTCCCTCTGTTTCCCTCTCTCTCTCTCCCTCTCTCTGTCTCCCTCTCTCTCTCTCTCTCCCTCTGTCTCCCTCTCTCTGTCTCCCTCTCCCTCTCTGTCTCCCTCTCCCTCTCCCTCTCTGTCTCCCTCTCTCTCTCTCTCTCCCTCTGTCTCCCCTCTCTCTCTCTCACTCCCTCTGTCTCCCTCTCTCTCTGTCTCCCTCTCTGTCTCCCTCTCTCTCTGTCTCCCTCTCCCTCCCTCTGTCTCCCCCTGACTCCCTCCCTCTGTCTCCCTCTCCCACCCTCACCCTCTGCCTCCCTCTCTCTGTCTCCCTCCCTCTGTCTCCCTCTCTCTCCCTCTGTCTCCCTCTCTGTCTCCCTCTGTCTCCCTCTGTCTCCCTCTCTGTCTCCCTCTGTCTGTCTGTCTCCCTCTGTCTGTCTCCCTCAGTCTGTCGCCCTCTGTCTGTCTGTCTCTCCCTCTGTTTCCCTCTCTGTCTCCCTCCCTCTGTCTCCCTCTCTGTCTCCCTCCCTCTGTCTCCCTCTCTCTCGCCCTCTCTCTGTCTCCCTCTCTCTCTCTCTCCCTCTCTCTGTCTCCCTCTCTTGTCTCCCTCTCTTGTCTCCCTCTCTTGTCTCCCTCTCTCTGTCTCCCTCTCTCTGTCTCCCTCCCTCTGTCTCTCCCTCTCTGTCTCCCTCTCCCTCCCTCTCCCTCCCTCCGTCTCCCTCCCTCTGTCTGTTGCCCTCTGTCTCTCTCCCTCTGTTTCCCTCTCTGTCTCCCTCTCTCTCCCTCTGTCTCCCCCTCTCTCTCTCCCTCTGTCTCCCTCTCTCTCTGTCTCCCTCTCTGTCTCCCTCCCTCTGTCTCCCTCCCTCTGTTTCCCTCCCTCTGTTTCCCTCTCTCTCTGTCTCCCTCTCTCTCTGTCTTCCTCTGTCTCCCTCCCTCTGTCTGTCTCCCTCTCTCTGTCTCCCTCTCTCTGTCTCCCTCCCTCTGTCCGTCTCCCTCTCTCTCTGTCACCCTCTGTCTCCCCCTCTCTGTCTGTCTCCCTCTCTCTCTGTCACCCTCTGTCTCCCCCTCTCTGTCTGTCTCCCTCTCTCTGTCACCCTCTCTCTGTCACCTCACCCCGCGTGCGTGTCAGCCCAGGCTGAGACTGCTTCCCGGGCACACACACAGCCGCACCCGAGTACTTCACAGGTCTTTAAAAGACCATTCACTTGTTAATGAGGCTTTGTTGTATTTCACCTCTTAGCGCCCCTGCATCTCCACTCAGAGTGGCGATGCAGGGGCGCTAAGAAGAGGTGAAATACAACAAAGCCTCATTAACAAGTGAATAGTCTTTAAAGAATCGCCCGGCCCCCATAGAGCGCTGCTGCAACCGGCGGTGTTTGCTGACACTTAAAAAAAAACAAAAAAACACAGGTAGGATATCTGCAAGGTCCGCGGGCCGCCAAGGAAGGCTTGCCGGGCCGCTGGCGGCCCGCGGGCCGTACTATGAGTACCCGTGAGCTAGACCTTACACTCCAGCTGGCCCTTAGAGACCCTGACATGTCCTTGTCTCCAGAAGTCCTTCAGAATGTCTCAGAAACTCTAAGCTGGCCTTCACACCCCCATCTGACTATCGGAGACCCTCAGATCTCCCCAGACTCATTGGGCTGACTCTTAGAAGCTTCCAGCCTGCCTTTAGATACCAGCAGTGTTCCCTCAAAGGGTTTCAGATGCCCCAAAATGTCCTTGGTTGCCTGCAGATAGCCCTCTGAGGCAGTCATCACACCTGCAGTGGCCCACAGCTTTCTATTTAATATCCCCATCTTGTCCTCCATCATCCCCAGATAACCTTCGCCAGCCTCTAGAAAGCATTGCTCTCCCTTCAGACGTTCTCAGCCCACTCCAAGACCCTCAACCATCCATCAGCCTGCCACTTAGAAACCACTATTTGGCACTTAGACACACCCAGTTGTCCCCAAGCCTGCCTTCAAACATCACTAGTTGGTATATAAACAATCCAGGTCTGCCCTCAGAGACTCTTGCTGTGCCCTCTGTTACTTCCAGTATGCTCTTCAGAGACCCTGAGCTTGTCTTTAGGCACCCCTATCTGCCCCTTTCAATCCTTCAGCTGAGCTTTAAGGCCCATTGGTCTGCCATTACTCTCCAGCAAACCCTAAAAATATTTCTGTGGCATTCTCTGAGATCTTCAGCTGGCCCCTTGTGCTCACCTCCACACACAAGCACCTGGCCTTCAGTGTCATCCAGCCTTCAGACCACTCCTATTGGTCTTTATGGAACAATTCTTTTATTACAGCCAGTTCAAGAAAGTACACAGAATGTCGCCTACAACCCAGAGGGCCGGTCGCATTTGATAAAACATTTAGGTTACTTACCACAGCTTTCTGCCTACAACCAGGGGCCGGCAGCGTAGTTAAGGCAATTTTAAATGTAAACAAGAACTAACTATTCAAAAACAAACCCAAACTCCCTCATGTTTCTTCTACAGTTCAGTAACTAAACGGCCAGTAATGTTGGCGATGTGATATATTGTGGTGTGGGTAGTGGAAGATGTTAGCACCTCAAACATTACCTAGTTCTCTGTGGGGGTCATGTTGGTAATCAAACGTGGTAGCCGCAAATAGGCTGGGCACGTCAATCCTCAGAATTCAGAGGAAAGTATTTGATTGAAGGGCGCCCATATGTCAGGATAGGAGGTGCAGCCCGGTTCTGCCCCCAAGGACAGTTTCTCCATCCCCAAGATAAACCACAGTTTGTGCAGCCAGGAGGTGTGGTCTGGAATCCTGTCAGTGCCCCAGAGTGATAGCATTACCTGGTGAGCTGCCCCAAAGGCTAGGGTCATTTGCCTCCCTCAGTTAGAGCATAGCAGGTAAGTCAAGGGGTTCAGGAGTCCCAGGATAGTGTAGGCTGGGAACCTCAGGATGGAAGTGTTAAAGGCAGAGTCGGCATTCTTCGGAATGTGTTCCCAGTATCGTGTGAGTTTTGGGCAGTGTCATAGAAGGTGGAACAGTGTTCCATTGGCCCCTCTCCTCCGCCAGCACTCTTTTGAGCACCCTGCATTCTCGCAGCGGCCAAATACCAGTAAGAGACAATTTTATGTGCAGTCTCAGTACTGGCCATGTTATGAGCTGTGTGGTGTAGTCTGTAAAAAATATCCTCCCACTCTTGAGCAGAAAGAGCTATACCCAGATCAGTCTCTCATTTCAGTTGGCCTTTGGATTTAGTCGGGGAAAACTCCTTTCCTAGCAGGGCATAAAGTTCAGTAATGAGGCGTTTATCATTAGGTTTAAGGATTATCCATTTCTCAAAAGGGGTCAAAGGCCGTCCCACTCCTTGCCTATTCTCCGGTCCTGTCTCCCTGTGTCATAATTGTAAGTATTGTATGCGATTGGAGTCTGCTAATGAATAGTCAGCTTTTAGCTGGTTAAAGGGGATAAGCACTTGGGTGTCAAAGAGGCAACCCACCCGCTTACATCCCCCTTCCTGCCACTGCTGGGTCATTTCTGGTTGCATCCCAGGGATGAAGTTGGAGTTAGATTGAATCGGGGTCACGCGGGAAAGAAAGGTCTTTAGGCCCGCTTTAATTGCTACAGAGTCCCATACTTTAAGTGTGGAGCTGGTCACCGGGGAGGAGTAATGGCCCCAGACCCTATGGTTACGGGGAAGCCAGACTTCTTTCCAAATGTTGAAACCAGAAACCACTTGATCCATAAAGGAACATTGCTTTTCAGAGAGCAGGCGGTTCCATTCCACCAAAAATCTATGTTGAGCGGCTTGATAGTAGTGTAGTAGCCGGGGTACTGCCAAACCACCTTCTCGCACTAAAGTAAATGTTTGTGAAGGCGGGGTTTTTTTACTGTCCCACAGGAATTTTTTGATTTCCAATTGGAGAGAGCAGATAGATTTTTGCGGTGGGGGTCAGAGTCCTATTGGTCGTTAGATACCCCTTCATCTCATCCACCCTCAGGGATCTGATTCTCACCGACCAAAACTGTACTGGTCATCAGTGACCAGAGAGGCAGGTTACCCCAGCCCCCATCATTCTCTTACTCCCTTGACTGCAGAGCACAAGGAAAGTCATATGTTAGCCACATGAAAGCCAAGGAGTCAGAGAATTTATCTACTCCTGGAAGGAAGGCTAATGTAAGAACCAGTGTGGTAATGTTTTCTGCCTGTCTGAGGAGTTTGGGCTATGTTGTGACTAGCTGACTGCATGTGCATAAATGTATGAAAGGTATGGCAGTACAGTACAGGGTCCAAGGCCAAGACAGTCAATGTGTGATTTAAAGGGTAGGAGGTTTCTAACAGCGAAGGTGGACTGCTACTATATTATGATCTAGTATTCTTTACAGAGGTGTGGCTTTAGCTCTTTCCTAAATAAAAAAGGGTTGGGATAGCCCTGATGGATATGGGAGGCTTGTTCCAGATTCTAGATGCATTGGGGAAGCAGCCTGTTCACCTTGTTTTTCCCCTTTTCTTGCACTTCTTTGTCTTGGAGAAGTGTGGCTCAATGGTTAGAGCGGCAGACCCTGATGCAGAGATCTGGCCCGGGACCAGGGTTCAATTCCCGCCTCGGCGGGTCTTGGGCTCAATTTCCTCGGACCTGATAATTCTCGCCTCGGTGCCTATTCTAATCATGGGTCCCACTCTGCAACTCTGGGCAATAGCTTGCTTAATCTCCACAACGGCCCCACCAGCGCTGGGATGCCTGGCTTCACCTTGGGGGTGCCCAGGAGTGGACATTTCAAAGGGATAAAGACAGGAAGGGTTCCACAGCGGTATGCGTACAGCGCCAGGACACCCTAGGGTAACAGTGCGCTTTACAAGTACAAATTTCATTTCAGTCTAATTGTATCTTGGCTGTGGGTCTGCTGAGAGCCACTGAAGATGGTGAGCTTATTAGCCAGGTGGGCAGAGGTGTGGCTCATGACGGCTTTGTAGATGATGATGTAGCATTTGAATATGGTACGTGCTGCCAAGGGGTGCCAGTGGAGTTCTATCACGTTGGAGGTGATGTAGTCCTATTTCTTCAGATGCCTGTTGAGGTATGTTGTGGCATGTAGGATGTCCTTAAGAGGGGGCACGGTGAAGACCGAGAGGGTGTGGAGCAGGGCATTACCACCACGAGGGTATAACAACAATCTCTTTCTGGGTGGAATGTTTCTACTTTCTTTAGTAGAGAAAGCTGGTACCACGTCATCTTTGTTTTATTGGCGATAAGTTCTTGAGCATATTAGGTTACACCATTCAAGTAGGTTAAGAGCAGTATCTGTAGTCGTGAGGACTTCTTCCAAGGCATCTATCATGTCAAGTCTAGCATTGGTATCACTCCTGAAAGGTGAGATAATGCTGTGGCTGTTTCCTCACCTTACAGGAAGGGGCGGACCCTTTGGGGATCAAGGAGATGGGCTTCCTCATCGAGTCATTGGCGGGCAGATTCCTTGAAGGCTATCTATGTAAAGGAGCCAATCTTTACTAGGCATAATGGTTCAGTTGACGAGGAGTTGCTGGATGAAGACCCACCATGCCTTGATGGGCTATGAATGGGCAGAGCACAGTGCATCACCAATAAAGGCTATCTGATGAATGGGCCAGCTCCATGACACTAGTAGGAAGCGTTGGCTTAGGGAGCTCCTCGTCACTCAGCCCTTACCTCACACCTTTGTGTCCTCAGAAGGAGGTCACTTGGATCAGCCAGACAATGGCATTAAGAAACATTGTACCCACACCTGTTTTCAGGACAAGTTGTGTTCTCACTGTTTACCTTTCACTACACAGAAGAGATGCAGGACCTTTCTGGTACAAGCAGGATTACCACTGCTCGAAGATGAGGTGTGTCTAGCCAAAGTTGGAGTAGAGGGAGAGTATTTACCTCACTAGTATGAGTGTGCCACAGGGGCATATGCGAGCGAGCATAAGTAGTGTGATGTAGTATGCCTTTCCACAGGTTAGTGAAAACCACATTAGTGAGAGCCCAACTTTCCCAAGAATCTTTAGCATGTTCTTCTAAATCTTACCCTTCTGCCACAGGGCAAACTGTGAATAAACTAAGAGTATGGCACAGAGTCAGCTTGGTATTTGTCTTTTATTTGGATGTGCATGAAGGAGGTTTCTCCCCAGGCATGACTCCAGATTGGAGGCATATACACTATGTGAACACAAAGGTCAGTTTTGCCTAACCTGAACAGCAGTTAACACCAGAGAGTAAGTGCCAACCAATGAGGTACTACAGAGAACTAAGCGAAAACAAAAAGGTTAGAGCTATATGATAAGTATCAAAGTAACACAAACCTCATACATCACATATAATGCAAACAGTACACATACTGGACATAACTGGGAAGCTGTGGCCGAAGCAGCCAGCTTATCAGTCTGTCCACCCGCTTGTGAGGGTCCATACATGAGAATGCACAGGGTTACTGACAGTGACTTGTGTGGCATGCCATAGCTTCTCCTTTTACGTTCCCGAGTGGAGGAGATACATGGAGCCTAGTAGCCCTGCCGCTTCAGTAAAAACTGGCTGTGTGTGCTGCTTTGGGAAGGGAGCCATTGCCACAATACTTTGGAGGCAAGAGATGCCAGCAGCCTGACAAAAAAGTGAAGGAAACATACAGCTGGTGGAGGCCAACTGCACTGCCTGTACCCCATCTTCACTGATGATGGCCAGCCGACACATTGCAGCCCAAGCCCAAGTTCAGAGCAGACAATTAAGTGGAAGGCAAAGGTTAAGGTATAAGGTAAAGGCACCTAGAGATATCACTTTTTTCTTCTGCAAATTCTCCTGAAAAAGACAGACAACAGACCAAGAGGCATATTCACAAAGAAATGGTGCCGTGTGGCGCTGCAAGCAAATTAGCAGTGCAGCGCCATTTCAAAAACACAGGGATGCACTGTATTCACAAGAATACAGCGCACCCCTGTGTTTCCCCTAGCGCTGGCGCTAAAAAAAGCTGCCTAGCACCGACACAGACACCCTTGCTCCATAGTGCAAGGGTGTCTGTGTTGCAGGGATGATTGTTTCTGTGCAGGAAGGGACACCTTCCTGCACATAACCAATCATTAAAGGTGATTTGCTCCTTCTATGTGTGCTGCAGATTGCAGCACATATAGAAAGAGCAAAAACGAGAAGAAATAAAAGTATTTCTCCTCATTGTGCCAATCTAACGCCTGCTTTTCAGTGGCGCTAGTCTTTGTCGCTTCCTCAGATTTACAGATCCGTGTAAATCTGGGACAGCGTCAAAAAGCAATGGGTTTTGCCGTGGAACGCCACACAACACCCATTGCATGCCCCTTTCACACAGATACCTGCATGAAAGGGTACCATAGTTACAAAGTAGCATTAAGCCACGCAAAGTGGCTTAACGCCACTTTGTAAATATAGAGCAGGGCATTGCGCCACCGGAGAGTCCTAAAAAGTGACGCTCCGGTGGCGCAATGTCCTTGTAAATATGCCCCCAAGTGTAGCTCTTCAAAACCTGCAGAAAACATCATTTAGAATGATGGGAGAACTTTTTGGCCTAAGACTCCAGTCACTCAGGTGTATACTGCCATAATTATGACTGTGATTCATGTCTTTGAAGCCCTTATAGGTAGACTCTTGTCATGTGTTGCCATACCTTTTCATACACACACACAAAGAAGACGCAAGCAGATAAGGAATCATCCAAGCGGATGAGGGGGACCTAAGGGTATGTTCTGCCGTTTCCCCTTAAATTGTTACTGGTAATCTCAACCCCAATCTTCACAGGCATGTAATGGTGTCAAATAAACATTTCACAAATGTTAGCCAGGAAGGATGTACCTCCAGAAAGCAGCAATGGGGGGGATAATGCAGCACAGGTTACAAAGAGTTCCCCTAAAGGAAGAAGAGAAGACTGCATCTTGAGCCAGTGCTTGTTTTTGTGTGTTCCAGGCAGCATTTCTCCCAAAGCAACTAGTAGAAACATTGGAGAACTGCAGCAAGTCTAATCATTCAGACAAGACCAAACGGGTCACAAGGGGTACAGAGGACGAAGGGACAGCTGGTGGTACCGAAATTCTTTGTCTCTGTTCTCGAAAAGAGCAATTTGAGAATCCTCTCTCTGCCACAGGAGCAGTGTCTGAGATGGGCGCGCTCCATGTTCACCTCAGCGTCAGAAGTGGCAAGACGTCTAAAGTCAATTTAATTGTGACCTGAAAAAGAAACTACACACTATACAAGAGAGATATTAACTTACTGCCAACAGTAGAACTGAAATCAAACTTACTCATGAAACACGGGCAACAGGAAGGCGGTCACACACAACTGCTTGACCAGTGACCGAAGGTCAGAAACAAGTGTCGGGTAAACTACAAAGCAGCGTACACCCTGACCAATCTTGTTGAGAACACAAAGGCTGCAACACTAAGAAATGTGATTCTAAATGGGAAGTCCTGCAAAAACAAGCAGCACCATACCTGTTACTCTGTCTTATAAATCTTCAAACAGGTGTCTCCTCCTGATGACGAAATAAACAACTTCCCCTTCAATGAAAAAGTAGACAGCGCCATTGCAATTCCACAGGCACTTCTGGCAACCACATTTAATAAATCCTGACCGATTATTTGAGTGGCAAGTTCACAATGTTTGTCTTTGATATATTTCTTGCAATATATAGGCTATCCTGCTTTTAGGTTTAAACCTATAAAACTGATAAATCCTCACTGAAAGGCAAACAGCCCTCATCAGTGAAAACATATAACCACTGAAACACCTGCGCAACAACAAACTAAAATGCGTTCAAAGAAGGGAAAGTGAGAGAGAACGAGCCGTTTTTATTTCTTTCTGAAGGGACCACCACAATGTAACTTTGTTATACAAGGTAGTAGCAAGTAAGAAAGGTATCAGATAATTCTGCTTGTGTTTTGTTGATTAGGGGCGGTCACTAAAATAGTGTTTTTTCTTCCTTCTGTATCCTCCAGTTTTGTGTGAATAAAGGCACAGGATTCAGAATCATGTTTTAGGTCAGATCGAAATATTTTCTACACTGTAGAGAATCTGGGATTATTAAAACCATATTTGATATTTTGGCAGTGTTGAATTTTTTCACTGATAGGTAAAATGGCTGGCTCATAAGAATCTTGGCCAATATTTGCGATCACATTTACCCACAGACACAGAATGGGTAAAATCCTTTGATACATCAGCCTTCTTTTCTAAAAAGTCACTATTGATAGCAGGTCACCTTCCAAACACGCCAGACTTTAAACATTCAATGCCAGGTGTAGTGGCAGGTACCTATGAAAAGAATGCTGTCATCAGGCACATGGGATAGTGGTACAAACATGACACAAGACTTTCTACATACCAACAAAATTGATAGCTGCAAAGTGTTCTATTGTTATGTGTGATACCTTCAGTTAATCCTGCCTTTTTACCCAGCTGCCCTTTACTGCTAAGGTTTTTGAGTCCATAGTTACAATGTTAACAGCAACATTTCAAGTCCCAGTATACAATGTGATGACTGTTAAAAGGTCTGACTTAAAGTGACATATTTGCCATGGAGATACTTGGTAGCTATGAACTTCCAAGCAACAGTAGTCAGTAGTGCCACCTTCATGTAGTCAGGCAAAGAGTGCAGAAAAGCAGTGGTGAACATGCTAAACACATCACGTTTCAGGTGCCTTAGAATGCAGGGCTACAAACTTATCTAGTGAAATTCAAGATTTTAAAGGTTTTACAAGATTATATGCTGTTAGCAGGTTTGACCACCCCTACAGTGTCATAATATTCAGTAAGCACTAGGTGAATGAACCCCAACAGTGTCCAGGAATTTTAAGGATATTGCATGTGACTGAAGAGTTCCGCAACGATATAGAAGAACGAGGCAGAAGGCCGAGTTCTTTTCTAAGATCATGGAATTCTGATGTGGCTTGCAATATTCTCTTAACATACAACAGAGAATATTCTACTCCTTACAAAACATGGTTGCATCACTGCCCTTCCCACAAACCACTTACATTTTTGGCGTCTTGCTCCTTCATATGAAAGAGATAGTAAAATAAAAGTGAAATCTATAGTGTGAAACTAAACACACCAAAAAGCAGTCAGAAAGTTGTTGCAAAAAGATATTATAATTTGTTTTAAAATTTTGTTGCTCAGAAAGTATAAAAACATGCAGAGAATTTTTAACTTTCCTGTAATGACTGATAGTGTGCAAAAAATACACATGCTGCCATGATAATCTACTTTCAGTTGTCCTGTGTTGATTTTAGAAAAACAAAATCAGAAGAAAGAAAAGCTAGTTCTCATTTTCGTTGTTTAAACTGGAGCTATAACTACGCTTTGTGACTGGCCTTTCACCTTGGCTGTTAGCTCTGGGGGCAGGCATTATGACATTGCATCTCAACTGGAATAAATTATTACAGTTGAGCAGCTACATCATTTTCTTACTGCAGGTGACTAGATACATCACAATTCAACAGTAATAAGGAATATAAGGATGGGCTTTTATACAGGGATTGCAGGCTCCCATGTATTATTGTGAGATGTTTGGAGTGTGCCTGGGATACAACACGACCGAAGTTGGATTCCAAAGTTATAATATGTGGATGAACCTTTTATGATTTCATCTGCAACAGGAAAGTATGAGTTGGTCAATTTATATGAGAATTGCTTTTGATATGTATTCAAACATGCCCCATTTGATTTTTGAACTGAGTTGATTTTTGGAGTGGCCAAAAGTGGGGGGCATCTTATACCCTCTAGTCAATGTGGTCATATAGAATGTTTGCCTCTATAAATGTTTGCTCCAATTGGCCCTCTTACTATAATGGCAACAGTAGAAGTCTTAGAAAACATCTGGTCTCACAGGTTAGAGAAACAAATGTCCAAGGTAGCCAATACTGACCGTCTTCTTAAAGCTCTTCCCACTTACTAGCTTGCAATATTGTTTTTTAATGTTAGTGAAAAGATCACAAATAGGGTGTGTGTGTCTATATGCATGTAGGTGATTTATACAGTGCAAAGCTAACTGCAAGGCACTGTACATAAGGGGAGGGGTACAATAAGTGGCCAGAGGAAGAGAAGGGATCAGGGTAAAGCATGCATGATGCTCGGTGAGTGAGAAGCTGTTGTTTTAATAGGAGAGTCTTCTGCTCTTTGCTAGAGCAGAAGACTCTCCTGCCTATCAGATCTGATTGGTATATTGTTCCTGATTCTGAGGCACAGGAGGAGAAGGCCAACTGTCTGTTCTTCTGTTTTTTGTGCATGTCTTGGTCTTCAGTCTTGCAGTTTTGCTGCTGTGTGTATCCCCGGAGATCTTATCTTGGTTGCAAAGTTTGAAGGGACCTTCTTTTTGATTGCCTCTGGTCTTGAATGTGATGTGGGATGGAAGTGATTTTTGAGGGAGGGTGTGATCATGTTGAATTTTGAAGTTCTTTGAACATGTGTGGGCTGCAGCATGGATGATGCACCTCTATGTGGCGAGGAGAGATTAACGTATACCTGTCAAGTGGTTTTTGTCTTGAGTTTAAATTGTTTCTTGAAGTTGAGATTGTTGATGGCTTTCATTTGTACACCAGTCAGTGTAGCTAACCAGCTTTGTATTGGCTATTTGCCTTCGAGTGCGAGAAGGAACAATTTTGTTCTGTTGGGTTGAGTGTGATGTTGGCTCTTGACATCAAAGCTTTGATGTAGGAGAGGTAACATCTTAAGTTAAGTTTGGAAGCGACGTTCATGTGAAGTTGTGTGTCATCTATTTATTGGTGAATTCTGATGCTTTTTTCTTCAATGCTTTGTCCGCCTTAAGTTGGCAGGGTATGCCCAGACGTGGGTCCCTTGCTCACTTTGCCACTGGATTCAAGCTAGCCTGGCTGATGAGGGGTGTTACCCCGAAACCGGTCCCAGGATGCTTGTTTCTGATCCAGGGAAGACCTGGCTTTGCAGTTCGAGCTGCCTGTTCCCATGAGGTACAGTGTCAAGACTGATTTGCATATGGCTGGGTCTGAACTGGGGTGGCAAAGTGAGCTAAACAACAATGATGGATTCAACCCAGATCTGTGACTGGGGGTGAGTGTCTGAAAAGTTTCAGTGCTCTGTCCATCATCTTCTTGTGTTTGCTTTGTTCGCCCTAAGTTGGCAGGGTATGCCCAGATGTGGGTCCCTTGCTCACTTTGCCACTGAATTCAAGCTAGCCTGGCTGATAAGGGGTGTTACCCCGAAACCGGTCCCAGGGTGCTTGTTTCTGGTCCAAGAAAGACTTAGCTTTGCAGTTCGGGCTGAACTGTTCCCAAGAAGTACAGGGTCAAGACTGATTTGCATATGGCTGGTTCTGAACTGGGGTGGCGAAGTGACCTAAAGAACGATGATGGATTCAACCCCGATCTGTGACTGGGGGTGAGTGTCTGGAAAGTTTCAGTGTTCTGTCCATCATCTCCTTGTGTTTGCTTTGTTCACCCTAAGTTGGCAGGGTATGCCCGGACGTGGGTCCCTTGCTCACTTTGCCACTGGATTCAAGCCAGCCTGGCTGATGAAGGGTGTTACCCCAAACCCGGTACGGGGACGCTTGTTTTTGGTCCAGGGAAGACCTGGCTTTGCAGTTCGGGCTGGACTGTTACCATGAGGTACAGGGTCAAGACTGATTTGCACATGGCTGGGTCTGAACTGGGGTAGCGAGGTGAGCTAAAGAAGGATGATGGATTCAACCAAGATCTGTGACTGGGGGTGAGTGTCTGAAAAGTTTCAGTGCTCCATCCATCATCTCCTTGTGTTTACTTTTAGAAAGTTGGCATTTTCTTGTCCTAACTATGTGGTGCCTGCAACCTCTATCCTGGGTCACATGACTAGGTGTAGCTCGCAGTTGGTCTTTATGTATTGCTCCCAGACAGTGAGACAAAAGGGGAATAGGTATTGGTAGGATGGGCCATCTCTGAATTGATCGGAGGGAGGAGCTGTCACCCAACACACTTGCTCATCATAAAGCCTCTGTCTTTTGTACCCCCAGCCAAGCTGGGGCCAGGGCAGGTAGGCATGAAATTCCAAGCACTGCTGGGGGTGTAAACCTCCCGAACCTTCTCCTATTTCAAAGCTGGCAACAGGTATAAATATTGGGCACTCAGACCCAACTCTTGAGTACACTCCTGGACCTGTGGAAGACTCAGAAGGACTGCTGTGCTGCTCTGCTGCACTAAGGGCTGCTACTCTACTGCTCTGCTACCTAAGTGAAAAGGGATGGGCCTGAATCTTGAACCCAGGACCGCCAGAGTGACTCCAAGGGCTAGTTGGCTGGCCTACTGATCACAGCTTTAGGGACAGAACAGGCTCCAACCACCTGCAACCCAGCACTTGGACTCTGTCTACTGTGAGTTCAAGTGGTGCCAACTCAGTCCTGACCCTTGAAACTGGGCCTGAAGGTGCCTAGACAGCCTAGCTGTGGTCCTGTGAACAGAAGCGACACAGCGCGATTCATCTCCTCGGAGGACCTTGCATTGCAGCCCGCAGCCCCTCTGAACTGCTGCTGCGCCACGCATCCTGGTTGTAGGACTTCCCATTGCAAGCTCCCTGTCGATAGCATCCTCTACAATGACCCAGGACCTCACATCTCAGCCCCGCAGCTACATCTGGACCACCGCTGTGTGACGCATTCTCGACGCGGGATCTCTCAATTCTCTGCAACCAGGATTTAAGGTACTTTGTTCAGCGGGCCTAACCTGGTCCCTGTATACGGCCTGCACGCCATCGCGGTCAGCCTGAACTTGTGACTTTTTCCCGGTCTGGTGCAACCAGATAACCACAGTTGGTGCTTGACATTTTTAGGCACTATTTTCATTTAAATGTTTAAAATTGCATATATCCGGTTCTACTGATTGGATTTTTGTTGTTTTTATCTCCAATAGTTTATTAACATATACTCTATTTTTCTAAATTGGTGTGGGATTTTTTGTGTTATGTTTTCACTTTATTACTGTTTGAAGTGCTGCATAAATACTTTACACATTGCCTCTAAGTTAAGCCTGACTGCTTTGCGCCAAGCTACCAGAGGGTAAAGCACAGGTTAGTTTCAAGCTGACAGAGATTGTGGGTCCTGCTTGAGTAGGGTTTTACCACCCCCAAACAATAATCCAAATTCCTACAGCTATCAGTTTAGTAATCTTTCGATGCCCCCTCAACTTGGGGGTACTGGTGATGTTTGGGGGGACATTTGGGTTGTTAGTAATTATACAAGAACCAGGAGCTTTGACGCCCCTGTGTGATTTCTTATATTGAACTAAGGTAGGCATGTCTACAAGAGCGTCTTACTGGATTTGCAGGATTTGTTAGTTTTGAGTATTCAATCTGATGTGATCACTATTCCATAACCAAAGCGTGAGTTTGTAAGCATGAGATGAAATTTGTGTAGGACCTTTAGTCCTTCCCCACCCTCACTTTGGATTATTTTGGAGAACTGAATACTGAATCTAATAAAAGAAAAAAAAAAATGAAAATTATAAATGAGAGGTTGTGCCTTAAAATGTAAGCTAGTAAAGGCAGTCGCACCCAAGGCCGGACTGGCCGTAGCGGGCACAGGGCGTTTGGTGGGGGCTGGTTTTGGGCCCCTGTGGGGCCGTTTTTGTTACCGGGGATCAGCAATTTCGGCCGAAACCGGCCCTCACAAACAGCTCGGCTGCACCCGTCCTCCCACCAGGGGGGCCGGCCGAGCACTTTGCCAGGGCCGGTTTCGGTTCCCAGTCCGGCCCTGTGCGCACCACACATGACCTTGCACTTTGGGAAAGTGATGCCAGGCTGGCTCAATGAAATAAATAATGAACAAATGTGAACATAGACGATGCTAATGGCCAGCCAGTTTAATATTACTGAGTGATCTTAGGAATGCACGCAGGATCCTGCGAAAACTCTCAGGCTCTTACTATAAGACACAATAGTTCAGGACACGAGTACTAATACCAGGTAATGCCTGCAAAAACAGTCCCAGCTGCTTTTTAAGTCTCGCCTGGCGTTAGCAGCGCGCATGCGCTGCTCTCGCCATGCGAGGGCCTTTTGGAATCAATACGGATTCCAGATGTGCACGCAGACGGACAGAAGATGTGCACACGGGGACTGGATGCTTTACTGGCGGCGTGACACTCTGGGGACTTTTTTTTTTGGCTCGGCAAACTGTATTTTTAAATATTTGATGCTTTTAATAAGCAGCGCGGCATGCTGCGCTGCTTACTAAAAGCATCAAATATTGAAAAAAAAGAGTCGGCAATCTTTGATTGTGCTCATTGGAGCGAGTGTTTGCATGCTTGTTCTTTTACATATATTCAGCGTGCGCGCCTTTCGCGACTCGCTCCACATCAGCGTGCGCGCCTTTCGCGACTCGCTCCCTCATCCGCACGAAGTTTCTGCGTTTCTTGGGGATTAAGTACTGTTAGTGAATGTTAAGGTCTGCACATTTCCTGAAAGTAGGTATAAGTGTGCTTTCACGGGTGTTTGCTGGCTCAAATGTGTCTCCTTACAAATAAACAATGTTTGTGTCTGGTTGCCTGTGATCCATTACACACCCTCTCACTCTTTGGGCTGTTCTCTTTCTTTCCTGCATTACTTCTCATTTAATTTTCATTCACGACCTCTTTCTCTCTCGTTCTGCATCTCTTTTATCAACACGCTCTCTCTTCCCCTTGCTTCATTGTGTTGTATTCCGCTTTAGGGGTCCGTATATAGGTTTTCCTGAATCATGTCCTTATATAGGCACAATTCGCATTGCCCTTATATAGGCATAGAATCCCTGTCCTTATTTAGGCATTAACCGTGCACTCCAAATACAGGCATGGTCACCGACATCCGTCCACCCTAACGTCACAACGAGTTCTTAGAAACCAGACCCTTAAGCTTCGGGAGTTCCCCTAGCACAGGACTATTGATTTCTCCAAGAACTCATCTATTATGTATGAACCGTTATACCTTAAGGGTTCATTCCTGACGTCTTCCTCTGTCCGACTTCACGTCAATGCTAACATTCCAAGACACCTACCAGGTATAAATATACCTTCCCTTGCCCAAGCAAGTGAGAGGAGACCTCGACTTCAGAGGAGCCCGTATCCCGGCCTGACGCACTGAGAAGACGCTGTCATTCCTGCACGCAGAAGAATCCAGCTTCCAGTGTTGTGACTCCCTTCGCGGGGTGTTAGAGTTCCAGATCCGGCTAGAGATTCCCACCTCTCTCATTCTCAAGGTATGGAGCTGACTAGAACCTAGAGGGACTCTTGGCATATCATACTTGGCATACTAGACTTAACATACTCTTAGTATACCAGACGAGAGAATACTCCGCCTACATCTACCTTTCCCTACACCTAGACTAGGTTAGGTACATTGGGGTAGAACTAGCTTAGAGACGCATCGTATGAGTACTAGCATTTTTAGCTCATGGTATTTATGTACGTGAATACATGCTAAAAGATAATGCTAGCGCAGTATTATTTATTTCTACTGCTTACACTGTACATTATTTATCTTGCATACTGTCTTGTGATCATAACAGCACATATCTCTTACACGAGAAACAAGACTGTTCAATAAAACCCTTTTTATTGAAACGCCAGTCTTTCCTTTCTGTGTAACTCTGTAGAAACTAAGCATGCACGATTGACTGAGTGAAACTGTTATCTATTGTTTCCACGATTCTGAGATGTGTTCCGCTTCTAAAGGGAAACAAAGTTGTCATGTTTTTCGGTTGCCAGAAACTACTCCCTTCTTGTTCTCAAGGAGTTTCTAGTGGCCTCTGAGCTAGCTGGCACAAGTAATTAAGTTTAATATACTCGATAGGGACATACCGACCTTAGTCCTATGTCAAACCTATAGGTTATATTATTCCAATGCGCAGAGCCTATTAGGGAAATAGGAACTACACTACATGGCGCCCAAACGTTTGGTAAGGCAGTAATTTAACGCTAGATACTGAGTAATTCAGTCGTGCTTTTCTCAGAGACCCCTACTCACATACCCCATAAGACGTCTGGAGTGGGTAGGGTTAAATATCCGCCAAAGCTAAATAGGACAAAAACCCTATATATTAGCTATTTTGGTTTGTTCAACGTTGAAGGATACAGTGTTCCAAAATATTGTGCACCTTATCTTTTGTTTCCTTGAAACTTGTTCTACATTTTTCAAAAAACAAATGTCCACACGCGGGGACAATGACACCGAGAAAGGTGTAGCTGCGGCTCAACCAGTCGTAACAGCTTTTAACTTAACCGGTTTAAATGAAACCGAGGAGGGTGTTATAGACATCCATCCAAACTTAAGAAGAGCCATCACTCTAAAACTTATAAAACACGGCCTACCACCAAGAGGCGGTAGAGCAGCTTTCGTGATAGAGGCACACGAATCCTTTCAGACAGAGGTATTCTATTCATGGGTAATATTTCCTGAATCAAATTCAGTAACAAGACTGTTTCACTTCTACAAAGAAGATGATCCACCAGAGGAATATATTCCTTTCGAGGATATTGAAATTCCACTAACATACCAGGAGCATCAGCTCTGGTTTAAAGGCGCCCTAAAACATCACAAAAACATTACCAGGCTCGGTCCACTAGGTAGACCCGGAGCAACATGGCCGATTCTAGCCGGCTACACACCTCATCCTGACATCGAAATAATGTCAGACGAAGAATTACTTACTCAACTTACAGAGTTAATAAAAATTTACAGACAATTAGTCCAATATGTCATGCGGACTTTTACAGTCCAACCACCATTAACCATTCCAAATCAAACTCCTCAACAGGGGAATACACTAAAAATTACACCACAGACTTTACAAGCAGTCATGGGTAAAATGCCCACAAAGCGTGAGCAAATTCCATTCTGGATAGCTCAAAAATTACTCAAATAGAAGCAGTATTTCCTAATACTAGCCCTTATGAGAAACACAGAATCCTAACAATCTGTTTACCAATGGGGATCACACCACAACTGGAAGACTGCACCACTTGGGGCTCACTCTTTGCTGCCATCTATACTAAAACACATGGTATTCCGTCAATTGCAGTAATACCTGATGTCCTGAAACAAATTCAAAACGAATACGGGGCAGAGCCTGCTCTGAATTTAGGTATGAAATTACTGAAAAATTTCGACCAGGTCTCAACAATAATATTATCTAATATTAAAGGGAGGCAGCAGCAGTGGCGATCCGCCAACGATTAAGGAATTCGATGTTACAGAACATCAAACAGAACTACCCAGAATAATAGAACAATCTTATGCAGAATTAGGCAGAGATAGTTTGGGTGGAAGACCATTGAAGCCAAAACTATCTGAAAGTCCTGAGAAGGACTCTATTAAACAAACTCCTACATCTTCTAAAAAGAAGTGGGAAACTAATAAACAAAATTCAAACGATAAACGTTCTCAATCCCGAGGTAGGTCTCCTCAAAAGGGGCCCTCTGAAAGGAGGTATAACCTCAGGAATAGGGATAATTTGAAAAAACCTGACAGGTATCAAGATACTGATACACGTTCCTCTCGTACCTTTCAGATCTCGTCACAGACATCGGAAAGAAGAGGACGGTCAGAACATAGAGAAGAACGCGTAAAATCGAAAGACGACAAACACGTTCCAAAAAATAAATCCAAACCTCAATTCTCAAAGAAGAAAGTAGCAGGTCTGAAGGTCAGACATGCCGAGGATACTGAGAACACAACTCAAGAACGGAGAATGGGCTCAGACAATGCTGGACAGTGCAGCAGAAGTCACAATAGCTCGCCAGAACCTGAAGGAACTTCTGGAGATAGTGGACTTGAATGAGTACATTACAGTTGAGACTGTAGACACCAGGGTTAGTACTCCACAAAGGTTATATGAAATAACACTCCGGATGGAGGGAGACATACCTAGACAGGTGAAAGCACTCTTTTGGGAAAACTTTCAAGGGGCTATGACATACTTCTAGCAGAAAAAGACTGGCCACCACAATTTGTCAGGGAGTGCCCACATGGCGAAGACATTATTATGCCTGCCTTCTCCAACCATATTCCAGTTCATCTAAAATATACTTATGCCAGGAAATGGGCAGTTGCCCAGGCCCCAGCATTATATAAAAATCATGTAGGATGGGATGAGGACTCACCTCACCATAAAATACATTTAAAAATGAACCTACTGCACAGAGGCAGTATCCAATAAAGCAAGAAGCTAAAAAACAGGTCAGGGAGATCTTAGATCAACTTGAATACCAAGGGTGATTGAAACATGCACCTCTTCAATGAACAATCCTTTGTTTCTGTCTCCAAACCAGACAATACCTATCGTCTAGTTTTGGATTACAGACACTTAAACACTTGTTCAAAAACATTTGCAGTGCAAAATGCACATAGTACAGCATTAATGAATAACATTGTGCGTAAAAAATATAAAACCACATTGGATATCTCAAATGGTTTCTTTTGTCAAAACATAGCACCTGGAAGCAGGTACTTAACAGCTTTCTGAATAATGGGGACCCAGCGTCAATTTTGTCGACTCCCACAAGGGTTCAAGAACAGCCCGGGGTTATTCTCAGCGAGAGTAACGGAGTTACTACAAATTTATGATAATGAGGCATTGTCATATGTCGATGACATCTATCTGACAGACGATGACCTGGATAGGCACTTGAACAGGGTGAGCACCATTATACTGGGCTTCGCCTCTGAGGGCTACAAATTCAACTTCAAAAAGTCCAGAATTGCCCATCTCAATGTCCTTTTTCTAGGATATGAGCTTTCAAGTGAAGGCAAGATCCTGGCAGCCAACTTTTTAGAAAGGTGTGCGCTGCTCCAACCTCCAAAAACGCTGAAAAATTTACAATCCATACTGGGTTTCCTAAATTTTGGAAGAACATACATTCTAAATTACGCAGAAAGGGTTAAACCTCTCTACGCATTAATCAAACCTGATTTTTCTATCAAAAATTGGACACGGGAACACACAGAAATCTTGCGTTCACTCCAAGCTAACATGTTAGCAACAAATCACTTACAAACACGCGTAAGTCAACGCAATTTAGTGATCCGAATAATTTCGGGTCAATGCGGATTCACCTACTTAACATTTAATGAGGGTGAAAAAGTACCAATTGCATACAAATCACATTTGTATACACAAGCAGAAATGCGCTTCCTTCAACTGAAAAAATACTGACAGCAGTTCAAACTGCAGTAGCAAAAGAAAGAGCTCTAGCCCAAGGGAAACGCATTATTGTCGTAACCCCAGTTCCGGCCTTAGAGGCGGTAACTAAAGCGAGCATTCCAAATGCTAAAGCATTACATCCGAGATGGATACAATGGGTTAATTCTCTTGCTGCAACAGATGTTGAATATGTTTTTGATCCTGATCTAAAAACACAAGCGTTCCTGCAATATGAACATGAATGTCCTCTGCCCACTGAGATTCTGCCTTTCGATCAGTATGAATTCATAATTTACACTGACGGATCCGCACAACCCGCAACAGGGAGTAAGCAATCTTACAGTGCAGCGTGCGCAATCGTTAAAGGTCGCATGCGCGATGGCAAATTCAGACCTATGGTCACAAAAACCCAATCTCTAGGAGATTGCACAGCTCAGCGAGCTGAACTACAAGCATTCAAACTGGCACTTGAAAGTACAGATCGAGAATTCCCCACACTCATAGTGTGCGATTCTTTCTACTGTGTGCAGTCGTATAATGAATATATACAAACTTGGCTTGAAAACGGGTTCAAAGATGCAAAAGGTGGCACAATAAAGCATAAAACGCTTTGGGAACAAGTAGTTCAGTTAAATAACCCCGGGCTGTTCTTGAACCCTTGTGGGAGTCGACAAAATTGACGCTGGGTCCCCATTATTGAGAAAGCTGTTAAGTACCTGCTTTCAGGTGCTATGTTTTGACAAAAGAAACCATTTGAGATATCCAATGTGGTTTTGTATTTTTTACGCACAATGTTATTCATTAATGCTGTACTGTGTGCATTTTGCACTGCAAATGTTTTTGAACAAGTGTTTAAGTGTCTGTAATCCAAAACTAGACGATAGGTGTTGTCTGGTTTGGAGACAGGAAACAAAGGATTGTTCATTGAAGAGGTGCATGTTTCAATCACCCCTTGGTATTCAAGTTGATCTAAGATCTCCCTGACCTGTTTTTTAGCTTCTTGCTTTATTGGATACTGTCTTTGTGCAGTAGGTTCATTTTTTAGATGTATTTTATGGTGAGGTGAATCCTTGTCCCATCCTACATGATTTTTGTATAATGCTGGGGCCTGGGCAACTGCCCATTTCCTGGCATAAGTATATTTTAGGTGAATTGGAATATGATTAGAGAAGGCAGGCATAATAATGTCCTCGCCATGTGGGCACTCCCTGACAAATTGTGGTGGCCAGTCTTTTTCTGCTAGAAGTATGTCATAGCCCCTTGAAAGTTTTTCCCAAAAAAGTGCTTTCACCTGTCTGGGTATGTCTCCCTCCAGCCGGAGTGTTATTTCATATAACTTTTGTGGAGTACTAACCCTGGTGTCTACAGTCTCAACTGTAATGTACTCATTCAAGTCCACTATCTCCAGAAGTTCCTTCAGGTTCTGGCGAGCTATTGTGACTTCTGCAGCACTGTCCAGCATTGTCTGAGCCCATTCTCCGTCCTTGAGTTGTGTTCTCAGTATCCTCGGCATGTCTGACCTTCAGACCTGCTACCTTCTTCTTTGATAATTGAGGTTTTGATTTGTGTTTCGGAACGTGTTTGTCGTCTTTCGATTTCACGCGTTCTTCTCTATGTTCTGACCGTCCTCTCCTTTCCGATGTTTGTGACGAGATCTGAAAGGTACGAGAGGAACGTGTATCAGTATCTTGATACCCGTCAGGCTTTTTCAATATTATCCCTATTCCTGAGGTTATACCTCCTTTCAGAGGGCTCCTTTTGAGGAGACCTACCTCGGGATAGAAGATGTAGGAGTTTGTTTAATAGAGTTCTTCTCAGGACTTTCAGATAGTTTTGGCTTCAGTGGTCTTCCACCCAAACTATCTCTGCCTAATTCTGCATAAGATTGTTCTATTATTCTGGGTAGTTCTGTTTGATGTTCTGTAACATTGAATTCCCTTAATCGTTGGCGGATCGCCACTGCTGCTGCCTCCCCTTTAATATTAGATAATATTATTGTTGAGACCTGGTTGAAATTTTTTAGTAATTTTATACCTAAATTCAGAGCAGGCTCTGCCCCGTATTCGTTTTGAATTTGTTTCAGGACATCAGGTATTACTGCAATTGACGGAATACCATGTGTTTTAGTATAGATGGCAGCAAAGACTGAGCCCCAAGTGGTGCAGTCTTCCAGTTGTGGTGTGATCACCATTGGTAAACAGATTGTTAGGATTCTGTGTTTCTCATACGGGCTAGTATTGGAAATACTGCTTCGATTTGAGTAATTTTTTGAGCTATCCAGAATGGAATTTGCTCACGTTTTGTGGCCATTTTTCCCATGACTGCGTATAGAGTCTGTGGTGTAATTTTTAGTGTATTCCCCGGTTGAGGAGTTTGATTTGGAAGTGTCAATGGTGGTTGGACTGTGAAAGCCCGCATGACATATTGGACTAGTTGTCTGTAGATTTTTATTAACTCTTGTAGTTGAGTAAGTAATTCCTCGTCTGACATTATATTGAGGTCAGGATGAGGAGTGTAGCCGGCTAGGATCGGCAATGTTGCTCCTGGTCTACCTAGTGGACCGAGCCTGGTAATGTTTTTGTGATGTTTTAGGGCACCTTTAAACCAGAGCTGATGCTCCTGGTATGTTAGTGGAATTTCAATATCCTCGAAAGGAATATATTCCTCTGGTGGATCATCTTCTTTGTAGAAGTGAAACAGTCTTGTTACTGAATTTGATTCAGGAAATATTACCCATGAATAGAATACCTCTGTCTGAAAGGATTCGTGTGCCTCAAACTGCTCTACCTCCTCTTGGTGGTAGGCCGTGTTTTATAAGTTTTAGAGTGATGGCTCTTCTTAAGTTTGGATGGATGTCTATAACACCCTCCTCAGGTTCATTTAAACCTGTAAAGTTAAAAACTGTTACGACTGGGTCAGCCGTAGATCCACCGTTTCCGGTGTTATTGTCCCCGTTTATGGACATTTTGTTTTTGGAAAAATGTAGAACAAGTTTCAAGGAAACAAAAAGATATGGTGCACAATATTTTGGAACACTGTATCCTTCAACGTTGAACAAACCAAACAACTAATATATAGGGTGCTTCCCTATTTTAGTTATGGCGGATATTTAGCCCTACCCACTCTTATGGAGTATGTGAGTAGGGGTCTCTGAGAAAAGCACGAATGAGTTACTCAGTATCTAGCGTTAAATTACTGCCTTACCAAACGTTGGGCGCCATGTAGTGTAGTTCCTATTTCCCTAATAGGCTCTGCGCATTGGAATAATATAACCTATAGGTTTGACATAGGACTAAGTTTGGTAGGTCCCTATCGGGTATATTAAACTTAATTACCTGTGCCAGCTAGCTCAGAGGCCACTAGAAACTCCTTGAGAACAAGAAGGGAGTAGTTTCTGGCAACCGAAAAACATGACAACTTTGTTTCCCTTTAGAAGCGGAACATGTCTCAGAATCGTGGAAACAATAGATAACAGTTTCACTCATTCAATCGTGCATGCTTAGTTTCTACAGAGTTACACAGAAAGGAAAGACGGGCGTTTCAATAAAAGGGTTTTATTGAACAGTCTTGTTTCTCGTGTAAGAGATATGTGCTGTTATGATCACAAGACAGTATGCAAGATAAATAATGTACAGCGTAAGCAGTAGAAATAAATAATACTGCGCTAGCATTATCTTTTAGCATATATTCACGTACATAAATAATATGAGCTAAAAATGCGAGTACTCATACGATGCGTCTCTAAGCTAGTTCTACCCCAATGTACCTAACCTAGTCTAGGTGTAGGGAAAGGTAGAAGTAGGTGGAGTATTCTCTAGTATGGTAGACTAAGAGTGTGTTGAGTCTAGTATGCCAAGTATGATATGCCAAGAGTCCCTCTAGGTTCTAGTCAGCTCCATACCTTGAGAATGAGAGAGGCGGGAATCTCTTGCCGGATCTGGAACTCTAACACCCCGCGAAGGGAGTCAGAACACTGGAAGCTGGATTCGTCTGCGTGCAGGAATGACAGCGTCTTCTCAGTGCGTCAGGCCGGGATATGGGCTCCTCTGAAGTCGAGGTCTCCTCTAACTTGCTTGGGCAAGGAAAAGTATATGTATACCTGGTGGGTGTCGTGGAATGTTAGCATTGACGTGAAGTCGGACAGAGAAAGACGTCAGGAATGAACCCTTAAGGTATAACGGTTCATACATAATAGAGGAGTTCTTGGAGAAATCAATAGTCCTGTGCTAGGGGAACTCCCGAAGCTTGAGGGTCTGGTTTCTAAGAACTCGTTGTGACGTTAGGGTGGACGGATGTCGGTGACCATGCCTGTATTTGGAGTGCACGGTTAATGCCTAAATAAGGACAGGGATTTCTATGCCTATATAAGGGCAATGCGAATTGTGCGTAGATAAGGACATGATTCAGGAAAACCTATATACGGACCCCTAAAGCGGAATACAACAAAAGACGCCATGGCCAGTCTGGGCGTTGCATTGCAGTACTCCTCTCCGTTTCATCCTGAGGGAAATTCTCTTGTGGAAAGGAAAAACCGGGACATAAAGCAGTCTATAACAGCTAGGGTATTAGGTTCGGGTGATGGGTGGGTCAAACATCTATATGGGGTCCAACGCTCATTAAACAACTTGCCAAGAAGTTCTCTAGGGGGGGGTCACTCCATATGAGGTCCTATTTGGGACAAGAATGTGGGTGCCCGATCTGGAATGTAGAGGCACAGTGGTGGAAAATAAACCCTTTGATATCAAAGATCGTTTGGCTGTTTTACAGGAACTAAATGAACTAAGATCGAAACAAAGCAACGTATTCCTGCAGCCAACCACCACTGGGGAAAAACCGGCGGTCCCAGCAAGGCCTGTCTGGATTCCAAAAGTTGGGGATGTAGTCAGAGAGAAGATTGCGGACAAGAAGGAATTTGGACCTTCTTACAGACAACCAGTACCTGTCCTAGCCGTCCACGGAACAAGAACAGTGCTTCTGCCGCCCCTTGCTGGAAAAAAGAGAAAAGATTTGTGTCCATCGACCTCATCAAACCACAGTATGTGGCCAATACTAAATAGTAGGCCTCGTGGACTCCGACCTAGTAGCAGACACACTCCTCTCGCTACTATCCAAGAGGTACAGACTGAAAGACTGATAACCATCGAGAATTCAGCAGTAACAGATGAAGGACTGAGCAACAATGCTATGGAACTCATCCCTCTTGAAACACAAGTAACAGTTCGTCCAAATACACCTGTCTACACCAATGTAACAAGTGATCAGCTGGTACCAGCGATTTCTACGAATCCTGATGCAATTCAAACAATTGACAGAACTGCTTCTGGCTATTTCATTAACTTTGATACGTTTTCAGAGGATCCGAGTGAGCCTGAGACGTCGCCAGCATCATTAACTTTCAAACAGCAAGTACAAGACTTTCTTTATTTTCTGAAAAAGACTTATCTGGTTTCACCATGGATTGACCTATGGATTATTTCTGAAATATTTTTCTTCCTGCTTTGGCTAACTTTGGTTATGACTATGAGCGTGCTTATAAGTGGCAGATACATCCATTTGGACACTGAAAGAAAAGAAGTGAACTTACTTTTAAAACCTCACAAATCATCCCATCGTGAAACAAGAGACTTGTCTGCAGTGAACATCACAGCCGTTCCTATACAGGATGGTATAGTGTGGGACAAAAGGATTTCGATATTTTTGGCCCGACGGAACATTTGAACAATCCACATTTATTTAAGATCTCACTAAGTGATTTTGTTTCATCCAGTACCTATTCTGATGATTGGGACTTTGAAACTGTAAATAACATGATGTTTGACCTAGAAAAATCTGCTGCATTTTCTAATAATGAATATTTAGAGGGTTCATCGGACTATGAACAGCTGTATTGCTATAACCACTATGGTCATCATTTTTTGCATAAATCTGCAACACCTAGAAATGTGTTTATGTTTAACCAATGGGAGCATTGTCCTACACCACCAAAAGGTAGTTCAAAAACATTTGCTAAAAAGTTTCCATATTTTTCAGGATACAATACATCTGATCCAGAAACATTTTACTATAAAATTGTGAACAAAACAGGACTGAAAATTATGTTAACTAATACAAAACAGATTTACTCTGCAAAATGTATTGCCCAACTGTCTAGACATGGTTTCGACTTGTGGAAAGAGACAATAAACACAAAATCTGTCTGGGGTACTAAAGATTGGCAAGTACAGGGGATGGAAGCTTTATTTAGAGCCTGTATCGTCCCTCAACAAATAATGTTTTTGAATGACACTGTGCAACAAATGTCTTGCCTTGGGTTAGCCAAGATTAAAGACATGAAAACACCTTCTGTACCAATACCTGCAAGTGATAATAATACACAGGCAGTGGTTACAGTTGACACCATACTACAACTCAACAGAACAAATCCTGATTGGAGAAAATGGTTGATCTGGCCCACAGACACAAACAACTGTCAAGAGAGATTCCTGAATAAAACACAGGGGTTTACTATTCATAGGCCAGACCACGATACGTCCAAAGACAGCATCCGGGGGTAGTAACAACATACAGTGTAGGAAAATTATGCCTCGATTGGCTGCAAAAATCTACACTTAAGGATGTGAAACAACACTTATCTTTACTTAAAGAAGACGCAGACCTTAGGGAATTCTTGCTTGGACAAAGAAAACCGCGTCAAAAACGTTTCATATATGCCGGCATCTATGCTGCTTATAATGAAGCATGGAAGGTATCACAGATGGAGGCCGCAGAACGAATACGTGAACTTGATCGCATTAACTTAGAGAAAACTCTCTCTGTGGCCGACAATGGGTTAACAACTTTGTCCTCCAGAATTTATTCATTGGACAGTATTGTATCCTCTGCTATCGACATACTGGAACAAGATTTAGCCATGTTACAGCAAGGCCAATCTCAATTACGTTCTATTATGTTATTAAGCTGGACGCTGCAATCTTTGCATGCGGGCTATGTACCTTGGCGTTTTATCAACACGTCGGCTCTGTTTGCAGAATACAATCTAACTAATAAACAGATCGAACTGGCACAAAGGGGAGCAAAGTATACAGTACTGAGCATTGAAAAACTTGAAAAATTACCATTCACAGTGGCAGAAAAAACAGCTACAGAATGGCTTATTCATGGCAAAATTAGTCTACCTGTGACTACTTTCCAGTTTCAGTATTGCCTTAAACAGATGCAAGCAGGCAAATATGAAAGGTTGGGTAAAGAATACATTAAGACATCCTGGAATTTACCATACACATATAGATGTTGGAGTGGGGATCGTGAAGTGTTTCTACGCGGTACACACTGTGAAAATGCACTAAGCGGTTCACTGATTTGTCAGGACATATCTTTACACCGGGCTTGTAATGGTTCTGTGGCAAATTTGTCCTGCCACCAGCAGGGTACACCAGCTGCTGTGATTAATCCAACGTTTGGCCAACTGTCTAATGGGAGTTACCTCATGTTGAATGATCAGAGTTGCTGTGGCATGTTGCCAGGCATCCCATATCTAGTAACGGTCAACTCCAGGGTCACTTGCTGTATGCAAGTATTGTTTCCCCCAATAGACACAGTCAGGGAGTCGCCTTTATGGCCTTCGTTGAATGTCTCTTTTATACGATTTGATACTTTAAGCAGAATGAAAGCCATGCTTATACAACAATCAGTGCCTTTGACCTCGGCCAAAGAACCCTATGATCTACAAGTTGCAAGGACTTCGGCTGAGATACAGAATTTAATTCGTACAAACTGCCCTATACATTTCGTAGAAATGATAGGACGTATCTTTAACATGTCAGATACAAGCGGAATTGTACATGTATTTAAGACCATCTGTTCCGGACTATTAGCACCTTTCCAGGCTGTCCTCGGAATCATCCCAAACTTCGCACATTCGGTGTTTGGTGGTGTGCCGTTAATTCTAGCACTAGTTGCAGGAATTCTGTTTCTATTCCTCCTACTACGCTATGGCAAGCCTCTTCGCCAACATCACTCCGAGCGATGTCGAGAGAGCCCTCCTTGAACGGAAATGCCGTGAGCGAATAGTACAGCTTTTGGGCATGCCTCGTCTACGGGAACTTAATACAACGTGGTTCCTGTCATTCAGACCAATCTGGCAAGATTGCATCTTACCTGTTCTACGCTGCCTGTTTTGCGGTAAAGAATGCGTGCTAGACACCTGTCTAACACTTCCATCAGTCATGCCAACGGATATCGATACTCTGCTGGACCCGATAACGGCCCATGCTATGTGTTGTCCCCAGAGGCTACCAATCCTGATGACGGCATTCATTGAGATCTCACAGACGCTTCCGGCTGCTGCTGAGGTACGAGATGGGTCAACGGCACACAGGTAACAACGGACGCGAACATTGCTTCTTCTGCTGAAGGCGATGTTTCTCATCTCTGTGCAATTAACCTTCTGAACGAGGTGTTCCAAATGTCACCGACTTCGGTGGATGATATTTTGGCTACGGCGATGGATGATCTAATGTTTACGCCAGACCCATACACTGACTTTGATTCGGCTCACAGTGTACCAGGGCACCATTGAAATTTGGCCTTCATATTTTCAAAACTTGGAACTATTCCCAGAAATTGAACTTTTTCTTCTAAAAACAATTTTTTTTTCTCGATAGAAACAACATGGCAAATGAACAATCTGCTCACAGTAGAACTAGTCTTATAAAACGGACTTCTTTGAATACTTTCAGGGACACATTGTCACCTTATTTGTCTAACATTTCATTTAATTCCATGATATGCAATGGCTTTGATTTTTAGAACTTATCGACCATTTCGTCATATGTATATATTTCTGTTTCATTCACGTTGCATTTTACTTCCGTTATATGCTTAGAATGAAACTGATGCTTTAAATGTACAGTACCTATTGCATTTCAACAGTTTTGAGCTTCTTTTAAAATGCTTTTAGAAATGTTTTTAGCAATATGTGGTACTCAATTTTATGTTTAGCATTTAAATGTTTAGCATTTAGTATTATCGTTCAATCGAAGATGGAGTGGGTGTTGTATTCCGCTTTAGGGGTCCGTATATAGGTTTTCCTGAATCATGTCCTTATATAGGCACAATTCGCATTGCCCTTATATAGGCATAGAATCCCTGTCCTTATTTAGGCATTAACCGTGCACTCCAAATACAGGCATTGTCACCGACATCCGTCCACCCTAACGTCACAACGAGTTCTTAGAAACCAGACCCTTAAGCTTCGGGAGTTCCCCTAGCACAGGACTATTAATTTCTCCAAGAACTCATCTATTATGTATGAACCGTTATACCTTAAGGGTTCATTCCTGACGTCTTCCTCTGTCCGACTTCACGTCAATGCTAACATTCCACGACACCTACCAGGTATAAATATACCTTCCCTTGCCCAAGCAAGTGAGAGGAGACCTCGACTTCAGAGGAGCCCGTATCCCGGCCTGACGCACTGAGAAGACGCTGTCATTCCTGCACGCAGAAGAATCCAGCTTCCAGTGTTCTGACTCCCTTCGCGGGGTGTTAGAGTTCCAGATCCGGCAAGAGATTCCCGCCTCTCTCATTCTCAAGGTATGGAGCTGACTAGAACCTAGAGGGACTCTTGGCATATCATACTTGGCATACTAGACTTAACATACTCTTAGTATACCAGACGAGAGAATACTCCGCCTACTTCTACCTTTCCCTACACCTAGACTAGGTTAGGTACATTGGGATAGAACTAGCTTAGAGACGCATCGTATGAGTACTCGCATTTTTAGCTCATGTTATTTATGTACGTGAATATATGCTAAAAGATAATGCTAGCGCAGTATTATTTATTTCTACTGCTTATACTGTACATTATTTATCTTGCATACTATCTTGTGATCATAACAGCACATATCTCTTACACGAGAAACAAGACTGTTCAATAAAACCCTTTTTATTGAAACGCCCGTCTTTCCTTTCTGTGTAACTCTGTAGAAACTAAGCATGCACGATTGACTGAGTGAAACTGTTATCTATTGTTTCCACGATTCTGAGACGTGTTCCGCTTCTAAAGGGAAACAAAGTTGTCATGTTTTTCGGTTGCCAGAAACTACTCCCTTCTTGTTCTCAAGGAGTTTCTAGTGGCCTCTGAGCTAGCTGGCTCAAGTAATTAAGTTTAATATACTCGATAGGGACATACCGACCTTAGTCCTATGTCAAACCTATAGGTTATATTATTCCAATGCGCAGAGCCCATTAGGGAAATAGGAACTACACTACAATTGATTCCTGTCTACGTTTCTTACATTCTCTCTCCCTGGCTTCCGCTCTCCTCAAATCCACCTCTCTCAATGTCCCTCTCTTTCTCTTGCACAATGTCTCTCCTCCCTCCCTTATATGTCTCACCTCTCATCTCGTCTTCAAGTGCGCGCTCTCTGTTTTCATCTTGCTGTTTTATAACCCCCATTACGTTTCTTTCTGTCTCCCAACCTTCCCCGCTCCCTTTTCTTTTTCCTCGCTTCTTCTCGCTCTCACACTATCAGCCTCTCTCACCTCCTGTCTCTCTCTCCTAGATCTCTCTGTCACGCCCTCTCGCTCCCTATTCTAGTTTTGCTTTTTTAATCTCCGCTCTGTCTTCTACTGCTCTCACTTGCTTTTTTCTCTCCATCCTTCTCTCTCTCTCTCTCTCGCCAGCCTCTCACTCTTACCCTCTCTCCCTTTCTCTTTTTCACATTCATACTCTTTAACTCTTTATCGTTTTCTTGTTATCTTTTTCTCGCTCGTTCTCTTCTTCCTTTTATCTTCTCTCCCATCTCACCGTCTTTCTCTCTGGCTCCATCCCCCTCTTAATCTCTCTCCCTCTCTCTATTACTGTATGGCTTTAGCTATCTTTTCTCCCCGTGGTTCCTCACTTAACACCACCTCTCATTTGCCCTATTTAGCCTCTCTCTCGCCTCTCTCTCCCTCTGTCTCCCTCTCTCCCTGGGATATCCTGTCTCTCACTCTCCTCTCACCTCCTCCTATATTCCTGTGTCTGCCATTTCTCTCTCGCTATCACTTTCTCGTGCAGCCCGTCTCTCTCTGTCTCCAGCGCTCTCTGCAGCCTGTCTCTCCCTCTCTTTACCTCCTCTCTCCCCCGGGTTCCCCATCCGACCCACCCAGCCCGGCAGTCGCCTCAGCAGGTCCCACAGGTTGTTTTCCTCGTGGTCGCAACCATTCTGCACAACGCCTGCTCCCCTCGCAAAGATTTAAATTTCGCGGAAGAATTACCATACACTGGTTGCCTGGTAACTAAACGCAAGCCGGGCTAAGAATATGCCAGCTTTTTGTATTCTCATTAATAAAAATGCCACTCTGACACAGCAGCATGACTTTGGCTCACTGCAGCTTCTCTAAACGCCTTCTGAGAATCCCCCCCGACTCCGCATTTAATTACAGATGATCAGGAAAGCTTGAACAGTGCGGCTCTGCTAATCTGTCTCACTAAAAGCAACGTGCAAAATATCGGCGCCCGCGAAGTTCCACTTTTAATAACAAACCGGCCGTCTTCTGCTTTCTGGGACCTGCGATCTATGCTGAAAGCGTAAATAATAGTAACAGCCTGGCTACCTGCTGCTTTTTGGGGCGTGAGCTCTACGCTGAAAGCGTAAATATTAATAACATCCCAGCAGCATGCTGCTTTTTGAGACAGGAGTTCTACGCGGAAAGCGGAAATAATAATAACGACCCGACTGTCGCGTGAGCTCTACGCTAACAGCGTAAATAACAAGCATTAAAAATGCAATAGGTCTCGCCTTTCATTAAGTTAAAGCCATTTGCTTTGCTATACAATACCATTAGCAAAGCAAATGGCTTTAACTTAATCAAAGGCGAGACCTATTGCATTTTCAATGCTTGTTCTTTTTGTCACAGAGGCATCTTTGGTCCTCCATTGGTACTCCTTCTGTCACAGGACCTCCTTCCTGTCCGATGATCTCCAGAAGCTTGTGGCCACTGCTCAGCCCTATTCTCTCTACAGCTACCTTTAGCAGATCTTCCATCCACTTGTAAAGGTTTAGGACTGGTACTTGGGGTGTCCTGCTGATCTCCCCCCCCCCTGGCCCAAGTTTCCACCCGGTCACAAGCTGTGCTGGGTCACTGTGCATGCACACCAATCACTACTTTGATCAAATGTTCTCCCCTGGTGATAGAGTAGTGCAGTGATGGAATGTGGTATTGTGCTGGTGAGAGTGGCCGAGGGTGTGGTCGTATAGTGGTGTGAGATTTGTGTATGGTGCTGGGCAGGGGGTAATGGAATGCAGGGGGTGGCGGTGTTGAGCTCATAGAGTAGAGTTCAAGGCTGGAAGCGTGGGGCTGGCGGTGCAGTGCTGTAGGGTGATGATACAGTCCTGGACATCAGTTCACCAGAATGTGAGGGGTAGCGAAAATGACATCATACACACTTTGACTTCCTATGATTACTGGGGGGGAGCCTTCTCCCATGCCCGCTTATACACTTCTGATGGGCTAGTAAAAGGGCAGGGAGCATAAGCCAGTTCTTCCTGCTACCCACACCACAAGGCTGGGTTTCCATCTACTTATAATTGATGTCCATGAAGCCAATGGAGGGAATGGTGGGGCGTTGCTTGCAGTAGTATAGCATTCCAGGTGTAGGCGGTTGGAGAGGTTCAGAGGAAAGTGTCCTGAGGCAGGTCTGCTGGGGTCTGTCTTATAAACGAGAAAATGTCTGCTGCCACCTGACTACCTCTGTGCCTAACCTCAACATGGCCAGGACACCGTACACTGACTTCTGTGTGATGGACACTTTCATGGTGCAGTTCAATCTCCCCAATAAGAAAGATTTGATTAAATTGACCAGTTAAAATGCTAATGAACTTTGCTGACCACAGACTGCTTATATATGGATCATCACTGTGGGAGAACTAAACATATAATAAGGCACAGGAGGATGATGCTGTAGTGCTGGGGAAGGGAGTTGCAGTACATGTGTGGTTTTTAAAGTGCCTGGTTGGTATATGTAGCAAATCAGTTCGGCCCATTTAGTCCGCCTGGGCATTTCCCTTTTGACTACCCAGTTTTAGGACTTTTACTATGTACATGTCTCACCACCTGATTCTTGCAGTAAATTCAGAGTAAATGAACTGAGAATGCTAATCACCAGTGTCCGCCTTTTATGATAAGGCCATAGCTGTGAAGGATAGGAGACTCTCTGCTGGTTACATATGAACATGTGATCACACTCATGTGCAGGCTGAGTATGTGCGACTACCGTCTTGTTTAGCCTGCTATCTGCACAAGGCAACCTGTTGCAGAAGGGACTCTAAAAGGAATAGTACTGACCTGTGGTAGGCTTTGTGATGTGAATGGACATTCATGGTGTAGGTCTTTAGTGCGTGCTGATGGTCTGTGGTGCCTACACTGTATTACAGATTATAGGCAAAATCTGCACTAAAGTAGTTTTGCCCCACGTAGGCCTACAGGGTCCATCGGGGTATCAACCTGGGGTAAACATTCACCCAGGGGTACCTTTATAGTCCCTAACATCATACATGCATGCCTTATGGCACTTTAACAATTGACATATTTCCCTGGTTCAGCTCATAATCAGACTCCAGGTATTTGTCTCCCCTTTCTGGGCCCCTTTAATTCCTCTCGTCCCCAGAGGGAGAATCATACACAATAGAGCCATCAATAGTGTAAACAGAGTAGGGTGGATATCTGCATCTGCTAATTAGCTTGCCCCACTGCACCTGAACAGGGAGAGCACAGGCCCACTGAAACAAAGGAGGAGGGACAGATCTGGAACTAACACACAGTAGGACTCACCTTTGAAGTTTTAGTGGAAAGGGATTTAGAAGCTGTGTCAGGTAGGGGTAGCTGAAACTCTCACGGAAGCGCTTTCCACAGACAACTTGAAGTCACCATATTGGATTAACCCAGAATTCTGTTCAGGACGGTTTAGTCAGGGGTGAAGTGATGATGTGGCACCCTGGGATTGGCCATTGGTGCCTGCCTCTATAGCTTTAAACCCCTACTTTAAAACCTCTGCACAAGGGACTGACAGGTAAGAGAACAGTGGATCTCGTAGCGACAATGTTAAAAGAATGCCCAGCAGAATGGACAAGCCTCCTGATGCCCTGCGAGGATGGACTAAAGGACTTTGACTCCATCTGACCTCCATGTATCTCTTCAGGGCCAGGAGTCCTAGCCTCTTATGCTCCCTGAGGAACAGTGTTATATGTGTAATTGCATGTGTTCCTTTATGGAATTAATATTGCTTGGAATGGGTTGTCTGCAGAGAGCGATGTTTGGAGTGTTCTGAGTCGGCGAAGACTCCAGAAATCGACCTGCAGGGCCTGTCTTCAATTACCTGAATAAACCTACTTGGAAAACTACTCAGTTGTCGTGGTATTTCCATACTCAACAAACAGGGGAATTGACCTGCTGGGGGACCCTGGAGTGTTCCCCGCCCAATCCAATGAGTCCCTGGACATGCACACAAACCACCAAGAAGCCCCTTCTACCCATCATCAAAGAGTGGAGGAAGGCAAAGATTGATCTACAAGTGCAGTTAACATGAATGGTGACTGCATGGTGAGTTAGGGTGGGCGGAACTCGCGGAATTTCAATCTATGGAATCCTGCCGAGTTACATACAAACTCAGCAGGATTCCGCGGAATTCCGCTAACTGGCGGAAAATAGGCAGCTTGTGCTGAAATTTAGCATCGGTAGCACAAGCAGCGCTGAAAAATAAGTGCAAACTGCACCGTGCATTGCGCAAGAGCGCGCAGCCATTTGAGATGATTTTGCTGCAGCTCGAGTAGAAAGTCTACTTGAGTGGCAGCAAATCTACTCGACAGGCAGCCTTTTGACCGCGACCGCCTTCATTAGAAAATCACGCTAGGGGATGCCAAATCTCGCGTGCGCTCGCCAGGTCGCACTTTCTGGAGCATCGTGAGAGAAAAATCCCGTAATGCGAACTGACCAAAATTCCACCATTTCCCGGGGCCGAGTGAAACATTCTGTCCACCCCTACCGGTGAACACATTATCTCATTTGTTTGTTCATCCTTGGAGACCTCCCAAATTGCTTCTATTCTAGTATCCACTAGTCTATATTTGGCAAGCTCTGCAAAGGAGATGTTTAGCACCCCCCTGTTGGCTTGCACTGTAGCTGAATCCAGACACTGGACGAGATCCTGCATGGTACTTGTCTGTACACGTTGTAATAATTTTGGCTAGATATTGTTTTCCTAGTTGCAACTGTGATAACTGTGTTATACTGCATCTAATTTCAATTTTTCCACCCCACTATCATTTAAAATAGGACTTGACTGCTTGACAAAGAGTTTTGGGAGGCCAGCTTTCCGTCGTAGACCCAGCACACAGTGTCTTTTATTATATTCAATGCATGCATTCTCCTGTATGATATTGCTGAGTGGCCCATGTGACCTCAGTGCTCTAGGGAAAAACACTGACAACTGAACATCAAAAAAGAATTACTAGATACTCTACCTAAATATAAATAATATTTCAATTCTCCTGTGGGCTAAACATATGAAGAGCCTTATGAAATGTAATTATTCTAGTGTGCTAAAAACATTTATAATGCTTACTATGACTATCAACATTGGCAGAAAGCAGGAACCAAAGACCAACAGCTCTGGCTGCCAGCGTTTTGGCATTATCAATCCTAGTTTTGTTTTGTCATTTAAAAAAAAAAATATATACTGTTTGGAATAACTAGTGGACACTCGCCAATGTATAAAAAATGGCTCGAATCAAAAATATTTGTTGGTCTCAAAAAGCACACATTGCCGTAGAAGTCCCTAGCATTGAGGGGAACCTACTTTCTGTGTGGGTGAGCGCCTTGGGAAAGAGCAGACGTTAGCCAATAGCTGAATCATTACCCCATGATTTATGCTGCAGTACGCGGGAGAAAAATGTGAATGACACAATAACAGCTGAATGGATGAAGGTGGAAGATGAAAAGCTGTAATAGGTAAGAATATTTTGTATATTATTTTAATAAAATCTAAATGTCTTACCTACCACCAGACCCAAAACAATACCTTAGCAGTGGCAGAGTCACTAAACCTGCTTTTCAATGTGAACCAAGCCTGTAGTTAGGGTAGATAAAGTATGGGAGGTGCTATTCTATGTGCATGTTTTTCTAATCTGAAAATGTTACAAAAGAAATTAATGCTATCAATATTTATGCTTTTTTTTCCCATCATTCACAGGCCATTTTCTGTGAGTAGGTGTGTCTTTTGCAGTCTTTGGTGTGAATTATCCCTTAATTGTCAGGAGCAAGACATATTTACTCATGGAGTGGTTCACGGTTAGTTTTCCAAAAGTATGTCTTTCTCCTGAAAATTATGGGGTAAGCCATCCCTAAATCAGGAGTACAACAGACCTAGTCACAGAACATGCTTTGTGAATCGGCCCTAAAAATACAGGAGCACACCCAAGACAGGAGTAAGACACAACTACTTACAGAGCAAGGTGTGTGAACTGGATCCTATGTTTGAAATAAAAACCTGAGCCCAACCTATCTACATTCAATTCCTGCCCCTTTTGAGTATGTGTAAATGTAATAGACTGCTCTTAAATTTCCTGCTGAATTTAAAAATAACTTTACAAGAAATTCAAGTATGTTCCATTTACATGTAGAGTAATGGGTGATGATGGGCAAAATATAACATTGACTTCAGAAAATGTTGACTACAGGCTGTTTTTTTTTAGTTGGGAGGGTATTCCTGTGTGCCAAAAACTGCCTGAAAAATGCATTTTGTTTTAAAGGACAGGTAGAGTTTAGGCTACCTCTCTAATTATGCGGCTTAAACTTCAAACCTCAAATATAAATTTGCCAGTTTGTGATAAATTTATATTTTGGTTTGTGTGGAGGTGGAATAAGATCCCCTAACTTTTTTTACACTTCCTAGGTGACACCAAATACCACTGACAGTTGGGCAGTGCCCACCTGGGCCAGGCTGGTTCTAGTGACATTAAGACGGCATTACTTTGGGCAGGTCATGTTGCTTTCTGACAGCGGTGGATAGTTCCTTTTCGTAGATGAGACTGTTAAATACTGCCCAAACCACTAAGCAATTGACCATGTCTCTAAAACTATGATCAAACAAACCCACTGTGGTTGTGAGGAGTGGGCGATTTCAAATCTACCAAATCAAGGCCAAAAACTCATGCACCCTCAGGCCCAGATTTTCTAATGCCTTGCACGGGTTTGCAACACTTTTGCGATGCAAACCTGGGCAAAGTGTTAGGGTTGAATTTATTATCCAACTAAATCAAGATTTGCATAGGATAGTATCCCAAAGTAACACAAAGTTGGGCAATGCGCTGCCTTGCATTACTTTGCATCAAGAGGGCATTCCATGGGTGGTGCATGGGCGTGGGGGAGAGAAAATATACATCATATCTTAGTAGATATGGCACATTTTTTGCTCTTTTTTTGACGAAAGGTAGCACAGCAACTTTAGTGCGACGTTGCCTTGCGTCAAAGAATAGTAAGTCTGGGCCCCAGTATATTTAAGGCTAGGAGTGACACCGTTCAACTTGGTTCTCAGTTTCCAGTGGTCCAAGGGCTCTGTTTTCACACTTTGACAGCTTATGTCCATCTTCTGAGAGAATGTAGAAAGCTGGGGCTCCGGAAGGTGGGCTTGCCTTCCTACCATGTAGTGCACTGGACTGTAGCATAAGTTGTCCCTTCACTCAGTTCTGGTATTTCCGGCCTGTGGAAGAACAACCTTTCACTGTCATAGAATGAAAGAAATATGGAGTTCTATGGAACCCACAGTCATACACAAAGTTCACTACAGAGATCCCTTGCAGACACATCACAGTTATCCAGGTGAAATCAAATAAACAGCCACTATGATAGATACACCTATTTTCAATGATAAAAAAACAGACAGCAGATAACCATGACTCTTGTCAAAGTCAAATCCTAGATCTGTGCGGAAATGGTGCTCAGACGTCCAAATGTTATGAGAGGTATACATACACCAGAGATGCACTATATAGAGATACACTATACGCTGATAAACACTGATAAAATACCCTAACAAAGTATGGTGGGCATATGAGGATCTACGTGACAATTCAAGTCAGGATGTTTCCAAGTGGGGCAGTAAAAATGTAGGGTACTTGATGAAAGTTGCTAGCAGGTATTTTTCGGGCCAAAACAAGTATTGTTAGAAAATACAAAAGCTGATATTTGGGACATATGTATATTTACTAAAAAATGAACATCTTACACTTGGTTATAAGGCGATCTTTAGCTGCAAAATGATTATATTTACTAACATTGCAAGTGTTCACTTATGTACAGAAGGGATGCACTTTCAGAGATAAACAAGCTGATTTTGGGGGCAAAGTATATGAGCATTGGGCTGGTTATATCTATAAGGTTTCTGAAACATCTGTTATTTTATTTGAGATAATGTTAACAAATGCATCCATGCAGTTTCCAGGCCAAATGTCTCAATTTTCCTAATCAGTTTCATAGAGCATGGCATATGACCTAGTGCCTCCTGTGTGTATGCCACAATCTTATTGTACTGCAAGCAAATAAGCGTGGGTTACTTCATGCACATCACACATTGGTAACACATTCAGGACCATTGGGCAGTAATGAACTATGGGAAGGCATGTACCCCTGGTATGAAACACAACTTCTCTATTGTGTGATTTGACCAAGAATGCTCCTACTCACTTGACTACTCCCAGTTTCACTCCAGGGGTGTTAAAACGAGTTTCAGCTCAAAAGTAGGAAATAAGCCACTTAGGGCCAGATGTACTAACGTTTTTTGCGGAGTTTTAGACCCGTTTGCGACCGCAAAAATCGTGTGGCCCATGTACTAATCCTATTTGGCGAGTCGCAAATAAATTTGCGACTCGCAAAATAGGATTAGCGACTCGCTATTAGGAAGGGGCGTTCCAAGGGCAACTCTTCCTAATAGCGACTCCTGAAGCTATGTATGACTGTTTTGCAACCGCAATTGCGGTTGCAAAACAGTCGCAGTTTACCACCCTTCACAGAAACGAGGTAAACCACTCGCAAACGGGAAGGGGTCCCTAGGGGACCCCTTCCCCTTTGTGAGTGGCTCGCAAAATATTTTTTAAGGGCAGGCAGTGGTCCCAGGGACCACTGTCTGCCCTTAAAAAATGAAACTGAAAAGTTTCATTTTTATTTTTTATATGCATCCCGTTTTCCTTTAAGGAAAACGGGCTGCATTAAAAAAAAACTGCTTTATTTAAAAGCAGTCCCAGACATGGTGGTCTGCTAACCCCAGCAGGCCACCATCCCTGGGAGTGCCAGCCATTCCCAATGGGGTCGCAAATTGTGACAGCCTCATTAATATGCATGAGGCACGCAATTTGCGACCCCATTGGGAATCACAACAGTGTCTCAGACACTGTTGTGCATCCCAATTTGCGAGTCGCAAATTGGTGGGTTGTACATCTGGCCCCAAAACTGCTATTTGCTCTACTTTCTTCTCCTTTCTATGTGCCACCCTGCACACTGTTCAACCAATTAGAAGAAATGGGTTTTGAAGGAAGTAACGTTGACTGGATCTCCTCCTGCCTAATCAATAGATCAAACATTATCTCAGTACCCACTTTATCCTCACCTCTACACCTTACAACATAAGGGCAGAAGTACTTCAAGGCTCTATCGTTGCTTTCCTCTTTAATGTTTACTGAATCCAAGTAAAAATAAATGCAACTAAAGCTAAATTTTTTGCAGATGAAATTATGGCAGCCGGCAACTGCACTAAGGAGCTTTTTAACACAGTGAAGTCATCAGCTAAAATCTGCAATAAAAATGTGGTTAGCTCGGACTAACAGCCGGGTGACAAAATAGCTGATTTTTTATTTCACCAAGGTAAATAAAATTGTCTCAGAAATTACTATAATATCAGATAACACAGAACCGCCCTTAAGGACAGAAACAGATAAGGAATCCATTTCTGATAAACCGAATGACTGCCTCCCTGTACTGGCCACCTTCTCCTCACTTACCAAAGAGAAGGTAGCTATCCTTACTGAAACCACTAAATAAGGATCCTTTCTCTCCCTAGGTGCTTCATCATGTATCAAAGACTATCTCAGCTCATCTTACTTTGCTCTTAAACGGGATTCTCACTTCTGGCTGCTTCCCAGATACGTGGAAAAAGGCATCCATTCTGCCTCTTTAAAGAAGCCCATACTTGACCCCCTTGAGGTGAAGAACTATAGGCCAATCTTGCGCCTTCGCCTACAGGCCAAGATCCTCAAAAAGGCCTTGAATCAGGAGATTATAACTTTCCTCAAAACCACTAACCATCTTGACCCTGCACAGCATGGGTTTAGACCCAACCATTGAGCAGAATCAGCCCTAGTGACGACCACTGAAGAGATCAGAGCCATCATAGATAGAGGAGGCAATGCAGCCTTGATCCTGTAGGATCTGTTGGCTGTATTTGGCACAGTTGACTATTCTCTTTTGGTCATCCGTCTTGAAAGGATTGGCCTTCAAGGTATTGCCCTAAAATTGATCATGTCTTTTCTGTCCAATAGAGAGCAAGAGGTGGCCTTAGAAGGCTTCACTTCTGCCCCCTTTACTCATCCTTGCGGGGTCCCTCAAGGATCTTCATTAAGTCCAACCCTGTTTAATGCATTCATTACTCCTCTGATCGAACGTATTCGATCATGCAGGTTTTCATTATTCTCGTATGACGACGACACCCAAATAGTTGTGTCCGTCTCTTCTGAATCTGAAAAACTGGCCAAACAATTCAATATCTATGTGGGTAGTATCACTGACAGGATGCAGAAGAATTTCTTAAAGCTAAATTTGGAAAAAAACGAGGTGCTGCTGTTTGGCAATGACACCTCCTACTGGAACACCACTTGGTGGCTACTCAGTCTTGGACCCCTCCCACTGCCAGTTCAGAAAGCAAGAAATGTGGGGGTCATCTTTGATACCAAATTAGCTTTCATGGACCACACTAAACAGGTAACATCCTCTTGTTTACTCACTTTAAGAATATTAAAAAAAAATCTTCTCTTCCTCCCGATTGAGTTGAGGAAAACAGTCATTATAGCTTTAGTAATTTCAAAACTAGACTACCGCAATGCTTCATATGTAGGCTCTAAAAATCGCCTTTTAAACAAATTGCAAATGCTTCAAAATGTGGCAGCTCGAGTCCTGAGGAACCATCCAATATTCTGTTCAGCTTCCCAAGCTATCAAGGAATTGCACTGGCTTCCTATTAGGGCACGAATTACGTTCAAGGCCTTGCTCTAGGCTCATAAGGCCTTGCATCAGGTAGGCCCTCTCTTTCTTGAAGATAGTTTTAAATGGAACTCTCCTATTCGTACCCTATGGTCTAGTACTGCCAGGCAGGTGATCATTCCTAGAATTAAAAAGAAGCACATTAGGGAGGAAGGAGTTTCTCCTGCTCCACATCCAAATGGTGGAACTCATTGCTCAACCATCTTAGAGTTCAGCCTAATCTCCTAAAATTAAGGAAACAACTAAAAACTTGGCTTATTTGCTCCTCTGTCTAAGTTCCCCCTTTGCATTGTTTCTGTCATAACTGACACTAAAGTCAAGATGCCAATTGGCATTTGCACGCTGTTACGAAACTATTAACATTAATGTTAGCCAACTCTCATAGCCCATCACATCTTTTCACCTCCAATGTTATAACTACAATGATGATACCCAGTTTATCCTAAAACTGGAAGAACCTAATGACCTTCAAGTTCCAAATCTGGGTGTCTGCCTCAAAGCCTTTGAACAATGGATGATAATAAACTACCTTAAAGTCAATGCCTCAGAAACTGAGATTCTGTCATGCGGAGACTGGAAAAACTTTACAATCTGGTCTGATTAAATGGGAGCACTATGAACAACTTTGAAATAAGTAAGAAACCTGGGTGTTATTATAAACACTTGCCTATGAATCCTGAGGTTAAGCAAGTAACTAAATATAAACTACATACCATCTGAACATTATGTAACATTTCCCTGCATCTGGGTTTCCCACAGAAAATCCAGGCAGCTGCCTCACTAGTCATATCATGGCTGGACTATGCTAAAAGTCTGAACCATGGACTCTCAGTCTCAGGTATGAGAATTTGCAGGAAAGTACCATCTTATGCATGCTTTACTCATGGACGTCACTTAAGAGCTGCCAGGGGTCGCTGCTGCAACCCCTGGCTTGCCCTTTGCAACTCCTGGCACTGCTTTTGCGACCCTTGGCCTCAGAGATCTCAGAAGTGATAGGTTCCACCCTTCTTTTCGGCCCATTTTTTAAAATTATGATAATAGTGAATAATACTGGCATTCTGGGGGAAAAATTGGGTATACAGGGTACACATTGCAAAAGGCTGGTGTGGATACATTAAAGGTACATTTTTTGCATAAGGGAGGAGAACCGTGGTATACAGGAGGGGACAATCATGACATAAAGCTGGTCCTGACATATTAGAGATCATTTTTGATGTAAGGGTCGCCAGTGGTTTATGGACGACACTAATGGCAAAATTCTAGCAGTACCGTACTGTAAGTATTTTTGGGACTAAAGGGGCACCCAACGCATATGGGGAGCGCCCATGACAATATGCTGGCCCTGGAACAATGGAGCTAATATTTGACATATGGGTGCACCCCTAGCACATTTTGGGAAAAAATTGGGTCAACTCGTGGGGAGTGCCAGGTTAAATTGGCCTGGCACACCATGAAAGAATTGAATATTCAAATAGCGTGTTTTTCAGAGCATGTGGTTTATTAACAAATGTTTGTGGAATTGTGCTTTAAAATGCACTAGCAGGTCCCATTTTTAAAAAACTTTTCTCGGAGGGAGACCCCTCCACCCCAAACCCTCCCTTGAATATATCAGGTCTCTCACTTTACTTGTCACCATTCTGTGTAAGTATTACAGCCCACCACTTTCAAAAATAACCAGCCGCCATTTCAAGAACAGAAGGTAAACAGTATCTTGAAGAGCACTATTTACTTTCTGCAGCTTCCACTAGAACTGTGACTAAGACATTACTCGTTAGGTTTATAAAGAAAATAAATTCAGCAGCGCAATGTACACTCTTCTGATTAAAAAAAATGAACTAAAAAACAAACATTTCTGAACAAGTTATTTTCATGTTTCATGTTTGTGAATACATGAAAAATGAAGTGTTTGAATAAAGCTCTTACCTCTGTGCTTCACACAAGTGATAGAGCCTTCCAAATGATCTTACATCAAAATATAGGAATAATTTCGGCCAATACTTTTGTTCATATTTAATATATGGGCTACATCAATTAATACATGTGGACATAACTACTATTGCTATATTTAAATCTCTTTGTTTCTCTTCCTGTGATTTATCAACACATTTCTCATTGCAGTATATCTTGGGGTACTATTAAATCATGACAGTTTGTGGTATAAAAAAACTTAGGTTACCAGCAGTGTTGTGGGTTTTTTGGCACTATACACCCTTCAGATGAACACATAATTTTACATGTAATACCAGGAGACTTGATTAATGAACCCCTTACATATCATGTCAGCACCATTTTACAGGTGGTATCTAAAACAGATATTGGTCTATGCTGTGTTATAATAATCCTGTGTTTATTATGGAACTTCAGCTATGTCAATTATAATGATGTCTTCATGGTTAATGACATGTGACATCACTTCCTGGGAAAACTGAGGGTCAAAGGTGATATGTCACTTCCTGTGATGTAATTAAGGTCAACGGTGCGTAATGTCACTTTTGCTGCCCATGGCATTTTGGTATATTGACACTCAAGAGTGTACCCCCAGATTTTTGCCATGTCTGTTTTTGCTGGCTGTAGAACTCTGTGCGTTTAGCCCCTGCTAACCAATGGTAAAGTGCCTGTGCTCTCCCTTTCAACATGACAAAATTGGCATACCCCTTATTGGCATTTTTGACTTACCTATGAGTCCCTAATCTATGGTACAAAGTGTACCTAGTGCATGTAGGTTAAATGTCATTAGTGGGCTGCAGCACCCTTTGTGCTATCCACTACAGCGAAAGGGCAAACCTGAGTGCAGGCCTACCATTTATAGCCTAGCAGTTGCAGTTTTAAAGTGCAACTTCAAATTGTCATAATAACTCTACTGACAGGCCTAAACCTTCCATTTAAATATTAGGTTACCCCTTAAGTAGGCCTTACTGCCCATAAGGCAGTGTGCGTGGGATTTAAAATTAGGACATGTAAAGGTTTAATATTTAACATGTCCTTACAGTGAAAAAGCCCCAAAGTTATTTTCACTGTAGCAAGGCTGAGTGTTCCATAGGAAACCATTTGAATGCAATATTAAATAATGTTATCACCAGCTAGGAAACTACTAGAAATGTCATTCTTGGGCTCTTTGAAATATTTATTAAAAGCCCACTTCATTGGTGAAGTCGGATTTGTATTAAATATTTTGGTAAAGGTACTTTTAGAACGTTTCTTTTTCCCTGCCTAAAGCCTCTGGAGACCTATTTGCTTGAGCCCCAACTGTTACCTGGCAGCTAAATAACCCCCTTTATAAAGTGTAAAAACTGCTCCCAGAGCAGTACGAAGAATTGGGTGTGGAGAGGTGTTTTTGTTCCTCTGATAGGATGACCATCTGGGCTGTGCCGAGAAACTTCATTAACTCCAAAGAGGGCTACCCTCTCACAGGCTAATTTTATCTTACACCTAGACAGGCCATTCCTTTGTTCCCCCAGCCAGGTGGGCACCTATGTCCAGTGGGACAGGAGCTGGCCTCTGAACTGCTGTAGAGTGACCTCAGGGGAGGGATTGCTCATTTTCCTGGTCACATCTCTAATGTGGGAAACAGGTTCTAAAGGGGAGAAGGTTTTCACCATCTTGGAATGATCCAGAGAGGGGCACTGTGGGAATGTTTGCAGTAGGGCACATACGAAGTGCTGCAAAAGTAGGTAGGGTAAACCCTGGAAAAGCGTAGGATTGACATCTCCCAGCATGGTGTTCTACAAGCCTGCCGCCATACACATCCTAAGCACAGAACAGCGTATCCCTCTGGTTGACCTTGAGCATTATGACTCTGGACCACATGGGCAATCAGATACACACTGAGTGTGACATGTCAAGACGCACCACTTATTCACACAGTAAATGCTTCTTACTCTTTGCTCTACACATGGACTCCGGTAAGCCTTTAACCTGCGTCCCGGCCTAAATGTAAGAGGTGGTAATAGAGGTTCTGTCAAAAAAACCAAGCATTGGCATAGCCAATAGGTCTCGCCTTTGGGACCTTATAAGTGTTTAGCCAGAGATATTGACTTTGCCTATGTCTTTAAGCTGTGCTGTACAGAAGTCTGGAGCATGCTGAAAAGTTACAATAAAGAAGTGTCACAAGCATTTTTGTTACCTTATATATCACCAAAAAAGCATTATGTACAACTGAACGACCATATTAAAAAAGTATTAACGATAAATAATGTCTTGATTTTTTTTTTTGTCCTTTCAATGCTGGCAACTTCTATCTGCCTGTCCCAATGGTTGCTTGTTATGGGTTTTTTTGTTATGGGGGGCATAAATAATAGGAGGGTGAAGGTTGGGAAATAGTACCTGTATAACAACACTAGCAGCGGACGGATGCTAAGGGAGAATCAACAGATGCCAGAGTCCGAGGGCGCACAAGTTTTAGTATCTTTTGACCCGTTTGAGCTTGAAACTATTTTTGGGAGTTACAATCTGCAGATCAAGATCACGCAGCGTGTGGTGAATTATGCGGCAAAGGCAGCAAATCCATAATTATGCAAAAAATGCACTGGCCTCAGAATTTCATGATTCCAGTGTCCCTGTGTAAATGCAACGAAAGTTTGAGGAGAGAGGAATTAAACACAGAGCTTGCAAGTTGAGGTAAAGAAGGGGGTGACGATTACAATTTTGCTGTGGCGATCTCCCAGCGTTGACAAAAGAAATACTCCAGGACACCATGGGTCGCCAAGCGCGCTGTATGCACTGGAGTTCATATGGACGTAGAAGTCACTCGTGATTTGTACTGTTCAGATCTGGAGTATGCTTCTGGAAGGACGCCATTCTGTGCCCCATCATTTTTATCACTTCACTGGAAGCATGGACAGCTCCTACGTTTCAAACACTCTGTCCCGGGTAATGACAGACTCCAAGATGGGTAACAGGCCTTACCTGAGAACACTGTGCTGGCACCTGCTGCAGGCATGGACGAAGTACCGCATACTAAAAGGGCTTGCCTCAGCAGATAACATATACGAATAGCCGCTGTGCAGCCTGAATAAACAGCGCCCTCCTGTTATTGTGCAGAAAAACACACCCACCGGAAAATGAAGCAGATTTGGAAACTCACCAAGTTGGGACTGGGCTGGCTAAGACCAAAGAAAATATTAAAACAGCATAACACGTGCCATGCTTCAATGCCACTTAAACACTTAGAAAACAGAGAAAACAGAAAAAAGCAGGCCGAAAAATATTGCAATCACGTGCACCCCGCGAAGAGAAATAACAACTGTGATAATGCAATAATGATATGTACAATAAGCCCTACACAATCACGATTCTAATTAACTTAACAACACGCTAAACGACTCTATAGATGTGAACGTGGTGCCTTTTAACAGGAATCAGTGGAAAAAGATAACATATTTGTGCTGTGAGGACCCCCAAACAGCTAAGCTGAGCATTACAAAATATCCTTCAAAGAGGTGCCTACGCTAGGCTGCGGCTGGCTCGATGAGTTAAACACTCGCTGTTGAAACATGCGGTGAATTCCAGGTATCGAGTTTTACTCCATTCTTGCGAAAGCAGACACATTGAGTACCTTTAAAATGGCATAATAATAACAAACCCTGTAAGTTACAGTGCTGGGGAGTGCGGTTTGAAGCTTGTTCGGCGGGTTAAGCTTCCCCAGTCAATATCTGACCACTGTAGTCCATCTATTCTCTTGACAGTCTCCAGCTCCACTGATGCACGTGCACTCTTGTTACTCCTCAGTGTATGTCTTGTGTCTTTTTTTTGGAGTTGTGTAAGTCAGCCAGCAACCCTGATGATGGGGTGGTGAAAGTGGTATGATGTTTACAGAGGCGCAACTAGAGCCAAATTTTGGGGCGGGGGGCTAGTTTTCATAGCAATAGGCAGAGTGGAGATGCAGGGGCTCTAAGAAGGGGTGAAAAACAACAAAGCCTCATTGCCAAGCAAATGGTCTTTTAAAGACCTGCGGCGCTCAGGCGCTGACAAGACCCAGTCATTCATCAGCCTTGTGAGACAGAAACCAGAGGCAGGGAGAAGAGCGGATCTTTGGGGGGGTGGGGGCTCAAACGCAGCGCAGCAGCCTGAGCGTTGTAAACATCTGACCATGCTGCACTATATTGTATCCTCGTCACAGGCCGCCCTCTCGTCACTGCAGTATAGTGCACCACTGCCGAGCCAGCATGACTTTTGGCCAGTTCTGCGTGGGTATTGTGCACTGCTAGGGTAAGGGGTCCTTAGTCGCCAGTGCCTGCAGAGGGGAAGATGGCTGCCTCTGGGGTAGCGGTGAGCGGACGGCTCCTGGACAAGGGCTTGGACATTAGCCTGGCTCCTCTGCGCAGGCATGATCCCTATATTCGGGGAATTCTGGACGTAGCCAGCCAAGTAGCGCTCTACACTTTCAGCCACACAGCGAGCGAATGGGTGAGTGCAGAAGAAAGGCTCAGCGAGAGAGGCAGAAAGTAGAATAAAAATGCAGACACCTCGAGCATTAAAAGTTTAGTAAAGCTGCTATTTATTGTTGCCTCTGTACATTTCAAAGGGGAGGAGGCAGCTGCAGTGGCGCGAGAATACTTGTGACAAACTAAAAAACAATCACGTTGTGATGTAATCCGAGCAGCGCTTGGTTTGTTAACATAAAGGACGGGGCGCATCGGGGGACAGGGAGCGGGGGCGAGCGAGCGCGGCAGCCTGCAAAGCAGTCCCAAAACGCTCGTGCGTCGTGGCTGGCCTTTGGATGAGTACGCGCGGCAGACATGTGTTTCCACTTATCGCGCCCGCGTCTGGGCACGATAATTGGAAACACATGTTTGCCGCGCGTACCCATCCCAAAAAGGCCAGCCACGACGCACGAGCGTTTCTTGGACTGCTTTTCAAACTCGCTTACAATAAGTCTTCGCCTCTAAGCAGCGCTTGCGCGCTACTCGAGGCTCGACCTAATAAGTCTTCGCCTCTAAGCAGCGCTTGCGCGCTACTCGAGGCTCGACCTAAAAATGGACTCCCCCATCCTTGCCTTTGTCAGCTTAGCTGCCCTATTTTTAGCTTGCACCTGGAGAATGTCCCCTTGTTGGAGTTGCCTTCCTCTTCACCATAGGTTCCAGGAAGGTTTGTCATGAAGGCTTGTCAGCTACTTTGCCAGAAAATGGTGGTGGAGCTGCCACCTAATCTAGGCTGAGCATTCCATCACCTGGTTTATTGGCCCAGGGCTGGCTTTAGGCAGTGCAGCTGGTGCAGCCGCTCTGACCTGGGGAAGGGGGTGCTGACCTCAAGGGGGGCGCTGCGTTCAGCAATAACTCACGATTTAGAAACACCTGCTGAAGCGTTCCTTGTGTTTCCAGCTTTCAGGCAGCAACAAAAATGTTAAGATAACTCTTGTGGTTAATGCTCCTGCTAGAGAGAGAGATTTCAGAGTTTTGTCTAGAGGCAGTTTTGACTCGCCATAAAGTAGGGCAGAGGGTTAATATGAGTGCTGCAAAGAACGCATACCATGCAGATCACAGATCTGTATATTATGTGGATATCTGAGCTGCTTTTGTCACAGAGATCCATTTGTTACCTCATTTAACAAGATACAACCCTTATATAGAACAGTAACTGTTACGAACTGTGATCAAAGTGCTGAATGTAAAATGCATAAAATAGGTTAGGACGTTATGTTTTTCCCCAGTCTTTCATTATCTATTCCTAATGTTGCTAAAATAGGGTCCATTTGTGTAGATTTACATTCTTATTAGTGAAGCCAGCCTTTATCAGTGCTTTAAAACAAAATAAATGTGAGAGAGGGGCTATGGAGAGATGAGGGGCACTTTTGCCCGGTGGTAGATGGGAATCCGAGAATGAGGTCATATTGGGGGGGGTGAGGGGGGCCAAAATGATTGTCGCTCCCGGCGCCTGTATGGGCCCTCAACTCTATAGAAGACAGGTCGCCAATGTTAACCAAAAAATATTTCTAGTGTTCCGAACACGCTAAAACCAGCATGCCATGGAGACTAGCCTACACCTGCTGTCAATGTACTCCCCACTCTGTGGTGTACATTTCCAGCCAGTGACCACTGTTGCTGGCGACACTTCCCCCACCTTTCTCTGGAACTGCTGGCAGGACAGGCAGAGTTTTCACCAACAGAGGGGCTTATTTACAAGCCCCTTGCGCCTCCCGTGCGTCACTTTTTCCCATGTTTAAAAGTGACGCACCGACGGCGCAAGGGGCTTGTAAATAGGCCCCAGAGTGTTTCTTAAGTGCCACGGACAGGCACTTTAATTCCCCGGCACCAGAGGTCAAAATGAAGCAGCGTGTGGTGTAGGATGTAAATCCGCATCATTAGTGCACTGAAATTCTGCCGGCAGCCCTCGGAATCAAAATAATTTACACGTTTCTTACAAATTAAAAAAATCATACAATAAGTGCATCAGTATTATGCATACACTGACTAATGATTTACTTTCTAGAAAAATACATTTTAATAGCATTGCTTTCATTAAAATGGCCCTCAGTAGTCTTGTCGTGCACCCACTTCCCCTACGCTGCTGTCAGGATGGTCAGAGTGACTCAATCACGCGCGCCTCGCTTTGCTCTTTTGAATGAACGTTATCTAGGGGACATATCAATCCACAAACATCAGCCACTTACCTAGCGCTGCCACAAGTACGCGATGTATGCCCGTCCGTAGGTAGTTCGTTGTTTACTTTCAGTCAGTGCACCTGGAACCGGATCCTGACCCCGCCCACCTCCCTCTCCCGGAATCGAATGTGATTTTCCTTAACACCTCGTACACCCGCCTTATTCGGACGAGGAGCACGTCTGAACAAAGCCACACCTTTGCTGTTGCTAACATGTACACCGCCAAGAAGTAGGGCTGAGTGGAGGGCAGAGCTGTAAGTGCGCCTGGCCTCAGACCCAGTAGCATTTTAGAACGGACATTGAAACGGGTCCCTATATTCATGTCCTTAACTTTATTGGGAAACATACTGACGATTTCTGAACAATTAATCTAAAAAAAATACATGTAATCCATGCCTGGTGGCTTAGTGGACTAATACATCGACTGTAGGGGCCTGTGTTCAACCTCATGGCCACAGGTTCAAATCGCGGTGGGTCCACTTATCCTTTCATCCTTCTGAGGTCGATAAAATGAGTACCCTTGAGTAACAGTAAATGTATGTTATTAAGCGCCAAGAGATACACTTGGGTGAACGTACGCTTTGGAAATACACTTTATGTCAGTGATTTAGATCCCATTTATAGTTCACGTTTACTCCCTTAGAGTGTTAACTAGTCCCAGGATGATGTTTTTGTATTTTTTTTCGTGCTGCATATTACTTCTGTAATATCACTCAGCTGAGCTGCCACCGAGTGTTTATAACGGCCAGGATTAAAAGCTCTGGAGCTGAGGTTGAACAAAAGGCGAGTTTCTCTCCGTGCCTGTCGGTGGGTCAAAGAGGAGTTCAGAATATGGTCATGCTAGGCTAGCCTCGCGCTTGAGAGCTCAGTAGCATCTGACTGACCTGCAGCTGAAACCGGAGCCTCTAGCTTGAGAGTTTGGTGAAGAAGAACGTTGAATAGAAACTAGGAGTAAACATGGCAATCTAAGCAAACACAATGGTAAACATAGAAAAAGGTACAGATAAAATCACCCACTACATCATCTTCCTCCTTATAAAATAAACAAAAATAAAATGAAGATTAACTGGGACATATAAAAATCCTTAAACTTATTAGGTTCCATATTAGGGCACTTGGACGACACTCTGAGAGTAGGTGTAGTCTGTACTAGTAGTGAATTGTCAGGGACAGTCTCTTGCCATGTAACATCAGAGACATGAGGGTTTGAAAGTTAGGAAGAGCTATGTAGGGAACTCCCACAATCTTTGGAAGATAAAGAATTGAAAATTAAACGAACACTATCAGAAACAGTGTCCTGAGACGCATGAACGTCAAGTCACCAAAATGCCTGGGGTAGTGGAAGTGACATCACATGGCATTTAACCTTTACTTTCACTCACACACGTATGCATTCTTACACTTAGACACACACTCTCTCACTTAAACGTGCTCTCATCCGCAAGTACACACACAACATATATTTAAAAGTATTATTTACTTACCTTAACTGCTAGGAAGGGTCATATTATAGCTAATCAAAATCCATTCTTTTTACAGTAATAGTAAATAATAAAATATTATTCACTATTACTGTAATAAAAAATTGACAGAAAACAAGGAAAGTGATAGGAGTTGCAAATTTGGATTTCCCTTTGCTTACTTTGCTATTTTTTTTAAAATCAAAATCCAATTTCCTACTTTCAACTTGAAACCTTTAGTATTGAATTTCTGGTCAAAATACAATTTGTGATTTCCTTGTATCTGTTTAACTTTACGTGCAATCATGTCATTACCAAACACGCTTTGTTCCTCTTTCAATCACTGAGGACATAACCTGGTATTGGGTTCTCGTAAAAGGAGAAACCAAGATGGTGCTATGGGGGGTTTAAGGTAAGACCACAATTTGCATCACAAAAACTCTTCAACTGGAATATCAGCAGCGCAAGCGGTCCGTACATCTATTGTGGAATCTACTGGTTCTTTCCGCTGAGCCATCAGAAGTGGGTGAATAAATTGCTGCCTAAAGATGTTGAATACCAAAATCCAAAATCCTTAATAAAGTTTTTCAGATACGAAGAAGTAAAATGTGTAACATTGTCCGCTACGAATTCCTTTTCTGGACCCACAAGAGGTACTGACAGAAGAGAGAAGTAAAAAAAACTACTTCAAATGATAGTCAAATAAAACTATCATGCATTTTTTATCCATAGGCATCGCCTCGAAAGGACCTGCAAAATCTAACGCTACTCATACCCAGACTTCAACTGGCAAAGGCAAAGCTGTCTTCCAATGCTTATCAAAAAGTAAACATTCTCTGCATGAGTTAATTCAGCTTTGTACAGCTCTATCCATGTCAGGTCACCAGTAAAATTGGTTATGTTTTTACATATACTAGGGATACCTAGATAACCCTCATGAGGAATTTGAATGAAACCATTTCTCAGTGACATTGGTGGGACTAAAAGGCCATGACATATGACCATGTCGTGGACAATTCTAAGCTCACTTGCTACTGCACAAACGGGTCTAAGATGTACATCCAAACTCTTATCTTTGGGCCAATCTTTTTTGGCAAAAAAACACTTTTTTGCAAGTCAAAATCCTCACAATATGCCTTTTCCCAACTCTGTGCATCTAAAACACCATCACAGCTTTGTACAGCATCTAAAGACACAACTACACATTCAGCATAATCTTTTTCCTGATCCAACACAACACAGACCAAAGGCATTTTAGACAAACAGTCATCCCCATAGTTCTTACCACTGCAAATGTATTTGAAATTAACATTGTACTCGTGAAGCCGAGCTGTAAGTCCAACTAACCTGGCTGATGCCTTGCAAGTGCCATTACCACTCAACAAATACATTAAAGGTTTATGGTTGATAAATATATCAACCTGCAAATCCCAGAGCTGGATCTTAAACCTCTTGGCAGCCCATATGCATGCTAGTGCTTCATGTTCAATCACACAGTAATTCAATTCTGCATTTCTTAGACACCGAGAAGCAAAAGGAATGGTCTGTTCCTTTCCTCCAATCTATTGAGCCAAAACTGCTCCCAAACCATATTAATTTATTTCCAGCAACCAAAGGTTTAATTTCAGGTGTCCAAATAACGAGTTCCTTGATCATAACAAATGCATTGTTAGCCTCCTCAGTCCAGATAAACACATCTCATCCTTAAAACATGCATACAACTACTGAAACCCAACAGTGAACCTAATGCACCTTTATCTTTGGGTGGAACAGCATTCTCAATGGCTTTTATAAGAGAACATTTTGGTTTAATTCCATTTGCAATTACAGTGTGCTCCAAATAATCTACTTTTTAAAGAAAGACAACTGCACTTGTCCCACCTAATAGTGATTCTAATGGCTTTAAAAATGTATAAAATACTCTAAAACAAATCGCATTATGTTCAGCTGAGAATTCTGCAAATATGAGCACATCTCCCTGAATAGCTTGCACACCAGGTATAGCTGCTAAAATGGTGCCCAGCAACTTCTGAAATACAATTGTATACCATCACTACCTCCCTCTTGTATTGTAAAACTTCTGAAATACACTTGCTGCAGAAGCAAACCTAAAAGGCAATCTTAGGAATTTTAAATCCCCAAAGAGAGTGATAAAGGTAATTAAATCCTGAGAATCTGCAAAAAGTGAAATTTGATGGTACACAGAGCAGAAATCCAGAAGGGAAAAATACCTCGCCTGACCCAAATTGGCAATCAATTCTTGTATCCGGTGATGTATGTCACAATCCACAGCAATATGTTTGTTCAAGGTGCTTAGACCTGCACATAGACGAATCACCCCTGATTTCTTTCATATTATCACCATTTGACCACTATGATGAGTTATTGTCTACTGCCTTCCACACACGTTTTTGCCAAAAGTGCTTTAATTCATTCCTTACGCTGAGTGGAGCAAGTCTGACCTTATGAATAACAGGAACTGCATTGGCTTTAATTTAATTCTGTGCTCAAATTTAGTAATTATACCTACTTTTTCTTGAACAACTTCAGGAAATTTCACTAACATTTCTTATACCAAATTAGTTCCTGATTCTAGTACATCAGAAACTGAAGAAATTGCCATGTTAGATACTACAATAGGATTTTCAGAATCAGGCTTTAACATAAGACTAATGGTAGCTAGTTCTTGCCAGCCAATGATGTTTCTGCCCCTAATAGTTACATAGATTTCTTTTAATGTTGTTCTCTCTAAACATGTCAAGTAATCATGGAAATAGCATACCATATCGATATACTGATCTACAAGAGCTTTAGGATGAACTTCGGTACCCTTGACAGTGGCGTAGCAAGGGGGGGTCCACCCTGGGTGGGACACGTTTTTGGGGCAGTGGCCTGTCCCCCACTCTTACCTGCGGCTGTCGCAGGGCAGCAAACAGCAGCACCCCCTGCTCTTACATTCGGCCACCGTGCGCGGCAAACAAAGGGACCGCCACGGGCGGCACAAGGCCTAGGTACGCCACTGACCCTTGAGTTTGACATCCAAAGATAAAAAACTTTGTTCCCAAAACTGCAAGTCAATCCAGAAGGACAACAAATTATATGACTGCAAGAATTGCAATACTAAAACAAAGAAATTGATCTACACTCCATAGATCGCTGTTAAAAATCACAACACCAATTTTACGATGGCCGCTGACATTCTGTATTGTGTGTAGTACATGTACACAAGCGTGTCTCAAACTGGTACTGGAGGCTGAGACTGTGGATCCACAGCCCCTGTCTAGAAAGTGTGTATAAAAGTGGGACCCAAAACCACCCCACTTTGTTCAAGTCCCAAGTCCAGGGAGTACTCTGCACAAAACTTAAAGGACTACTGTGTGAGCAGGGCTGGTGCCTGCTTGACAGTCAGTCTCCCAGAGGTGAGGGAACATCGCTTGAATTCTGCACTTTCTGCTGGAGGAGATGAGGGTCTGCCTACTAGTTTGTCTGCTGCAGGAGGAGATCTTGTCCAAGAGAAGAAGCCGAGCATGTCCCTGGATGCAGGGACACCCAGAGAAAGCTGACTACCTGAGCGCAAAGCCAAGAGCAATCTCTGCATAGGGGTTTCTCCTGGTATCTTAGAATGTTCTTGGTAGGAAGTGAAACATGGAATGCTTATGTTTATGCAATGATCCGGTCAGGTATGTAACTGCTTTAGTGATTGTGAGGGCCAGGTCAGTGCTGTAACTGCCCTAATGAATGTCTCGGCCAGTTGGGGCTGCAACTGCTGTTTTGATTGTAACGACCCAGTCGGGGCTGGAACTGCCCTTGTGAACAAATCAGCCTGGTCGAGGCTGCAACTGCCCTGCTGTTTGTATTGGCCCAATCAAAGCTTGTTCCTGTGTTTGCCAACAGCCAAAGTGAGGCTGCAGCCATCTCACTGGATTGCCAGGACTACAGCAGCTGGGCCCATGCCTGTGCAAATGCATTAGGGCCACTGGTCGACACTGGACTGAACCCGGCCAGTCCTGTGAGAAGAGATCCAGGCTATGCACACCCTCTGCAGTGGCTTCAGAGGCCTGCCCCCAGCTACAGTGGGCCTCTACTTTCAGGGGGGAGGGAAGGCTAAGCTGCTGGATCCTCATTTGTTGAGCGTCAGAGACTAATTTTCTATCCACTACACCAATAGCGGTAAGAACATGTGATACGCATGAACTGGTTGCGCATTTGACTTATGCTGCACCAGAATCTGCACATGAGGCTGGTTCATGCTTTTTCATATTTTTTGGGGGGAAAAGCTTATCAGGAGTTTCCTGGGGTGGCAGATAGCAACAGATGCAGCACCAGAAGAGAAAATCACGATCAGGATCTCTACTTTATGTAAGTAATTTTATTGTGTAGTAATTAGTACTGCTGTGAGATTAATAAGTAGTTTCTTTTCTACAAAGACAAGGGCTGGTCTGCACATTGAAGCTATTGTGTCTGTTTGTTGATTGTTGAGTTCTGAACTTGTGCCCCTCACACTACCTCCCTGAGAAGCCTGGGGCTGAGTGCCTTTGCTACCCTGAGTGACAAGTGTGTAAAGGATTGTACTTGGTCACGGATGCAGCACCATACGAGGATGTAACTCAGGACACCAGTGGCCAACTACCTCAACCATCACGGTTCTGCCCTCTGGCAATGAAAATTAAGGCCAAGTGCGCAGGAACAACGCAAATGATCAGAACAGGAGTGGCTGCTGCTGGTGGCGCTTGTGTTTTTTGCACTATTTTAGCACAAAATTAGTCCTCCAGTCCATAATGGAGAAGCGGATGCATTTGTGCAAAAATTGGGGGCCATATCTACAAGGCCCCGCGATAAAATTATCGCCGCTTTAGCGTCCGTTTTCAGACGAAAAGCGGCGATAATTTTAACGCCCTATTAGCAAGGACACGCTAGCGCGTGAATCCATGCTTCTTCGCCCTTACTCATATCGCCCAGCTTTGCATCTCTAATGAGATGCAAAGTGGGCGTTCCTCCCCAGAATAACGGGAGAAATGTCGCTAAGCGGCATTTCTCCTATTATCAAGCCTCACGCAAAGAAGCATAGCGACAAGAAAAGTAGCGATAACCTCTGTTATCGCTACTTCCCTTACGCCTGCTTTGAAACTGACTTAGCCATGATATCCTATGGAAGGTGGATATCATGGCTAAGTATGTGTAGCCCTATCAGCAAGCTATCGCCAAAAGTTGTGCGATTATAGCTGGATTTCCAGCGATAATCGCACAGTTGGCAGCTTGCGCTCTGAATTTTATCGCTTTGGAGATAAGCGTTGCTGATAGCACGCTATCTCCGCGATAAAATTCAGAGTTGGCCGGCGATAATTATCCTCACGCTAAAAGCGCTGAGCGATAATTATCGCCAGCCCTTGCTGATATGCCCCATAGTGCTTAATGCAGGTTTACCATTTTGCATTATTTGGTGTAATTTCAAGTACTTTTTCTGAAATTTAGCCTAATTACGCAAAAGCAGTTATGCAAATTTTGCCCACTCTTATCACTTACCTCCCAAACTTTTCTGAAATAAAAATGCTGAGTATTTGTTGGTCCATATTGAAACTGTTTGTAATTTTCACTACTGCTAGAATCATCGACTTCAAGCAAATCAGTTACTTTCAATAAATATCTTCCCATTTTACATTTTCCCAGTTAACTTAGTCAAATGGCTGTTTGAGGATACAATCTGTTATCACATCTGAGATATTTATAGTGTCTGGCATGGAGTAGCAGAGCTGTCCTTTAAATCTTGAAATGCCTTTGGTGTTTTTACAACATTGATGCCAAAGACAAAACACCAATTAGGAAAGAGTTTCACATTGCACATCATAGAATTTGTTGAGCAAATTCATAGAATCGATATAAAATTTACATAATCTGGGGGTGAAAGTAGCTTTGTTTCATTTTCACTCGATGATTAGGATCACAATGCATTGAGATATCCGTGAACATCTCAATAACTACATGTTGTAAATTTTTGAGACCCAGAGATTAAGATGCTTACTGTTAGAAATTGGGTTTCTGGTTGGCAGAGGTATTCACCCTGTCCAAGCAAGAAGCACAATCCTAGTCAGGGTAAGTCACAGACACATCCTAAATTAACCTGTGCTCACCCTCTGGGAGCTTGGCACAGAGCAGTCAGGCTTAACTTAAGAGGCAATATGTAAAGTATTTGTGCAACACTTCAAACAGTAAAACTGTGAAAATGAATCCACACCAGGTTAGAAAAATAGAGCTTAATTTATTAAATAAAACAAGACCAAAATGACAAAAATCCAATAAGTAGAACTTGAGATATGAATTTTTAAAGATTAAACAGTAAAATAGCGCTTAGAAGCAATAAGTGTCTATTTGGGATATCTGGTCGCGTTGGACTGGGGCAAGGTAAAAAATTCAGGCCAACCGCAATGGAGCGAGGGCGGGATACAGGGACCTACGTGGGCATGCTGAACAAAAGTGCCTTGATCCTTGTTTGCGTTGAGGAAGATGCGAGGTGCAGCCGAGGCGATGCGTCGTTTTCCCCACGCAAAGGCGGCGATGCAGCGGTTCCGAGGGCGAAGCACTGGTCCCGTATGCGATGCGTTGGTTCTGCTCTTGTAGCAGAGGATACGTCAACTCATGGGTGATGCACTGGTTTCGAAGATGATGCGTTGGGTCTGCTCCACGCAACGACAAGGATGCGCTAGTTCCGATCCAAGCAAAGGCGAAGATATGCCGGTTCTGATCCCCGCAACGGCGAAGATGCGCCTGTTCAGATGAAGATGTGTGGTTTGGCTGAAGAAGCACCATAGGCCTCACTTCCAAGGGTCCAGGACGGGGTTGGCATCACTTGGCAGGGAAGACTCAAATATGGCAGAGTCCAGGTGCAGATGCAGGTAAGTAGGAAGTCATTTATGTCCCTTAGACTTCAATAAGGAAGCAAGCTAGCAAGCCCTTGGAGTCACTCTGCATTCAAGTGATGCAGGTCCAGTCCTTTTTACCCAGGCAGGCCAACAGCCAGCAGGAGGGCAGCACAGCAAAGCAGCAGTCCAGCAAAGCAGCAGTCCAGCAGAGCAGCAGTCCAGCAGAGCAGCAGTCCATCAGATTGGCAGTCCTTTAGCAGCACAGCAGTTCTTCTTCCTGGTAGAATCTTCACAGGTCCAGAAGTGTACTCAAGTGGTGGTGTCAGAGGTCCAGTACTTATACCCAGTGGTGCCTTTGAAGTGGGGGAGACTTCAAAGAAAGGTCTTTAAAGTGCACAGAGGCTGTCCCTTCTTGCTCTGGCTCTAGACTCACTACAGGAGGGTATGCAGCCCTCTGTGTGGGGACAGACACAGCCTATTCAGGTGTAAGTGTGAGGCTGTGTCCGGCTCCTCCCTCCTATCCTGCCCAGGATGGCCCATCAGGATGTAGATGGGCCATCAGTCACATCTAAGCTCCCTTTGTGTGTGGCTGTCTAGAGGGAATGCACAAAGCCCAGCTGTCAGCCACCACAGTCATGTATTCAGAGACAATTAGCAGGCACAGAATGGCTTAAGTAAGAAACTTTAATCTTTCTAAAAGAGGCATTTTCAGACTTGCAACTTAAAATCCGACTTCACCATAAGTTGTGAATTTAAATTGTCCAGCTACACCAAACTTGAAAAATCTATCTTTTCACAATTGGAAATTACACTTAAAAGATGTGATAAGATAATCCCATTTTATCCTATGGGAGAGATAAGCCTTGCTGTAGTAAAAAAACAAATTTGGGAGTTTTTCCCTACCAGGGCATGTAAAACTTAAAAGTACACGTCCTGCCTGTTAAATACATTGCACCCTGCCCTCTGGGTTACCAGGGCCTACCTTAGGATAAGAAAAGTTCGGATAAACGACTTCAGTGTGAGGATTAATAATTCCTCCAATTCATCTAAGAAGTTTACAATATAGTGAACTCTTTCATGAAACCAGCCAACATGGGCTCTGGCCCTCCTCCACCTGAGTCCTGCTGCAATATACTTGCTGACTTCTTTATGGGTAAGGTTAAAAGCATCTACGATTCCTTGACGGGGGAGGCAGACCGCAGGGGCACACTCAGCGATTCCCGACAGGCGGCCCTGACAAAAGAGTAATTAGCCACGTTCACTCCAATAGGAAGAAGACATAATTGTCCTTGCTAAATCTGTGAAATCAGGCTCCCCGCTTGACCCAGCACCTCCTGAAGTCCTTTGAAAGGAGCAGAAATAATCTTTACAGTGCTGACTGATATTTACAACCGGTCACGGGAGAGTGGAACCGTTCTGGAGGCCTGGAAACATGCCATTTATAGACCTCTGCTAAAGAAAACCTCCATAGACCTGGGGCTTGCAGAGAGCTACAGGCCAATATCACTACTTCCTGACATTAGTACAATTTTGGAGAAATGTATTAATTAACATCTCTCCAGCTTCTTGGAAGCCCACAACCTACTGCTCCCTACTCAAACAGGCGTTCGGCCTTGATGCAGCACAGAAACAGCTCTCCTAATGGTCACAGAAGAGCTAAAAGGGGTCCTCAACTAAGGGGGCTCATCTGTGATCTTTTTGCTGGTCATGAGTGCAGCATTTGAAACAGTCTCCCATTCAATTTTGCTTAAAAAAGACTGGAAGAAGTGGGGATTGTTGGTCTAGCACACGAATGGCTCACCTCCTTCCTTAGCAACAGAAGTTTGCAAGCCAGTTAAGCACTTTTTCATTCAGTCTCCCATCACCTAAAATGTGGGGTTCCATAGGGATCTTCTCTGAGCCCCACACTTTTTAATCTTTATGTCTGCCCACTTGCAGACATTATATGGTCCCAAGGTTTCTCAATGGTGTCCTATTCAGATGACACACAGATCATTCTTTCCCTCTCTTCCAATTCCGAGGCAGTATCACACCAACTCAATTCTTGTCTAGCTGAAGTTGCAGATTGGATGGTTGCCAGTTGCCTAAAACTTAATAGTGATAAGACAGAGGTACTAATAGTTGGGAATAATCTATCTGTTGGAAATGGCCCTTTTTGCAGGGTTATCCCCAAACTTTTTGCTTCTTCCTCCTATTTTTTTCCTGACCTGTGTTTGTTGGCTATAGGACTCTGGGCACTTTACCACTGCTGATCAGTGCTAAAGTACATATGCTGTCTGTGTAAATTGTTGTTGTGATTGGTTATCCATGATTGGCGTATTTGATTTACCAGTAGGTCCCTAGTAAAGTGCCCTGAGTGTGCCAGGGCTGGTAAATCAAATGCTACTAGTGGGCCTGCAGCACTGATTGTGCCACCCACATGAGTAGCCCTGAAAAGATGTCTCAGGCCTGCAACCGCGGTGCCTGTGCGCAGTTGTTAACTGCCATGTCGACTTAGCAAGTGCACCCACTTGCCAGGCCCTAACCTTCCCTTTTCTTACATATAGGGCACCCCTATGGTAGGCCCAAGGTAACCCCTGAGCAGGGTGCAGTGTATGTGAAAGGTAGGACATGTACTGGTGTGTGTAACATGTCCTGATAGTGAAATACTGACAATTTCGTTTTTCAATATTGAAAGGCTATCTTGCCCCATAGGACAGAATGGGGAATGCTTTGTAACATTTTACAAGCATATCTTCCCATAGGGATAAGATAGAAAAATGGAGTTTGGTATCCCTGAACTCAGGATTTAATAACACATCTGTTAGTAAAGATAGTTTTTAAATTGTGTGTTTGAAAATAGCACTTTTAGAAAGTGGCTTTTTTCTTGTTCATAGTACACCAGAAGGAGTAGGGAGTAATTTTTATATTTCGTGATGGCACGTGCTATGTGTGCTAATACTGCCCTCACTCACACAGGTGTGTGACATGCTTCATCATAGGGCTGCTTACAAAACACCCCGGCCTAGCCACGCACGGGGTGGAGCAATAGGGTGGGGGAAGACAATACAATATTTTATTACTCCCTACTTCTTCTGGTGTACTAAGTATTGACAGGGGGTTCGGGGTAGGTGAGTCCGTACCCTCACCCCTTCTTTTGTGTGTACTATTTTCTTGTTCAACCATCCTGTGTGCCTCTGCCTGTTTGTGGATTGACTGTCTGGCTTTGGAGTGACAGGGGCTGGGGAGGTGCAGTGGCTCCAGGAGTCTGGATGAGTCAGCACTCAGCTGAATTGGCCTGATCTGCATTTGGAGTGGTGGGAGGAGTAGCACCTGTACCTGAATAGGGCTGTGCCTGCCTTACACAATGCTGGCTCCGCCCCCCTGTGGTGTGTCTGGAGCCAAGGCTTACACTGACAATGGATGTTGTGCACTTGCAGAGTGCCCCCCAGAACTGGTTTGAACTGGGCTCAGAGCCCCTTGCACAAAGAGAACAAAAACATTTTGGGGTATAAGTATCAGACCCAAAACCCCTGAACTGTAGACTACTTTTGGAATAAAGAGGAACCTTTGCCAAGGAGAAGAGCTGGAGAAACTGAGGAGAAGTACTGCTCTTGCTGTGTGTCTGGGGTTGGCCTGCAGTTACTGTTTCTGCCAAGGAATGGAGAAGGCCTTTGCTGTGTGCTGTGTCCCCTGCTTGAAGGAGATCTCCAAGGGCCTGAAGTGAGCTAGCCTCCTGTTTTGAAGTCTCAGGGACACAAAGACTTCACCCCCAGCTCCCCTGAACTCTGCTGCTGTGAGTTCTAGCCTGCTAAGAGGTGCCTGTGCCAGTTTTGGGCCTCTGGAGGTTCTTGCTGCTGTTTGGGAGCTGGAAGAAAGAAGAAACGTGAAGAACTGCAAGAATCGACGCACCGAGGGATCGCGGCTGAAGAGGACCGACGCAGCGCCGCTCGACGCCGCCGCATCGATCGCCGCCGCATCCCGGATTTCCACGCATCGTACCTGTGCGGCACGCTTTCCCGACGCATCACCTGCGAACCGGAACTGTCACGAAGAATCGACACATCACTCCCCATACAGGCCGGATTCGACGCAACTCGTCCTCTGCGTGTCGCAGAACTGTCGCGCAGCCTCCCCAAGGTCTCAGGAGTGTCGCATCTCTTTGTTTTCTGACTCTGCGGCTGTTTGGCTTTTGGAACTTTCACGCATCTACAGGTACCTTGGTGAAAAGTCACGCATCCATAGTTTTCTATGGTACAAGTTCTTAGAATCTTTTGAAAGTCATATTTTTAACTGTGTATGTTGGATTTTTGTCGTTTTGGTCTTGTTTAGTTTAGATAAAGATACTTTATTTTTCTAAACTGGTGTGGTGTCCTTTTGTGGTGTTTTCACTGTTTTACTGTGTGTTGGTACAAATACTTTACACATTGCCTTTGGGATAAGCCTGTCTGCTCGTGCCAAGCTACCAAGGGGGTGAGCAGGGGTTATCTAAAGTGTGTATCCCCCTTACCCTGACTAGAAGCAAGGGTCCCTATTTGGACAAAGGTACCTACCTCTGCCAACTAGAGACTCCCATTTCTAACACTATCCTTATGGGGTTATCTCAGCTGGCCCAAGTCCCTAGGAGATCTCCCATCTTCCAAGTAAAAGGTCTGGTTATCATCATTGACAGTAAACTTACCATGGAAGTCTAGGCTAAAAGGCTTTCATCAACCTGCTTTGGTCTTCTGAGAACCATCACGAGGCTGCTGAGGTGGTCGCCAAGCCCTGTACGGAGAGTGGTTGTTCAGTGCTTGATACTATCACTGTTGGACTATGGAAACTCCCTAAATTTAGGTCCAATGTCCGTGATTAAGAAACTCCAAGTGATCCAAAATGCTGCTACCAGGATTCTGTTGGGAACACCAAAGCATCAGACAGCTTTGCCTGCATTAGCCTTGCTACATTGGCTGCTGATACAAAAAAGGATTCAGTTTAAAGCTTTGTGCCTGGCTCACCATGCTCTATATAGGAAGGGGCTGCATATTCTATACCATTTGATTCACCCCTACTGTCCCACAAGAGATTTAAGATCCAGAAACCTAAATTTGCTGGTCGTCCCAAGGGTGAATAAGGCCAGGAGTGTGGGGCGCTCGTTAGCACACTTGGTTCCCAAATTATGGAATTCTTTTCCTTTAATGCTCAGGCAGAATGACAATTTACTCAGTTTCAGGAAACAGCTTAAAACATACTTGTTTGTGTAATCATGATTTCCTAGGATCTGGCAGGTCTTTTAGCGCTGGGAAGCCTGTCAGGTTGACATGCACTTAAAAAAAGTCTTTGAATTGAATTAGGGGTGACATATGTATACAAAAGGAAGGTTTAGGCCTGGCAATAGGTTTATCTTTCTAGGTCGAAATGGCAGTGTAAACTGTACATACAGGCACTGCAATGGCAGGACTGAGCCATGGTTATAGGGCAACTTAAGTGGGTGGCACAATGAGTGCTGCAGGCCCACTGGTAGCATTTAATTTACTGGCCCTGGGCACATGTAGTGCACTTTACTAGGGACCTATAGGTAAATTAAATATGCCAATTGGGGGTGAGCCAGTATTATCATGTTTAGGAGAGAGACAGCACAAGCACTTCAGCACTGGTTAGTAGTGGTAAAGTGCACAGAGTCCTGTAGCCAGCAAAAACGAGGTCAGACAAATGGATGAGGAGATAGGCAAAAAGTTGGGAGGAAGGTCACCCTAAGGCTGTCAGGTCTAACACTTACATATTCTTCACAGCTGGTACTCTCCAGCCCTGTTATCCAAGTTCACCATTGTTTGGCTTCCAATAGAGCAAGAATTCACAGACATCATTAGTTTGGATTGACAAACATCCGGCTTTATTAACCCTATCATTACTGTAAAAAAGATCTCTTGCTATACACAGAAGCCTGGAGGTGATCTTCTTATTCATGTGCTACATGATGTATGTCTTGACTAGTACTCTGGTTAGATTGGCAGAATTGGTCTAAAGCAGAAAGAGTATCTGGAGCTTGATCAATAAAACTACTGTGGCAACAAGGGCAGTTCTGCTTTGTACTCCGTTATTAACCTTTTCTATAACCCCCCAGCCCAAAAAAATCACACATAATGCCACAACCCCTTACCAAATATCATAATATCGCCCTAGGACTGCTGCAACTGGGGCGCCTCGGCTCCATCTCAGGAATTATTTGAAGTATTAGCCTGAGCCTAACAAGGCTCCTAAATATGAATCTGAAATGTATTAATCGATAAAGTACGCTCATTTATACTTTGCAGTTCTTCTTAGCAGCTACTACAATAAGTAGCTGATAAGAACACCCACAATCCTGATAACTGGCACATTTATCCCCAAACTAACCCCCTCTAGGAAGCTGGCTCTGCAAATACTATTCCAAAGTAAGGTATAGTGTGCACAGAGTCCAGGGGATCCCCAGAGGTATAGCAGAGGCTAAATTAGATAATCACTAACAGCTCTATTTGTGGTAGTGTGGTCGAGCAGTTAGGTTTACCAGGAGGGTGTGTTAAGCATTTATTGTATTCACTCAATCAAGGCTGGTGTCATACACTCAGAGACAGAATCCAGACCAATTAGGTAAGTATAAAAAAGGTATACTTATAATTTATTTATAGAACGAAGCAGCACTTGGTACAGGTTGGTAATAAGTACTTTCAAATGCACAACTGTTCCAGGAAATGCAGTTGTTCTTGTAATTGAAACAGTTACAGGTTGATATCACTTTTTAGAATACGTGGCATTACACAGCAAATACTCTTTGATTACTTTTGGATTACGTTACATTAGTGCTCACTTTTCCCCATGCATTAGCAGTTTTACATAGAACACTTTCTAGACCCAAAATCTCATACTATGAGTCCCCGTGGGAGGAAAAATGGTTATTGAACTCGGAGGTATTGGACTTGCGAGGTTGAGATTTTGGGGTTAGGACCAAGGTTCCCCATGGTCCAAGTGGACACTCTAGTTACACCACCAGCGACACTGGGGCGGCCCGGTGCAGAGTGCAGGGGCCCAACGTTAGCCAAAGGGCTAAGGGGGGCTTTTGGTTAGAGTCTGCTGGCAAGCAGGCTACTTGAGTGTGGGAGCAAAGCTCCCGAGGTTGCGGTCGGCACTGCAGGGGCCAACAACTGACACAAGAACTGCACCGCCAGCGGCACCGAGGCGGCCGGGTGCAGAAGGTAAAGCAGACGTCGCGGTCCCTGGGCTTCTCAGTGGTGACTGTCGGGTTCGGAAAGTTGCAGGCTCAGTTGGGAGGACTTCTTGGAGGTGACCAATGACTGGGAAGACGACTGGGGATCTGGGAGGATGCTTGGACACCGTCGGTTGGGCCACACAAGGCCGGGAAGGCGTCGAGGGCTGAGGTGTCTTAGGCGTCTGTTTCCTTAGGCTGCGATCGGTCGCGTCAGTCGGACAGACACAGTCGGACTTCCTGGACCGCTTCGATCAAGGGAGCAGTTGTCTTACCACCTTCGCCCACGGTCGGGAGGACCCTTCAAGTAAAGGCTGCAGGTTGTGGGAGGTCAGGGGTCTTCGGATCCCAAGTTAGGATCACTGGGGGGACCTCTTTGGAGTATGGGGCCACTCGACCTCGGGCCGTGGCGGGCAGGTGCAGAGTGGTGCACAATAGCGGAGTCAGGACTCTGACGGTTAGTCTTTGGTTTTAGAAAATCTGGTGCTCACGGAAGACAGAGCCTGTTAGTTGAGTGCAGGGCAGGTCCTCCGGGCTCTGGGGGTCTGCTGCTGAGGGACACACCGGTTTCTTTGCTGTAGGCAGGTCGTGGTTGGGACAGGTGGGTAGGGCTGGGGCCAAGTCAGTTGGTGTCCTCGGTTTCTTCCTGGGTCAGCACAACTCTTCAGTCCTTCTTTCTTCCTCGAATCTGAGGAGGCAAGCTTCAGGGTCGCCCCTAAATACTAAATGTAGGGCTGTCACCCTGGAGTGACCACTCCAGGGTGACAGTGGCCACTCTAATATATAAGACCCTTATTCCCTTCTGCAAATTAGAGGAGAATTCCTTCCATGTTGACACAGGGTCCTGCATGCTGAATCTTCGACACGCAGCGGTCTGACATCCCTTGCGGGGTGTCATCCTCGAAGCAGAGACGGGGTCCTTCATTCTCTACCATCAGGTGAGGGGGATGGTTCTTCCCGAGGGGATTCTTGGCTACATATATACATATCTATACACATGTACATGCTACACATACAGATCTAGGCTAGGTACTATTCGGCAAATTACTTAGGGCGTGCATTTTAGGAATATGCAAGTGCTACTGTTTTATCTGAACTGTATATGTTCATCTTCCTAGCACTATGGTAGAAATGTATCTACTCTTTACTATATTGGTACTTGCGAATTCGTTCGTATGCTTTTTTCTCCTAATTGTCGCAGCAAATATGTTTTACACAAGACTGACGCTGGACCAATAAATACTTATTGAAACATCCTAATCGCAATCCTGTGTATTTTCTGAGAATAAGCAAGCTCGAGTGACTGAGCGAAAAGTATTGTACTGTTTTCCACAATTCCTGAGGAATCAGGGTTGTCATGTTCAGTGGTTGCCAGAAACCACCTACACCACTGTAAGATACAGGGAGGGGGGGGGGGGCGAGGTAGCGTCACTGGCACTGTAGAGCTGGCTGGTCTAACGTCTGACATATCCTGTGGGGTGTCAGGAAGCGGTTTGAACACCAAGCCATCAGTTTAGGTCATCCAAAACGCGCAAGTCCTGGGGATTCCTGGGAACTACACGACATGGCGCCCAACGTTGGTTTGGTTCTTATATCAACAGTGAAAATCTGAGTAGTTTAGTCGTGCTTTCTCAGAAAGACCTACTCACACCTTTCAGAGAGAGTGGGAAGGAAAATCCGCCTCAGCTGAGCAGATATACCCTGTGTATTGGCTGAAGCTTGTAAGGATAAAAGGTTCCCACATTGTGCAAAACCCTTAGTTACTAGAACTTTTTTCTTCTCCTGAGAATGACTGAGTCCACGAGTGGTGGTTCGGACTTGGGGGAAGACGAATTTGCAAACGCTCTCAACATTACAGAGAACTGCAGACATGCGGTAACTATAGAATTGTTAGAACATGGCGTACCCACAACAGGTGGCTGTGTTACCTTTGTGATTGAGGCACACGAGGTGTTCGGATCGGAGGGATTCTATTCTTGGGTTCAGTTCCCACCTGCAGTTCTACAGACTAAATTGTTCCAGACATACATTGTAGTTGAACCACCAGAAGAATACATTCCATATGAAGACATTGAAGTCCTGTTAACTTACCAGTAACACAGAAAATGGTTTAAAGGTGCCCTCCCACACACAACATCTATCATAAGACTCGGTCCACTCAGCATAGAAGGAGCGACCAGGCCGGTCTTAGAGATATACACTCCACATCCTGAGATAGATACACTACCAGTGGATGAAGTCCGTACAATATATAAAGATATAGTCCGGCTATACAGACACATTGTCCAGTTCGTCATGCGAACATTAACAGTCCAACTCTGCGAGAAATGCTCCAGTTGGTCCACATCAGACCACACCTACAATTAACTCACAGACACTAAAATCAGTGATGGGGACAATTCCATCCAAACGGGAGCAAATTCCGTTCTGGATAGCACAAAAAATAGCACAGCTGGAAGCAGTATTTCCCCATACCGGTCCGCAGGAAAAACATAGAATGCTAACCATTTGCTTGCCAATAGAGATGGTTCCCTCGATTGAAGATTGTACCACATGGGGAACAATCTTTGCTGCCGTCTACATCAGAATACATGGTACCCCTTCCATAGCAGTTGTTCCAGAGGTGTTAAAACAGATACAGAATGAGTACGGGGCAGGACCTACCCTGGACTTGGGAATGAAACTGATGGGTAATTTTGCCCAAGTCTCTGCAATCATGCTGAGAAACATAAAAGGGGAGGCAGCAGCAGTGGCTATACACCACCGCCTAAGGGAATTAGCTCCTATAAATAAAGAGCAAGAGTTACCAAAAATTATCGCAGAAACTTATGCCGCATTAGGTAGAGATAGTTTGGGAGCCAAACCAGGGAAGCCACAAATGGCGGGTAGTCCCGATAAGGACAACTCGAAGCAAGCACCCCCTTCTTTTAAAAAGAAGTGGGATAACAAACAATCCAAAAATAACAATAAAGAAAAGAATTCACGATCAAAGGGTGGGTCTCCCCAACGGGAGTCCTCTGAAAAAAGGTATAACCTTAGGAATCGTGATAACATTAGGAAACCTGACAGGTATCAGGACACTGATACACGTTCCTTTCGTTCCTTGCAGGGTTCATAAAAAAACTCAGAGAGGGACGGCTGATCAGAACAAAAGACTGAAGATCGACCAAAGACAAAAAGGAAAACACATTGAAATTCAGATTACATTATCAAACAGGAAGAACAAACTAAAGCTAAGCCTCAATTCAAAAAGAAGAAAGTAGCTGGCTTGAAAATTAGACATGCCTAGGTTACTGAGGACTCAGCTTCTGAACGGGGAATGGGCTCTGATGATGCTGGACAGCACGGCAGAAGTAACAAAAGCTCACCAGAACCTGAAGGATTTTCTGGTGACAGCAGAATTGAATGAACACATCACGGTGGAAACACCTGATACAAGAGTTAGTGTCCCACACAGACTATACGAAATTACACTCCAAATAGAGGGGGGAATCTCAAGAAAAGTTAAAGGTCTCTTTTGGGAGAACTTACCATTTGGATATGACATCCTTTTAGCAGAAAAAAGATTGGCTGCCAGAATTTGTGATGGATTGCCCAAGAGGGGAAAGCGTACTTTTGCCTGCTTTCTCCGACCTCGTTCCAGAATCTTTAAAACCTTCCTACGTGCAGGAGTGGGTGCTTACGTTAGCTCCTGCATTATACCGCAACCATGTAGGGTGGGGCGTGGAGTCCACTAACCACGAAATACCATTAAAATCTACTCCAACTCCACAGAGACAGTACCCTATTAAAAACGATGCAAAAAGACAGGTCAAAGAAATCTTAGACCAACTTGAATACTAAGGTGTGATTGAGACTTGCACCTCCCCCATGAACAATCCTTTGCTTCCCATAATGAAACTGGACAACTCATATCGTCTAGTTTTAGATTACTGACATTTAAACTCATGCACGCGAACATTTGCAGTTCAAAACGCACATAGTGCCGCATTAATGAATAACATTGTGCGGAAGAAATACAAAACGACATTAGATATCTTCGAATGGATTCTTCTGCCAAAATATAGCTCCAGAAAGCAGATATTTGACAGCATTCTCTGACCTCGGCACTCAACGAAATTTTTATCATTTGCCCCAGGGCTATAAGAACAGCCCGGGGCTATTCTCGGCAAGAGTGTCAGAATTATTACAAACATGTGACGAGGAGGCAGTGTCCTATGTAGATGATATCTATCTGACGGACGATGAATTACTTGAACACTTAAGCAGGGTGAACAACATAATTGTGGGTTTTGCCAACTTGGGCTACAAATTTAATTTCAAGAAATCAAAAATTGCCCATCTCAATGCCCTATTTTTGGGATATGAACTATCAAGTGAAGGCAAAAGTCTGGTAGCCAACTTTTTTAAAAGTGCGCGCTGCTCCAGACTCCAAAGACTCTCAAAGGTTTGCAATCCATTTTAGGATTTCTGAATTTTGGTAGAACATACATTCTGGATTATGCAGAAAGAGTAAAATCCTTCTAAGACTTAATAAGACCTGATTTCACAGCACATCAGTGGACACAGGGACATACAGATATTCTACGGTCCGTTCAGGCTGACATGATAGCATCAAAACATTTGCACACACGTGTGAATTCTACCAACTTGGTGATCCAGGTGGTCCCAGGTTTATCAGGATATACATACATCACTTTCAATGAAGGTGAGACAGTCCCACTTGCATACAAATCGCATTTATACACAAATGCTGAAATGCGATTTGCGGCTACAGAAAAAATACTGACTGCAGTACAGACTGCTGTAGTGAGAGAAAGAGCACTAGCACAGGAGAAATGCATAATCGTTGTAACCCCAGTACCAACTTTAGAAGCTGTTACCAAAGCAAGCATTCCAAATGCAAAAGCACAGCATCCACAATGGATACAATGGGCCAATTCTCTTACTGCAACAGACGTAGATTACAAATATGATATAATATTGAAAACACAAGCGTTCCTGCAGTATGAACAAGAATACCCTCGCCTGAATGAAATCTTGCCTCTAGAAAAATATGAGCACATCATTTATACTGATGAGTCTGCTCAGCCTGCAATAGGAAGTAAACAACAGTATAGCGCAGCATGTGCTATAGTGAAGGGATGTATGCGGGACGGTAAGTTCCATCCCAGCAATACAACTACACAATCTCTAGGAGATTGTACGGCGCAGCTGGCAGAACTGAAAGCCCTGATACTAGCACTACAATATACGGATCGGGAATTCCCCACACTGATAGTGTGCAATTCGTTTTATTGTGTACAGTCTTATAATGAATATCCTCATTACTGGGGCCAGAATGGGTTTATAGGTTCCAAGGGTTACACAATTAAGCATCAATTGTTATGGGAACAAGTGGCAAAGCTGAAGGAATACCTTCCACGGGCTCAAGTTATTCACACCTTGAGTCATCAGCGTGTTGGTGTACACGTTGAAGGGAATTCACTGGCTGATGAAGCCGCCAAGGCCACGGTGCGAACTGCTGCCGTTGCTGCAATCACTCGTTCTAGCACAAGGATAGACGAAGACATACTGATAGCTGTCAACGCCTCGAAAAATGGCTCTGCCGTGCCGAAGGGTTTTTCACTCAAATATTCCTATAAATTAGATGCGCAAAATATACCGTATGCTCATATTCCAGTAGTGGGGGATAGAGTTATACCAAACATGGATCGCAGATGAGGTTTAATTCTAGCTGCACACGAGGGTCTGGACAATTTCATTACTGAAGCGGCGATACTGGTGGCCAAGTTTGTCTAAACGAACAAAGGGTTATGTCCTAAAGTGCGACATCTGTCAGCAGATGAAAGGTTCCACCGTAACACACCCACTGCAAACACCATTACTTATTTCAGACAGACCTCTCGCATGTGTCTATTTGGACCACTGCGGCCCCTTAAATTAAGATGGGGCTTACAAGTACATCTTGGTGGCAGTGGATTCATGCTCTAGATTTCTATGGGTTTGGCCTCAGCACTTGGCTGACGCTCGAACTGTTATAAAGGATTTGCAAGTCTTCATCGGGACATACGCAATTGACACATTACATTCCGACTGTGGCCCTGCGTTTAGCTCACGGGCTTACAAGGAAGCCATGGAAAGTATGGGCGTGGCCTTGCAGAACTCCTCCCCCTACCATCCCTAGGGAAATTCGGTGGTGGAGAGGAAAAACCGGGACCTAAAGCAATCCTTAACAGCAAGGGTATTAGGTGCGGGCGGTACTTGGGTCAACCACCTGTATGGGGTCCAGAGGGCACTTAACAACATGCCAAGAAGTTCCTTGGGAACACGTATCCCCTATGAGATCTTGTTTGGGACAAGAATGTGGGTACCTGACCTCGATTTTGCCAGCACAGTGGCGGATGTAAAACCATTTGAATTGAATGATCGTTTGTCTGTTTTACAGGAGCTCAATGAATTCCGGGCATTACAAAGCAACGTCCACGTAAAACGCACCGCCACTGGGGAAGTGAAATCGGTTCTGGCAAGACCTGCCTGGGTCCCGAAGATTGGGGACCTGGTCAGAGAAAAGATCGTGGGCAAGAAGGAGTTTGGGCCATCCTACAGAACACCTGTACCTGTCCTGGCGGTTCAAGGAACAAGAACAGCACTTCTTCCGCATCTTGCCGGCAAAAAAGAAAGAAGATTCGTCTCCATTGATCTATTCAAACCACACTATGTGGCCGATTCTCAACCGTAGGCCACGTGGAATCCTGAGTAGCCGCAGATCTCCTCTTGCTACTATACAGGAAGTTCAGATGGAACGACTAATAACGTTTCAAGACGCCCCCTCGCAAAATGCAGGAATATCAAATGACGGAGTACGAATTAGACAAGGTGAAATTGAACGAAATCCAAATACAACTGAAACGCAAATTGCAATTTGGCCCAGCAATGAAATCTACATCAATGTGCCTTCACAAGAAGCGCCTGCCAGTTCTATAAACCCTGCTGAGCTACCAAAGATAGATCAAACTGCGTCTGGCTACTTCATCAACTTCGATGACCTTTCTTCAGATCCAAGTGAACCTGAGCAAACACCACCCATTTCCAAAAAAGAAAACTTCCAACAATTCTATCTCTGGCTGAAAAAGACTTACTTTGTATCCCCTTGGTTGCATCTTTAGTTTGCATTTGGGATACTGTTCCTCTTAATTTGGATTGGTATAGTAACTGTCTTTTTCCTACTACTGAATGGACATTACCTCCCACACAGCTCTGCAGCACAATTTGTGAACTTGGTCCTGAAACCACATACGTCATCACACCATGAACAGAGAGACCTGTCCCTAGTGAACATTACAGCAGTTCTGGTACCTGATGGTATAGTTTGGGATAGGGTTTCATATGATGTATTTGGTCCTACTGAACATTTGAAAATTCCACATGTATTTAAAATGTCATTGAATGATTTCATCACCCTGAGTACACTCTCTGATGAATGGGACTTTGAGACTGTAAATACTATGCTCTCAGATTTAGAACAATCTGCTGCATTTTCTTACAGGGAATTGTATGAAGATACACCTGACTTCGACACTATGTATTGTTACCAACATTATGGTCATCACTTTTTGCATAAAGCAAGTGTCCCACACACTGTTAACACTTACCGTCAATGGGAACATTGCTCAACACCACCGAAAGGTTGTTCTGCCACATTCGCACAGAAATTTGTGTACTTTTCAGGGTTCAATACATCCGACCCAGCGTCATACTACAATAAGCTTGCACAAACAAATGCAACTGTGAAGAAAATTATGCTGACAAACTCAAAGCTGTTATATTTGGCACCTTTTATCTCCCAATTGTTTCGACTATTGGAGGGACACGATAGACACAAAATCCATTTGGGGGACGAAAGATTGGCAGGTTCAAGGAACAGAGGCTTTATTTAGAGCTTACCTCAAACCATTACAGATAATCTTCTTGAATATAACAGTGCAACAGACTACCTTCTACGGGTTTGCAAAAATAAAAGACCTGAAAACACCACGTATGCCCTCGCCCACACCTATTGAAGGTATATCAATTAATACACTGATAAGTGAGGAGGTACTGAGTACAATGATACAGAATGGTACATACAATTCATCAGCTCCTAATTGGAAGGGATGGTTGGTTTGGCTGAACGACGCAAATAGGTGTCAATCAAGATTCAGGGGTCCACTGGAGGGTTTAGTATCCATAGGCCTGACCCACGCTATGTACACACAGATGACCCAGGGGTAGTGACTTCTTATAATGTTGGGAAGTTGTGCCTAGAATGGCTAAAAACCTCAACACTTTTACAAGTGAAACAACACTTGTCCCTTCTGTCAGATAACATGGATCTTAGGGATTTCTTGCTAGGTCCCAAGAAACCACGTAAAAACCGCTTCTTATATGCCATCTACAATGAACTGTAGAAAGTCTCCCAACAGAAAGCTGCTGAGAGATTACGTGAGATTGATAGAATTAACCTAGAAAAGGCCTTAGCTGTGGTAGACAATGGAATGAAAACAATTTCGACACGTATTTATTCACTGGGCAACATTGTGTCCTCAGCAATTGACATAATGGAACAAGATTTGTCTATTCTACAACATGGGCAATCTCAATTGCGATCCATTATGCTTCTAAGCTGGACGCTACTATCATTGCATTCTGGCCACTTGCCATGGCGGTACATTAAAGGCACAAATCTGTTTTTAGCTTATAATCTGACCGACAGACAAATGACCATGGCATGCAGAGATGCAAAGTACACCATGCTGCTCATTAAAAAATTAGAGAAGTTACCTTTTACAGTAGCAGAGCCACCGTCTACAGAATGGTTAATTCATGGATATATCACACTGCCAATCACGACACTCCAATTCCAGTACTGCCTGAAATACCTCCAGGTAAGCAGGTATGAAGCACTGAGTGAAGGGTACATACAGGAAACCTGGAAGTTACCGTACAGTTATAGGTGTAGAAATAAGGACACTGAAGTTTTCTTAAGTGGTACAGACTGTGAGAAGGCTTTAAGTGGGTCTTTAGTGTGTAAGGAGGTTTCGCTTCACGGAGCGTGTAATGCTTCGATAGCGAACTTATCTTGCTACTTGAAAGGCTCCCCAGTTGCTGTGTTTCATCCAGTCTCTCGAATGGGAGATATTTAATGCTGAATGATCAAGGCTGTTGCAGAATGGCGCCAGGCCTCGTGTATCTTGTCACAGTAAACTCCAGGGTTATTTGTTGTAAGCAAGTATTGCTCCCCCTGGCTCTCTTAGTTAGGGAGGCACCACTGTGGTCTTCATTAAATGTTTCCAGTATAAGGTTTGATTTGCCGAGCAGACTGAAAGCCATGTTGTTTCAACAAAATGTGGCCTTAACTTTAGCCCGAGAGACATTTGATCTCCAGGTTGCAAGGTCTTTGGCAGAGAAACAGGCCCTGGTCCATACGAACTTCCCGCTCCATTTTGGAGAAATGGATCATCGTATCTTTAACATGTCTGATACGAGAGGGATCGTACACTTATTTAAGCTCATTGGATCAGGTCTATTAACCACCTTTCAGACCATCTTCGGAGTAATTGGAAGCGTTTTTGGAGGGCTTCTTCTGGTCCTGCTATCAGTGGCGGGCATCCTGATTTTAATCCTATTGATTCGCAATGGACGTCTCAATCCCTCAAGAAATAGAGACAACACTGCTGGAACAACGTTGTCGTGAGTGTATGGTGTTCTACCTGACTGCGCCTCAGCTTCGAGAGCTGAGTGAGCATTGGTTCCTGTCTTTTAGACCAGTCTGGCTAGACTGCGTCCTGCCTGTGTTCCGCTGCCTCTTCTGCGGATTCGGATGCGTGTTGGATCTGTGTCTGACACTTCCATTGGTTGCGCCACCAGACATAGACGTGCTCCTGGAGCCCTTGCAGGCCCACGTATACAGTTGTCCAAAGCGTATTCCCATGTTGATGCCGGCATTTCTAGAGCCTCCAAGGGATGCTTCAGCTCCTGTTGAAAGGGAAATCGGCTCTGCTCCAGAGGTACAGACATCGGTTTCAGATGTGCAGGCATCTAATTCTTCCCCGGCGGCTGCTGTGGGAACCAGAGATGACTATCTTTGCTCACTCGACATTATATTGGAAGTGCTGGAGGGATTGCCACCTGCGGATGCAATGTTCAGCGATGTTGAGTCTTCAGCACAGGATTCATAAACAATCTGGCCTTTCCTGTGCTGGGAACTATTCGGCATTTTTTAAATATTTACCAAATTGAAGGTCGAAACTGACTTTGTTTTATTTTTTTCTCCTTCTCTGCTCTGACTGAGTATAATGGCTTTCAAGGTGCTCAGTGTAATAATAACCACATATACAAGTTTAAAGGACCTTTTGAACGCTTTTAGGAAAAATGGCTTTTCTTTTATGAACATTTTTTACAGGCTTTTAAAGTGCTTTTAGTATTTTTATTATAAATGATTTTTATGGCCTTAGCTTTATCATTATATAGCTGACCCTATTGACCTTTTGATGACGACAGGGTGTCATGCCTTTTAGGATAGTCCTGCCATGTATGCCACCTTTTTACATACATTGTCCCATCCACACGACAATAACGGTTCTGAACAGGTGACCTTTTACCTAGTAGCTTGCTCCTGTCTCTTCGACACCAGGTTCTTAGTATTCTATCATAATCCCTGTACCTGACGTACATAAACATGTCGTCAGGCACTAAATAATTATTCTGTATAAGGGTCACCACTTTTTTCATCCTTGGCCAACAGCCCACTGTGCATGATCGCATTGTTTGGAAAAACATATATGATTGTTTTCAAAACATATCGATTCTAGAAGAAACCCTGGATTGACCACTCTAGAATATAAGACCCTTATTCCCCCCTGCAAAATAGCGGAGAATTCCTTCCATGCTGACACGGGGTCCTGCATGCTGAATCTTCGACACGCAGCGGTCTGACATCCCTTGCGGGGTGTCATCCTCGAAGCAGAGACAGGGTCCTTCATTCTCTATCATCAGGTGAGGGGGATGGTTCTTCCTTAGGGGATTCTTGGCTACATATATACATATACATATCTATAAGCATGTCCATGCTACACATACAGATCTAGACTAGGTACATTTAGGCAAATTACTTAGGGCGGGCATTTTAGGAATATGCAAGTGCTACTGTTTTATCTGAACTGTATATGTTCATCTTCCTAGCACTATGGTAGAAATGTATCTACAGTTTACTATATTGGTACTTGCGATTTCGCTCGAATGCTTTTGTCTCCTAATTGTTGCAGCAAATATGTTTTACACAAGACTGACACTGGACCAATAAATACGTCCTAATCACCATCCTGTGTATTTTCTGAGAATAAGCAAGCACAAGTGACTGCGCGAAAAGTACTGTACTGTTTACCACGATCCCCGAGTTATCAGGGTTGTCATGTTAGGTGGTTGCCAGAAACTACCTACACCACTGTAAGATACAGGGGGGGTGGGGTGGTAGTGGCACTGTAGAGCTAGCTGGTCTAATGGCTGACATATCCTGTGGGGGTGTCCGGAAGCGGTTTGAACACCAAGCGATCAGTTTAGGTCATCCAAAACATGCAGGTCCTGGGGATTCCTAGGAACTACACGGCAGTGCACTTGGCTCCTGAAGTTAATGTACTTTTCGCTCGGCTTGTGAGGCTGTGTGTGCTGTCCAGGTGCTGATGTGTCACCTCAACCCCTCTTGCTGCTCTTAAGGACATCTTAAGGATTCTGGGGGCCCTGGGCCAAACATATTTTAGGGGCCCCTGTTCGGAACAGCTTTAAATTTATGATCTAGTTTCAGCTCTTTCATTCCCTCTTTGGCCAGGTCACTGGCAGGGCACAGGCACACTTTTCCAAATTCCTAATGTGTTTACATCTAATATTCAGGAATAGTGTCAATATTGTAACACAGCAGCAGCTCACTGATATTACTGCAGATAATCTCTCATATGTAAGATCCTGTTTTGATTTTAAAAAAAACATTTTCTATGTATGTTGCATGAAACATAAACACATGTTTCTGCAAAATCTCTGTAATAGATTCTCACATATCACCCACATTAAAATAAATTAAAGGAAAACGGTCTGTTATTCAAGGTCATCAGGACAAGACTCTCTGCAGAACAGAGCTGGCTCTATTAGGGGGCCCTCTTTGCCCATGCCTTAAAACGTCTCTGGCTGTTCTGGAGTCATAGCTGTAGAGTGTCTTGTAACAGGATCAATAAATACAGTCCTTTGCCTTAAACCATGCAATTACCCTAGCTCTGTAATCTTTTGGTGTTGAGAAATCTTTACTGAGTGAGCAAGAGAAAAGCCGGCAGCTGATATCTGGGCTGATCTTGCTTTCGAGGTTTCCGGTCTGCATCAGACATAAAGGTATTTTTTGAGACTGTTGTTCCTCAAGCATTGAGGACTGTTTGAGGTTGATCTTCATCGCGTGTAGAGATAAGCGTTTGAGTCTTCTCTTCAATGTTTAACTTGAGCTGGTGGTTGCCGCTGGGGGCCACCAACACTTATTTTTGGGGACCAGCACTTATTTTTCGTCATCAAGCTTTCACCCAACGCAAGAGAGAGAGAAACACACAAAAGGAAAGGAGGAGGAAGAGAAAACAATGATAAAGGAAGAAAGCAGGGATGACAAGGAACCTGAAGGAGATTAAGAGGCAGGGAGCGTTTGGTGGTGGATTAAAGAGGTATCCAGTGGAATCAATGCTTTGTACCCTTGTTATTTGGCACCCCCGATGTACGTAGCACGGGCTACGGGCTTCGGAGCAAGGGGACCAGCACGTTGGGGCATATTATCAAGAAACAGCGTTAAAATTATCGCCGCTTTAGCCGCAGAAAACTGCCGCTAAAGCGGCGATAATGGGCTTGATAATATGCCCTTGAGAATTCCAATAGAAGTCCATGTTCTGGTGTGAACCTGGGCTTCTATTGGAATTCTCAAGGGCATATTATCAAGCCCATTATCGCCGCTTTAGCGGCAGTTTTCTGCTGCTAAAGCGGCGATAATTTTAACGCCGTTCTTGATAATATGCCCCTTAGTATTTTACAAATTAAGCACTGTCTCCTAACACTCGGATTCGACCTTTCCGTATGGGTCACTTGGTGCCTTGAAGTCAGTGCTCCTTAGGAAGCCTCTAAAAGTCTCTTTTTGAAGTGATGCTTTCTCCTTGTGTGTCTCTTCTTCAGCCTCTCTTTGTATACAAAAGTGTTGACCTGTAGTCTCTCCATATACCTGTATTTCGAGTCCTGGGTTAAAGTGACCCATTATTTGGTCGAATGGGTCCAGAACCAGGCTCCTCATGTTCTATGTAATGTTAGCCTCTTCTTCTAGGCTGATGATCCACGTAAGGAGAAAACCCGATACTGCTGCCAAACAGACAGGAAATTGTAGTAGAACTTGCAAACAGGGAAGGGGTGAACCACACATACCACCCAATCAGCTGTCCGGGCTGTTGCTGTGTGCGCTCTACTCTGCCTTCTTTGTACTGTAGACAGAAGAAATGCACTGCACGGAAAGACAGCCTAAGCACCCCAAGCATAATGTTTTTGTCTAACCGCTGCAGCCATCTGGATTCATCCGAGAAACCCCCGCAGCTTTTTTGCCATCGAGACACAGCTTCCTAACGCAGGGATTTCAGTATGATTTACGGTGAACACAAAAGACAGCAGAAAGGTGTTATAAAGGAAATTCATGTTACCCTTATTTTCCAGGCTTTTAATTGTCATGTAATGTAACTGGATTTGTTATGGATAATATACTTTAAAAGTGTGAATTTAGTTTCACCAGAGCCGGCGTAAAGAATGTAACTTTTTTATTTTTCTTCATGCCCAGTACTAAAACAATACACTTCCTGTCTAGGGAATAAGATTACTGTGTATACACGTGCAATGTTGTCAGAGTTGTTTTGTGTAGAATTATAATTCTTAGTTATTTGTAAAAGTCGAAAGATACACAATTCAATTTCTTATTGGTACATTTGCAGTACTCTGCTAACTTAATAGTTTTGAGCAGACCTATATTGTGCCATTTGTTTAAACTTGTAATGTATGCTCAGAGTTGTTACATATCAAAAGACGTGAAGCGAAATCATGTGCAGCAACATTTTCATAATTATTTTGCACACAACCCAGAAAAGTCATGTTTTGTAAAAATAAAGTCTGTGCCATCGTGTTATGTTGGACTTGGCTGGAAGCCTGTTTGTTGGTTATAAACAAAAAACAATGGCCCCCCTATTTGGTTAAACTGTTTTAGTATTGTGTGCATAGAAATAAAACTCAAGCCCTACGGCATTTGACACTAACTTGATACAAATGTCGGCTGCTGGCATAAACTTGAAAATAAGGGCCTTAAGTCATGATGTGTTTAACTAGGTCGCTTCCACTCTAACAGAGCCGCTGCAACTGTTTTGTAAATATTATCATAAACATTGTATAATGCGATAATGTGCCTATTAGTGTTGAAGCCTCCATGTTAAACAACAGTAGATATTACAGCTCCCAGCATAATGTGCTGCATGACTAAATACTTATAAGGTCCCAAAGGCGAGACCGATTGCATTGCAAATGCTTGTTATAAATTGGTGTGGGATATCTTGGGTTGTCTTTTTCAATTGTTTTGGTGCTGTTTAAATGCTTTACACATGTTTCTTTGTGTAAGCCTTGCTGCTCAAAGTCACAGCTACCCAGGGTTGAGCTTAAGGTTTAAAAAACGAAGGGCCATATTATCAAGAACGGCGCAAAGATTATCGCCGCTTTAGCGGCAGGAAACTGCCACTAAAGCGGCGATAAGGGGCTTGATAATATGCCCTAGAGAATTCCAATAGAAGCCCAGGTTTGATGTCCTTGACACCAGAACCTGGGCTTCTATTGGAATTCTATAGGGCATATTATCAAGCCCCTTATCGCCGCTTTAGCGGCATTTTCCTGCCGCTAAAGCGGCGATAATGTTTGCGCCGTTCTTGATAATATGGCCTGAAATCTACTGGCCCTAAAGGGGTTGGTAAGTGTATAACATGGTGAGGTTGCACAACCACACCATATAATACACCCCATTTCTTCACATTAGTTGTATGGACTTTCAACCAGACCTTTTTATCCTTTGGCCAGCTGCAGAATCATTCAAATTCTGCTTTTAAACACCACAGCATTTAGCATGGGAAAGCGGATCAGTCAACCTTAGCCATTGGCTCCCTTCTTGTTAAGTTACGGCATTTTGCTTGCTCGTAAAGGTCATTGCCACCAAACAAGTAGTCCCCTTCACTGTCCAGGACAGTACTTAAAAAATGCTTTTTAGACACTGCTACCAGATCTTTGCCACCATTTGCAATGTGCCACATCCCATGCACGGGCTACATCTGCAGCATCCATTGAAGAATGTGCTTCTAAACCATTCAAAGATGGCTGCCTGTATGTGCAACCATCTTTTGATGTTTTTGTGAAACTTTATTACAAAAACAGTGAAAGATGGCCACTTGTGTACGTGAATGCAAGTGCACATACAAGTGTCCATGTTTTTCTAAAAAAGGTTTAACAAAAACATTGAAAAACATGCATTGGTAAAGCTAGTAGCTGGCCATTTATGTGTCTTTGGGGCTTTCTCCGCCTCTTCTACTGTTATACTAGTATCTAACAGCACCACTGGTCTTATGAAACTGTATTCTGTAAGTCGGCCTCATAGTTACTCATTGAAAAAGCCAACATGTACGTAGTTTGCTTGAAGTGTGTAAATTCCCTTCAAACATCACTATCATATTCAGTGGGCCTGACTGACAAACTGCACTTTGTAGTACATTTTGTAGTACTACAAAAAATACAACAAAACATACTTCAAAGTGTAATTTTGCCTATATTTATACATGCATAGATTGCATTTAAGCATAGATTTTAGTAGTAAATGTGGGAGAGATACCAAAAGTAAAAAACTTACTACAAATTTAAACGTACTCAAAAGTGTAAGTTACTTATGTGAATCAGGCCCAGTGAGTTGTCTGCTCACATCAACTATTGCATCCATAGGCTTATGCCAATACTCCTGTTTGAAGAGCGGGTGTATTCTCTGTGACATATTTTCTAGCCAGCAGTTTGCGTCTCTGCTCCTTCTTAAAATTATAGCTACACACTCCCACGAATCCATGTTCCGATGACACCTTTTCACCTAACTGAATCAAGCACTGTTAAATAAGTGAACTATTCTACTCCCAAATGACAGTGTCTTCGCATATGTCCAGCTCAATCAATTTCATATAAATCCCCAAGTGAACCTACACTTTCTCACTGGCTGTCTGAGTTACACAGTATAAATATATACGTATAAATTAGATTCCGATAACCATACTAACATCCCTTCTTACGATCATAATGTTACCTAGTGCATCATGACAGTCTCTGAAGACCAGATTGAAGAACTCAGAGACACAAGGGTTTGCCAGCACTACTACCTGGATCAGTAGTGGCGCTCTCACAAGAACACATCAACTCTTTGGGCAGACCAGACTATAGTTTCATCCTGCAATCCAGAAACTGCTGTACCATGATTATGATTTAGCTGCTGAATATATTCACTCCCGAGCCACTATGGCATGCTGGCCCTTTAAAGAGTATTTCTCTTGCACCATCAGTATGTTAAACCTCCACCTTTTCGCATATGTAATTCATTTTCTCTTTTTCGACTTGCTATTGAATGGTTTCACGTTCCGGGACAGAGCCTTTACTACAGAGGCCATGAAAAGGTTGACACAGTGGGGTAGCACCTGTGCAGAGCCAGACATCCACAGATACCTGCTGGAATGAGCCCCATGTATTCCACTGGGATCTTTCCCTGTGCCAAGGAGCTGTACTTGGACATCTAATGGAGCTGTGATGGGCCCTGCTTGCTTTATCTCAAATCTTAATCAGTTAATTAGTTTTAATGTCAATTAATATCTTATGATTCACCAATGAAGGACACCCTATAATCCCAAACACTGTCTGATTGAGGTACTACTCTAGGCCGACTCCTTCCCATTATAACAATCCAAACCGTGCCTTACTACTCGTGTGTGTGTGATACCAGCCACATGGTGTTGCCAATTCCCACCTGGTGTACTGCACCCCGTTCAGAACCCTCACACATCGGAGGAGACGGTGATGCAAACTAAATTGTTCTGGGTAAAGAAGCAGTTACAAAGATACATCTTAAACTACTTTCCTCTCTAAGGTGATCACCAGTTTCCACAATATTACTTCTCCTTACCCTGACATTTTTGAGTTCCATCCTCAAAAATGAGTAATGCATTTCCAAGTAATGTAACTCAGTATGAAAAATAAAAGAGGTCAGCAAGAGGGACCCCCATTTCTTCTCTTCCTGAAAGAGCATTCCTGTGCCCTGGAGATGTTTCCTTCTTGGTTGGTAGAGTGTCGAGATGACAGTGGTCCTCGGTACCACACTATACATGCACTAGCTGCTCTCCTACTAAACCACTGGTGACCTTCATGCATTCAGATAATCAATAGCAAGCCCTGTCTAGACCCCTGTGGTCCATTAGACACCTTTACATCAGGTCCGCAGAATGATGTGCTATATAGATGTACTCTAACTGTGCATGTTGACCGGCCTTGTGGTACCAAATCACACTGCAGCATCCTTAAAGCCCCAGGCTCCTCTCACTTCTGGTTTTCATCATGATGTGGCTTGCAGGTGTGCTTCAGCTGTGTGTCCTTACTGAAAGAGGTATTGTCCCCTGACAGGCCTTCTTCTGTATTGGCCACTCATCAGCCAGTCACAATATATACTGTATGCTACATTCCCAAAACAGCCCACATCTGTAGTTTTGGGTGAAAAGAATGGAAACTGCCACCAGGGCTCCCAGCTTTAAATGAAAGGATGTATTGCTTGACCATGGATCCAGCATGCCAGTTCCCATGCTTATGCCAAGTAAGTGCTTCCATCTGTGGTCCTGTGATGGGGACACCAAAATATATTGCTGCCTCAGAGCTCCCATTTTTCAGAGTTTGGTTGCTTGAGTTGTAGCCATTTCATGTGAATTGGCCGCACTAGTATGTACCATACCATGCATTGGTCTGAATGTCTAGCAAACAGAGCAACATCCAGAGTCATGATAGGGCACGTCCCCCCGATGACCACATATGGCATTGTTGATGCCTAATTCTTCGCTTGTTTACCTGGTTTTGTTGTGTTACTTCCAGGAAATTGGTATGACACACGGTAGATCCCCTAAGACCCAAAAGGCAGGTTCAGCCTTTTCGGAGAACAGATAGCTAGCAGCTGTCACTCACTTCATTCTCACTGAGTTGAACTTGACTGGACAAGGGTGTTTAGATTCAGACAAAACTGTCAGAGACTCTCTTAATCAAAGGTGGTATATATGGAGCCTCACACTAAATCCCAGAAATCAGTATGCTCGCACAATGATTGGTAATGTACTATATGAATATTTATTATGAACAATATGTATATGAATCAAGTGCATCAGAATGATTATAAAAAATGTAAACAGTTCAGCAATAATTATGCATGTTACAGCAAATGCCGGGTATGTCCCATCTATTTTTAATCATACCTCCTTATCCCACTGGTTTTACCTAATTGATAGTTATCAGCCTTCTAATGGAGGTTGAGCAAGTTTTACTTATTTGTTAATATGCTAATATGCCAAGTCTTGCCATGCCTGGATACCTTAAGCTGCCTTCAGGCTTGAAGTCAGAATTCCATGGTTTAGTGCTCACTCAAACAACCAGTTTGTGTGTCTGACTGTCACTTGTACCACTACCTTGTATATCTTTTCTAGGCATGTGTTCAATGGAGAAAGGAGGGGTCAGCTCATGCCTGGCCTCTGTATCATTATAAAGGAAACTTAAACATTACATTGTGTTCAAAAGTGTATGTGGGAACTTACTGCTACTTTTCTTCCCTCTTCCTATAGGAAGGAACACAACTTGCTAATCTCCCTTGAATCTATTTCTTCAGCTGCGGCACCTTCAATGTGTACATCCAAGAATGGACATTTTCCTTCTCAGTCAGGTTAGCATGAGTTAGAAAAACACAGCAATCCAAGCAAATGTCTATTAATTGTGAAAATAAAAAAAGGTAGCTGATCTGCTCTCTGCTTCTTTTGTTTGCACCTCACACGCATAGCATTTGAACGCAAATAGTCAGCACATGATGCACACAACCAGGCCTGTATTGTATGCAATGCTATAAACATGCAAAAAATCCTAAAACAACAATTTCCTAATGTTGATTCAAAGTTCAAGTACCACACACTTTACAATTTAATAAATTCACGATAACAAAAATGACAAGACACATTTTCACCATACTATATAATACTAGTTGCCCACATGGACCAACTGTCAGAATTATCTACATTGACTATATTATTGAAGATTGCAACAGGCTCGAGCCCCCTCGACGAAGCAACAATTAATGAAGATTTTCTGCAAAACATTTTGCTTCAATAAATTATTTTATTCATGCTCAAACAATTCTAGTCTCTCAAATAGTTTACTTTAAATACGTTTATATATTTTTTACAAAATATTATTGTCAATTTATTCAAAGCCACTTGATCTTTCTTTAGGACATCTCTTTCATCAGTTTCATAACACGCTCAACTGCAGGAAAAATAGGAATAATTGTGACATATTTACATTGCAGTACTGAATTATCTGTTACTTGCAATGGTAAATTCACCTTTGCTAAAGTTTCATTCATTAAACCACCAAAGTATGAACATGCCTGTCATATCCTGACTTTTCTTAATGTGTTTGTTTGTATCTGTAGGAAGATGGCTCTTTATATAGTATACCCAAAAGAGGTATACTGTACAAAGAGTCCAGGTATTCCCTTATGAGTAGACTGGGGCTTTCTCTAACAATCCCAAGGTGCTCTTCTAGGGGGTAGCTTGGTGAATCAGCATTAGGCTTAACAGAGAGGAGTGTTAGACATTTGTTGCACACACACAGCCACTAAATGACACTCACAACTCAATAAGGAGATCCACTCCAAATTATAAAAATAACACTTATCTTTATATAACTTTAGGCATCAAGATCATCAAATTCAGGAAATTACTTTTTAAAATCACAGGTTTGAAGAAAACAGATGTATTGCTGTTAGGCCAGTTGCTACATGTACACCTGAAAAAGTAGATGTACCTATATCTGGGCCTTAATACAAATGTGTACTATGTATCTCTATGCTATTTATATTTTTTTATTGAATTGCTGTTGTTTTTATACTAGCTTAGTATTTATGTCCATTTACACACATTTTAAATGTAATGCAGCCATTTAGTATCATATTGTACAATTGCACATTCACTGAACTATGTTAGTAAAGTGTAGCCTCATTCTGAGGTTGGCATAATGAAGCAAATAATTTTGAAAACAGTGGAGTCAGCTCCTGTTTGTGCTTCTTATATCAGGTTGTCAAGGTCTTCTCACATTACTTCCAATGAAAAGGTCTTGGCACCTGCTTATTAGTAGTTATCAGTTAATTTCATTCTCTGTCATGTGTTCCTGCTTTCATTTACAACTATTAAGAACAAGCATTTGCAATGCAATAGGTCTCGCATTTGCGAGAGTTTGAGCTATTGTCATTGTAAATGACAATGCCTTTTATTTATGTGTTTTGAAAACCTGCAAGCGGCGCGTAAACACGCACGTTGCACTAAGTCGTTGCTTACGAGAAGCAAGGCTTGCAGTAAACGAGGTGTCGTTACTGACAGCCTTGCTTTTCATAAGCAACGACTATAAGTACAAAGTGCATGTTTATGCACGGCTTGGAGGTATCAAAAACACATAATGAATATAAATGAAACACTGAACAACCGCTACAAGGCTGACATATATTATGAAACACCAGTCTTTAACACTGGTGATTAAAGCAAGTGTAAAAAAACTGCAAAACGGCCAGACAGAAAAACACTTTGTGACGTCTAGTTATGTATCTATGCAAGAGTACTTTTAATGTGTTGACCTAGCTGTGATAAGGTCTAGTTCAGCAGTTCTTAACCCGTGGTCCATGACGCCTACTCTGGGGGTCCGCATCTACTTAGAAAATTAAATATTAGCAGATTAATAACCTGTATATGAATAAACAAATTTTTTAAATGTTCTGCAAATGGGAAAGAATTGCAATTGGAAGACAAAAATTAATTTGATATCCTCAGATTGATTCGTGGGAGTAGTACAAATGCATCAAACAGAAAATAGTATGTACGATGGGTGGCTTCAATTGAACTTATAAAAGCTCCCATATTTCCTTTAAAATGTTTTTTTTTATATATCCGATAGTGAATTTAATTAAATATTTTACCATTTGTGTTTTGCTTGATTAATGCATGTTTCTTTATTTGTGCACTTTGTTTTGTGGTTGAAATCATCAAAATTGAGACAGTCAGGGTCTCCGGTTTCCAGCAAAGGCTCTGAATTCTATCAAAGATTCAGTAGGTTCACAAAAGTCAAAAGATTTAGAACCACAGGTCTAGTTATTAAGTCTTTTTTCGTGGTAGCTCAATTGTAGTTGTGTATCTTGTAGGTGTGCAGTTGAGAGTATAAGTAATGTGCTTTCTCCAGGCCGCAGTAAATGAGCAATTTGTAAAAAGTCAGAGAGAAGGATTGCCAGATGCTAATCCATGAGAAGTTGTTATGCTGCAGGTAGTAAAACTGCTCCATCAAAAAAAAAACACAAAGATCGCTTTATATACCCCAGAGGTCAGCTATTTGGAGATAAAAAGTAACCTCTTAAAAACGACTCCACCAGTTTATTTCTGTTAGTGATACTGCAGAACAGGAACTAAAACATACCTATCCAGACTCCGATATATGTGACTTGAAAAGAACAAAATACCTAAGCAGAAAAGTAGTTCAAATTGCACACATGGGAACACTGAACTTTAATACCCCCTATTACAAAGCGCCCTATAAGTTAAAGGCAAGAAAAATCTTGAAAAAGTAATGGAATGCATGCTTTCATTGAAACAACACAAAGCAGTATACAGGTTAGAAATAAAAACAGACTTAACTGAGACTGAAGCATGGAGATTATTTCTAAGGGCTTTTACACTTCCTAACTTGTGTCTCGGTCAAGTAGAGGAATTCCACCTTTTAAAAGTGTTTACAGTTGCATAAATGAGAAGCATTTACACTATCTCATTAACTTGAAAACTAAAGCTAGTCATCTCTGTTCCAATTATGCGATGCTGAAGGTAACAGGAAAATTCTTATTTTTAGTCGGGATTAAAAAACAAAATCCACATACTGCCCCAGGAACCCTCAAAATCATAAATGTCATTCATGAATACCCTGGATAGAATTAAATAACTAGGAAAAAAGTACAGAAGAAAAAACTGCCATTGGCAAACAGGCAGCTGTACCCTACTATCTCACATACCTTTGACACAGCATGAAATACCAGGAATTCCTCGAAGACTGAGTGGGCTCAAAGCAGTTCCATTAGGACAGAGTTCATTCTCTTTGGCAAAGAATCATCACGTGACCAGCTCTAGGTCAAAATTCTTCTTTTAGAATGTCCCCCACAAAACCTCTTGATGATGATGATGTGACATAACCGCACATCACCATTAAATCCAGTCACCCACTACCAAACCAGATCACTCTGGAACAAGGCTCACTTCTGCTTGCAGCTGAAGGTCCCGTATGAAATTGCCATAGATAACACTAATCGAAGTGCACCCTAAGCATTCCCAGCCTCAATGAATGCTGTAATGGGAATAAGGTAGGTTAATAACATTCTACCTTTATTCATTTGCGTTCCTGAGTTCTCCTCAAAGGTACTGCAAATGGATCCTGCAAAAAGAACGGCAAGACCCAAGATGCACAATTCCATATATACTTTAAGCACAAGAACAGAAGGCCCAACAGGATAGTGCTGGAGACTGTTTTCAAAGAGATAGGACAAGCCACAGGTTGTGAAAGGGAAGGGGGTACACTAAGGCCATCACATGACCGTACCTGTTATCCTCGCCATCGACCACAGGCAACGTCTACAAGGGAAGAAGCTAACCAGGACCCGCTAGACTGCCACCACTCCCTTCCAAGGAAGACGAACCGCCTGTTCCTGAAATGTCTTTGCCGATGATGGGCTGTGGTAAACCGGACACTGAGTGCTCCATGAGGCGCCTGGCATCTTTACGGATTGACCCACGCTGTGACTAACCGGCGTTGCAGGGGGAAGTAAGATTTATTTGCTGGGCCCCGCTCAGACTGCTGGCCACTGAGGTGGGCATCATCGTGGGTCCGAGTGCAATAGTCAGAGAAGAGGCCATGAATTGTGCTTATGCAGCTGTGTATTGCACGTTCACTCCGGCCAATATACGCACAGAAAATCAAAGGAAACATCCAGATGCACAAGATACTGTAAGCTCACAAACAGAAGGCCCAACAGGATAGTACTGGAGAGTGTTTACAAAGTGATAGGACACGCCATCACCGAGCCAACCAGGTTGTGAAAGGGAAGGGGGTACACTAAGGCCATCACATGACCTTACCTGTTATCCTCGCCATCGACCACAGGCAACGTCATCAAGGGAAGAAGCTAACCAGGACCCTCTAGACTGCCACCACTCCTTTCGAAGGAAGACGAACCGCCTGTTCCTGAAATGCCTGTAGTGGAAGGCGGAGGCCTCTTCGCCCAGCTTACTGATGACGCACACCAACAGAGGAGGAAGCAGTGGTGAAGATAGAAGGAGGACACTGTCTTTTGAGTATTTGTTCTTTTCCTTCTGCTGTGGACGCCCTTTTGCAACAGACACATGTCCGCCTTAGATTGATGCAAAAAATACTTTTTTTAAATCCAGTAGGCTGTTATTTAAATGCCTGTAGTTTAAGTTCTATTCTCAAAGATGGCAGAATAAAAATAATAAAATAAGGATTGCACGGGGGCCCAGCGGCCTAGGAATGCGGTGCACTTATCAAGATCGCTCGGGTATGGAAACTAAAGAAATAATAATGCGCAGGTAGGAATATAAAACAAGCGCGCGCGAGCCAGACTCGCGGGCTCCGTCGGCAGCGCACCCAGAGACAAGTTCCTCACACGCAGCCAGTGTCTCCTCTCACACACAGACACTTACCCTTACACTACCAGTGTGTCCGGTGACGGTCACTGCCTATGCTCTCACATAGTGTTTTGCGGTCCCACGGAGGCGCTGTGTCTCTGATCACGGGTCGTGTGCTGAAACGCCGGAGGGAGGGAAGGCGAAAGCACGCCATGCGCGCGTTGAGGGAGACGAGGTGTAAGCGTGCACTGGCTGGGGGCAGCTGGTGCGTGTGTGTGTGTTTGTTGGCGCAGTTACTGCATGCAGCTGACGTGCTTGCACCATACGCGTGCACATCGGCTGTCTGGGCTGAAGCTCAAACAGACACCGTGAGCGTGCACATCGCCTGTCCCCCTTCGCACCATACGCGTGCACATCGGCTGTCTGGGCTGAAGCTCAAACAGACGCCGTGAGTGTGCACATCGCCTGTCCCCCTTCCGAACTCAAGTCGATGACAATAAGTCTCGCTAGCGACAGCGCTTCGCGCTGCGTCGCTAGGCAAAACCTAAAAACTGTACAAACATAACAGACAAATGTATGAATTTTAGCATTACAAGCTCCAGCTGATGAATGGTGAAGTTCCGGTTGCTTGAAAAGGCAATTGCCTTGTTTTATTTTTGCATGCTTCCTGGCTATTTTGCATAAAAGGCATGTTAGACTATATAGGCTATCCCGAGAGTTGTGTTTTTCTTTTACAAAACCATATAGATTTTCTATGAGGAATGCCCTGCTACTTATTATGAGCTACCAAGTATGAGTCAGAAATTGCTCACATGAAACCAGTTTACCAGTGTACCTTTGTGGATCACATTGTTTGGGCCTTATGGGAGGGAGTGCAGTCACAGTGTCACAATAAAGGACTCTGTATTATGTTTCGCAATGATAACATGTATTACATGCTTTAATGCTGTATAACATGATCTATGTTAGTGGGAGAGAATGGTGTATTCTAGCTTAGCTGCATTAGGCCTGAAACTCACTTTTCAACGTAAAAGTCATTTTCTTTGCTTTATTTTGTGCAAGCTGGAAGGAATGTTTATGTGTGTGTGCAAAACTACCACATCTTCAGTTTCTTCAGCTAAAGGAACATTACATTTACCTGCTGGTTTCAGGAGACCGATCACACAGATGATCATACCTGAGGCAGTACAGGTGTACGGATGGGCATCCTGCTAAGCCAGTATTCGTTTAATTTTTATCAGGCAGTGGTGTAGTAATGCTGATTTGCGTGTTGTAAGGTGTCACAGAACAGCAGAGTGACTGATGCACATGTTGGACACTATCAGAAGAGGTTGCATCTAAAAGATGGGCTGTCCTGTTACTGGAAACATACCCACGTATAACATCAGAGTTCTTAAAGTCCCCAGATGCAGTGGACATTTCTCTCGTTTGGACCTGTTCTACATGACGTTGTACAGGTTGGTCCCGATCTTCAGATGTCAGCTGTGGGCAGCATTTCCTTTTCAGTGGGACTCCACTGTGGGCCACTGTTTTGCCATGTTTCTCCCATAGGCCTATGCTGTGGGCCACTGCTTTGCTTCTATTCCTCTGTGGTCCTTCATTGTAGGCCAATTCTTCTGTGGCCCTACTTTGTAGGCCATTTCCTCTGTGGCCCTACAGGTAAACATTGTTTACAACGATGTTGATACATCGCATGCCATTACAACGTGGTCATTACAACGACTGTGTTGTTACATTGCATACCATTACAACGCAAGTCATTACAACGACTTGCTGTAGGGGGCAGAAGGTGTTGGATTTTAAATCCAACACCTTCCCTACTGTTGCAGAGACTGGAGTTGGAATAGTAAATTATACTATGCCAAAATCCAGCGCCCCCCCTACAGCAAGTCGTTGTGATGACGTGTTGTAATGGTATGCGGCGTAACAACGCAGTCGTTGTAATGACCGCGTTGTAATGGCATGTGTTGTAAATGCATGCGTTGTAACGTGGCCTATTCTGCCCTACAATATAGGCTCTTTCTTCTATTGCCTTACATTGTAGGCAGTTTCTTGTGCTTTAGGCCATTTCTTCTGTCTCTGTATGTTGGACCTAACATGCATGGTGTGGTTTCTCCCAACCTTTTGCCTTCCATCCTCCTGTTTTTACTGACTTTTTTTGCTGGCCTTAGGACTCCGCGCACTTTACCACTGCTAACCAGTGCTAAAGTGCTTGTGCTCTCTCCTTTAAACATGATAACATGAGCTTACACCCAATTGGAATATTTAATTTACTTGTAGGTCCCTAGTAAAGTGGTACTACATGTACCCAGAGCCAGTAAATGAAATGCTACTAGTGGGCCTGCAGCACTGATTGTGCCACCTACTTAAGTAGCCCTTTAAACATGTCTCAGGCCTGCCATTGCAGCCTGTGTGTGGAGGTTTAAACAGCCATTTCAACTTGGCAAGGTAAACCTCTTGCCAGACGCAAACCTTCATTTCTAATATATATTTAATATGTTAAACAAAGAGAAAGGGATTTTTAAACTGAGCCACTCTTGGTCCCCTTTTCCATATATCAATCAACAATAAAAGAGTGATTCCGTATGAATGTTGTAAGCAAAGCAAAAGGAGTCACAAATGTGTTTAAGAAGAGCCCTCATTCACCAACCTAGTTGGTGACATGCTTCATCATTGGGTTCCCATCCGAGGGGCCGAATGCCTCTCGGGTGTGCTACAACGCCTGATTACAGCGGAGCGGGTTTTTTTTTTTGATCGTGACAGTGAGTGAGCAATCACACCATGAGTATTAAAATTACCTTTACTTGTCCAAAAAGGATTTTTAAAAGTGGGCAAGTAAGGCAAGATTAAAAAGAGTAAAGGTGGATGTCTTTACTGGTTTAAATGAGCAGTGGCATCCCTGTGGACAAGTGATTGTGGCCGGTCTACATGTTTCAGCCTCACCATGCAGATTTGCGAGGCTTTCAATCGGACTAGGATTGCCACGGAGGGTATGCACTCGCTAAGGTGCACCCACTCCTGACCAAATTAATACCGCACACTTACGGTTACGTCTCTCAGCGTAGTCTGAAAGGGAAAACAAATGTACTCTGGAAAAGAAAGCAGAATGTGAAAACATATAGGTCACATCATTGCTTCTTAATAGGATTGCTAAAAACATTTGTGAATTTACAAACCTTGTGCTGCCAAACGTGCTATACAATGGTGTTTGTTGCACGCTGTCAAGCCTATAGTGCCAAATGTGAAGTGCATAAATTTAGCACTACAGCAATCTATCGTAATCGCAGTGGACTAAGATAATCCAGGACTATGGTGAAGCCAAAAGTAACCAGTACACATTAGCACTACATTGAAGTTTCGTCCACCAACCGTGCTTTGAACCCAATGATGAAGCATGTCCCCAACTAGATTGGTGAGTGAGGGTTCTTCTTAAACACATTTGTGACTCCTTTTGCTTTGCTTACAACATTCATTCGGAATCACTCTTTTATTGTTGATTAATATATATTTAAGTCATCCAGACACTAGCCCCTTAACATTTAATGAGTGATAACTTTCATTTGGGAGCAGGTATAAATATTGAGTTTGGTGTCTAAAGAATTGTTATTTAAAACCCTCTTTAATGGTAAAGTTGGATATTAAGTCACAGTTCTGAAAATGGCACTTTTAGAAAGCTGACATGTTCTTGTCCTAACCATTTGATGCCTGCATCCTAGGTCACATGACTGGGAGTAGCTGGCAGCTGGTCTTTGTGTATTTCTCCCAGACAATGAGGCAAAGGGCAATGGGCGTTGGCAGTATGGGCCATCTCTGACTTGATGGGGAGGAGGAACAGTCACCTCCCACACAGCACACTCACAAAGGGTTTGACACTAGTCTTTTGTGACACCGGACAAGCTGGGGCCAGTGTATGGAGGCAGGGAAGTCCAGACACCTCTGGGGTGAAAACTTCCAGAACCTTCTCCGACTTCAAAGTGGCCACCAGGTATAAATATTGGACCCTCAGACGTAACTATTCAGTACACCTCTCAACCTGTGGAACTCAGGACTGCTCTGCAAGAAGGACTGCTACTCTGTTGCCCTGCTGCTCTACTGCTCTGCTGCCTGAGTGAAAGGACTGGACCTGCATCTTGAACCCATGGCCACCAGAGTGACTCCAAGGGCTAGTTGGCTGGCCTTCTGATCACAATCTCAGGACTGAAAAGGCTCCAACTACCTTGAACCCAGCACCTTGACTCTGTCTGCTGTCAGCCTTGCTCTCCAAGTGGTGCAACTCCAGTCCTGGGCCTTAGGAAGTGGGCCTGAAGGTGCTCTTGCAGCCCAGCTGTGGTCCTGTGGGGTGAACAGACGCAGCAGGATGAATCTCCTCGTAGCTCCGCTTTGGAACCGCCGTAGCGTGTTGCATTCCAACACAAACCTCACATCACAGCCCCTTGTTGATGGCATCCTCGATGACGACGCAGGACTCCGCATCACAGCTCCTCAGAACCACTGCAGCACATTGCATCCTCAACCTCACAACGCTCATCAAACCAGGATTTATGGTACTTTGTCCTGTGGCCCTAATTTGATCCCTGTATCCAGCCCGCGCTCCATCGCGTTCTGCCTCAACCTGTGACTTTGCCCCCGTCCAGTGCGACCAGGTAGCTGCAGTTGCCACTTTATCCTTTTAGACACTATTTTCACTTAAATCTTAAAACTGCATATCTCCGGTTCTACTATTTGGATTTTTGTTATCTTGGTCTCAAATATTTTATTAAATTTTACTCTACTTTTCTAAATTGGTGTGGTATTTTTCTTGTGTTTTCACTTTATTACTGTTTGAAGTTCTGCATAAATACTTTACACATTGCCTCTAAGTTAAGCCTGACTGCTTTTGTGCCACCCTCCCAGAGGGTTAAGCACAGGTTAATTTAGGGTTTGCTTGTGTTTCACCCTCACATAGATTGTGGCTGTTGCTTGAGTAGGGTTTCACTCCCTCAGCCAGTAACGTCGCATTAAGAAAAGAAAGGTGAGATTTGGGTTCTAATTCTGGAGGTTTTCCTTATGTAATATAGGTTATTCATATATGGCCTTTATATAGAGAAGGGACAAGATAATATAGCACTCTAGTCCCTTGCTCTTTATGAGATATCCTATCAAGTTTGGGAGTAGGGAGCCTGGGGATCTATATGAACGTACCTCCTTCGTGGATGTAAAGGGGTTCTCATCTTGTCCCGGTTTTCTTACCGTTCTTAATTAAAAAAGGAAAATACATGTTCTTTATTCGGAGTCATCTTCAGAGACTCTACATGTTTGAAATAGATGATTATCAGAGAAGATTAGATATCCCAGTTGACACTCTAATTAGGGGGTGCGATCGTCTTTTGCACACTATAACAATAGGTGCTGAATCTAGAGTTACCCATGTAGGTTCTTGAGCTTTAATGTATGGTTATCCTTCTGAAATATAGGAAATCTTTTGAGGTTATCCGCCCGAAAGAACAGAGGGATTTTTGATTGACCCTGTGAGGATCGTAACCATCTGAAGAACAATGAAATTATAAATTCACAGCTAAAGGATTTTCTTAAGATAGGTATGTACGAGACTGAAGTTTGTACTGTGAGAATTAGTGTTTTCTCTCTTCTACGATCAGAGACTAAGGGGCCGATTCCGATCTCGGCCGGTAGGGCTCCGAATCGGATTCGGCTTTACCGGATCCGATTCGGAGCCCTGTTTCCCGACCGATTCGTACGTGCGTCCGGGCGAGCGAGTACGATGCGAAATCTCTGACCGACTCGTTCGTGAGACCCAACCGCACCGACCGACTCATTCGCGAAAGCCGACCGCTCCGACCGACTCGCACGGACACGACTCACACCGAGCAATGGAGACGTTCCCCGGCCGGGTAAGTACGATGCGCGCCTCGAGCAGTCCGACCGACTCGCGCCGTCCGGCTCAAAAGAGCAGTCGGAGCCGCACTTTGGGGGTCCGTGTCGGACCCCCCTGTACGCGTAGCCGCGCGAGTCGCACACAGGGGGGACCCATGGGTCCCCCCTACCTGTGCATGTACGGCGCGACCCGCTTCGACGCGTATCCGCTGTAGGGGGCGCCCTTGTTCGCCTCGCACCCATTGAGTCAATGGGAGCCCGCATACGCGTTGTACGACCGGCTCCCATTGACTTCAATGGGAGTCCGACCGAATCGAGTCTGATAGCATGCGTGCGCATCGTACTCGTTCGGTCGGACTGCTAGGGTCCGATTCGGTCGGAAATCTCTCCGGGTCCGGCTCGGTCGGAGAGATTTCCGGCCCAAATCGGAATTGGCCCCTTAGTGTCCTTGATGTATGTATATTTATATTTTCACAGATACCGTTGCTTTTATTCTTATCCCTGAGGGTACTGTGTGTAACCTGTGAACTATACAGGTAATATATATACTGTTTGACCTTAATTGAGGATCAATATGTTGTGGATATCAATGAGGCCACATATATTAAAGAAACTGTTTTCTTTTAGAATATCCGAATATACGCTGCTGACATAACATTTGACCAGATTCAGTCGGCCATTTGTCGGTAGAGGATACCTTAGAGTACACTGAAGATTTTTGAGGACTGTTGCGTCCTTTTTCACTTTTTTTAACCTTATAAGGTACTTTACTCTATGAGTCTATGTATTTCATTAGGGAAATAGAAGACTGAATGAGTATATGTGGGAGTGTGACTGCTGGTCATGAGAGTATCATCAGGATATAAATGTATGTCTTTTTATAAGAGATATTTGAAATTTGTTTCTGATTATTGTCTTTGCAATTTCTTGTTTCTTGTATGTCTATGTGTATATATTCTGTAGATTTCACAAACAGAATAGTCGGGAGATATCTACAATCCTGAAGAAGGTGGTTCGAATTAGTGGTTACCCACCGAAACGCGTCGATGCTTTGGTTGAATAGAAACTAGATCACTAGGATATCTGCGAATTAATGAGAAAGATTAGACAATAATATTCCAATTACGACAGATAATCTAATAGTGCCTGGTGTCTCTATTCTTTGACATGAACTGTGTTTATCTTTTTCTCCCGCTTTTGTTTCTTGTGTATAAATATTGTGGAATTGTATATTTTCTTTTCTGTATTTGTGGTGTTTTGAACCCAATACGCCACTTTTTATTATTTGTTTTTTAAACTTTTATTGTGTCTTTGACATTATTGCTCTGTTTTTATGAAATAAACTATAGTTTTTATATAAAAAAAATCTTCTGATTGGGGGACATTTATGCTCTGATGATGCTGTTTGAACATATGGTGTGGTTGTAAATGAATGTTTTTGAGTGTACCAAAGAGGATTTCTATTTTTTGACTTATTCTTATAAGCGCCTGTTCACTAAATAGGTCATCCTGGTGTTAAGGAGTAAGGACCAAACAGAGAAAAGGAAGACATTCATCTCTATAAAAAAAAAAAGTGGAGATGGCTAGCAGAGTTAAAAAAAAAAGTTTTCAGTCGTTTTTTAAAAGCAAGATGGGAATGAATACGTTTGAGAAGCATACGGAGTTGGTTCCACAGCTGCGGGCCGAGAAGGCAAAGTAAGTGGCCTCCCAATCAAGGCCTTTTGATGAGAGCAATGGCAAAAAAAGCTGAGGGTTAGAGTAGCTGAATTGTTCTTATATGCTCTCTGTTCCATCGAAACACGTATCCAACAAGCAAAGGGCCTTGAAGGTCATTCCTTCTGTTTCACATGGAGCCACTCAAAGTTTGATTCTGGCTTGTGTGACATGGTTCATTTTGTTGTTTTTCGAACTGAGCAGTTCTGTATTCTCTGTAGCTTGGTCAGATTTGTTTCAGGAAGTCCAAGATATATTACAATAATCAGTTTGCCTATCAATATGTCGCAACTACCCGAGCTTGGAGATTTGGTGGTACAAAAGGAAAAATATTTCATAGTTCTCTTAGGTGAGGAAAAAAAGGCAGAAGAAACTGTGTTTCGCTGTGCCTTGAGAGAGAGACTCCTTTCCAGTATAACTGAGAGATTTGAATTTTTGTGCCACAGAAGGAGAATCCCTTAAGGTCGAAGGGCACGTGCACCTTTGCCAGTGAGCAGCGCCATTGCCTATCACCAGGATTCCAGCCTTGTATGGACTTAATGCGAGGAAGTCATGTGTCATCCAGGCCTGTACCCCACAGAGGCAGTGCTTCAGATCAGATGAGGATTTTGGAGCTTGAGGATATAAGTGCCCACTTAGTCCTGCTTCATCAGCATGGGTGGCAGCCAGAGAGAATAAGATCTAAGCAGCTGCATCAGAAGGCACAGGCAGGTGTTAAACAGCAGAAAGAGGGGATCCACGTCGCACTGCGCGCGAGATGGCAGGTGACGTGGCAAGGCACCTGGCTGACTGGGTTCCCTAAAAAGACACACACCTGCCCAGAGTTGCTAAATCCGCAAGGCGGGTCATAGGATCACGTGGTCCACGGCGTCACACGCAGCTGAATGAACTTGGAGGAACAGGGCAACCTGACCCAGGTCAATCTCACGTCAAGTGCCAGCGCCCATTGTGAGGCTCGCTGCTGAACTGCTTTCTCCAATTGGAGCTGGCACGGGCCGTTTTCATGACCGTTGTTGCATTGAACAGGGTTTAGTCTTTATATTTTAGTTCCTTTTTTGTAGTTATTCACTTCAGTATTGCGCCTTTTGTGAATCGCTTGGCAGTCTGTCTGGCTCCTGCTGGGCCTGAAGGTGGTGGCCTGTGTCCTGGAGAGAGGCGCCGATAATGAGGCTGATCACGGTGTGTGCTGGCAGAGGAGCAGGTAAGCGGGCAAAGTCGGGCCCCTACATGATCCTTTTTAGATCTTGTCTAGCTCCCTATTGTATACAATGCCAACACCTGGGATTTGGCTTAGCCCATTGCTTATCATCTGTTGGTTTTCTTGTTAACCTAATTTCTTTCAATCTTATTCGATGGCATTTTCTTCTCTTCTTCTGTTTGTCCCTCCCTTGTAGCATAGATATTTTACAGTATTTCTGATTGAAACACTGTTCCGCTGCTTTTAAACGGGGACCTATTTTTTTAATTTTCTTAATGCATCCATGAGAGGCCATTTGTTTTTTCTTCTCTCTTCCGTGCGTGCTCGTTTTGTTTTACATTTGTGCGCCCCTGTCTACTGTGTGTTGCTCTGCACCCTCCCGAATCTTCCGTTGCTTTTCTTCATCCCTATCAGTTCCTCTGTTGCTCTGCCACCCTGCCCTGCTCTTCTGTTGCTCCATTCTTTTTTGTCCTCTCAGGTCCTCATGATTGGTTCATTGTGCATTGCTTACCCACCACTTCCTCTGTTGGCCTCCCAGCCCTAACCATCCTTCTATTGCCTTTCATCCCCCCCATCCCCCCACCCCCCCACCAGGATCCTCCATTGTTCTGCCACCACTCCTGATCCGTCGCCTTTCATTCCCGACCTCCTTGCTACCCCACCCCTCCTCTTCCCACGTTTTTAATGTTCTTATTTATTTTATACGGCTCAGGCAGCTACATACTGCTTCTGGGCCGCTCGAGCCTTTATTCTTACACACCAGCACATCCATTTTTTTTATAATTCAATTTAATATTTGAAAATGACGTCAGTCATCGTGGAACGGTAAATTAAAGTTTAAAAAAAGCCATCTTGGAATGCTGTTTCTTTCAGTGTCTTGATGCCCTTAATCCATCTTGGATTTTTTTTTTTTAAGAAGACAAAACATTTCAAGCTGGCCTTTGGTGCGACAGCTTGAGATATACCGGAGCCATTTTGAACATTATTTAATGTTATATCTTCACTACGTTTTTCAAACAAGCATTGGCAAAGCCAATAACAATCTTCACATTTTAAAGGCACAACTATTGGCTTTGCCAATGCTTCTCAAGCTTTATTTTTCACTTGTATTTCAAAGCACGGTTGATTCACGCCAAGTTTCTTTTGGCCCAGAAGGGTCCTGGGGTTGACATCAGGGCCTTGTAGCAGGAGCATGTTGAAGTGGAGGCCTGGTGCAACAGTGAGGGTTCAGACATGTCTTGCCCACTACTTTCTGTTTTCTCTCTACTCACGAAGGCAGTAGCTCACCCATTCAGGTCTATCTGTTCTTTTGGCAGCTGGGTACTTGGAAACGGGGCTAGAATTCTGTCAGCTGAGCTGTTAGACATCTAGCAGCACATTATAGTAATAAATAAGGTCATTAAATTGGACTAGGGGGCGTGGCTAGCAGGGCCAAGATAGTGGACGCTTTCTAGCGATGCTCCGCACGTCTGCCCCATTATCCGGCACCAATCCTGGTTACCAGCCGCCATAGTGTGCCCCTCCCTGCGCCATCCCCTTCACCAGATCATTTGGAGCAAATAGAGCCGCTCCTTATGCAAACAGGCGGATTCGGTCAGGTTCGGCGCGGAAGGCCTAGCTGCGGCCTTTACCAGCGTGATGTCCTGACGGCGTGGTGAGACGCTGAGCCCAGCTGTCGGTGCGCTGCTACTTTGTGGGACCCCGCTGGGCACTGCCCGACTGCTGCTATACCCCATTAGACCAGGCAGTGGCGCTGCCCAGAACTAGAGACTGCGCCACTGGAGGACGGAGGCCCTGCTGCGTTGGCAGGAGACAAGCGGACCCCCGATGAGTGCCCAACTGCTTGTAGGCAGCATCCCCTGCCACCCCTAAGACACTGTGACACCGGGTGAGCGGGGGCGAAGTGCTGTGCTGCAGAGCCTCTGACGGCTGTGAAGAGTCCGGGGAGGCATATCGGGCATAGGTATGCTTGTGCACTACATTTGTAAGGTCTGAAGGCACTGCGCCTGAAGTCTACATACTTGCCTTGACATGGTGAGGAGACCTGCATTACGCAGCAGCTGGTGGGCACTACGAGACGGTGGGCTCAGCTGCGGCGAGGCTCGGGGGTCGGTCCCAGGCCCCTCCACTACTAAAAAGCCAGGCCTGCTGCCGTGTTGCAGCTCGCAGGGTGGGCAGACAGCCATCCCTCCTGATTTGGCTGCTTGCAGGGCAGCGATACCGCGCTCTGCTGCCTTGCACCTGATTCGGGGGCCTGATCGGGCATCATCCCTGTGGCGGCTGCTGGGGATATCAGAGCACGGGGGCCGGCTTAGGCCTGATTTCTACTGTTGCCTACACTCACTGGGCCACACAACTCCTCCCTGTGCAAGAAGTACATATATACTAACTGTGATAGAGGCCTTCTCTCCTGCGTGCTTGAAGGGGGCATCGACTACTGTCCTGAATGCTGTGCATCATAATTCTACTTTGATTTTAGTGCAGTGCGGACACAAGAGGGCCTCTTGACACGGACACTGACTGGGCCTATTTTTTGCGTGGCCAACTCAGGAACCTGGCTGCCCCCCTGATATGGTTGAAATCCCTGAATGTACGCATGTAATTGTCATTAGGGCGCCAATACCTATCCGAGCATGGGCGCTACTCATGGTCATCTGACCTGTGGTCACCTTCCCTCCTCTTTGGTTGCTGGCACCTCTTCTGCTGCTGATGTGCTGACTCACTAATAAGGAGCTATATTAGTTCCGCGTCAGTCCAAAACAGTCATCCGGCGGGGTGGCGATGCAGATGCATGGCAGATGTCTGCTGCTTTACCTCTTATGGCCACGCTCAATACTTTGCCGCACTACTGACACAGTGCGCTGAAGAAACTAGTAGAGGTGCGCCATAATCTGCAAATCCACTCACTCTGACCTGTGCTACTCAATTGCCTGATTGCCTTGTGACAGCAGTGGTGAATACTTAGCTGGATCATATGGTGTATGTACCCCTCCCAATGGCAATTCCCCTGAGGTATCGAACGCTGCACCCTGGGCGAAGTGAAGTGTGTGGAAGTGAGCTACTGATGCGAAGCAGACGGGGGCGCGGTGCTGTGTCCTACAATACCACACTGTTGCTGCGCTGAATAGTGCAGCTGACCTACGGGCCCACAAATCGTTCAGACACACCATAGGGCGACTACGCTCGGCCAATCAGAACACACCTGCACGCTACACAATAGCTCCTAGTGCATTGGATGGAGATGCCTCGCGACCTGAGACCCCAGGTCTTTCAGAAGCAATGGAAAGCAAATTTGGCACTCTCTTGGTGGTCATAAAAAACTCCAGGACCTCCCTGGAGTCCAGGATAGATAGTGTTGTCACAGACCTGACGTTGCTACACGAAGACCATCACAAACTAGCGTAAAAGAACTGCAACCCACAACCAAAAGCATGGAATCCTTCTTGAAGTCGTTGACAGACTGCGTGCGTACACTGGAGCAGAGAGCTGAAGATGCTGAGGGAAGGTCCAGGAGGAACAATATCCGCATAGTAGGAATGCCGGAGGAAATGGAGGGCGAGATGCCGTTACATATATAGAGGGCTGCCTGTGTGACCTAGTGCCTCCACATGTTCTGTCCCACTATTTCACCATTGAACGTGTGAATCTGGTTCCGGCGTGCAAACCCCCACCTGGTGCCTATCTGAGACCTATGGTATTTAGGGTGCTCCATTTCCGTGATAGAGACTCTATTTTACGTGAAGCCAGGAAGCTCACTGAGATATCAATAGGAAGCTCGCATGTTATGTTTTTTCCCAATTACACAGTTGCAGTCCAGCCGAGTACATTCATCGCTGTAAAACGAGGACTCTGTGAATCAACCTTGAAATATGCGCTTCTCTTCCTGGCGAGGCTTTGTGTGGGTGCAGATGGTGTCACACATTTCTTTGCCTTTTAGAGGAAGCCTGGCGCTGGCTGGAGTCCTATGGCCCTCATACTACTCGTCTGTCACAACTTGGCACTCATGCGAGCGGGACGATTGCACTGGGCCACCATCGCATGCACTGCACGAAGATGTGGCAAGCTCCGGCCCCCAAGGCTGTACCAGACTTAGAACAGATGATTACAGAGCGCTGCCAGGCACTGGAGCATGTGGCTGTGCTTGCTGAGTTATCACAGCACTCAAGTCCTGACACGGAATCTCTCCACTCTTCCAGTGATGATAATTCTACCACTACCTGGCCGTCCAAGCTAGACTTGGTTCCTCCTCCAGATGTGAATCCGTAAACATCAGATGACATCATTTGACGCTATCATTATACTTAGCCTTTACTCACCTCTGCTGTGTACTGACACGCTTATAATGCCTGATGTAATCAAATCTTTGTGGGCAATGACAGGTTTGTTCACTTCATAATCAATATGCTCTCCAATATTAAGCATGCGGGCCTACGCCCGTCTCAGCAGACAACGCTACACAGTGGTAAAATTGATATGCTGGTACCTGATCCGGATTGGGAATCTGAGGGGTTTTCACAACTCACACTCAACTCTACTTCCCCCCCTCCTGTATAACCACACTAGTTAGTGGACACATGTATTTTAGGCCCTGGTTTGGGCAGACACTTGGTTGGTGCTATGCTCTTCTGGTATTCAAGGTTTTGCTTTATATTGATCTGTTCTGTAGTTTAAGGTTACACTCTGCATATGGACCTATTGCAACCAAACATCGCTACAGACATTGTCTAATTCTTTCATGCACATGTAGCTCCCCGATGCTGCCTCAACAGTTATTTCACCTTTACACAGCTAAATGGCGAACATTAAAGTACTGACATGGAATGTGCGCAGCATCCACACCCCTGCACGTCGCTATACCATCTACTCTTATCTGAAACGCCACTCTGTGCACATTGCGCTATTTCAAGTGTCTCATCTGATGCGCTTAGAGGCGACCACACTTAAACGTCGCTAGCATAGACAGATTATCACCTCTGATTTCTCCTACTATGCTTGCAGGACGATGGTATGGATCAGGCCAGGGGTCCCGTTTGTGACAGAGGAGGTGGAAATAGAGCCTGAGGGTAGATATGACCTCATCCTTGGTAGGTTGGATGGTAGGCAGATATTAATTGGCAGCCTCTTTGCCCTTAACAAAGATCAAACAACATACCTCAACACCCTCTTTGGGGTTCTCTCGAAATGGAAAGGGATACAATGGTTGCTGGGTTGTGTTTTTAATAGCATCCTGGATGTCAATTTAGACCGATCATTTCCCCCACTACCATGGACCAATGGGGTCTTACAGATATCTGGCGAACACGTAATGCTACAACTACGGTATACTCCTTATACTCGGCGCCACATTCCCTACAGGTCAGGATAGACAGACTGATAGGCACACCAGAGATTGCACAATACGTCACACGCATGGACTAGCTGGGTCGCACTCATTTGGACCATAACCTGCAATATGCAGTTTGCGTGAAACACGGACAATACCCCGGTTCCCACTTGGCGATTACAGCCAGCGGCCTTTGAGGACCCACCCTTCAGCTCATCGGTGAGCACAGCCATTGTGGAATATTTCGACTCCAATGATGCCACCACGAGAATGCACTCACAAGAGTTGGACGCGTTTAAAGTGACACTGTGCGTCGTATGCCTGGGCCTACACTGGAACATCCGCAAGCTTCTAGATACTGGCTTAATGCATATAGAGCGGAAGATGCTATGTTTGGAAAATGCAGCAGCAGATGATCCTACTGGCAGGCTAGGCCTGGAGGAAGCACACGCACAATGCGCAGCGCTTTCAGAACGATTGCGTTGCCATGATTACGTTGCCCACTCAGCCAAAACTCATGTAGTAGCAGACAGGGCGGGCTCTTTTCTGGCCTGACTGATCCGTCAGGATCGTCCAAGCGTACCCATCAGAAGACTACGCTTTACTGCCAATTCTCTTCTCTATTCATGATGAACTAACCCGTCACTACACCTCCCTCTATCGCTCACTTACAAACCCAACCCCAGAGGCACTCACCTCCTTTGTCGCTGCTGTTACACTGCCCCAACATATGCAGGACCAGAGGCAGGAACTGGATGAATCCATTACACACTTTGAAATACATGAAGCGATACGGGCGCTAGCAACAAGCAGAACCTAGTGCCCAGACAGCTTGCCCGCAGAGTTCCATAAAGCATATGCCCCGTTGCTGGTGTCCTGCCTGCAAGCTCTATATTCTGAGGCATTGGAAAACTCCTGTTTCCCTGCTTCCTTGTGCGAAGCACTCTTGATCTCATTGCCAAAGCCCGGTAGAGACCCGGAAGCCCTAAGTTCCTACAGGCCATTGGCCCTTCTTAACACGAATTATAAAATTCTGGCAAAGGTGTTAGCGGATAGGCTCTCCCTGTTGACTCCAACATTAATACACCCAGATCAAAATGGGTTTATCCCGTCCCGCACCACCTCCCTCAATCTGCAGCGTTTTTCTGTGTACAGAAATACGCCCAAACGGCTTAGCCTTGCGCAGGCTGCTGGATCTGGAACATGCTTTGGACTCGCTGGAGTAGCACTACCATGCTGACGGTGCTGCCTCACTACGGTTTTGGAGACAGGTTTATTGGATATGTCCAGCAGCTATACACGTTACCGCTGGCTAGGGTGAAGTCAGGGCCCCTCATATCTGAACCTATCCACATAGGACGAGGTACAGAACAGGGATGTCCCCTCTCACCACTGCTTTTTTCACCTCCGCGCCCGTGGAGCAGAATGGGGCATACCATTAGGTGACAGCACTAATGTGGTATTCTTATATGCAGATGACTTGCTTATATATTTAAGAGATATTGCCACTGTCCCAGCAACCATTGTGCACACACTAAGCCAATTCGCTGTCCTTTCTGGTATGCGTGTCAATTGAAATAAATCCTGTTCCTTACTGTTCATCTCCCCTGTAAGCTGACCCATACCCTTACTGTTGACACAATTCTAATTAACTGGCAACCCAACACGTTTCGATATTTGGGCAGGCAAATCTACCATTCCGCAGCAGAAGGTAATTTGGTACGGACTGTCACATCACTGAAAGCCCAGATAGCCTTCTGGAAAACGCTCCCCTTGTCGGTGATTGGCCAAGTGGAGTTACTTAAAAAAATGGTTGTGCTCTCCCGCCTTCTGTATTACTTTGTGAACTTGCTCCTACACATCAGTGTATCCTTTTTCCGCTTGTTTGAGAGCGTAATGCGAGATTTCCTCTGGAACAATTCCAGATGTCACGTAGGAATGACAAAGCTTTATCAACCTATAGATCGGGGGGGGTCTAGCAGTGCCCCACTTTGAACAATACTATCTAGTGGCACAGCTTCTTTGGGTGGCACAATGGATCTCTGCCTCACAACTGTCAGACACAGCCATGTTACTACCAGCCTGGAGCCAGTCTAGCTTATTGCAGCCCTCTCACCCTTGTGCTCGAGTTCCACTGCAGCAGCCCATATTGTTACTAGTTGCCTATCACTGCTATAGGCGTAGTCTTTACAGCACACGTCAAACCTCCCCATATGCCCCAGCGCTAGTGATACTAGGCACACTGCGCATACTTGGTTTACCACAAGAGGGGAACTAGAGGAATGGGAAGCCGCTGGAATTCAGACAATGGGCGACCTCTACAGAGATAGTTCACTCTTACCCTACGATACTCTGGTGGCAGAGGAAGAACTCCCCCGGGACAGTTCTTACTCCATGCTTCCCTCATAGGAGCACGGAGCAGAAGCTGGGAAGATATGGCCAATGAACCACCTATGCACCTTACAATACAGTACTTGCACATCCTAGGACGAGGAGAACACTTGATCCACTGACTTGCAGGATCCTTACGCACACTTACAGCACTCTCCCACGCCATCACGCAGCAGATGGGAGGTGGATCTAGGTCATTCCTATGAGGACAGGGAATGGGAGGCGGTGTTGGAGAGCCTTGTCAAAATTCCCCGGAATGCCAGATTCCATTTGATCCAACTGTATATTATACATAGAGCCTATCTTACCCCTGATAAAATAAACAGGTATTTCGGACGCTCTGATGCCACCTGCTCCCTTTGTCAGTTGATGAATGCAGATCTTATGCACATGCTATGGGCCTGTCCCCGGTTACACCACTATTGGAAAGACTTAACAGACCGATTATCAGACTGCACAGACAGGATACTCATGTCAACTTGGGAGGTATGCATTTTGGGGAAGTATCGTAGGGGCAAGAAATGTAAAGCAGCATCAAGGAATATCAAGACCTCTGACCTCCTGGTCAGGAAAACTGCTCTCCCCTCGCGCAGCTCCATCGTTGCACCTCTGCCCCCAGCACACCTCTGGTTCCAGGTAAGTGTTCGAGGCCCTCCTCCACCTGCAGGCCTCATCCCTGGTGGTCCAGTGGGAGAGCCTTGCTCTTCTGCTGGTCCGCTCTGCCAGCCTCTGTCTGTTTTTCTGTTGCTTTCGAAAGCGAGGTTCTAATGCTATTAAATCAATCCCTCGAACGTGGTCACGTTCCTATTGATTTTAAGGAAGCACGAGTTATCCCACTATTGAAAAAACCAGGGGCAGACGCAAAGAACCTAAAAAACTTTAGGCCAATTTCCCAAATTCCATTCCTGGCGAAAGTGCTGGAACAGCACGTGCTGAAATCCCTATCATACCATATAGAAGTCAACCATCTCCTGCAAACCAACCAGGCTGGCTTTAGGGCCCATCACAGCACGGAGATGGTTATGTTGGCCGTGCTGGATGAAATTAGGCTTAGGGCCGATAAGAAAAAACCATGTGCCCTGGTATTGCTGGATCTATCCGCGGCATTTGACACGGTCAATTATGACCTACTTCTGTCGCGGATTTCAGAGCTAGGCATCCAGGGCACGGCCCTCAAATGGTTTACGTCCTTCCTCACTGACCGTTCACAGAGAGTACAACTGGCTGACTTTGTGTCTGACTCCGTTAAACTCTCATGTGGGGTGCCACAGGGTTCGGCGTGTCTCCTCTCTTATTCAATGCCTACCTTCAACCCTTGATAGCTGCACTGAATATCATGGAGTGCCAGATCTACAACTACGCGGATGACACTCAAATCATTATCCAGATTGATAACGCCCCGGCTGCCCATGCACGAATGCAAAATATTTTAAAATACATAGTCAACTGGATGACGGCCAACTCCCTCAAAATCAACCCTGATAAGACTGAGGTTTTGGCCATCACCACAGACTCCAGTCCGTGGAGTGACCTTTTTTGGCCACAAGAGTTGGGCGCAAATCCTGAGCCAGCCCAGGCCGTAAAAAGCCTGGGCATTAAAATTGATGCTAAACTGTCTATGACTCAGCAGGTATCTGCCGTAGTAGGTACATGTGTTGGCCTGCTTAGACAGCTACGGAAACTTGCTCCCCTTCTCACATTCGCAACTCTCAGAACGGCAGTATCAGCCTTGATAGTGTCACGTTTGGATTACGGGAATTCCCTGTATATTGGCCTCCCAGGAAAGCTGCTTGCTAGACTACAGGTCATTATGAATGACGCGGCCAGACTGATTTTTAAACTGCCTAGGAGGGCCCATGCTACTCCTCTCCTACGCCAGCTACACTGGCTCCCGATTAGGCAGAGAATTAGTTTCAAAGGCCTTTGCATTGCGCACAAGGCCATTTATGGCCAAGCCCCATCCTACATTAAGGATCGCCTGGCTATTTATACTCCTAGTAGGTCACTACGGTCCTCGGAGGCCGGCCTGCTGGCCTGCCCCCGCTTTAGCATGACCTCTAAAGGAGGCAGAGCCTTTTCGACCTCAATTCCTGTATTATGGAACAAGTTACCGGAGAATCTGCGGAAGGAACAAGCCCTTCTCCCTTTTAGGAAGAAGTTAAAGACATTCCTCTTTGTGGAAGCTTGGGGCACAATTTAATCATTGTCTTCCTCCTTACGTGCTAGGGCAGGGCTCTCTCTCATAGCGCTTAGAGACCAGTAGGTGATAATGCGCTCTACAAATGACAATTACAATTGTCTATCACTGCCTCTCTGGTTTTGGCTATTTATGCCTTTTTGTCTGCTTGTGCATTTTGGTCTGTCTTGTACCGTTTACCTGTTGCTGCCTTGTTTTTTATTTTCCCTTTTCACTCCCTTTTCCCGTTGCTGCTACCCCCGCAGCCCCTCCCTCCCTGCGTGTTCCCGCTCCCTGCCCCAACCCCTACTTAATGGCGGCCGCTGCGCAGACGTGCCGAGGGCACGCCAAAGGCAAGCCTGTCTGCACCCGTCCGTGACCTGTGCAAGGGACCCTGGTCCACCGACCCGAGCCGCTACGACTCAACAACCCTTCACACACTCAACCCTGGACGCTACATCAACTGCCAGCTCTCGATGCCGAGCATCACCCCAGGGCCGTTCTCCTGCCGACAATGCCGAAGCACCTTCACCCACCTCCAGACCCCGACAGCTACCGCCAACCCACAGGACTCCAGCGCAACCAAATCCCTGAGCTGCATCCTTCTCAACATACGCTCCCTGCACAGACACGCAATAGAAATCTGGGACCTCCTCTACACCCTCTCGTCCGACGTCGCCTTCCTCACAGAGACCTGGACGAACACCAGCTCCACACCCGGCATCGCAACCACCATCCCCGACGGATACAAGATCCAGAGGAAAGACCGCCCCAACCACCCTGGAGTAGGCCTCGCCATCATCCACAAAAGCTCCCTCCGACTGACAACCACCATCTCAAACAACCCCGTGCCCCCAATGCAACACATACACTTCCAGATTCAGATCAACCCTAGAACAACTCTATGCGGAACTCTTGCTACAGACCTCCTGGACCCCACACTCCGTTCACTAACACTATCACAGACTACACCGCGCCCCACGTCCTCGCCTTCACGGACTACGTTCTGCTCGGAGACCTGAATTTCCACCTGTACAACCTCAGCGACCCCAACTCCTCCGCCCTCCTAGACAACCTCCCCAACATCGGACTGAAGCAACTCGTCACCACCCCCACCCACAAGGCAGGACAAACCCTCGACCCCATCTTCGCTGGAGGAATCAACATTCGCACCACGCAACCCTTCTGGATGGACCACCACTGCGTTCACTTCTTCTCGAAACCCGCCACGCCCCCACGCAGAAACTGGAGCAAGATCACCGAAGAGCAGCTCGCCTCTGCCCTCAGCCGCACTCCTCTCCCCACTATGACCGACGCCAACTCTGCATCAAACAAACTCCACACATGGATCGCCGACTGCGCCAACACGCTCGCACCCCTCCGGAACTCCGACAGACAACACACCACAAAAGCCACCTGGTTCACCACGGACCTCCGAGAATCCAAACGCACGTGCCGACGTCTCGAGAAAGCGTGGAGGAACAGCAAAACCCCGGAAGCACGCACCACCAACTCATCAGACCTACGAAGAGGAACTTCATCCAGGACAGAATCCTCTCTAACTACCGCAACTCAAAGGAACTCTTCAACATCATACAAGAATGGTCGTATGACGTTACAACGCATGCTTTTCCCCGCATTCCGTTACAACGCAATTTCTTACCCCGACTTGCTGTCGAGGATGCGCTGGAGTTTGGAATAGTATAATTTACTATTCCAACTCCAGCCTGTGCAACAGTAGGGAAGGTGTTGGAGTTAAATCCAACACCTTATATCCCCTACAGCAAGCCATTTTCATTGTAATGGTATGTGGGGTAAAAGCATGCGTTGTAATGGATGTGTTGTAACGTTTGTTTTCCTACAAGAATTCATCAGACCCCCCAGCGAAACCTCTGACGTTCCTCCCTCCCAGGACCTCTGCAACAAACTCAGCTCCTTCTTCCACCACAAGATCAGGACCCTCTATGACAACTTCGATGAACAGAACCAAGGCACCGACACTACACCTTCCACCAGCAATTCCACCCAGCCGACCATCCACGCCTGTACCCCTGTCACCACAGAAGACAGCGCAAGGGCCATGAGGAACATACACTCCGGAGCACCCACTGACCCCTGCCCACCTCACATCTTCCACAGGGCCACATCCACCATCGCACCAGAACTAAGTCGGTCAATCAACTGCACCCTCGAAACAGGCACGTTTCCCGACGACTGGAAACGTGCAGAGGTCAAACCCCTCCTCAAGAAGCCCTTCCGCAGATCCGACGGACCTCAAGAACTATAGGCCCATCTCCTTCCTCCCCTTCGCCGCTAAAGTCACGAGAAGGTCGTCAACATCCAGCTAATGAACTTCATAGAATCCAACGACATCCTCTACACATCCCAATCCGGCTTTCACAGCACGAGACCGCCCTCCTAGCCGCCACAGATGACATCCGGACTCTCTTCGACCAAGGCCATACCACAGCTCTTGTTCTACTAGACCGCTCAGCAGCCTTCGACACCGTCTCCCACTGCACACTAGCCACCAGACTGCATGACGCCGGCATATAGGGAACTGCCCTAGACTTGATTTGCTCCTTCGTCGCCGGTCGAACCCAAAGAATTAGACTCCCACCTTTCCTCTCCGAACCCACAGAGATCAGATGCGGAGTACCCAAGGATCATCCCTCAGCCTCACACTCTTCAACATCTACATGGCCCCCCTCGCAACCATCATCAGAAAACACAGACTCCGCATAGTATCCTACGCGACGACACCCAGCTCATCCTCTCCCTCACCAAGGAACCAGACACCACCAGAAGCAACTTCCAGGAAGGTATGAAGGACGTCACAACCTGGATCAGCATCAGTTGCCTGAAGCTCAACTCGGAGAAAACAAAAGTCCTCATCATCGGCTCCACCTCCCTCCGCTTGGGACAACACCTGGTGGCCCCCCGCCCTTGGCATCCCGCCCACTCCACGCCCGCAACCTCGGCATCATACTCGACTCCTCCCTCACCATGAACCCACAGATCAACACCGTATCCTCCACATGCTTCAACACCCTCCGCATACTCAGCAAGACCTTCAAATGGATCCCCCCTCCCCCGAATCCAGCAAAACCGTCACCCATGCACTCATCACCAGCAGGCTGGACTACAGGAATGCCCTCTATGCCGGAATCAACAAATCTCTACTCCAAAAACACTAGACCATCCAGAACGCCGCAGCCAGACTCATCCTCAGCATCCCACAACAAGACCAGATCACCCAGCACCTACGAGACCTCCACTGGCTCCCCGTCGAAAAAAGAGTGACCTTCAAGCTGCTCACACACACCTACAAAACCCTGCACCCCAATACCTCAATGAAAGAGTCTCTTCTACGCCCCCAAGAGAAACCTCCGCTCCGCTGACCATGCCTTGGCCGAAATCCACCGCATCCTCAGAACCAGAACGGGAGGTAGATCCTACTCCTACATCACTGCCAAGGCCTGGAACGAACTCCCCCTCAGCATCAGACAAAGCCCCACACTGCAAGCATTCAGGAAGAGCCTCAGGACCTGTTTTTTCGTATGACCGGAGCTGCCAGAGTCTCCCCCCCCCCAGCGCCTTGAGACCCTCACAGGTGAGTAGTGCGCTCTATAAATCCCTGATTGATTGATCTAGATTTATCGATCTGTGGTTAATATTGGCCAAACGACTAATTACCCGCAGATGGAAATCTTCTGATCCCTCCCCACCCCCACACTGCAGCTTGGCTACGCTCATTCACTAACTGGGCACAGGCAGAAAGTACTGCCCTACATAGAGAGGACAATCTGGGTCTACGGAAATATCACATTGCCACACACTGGGACACTCATGACTGACACACACTGAAATACTTGCTGCCTCCGTAGCTCACAGCGCCCATTCTGATGGAGACGGCGAAACATGAGATGGGGACCGCGATGCACCTCCTGCTAATGCGGCCATCATCGTACACACCGCTACTAGCTGTACCCTGCCCTCTATAGGCATTTAAAACAATGGTGGTAGCCACAGAAATGGGAGCCTACACACACCTAAATGAATATATACATAATACATGTAGCATTGGAGAGATGAGATCTGTCGACTGGGCAAATGCGTTTTTAATAGCTGTATAAAAAGTTAATGCTATATTATGTTGTTTGAAGCAAATACCGTTTGGATCTGTAATTACAAGTGGGTGACGCCCAGACCAATTGCTAGAGACTACTAATGGTAACTTCTGCATGCACTCCAGTATTATACTGTTGAAGCATAAATCTTAGTGTTGTTGGTAACTTTGCATATAAAGCTCTCATCTGGCAAAATGTCAATACACTATACAAATGATGCTAACACTGTATGTATCATGACTCTGCTTATATGTATTGGACAAACTAATAAAACAGATTTAAATAAAAATTAAATGGGACTAGCAATGAAAAGAAAAAAAAGGTGCACTTTTCTTCTGCTTAACATGCTGTTCCCACTACTTGTTGTAAAACCTTCTAGTTAAAAAGAATAATGTAATTACATCCTATAACAACCTATAGGTTAATTCACATAATAAATCCCAGATTCACCCATCACCAAACTAATCAAACATATGCCTATTCACATACTGATACATAAACCCAACCAGTAATGAACACCATCAGACATATTGGCTTTATCAAAGTTCATTTAAGCATGTTTTACCTTTAGGCCCTAAGCATTCCCCTTAATAATTATATTAATAGGCACTAAAGGGGATGTTAAACCATCATGTGTTTATTGTGCAGAGGGGTCTAAAGAGTCTAATAAATGTGCAGTCAGGCTTAATTTAGGAGACAGGTGCGTAAAGCATTTAATAACACCAAAACAGTAAATAAGTAAGACACAACTCACAATAAAATTCCAACACCAATTTATAAAAATAGGAAATATTTTTATGCTTAAAATGATACCAAAACGACAAAGATCCAATGTGGGAAACCGAAGCTATGAATTTTTAAAGATTAAAAGTAAAACTAGAATTTAGAACCAAATATCGCTCAAAGGGTTTTAAAAAAAAGTCAGGCTTGACCGGAACTAAGTCAAGAGTTCATGCCGCCCGTGGTGTAACACCTTTACACTTACTTACAGAAGTGTCTCTTGATGCATGAAAGTGGTCCACAGCACCAGGCAATGATTCAGAAGCTCTGATTTGCTCTTGGGGTCTGGGACTACAACTTCCACATTGCACCTGGTCAATCTAAGTAAAATCCAGGTGAAGCTTGTCAACTGAAGCGGTCCTTGTTGATGTTGCAGGTAGCCCTTCCAGCACTTTTTTACCTGTTGCTGATCGGGGAGTCCACTCCTTATCCCTTAAAACAGGCAAAGTAATTTTGTTGTGAAGCCTTGGGAGTGCCGCAGGGGCAGTCCTTATGAGTGCAATCCTCTCTTGTGCAGTCCAAGGGTCTAGCAGGGCAGTCCGTCTTCTTCAGATGTTTCTGTTGGGTCTTTGAGGGTCCACAACCCCAGCCAAAGGTTCAGAAGCTCTGACTTGCCTCTTGGAGGTTTGGGACTACAACTACCACAATGCAGCTGGTCAAATCTTTTACAGTACAGGTTACGCTGGTCAGCTGGGCTTGTCTTGATGGAGTTGATGCAGGTGACATCTTGAAGCTCTTTTGTACCCGTTGCTTTAAGGGAGTGAACTCCTTTTTTTTTTTTTTTAACACAAACTTTATTGATTGCCATGAAGTGATATTCAATAGTTACAAACATTTCCCTTTAGTGTTTCTTGGCTTTATACAGCTGGCTCACTGTAACAGAATTAATACAGTATACACATATAATCACATCAAAAGTTCACACTGTTGCAATGTCATTTTGTATAATGTGACAGTTAGAAAAATGCCCTAGACAGGATAAGGCTATCAACATAACTACTAACTAATAACCCCCTTACCACCTCCCCCCACCCATGTTCTGGCCCACCATATCTAGATGCTGGCGTAGCTAATGCACGTTTGGGTGTTGCTCGGTGCTCCATTGTGCTTTATTTTGCTCTGTGCGGGTATTTGCGTCCTCCTTTCGCCCTCTAACTGCACTGTCCATTGTGGGATAAGGGATTAGTTACGGTGTTACTGGGATGACGTGCTGCGGGTGGAGGTCTATTGCCCTAAAACTCTCCAGAGTGACATCCCACTCCATAGATATTGGGTATTGCGCAACCCCCGGGCTTCTTCTCGCCTGATTGCCGCACTTTCAGCGCTACTCCATCGAACCACCTCATCATACCATGTGGCTAGTGCAGGGGACCTCGCAGATTTCCACCTCATCGTTATAGCTCTTATTGCTAATATAAGAGCAAGGCCTAGAAAGCGAACCTGGACTTTCTGGGCACTTGCGGAGCCCTAACAGGCATTCTTCTACATTGTCTGCGATCTGCAGGTGTGTGACCTCCGTCACAGCGCCACGTACCCCCCCCAATATTCTCTAAGGTGAGGGCATGCCCACAGCATGTGTGTGAAACCCGCCTCCTCGGCCTTACAGCGGGGGCAATGATGTTGAGTGTCTGGGAACATCAGGTGTAGGCGGCGTGGGGTTAAGTAGGACCTATGCAATAGCATACACTGTATGAATTTAAATTTTGCATTTCGGGACACTCTTTTGGGATGTTCCATTATACTTGCCCAAGCCATATCAGATATGTCTCGCTCAGTAGCGTCCGACCACTTCGCTCTCAAATCAGTGAGGGTGATTGACGCCTGAGCACGGATACCTATATATAGCCATTTTATAAGGTGTCGCCCCTCTCCCATATAGTATAGTGTACGGACTAATGCATGCAGCGGAGGCTCCATTCGCTGAGGGGCCCAGTTCTTCTTCACATAATACCATGGCATGCGTTAAGTATAGGTGTCCGGGCGCCCCTGTAGTGCGCATGAAGTTCTCGTGATCTAGAAGTGTATTGTCGCTAAATAGGGCTCCCACAGTGTCTATTCCCACTTCTGTCCAGGCTGCAAGCTCTGCTTTGAGAGCCTTCCACCAGGAATTGGTATCCCCAGTAGCAGGATGTTCCCAGCGTAAGGAATAGAGCGGGGCGTGTACATCAACGCTTTCTTCCAACACTGAAGTGCGGTTTTCAGTATTGGTGGTGTACATGGGGGGAGTTTGCTCTTTGGCAGTAACAATGTATGGAGTGTCCCTCGATCGATGTCCCGGGTAGTGTACCCTATTTCCTGCAGGTTCCTGCCCGCAGTCCAGTAGGACAGCCACTGCAACTGACTAGCATAATAATATGCTCTGAAGTCTGGCACCCCCAGCCCTCCCTTGTGTGGTTCCAGTTGTAGTTTTTTAAGACTCACCCTCCAGCGCCCATTCCCCCATAGATCTAGCAGTATCGTGTCTAAGGTACGAAATACGGAGGGGGGAGGGGGGACTAGTATTGGCAAGTTAGTGAAGTAGTATAACAATCGGGGAAGGACCACCATTTTGGATATAGCGACCCGTCCCATTACCGATAGTGGCAATGACGACCAAAATGCGACCCTCGACCGCACTGCGCGTATTGCTTTCATCAGATTGCCATCAAGTTGATCTTCTTGAGACCTATATAAATGTATACCTAGGTATTTAAAGTACTATGTGCCACCGGTATATTATATTTACCAAAGCTAATTTCATCTGGGCGGGCGCCTTCATGCAAGAAAAAGGTGTTCGATTTCCCTTCATTAATGGCGAGACCAGAAACATATTCAAAACTGGAGAAAATACCGGGAAGGGGTTCCAATGGACCCGAGAGGTCCCGTAGGTATATAATGATGTCATCAACATAGGCTGATATCAAGTGCGTTGTATTGTCTATCGGGATCCCCAATGGGCCAGCCACTTGTCGCAATTTAAGTGCCAGCGGCTCCATGGCCAGTACAAATAGTAAGGGGGACAGGGGGCATCCCCTGTCTCGTGCCTCTGTGCACTGTGAATTCTTGTGATATGTGACTGCCGGTGCGTGCTCTCACAGTAGGGTTAGTGTACAACAGCCGAACCCAACCGAGGTATTCAGGAGGCAACCCAAACTTCTCCAGGGCTTTGAACATGTAGCCCCACGTGAGAGTATCAAAAGCTTGGCGCAGGTCTAGTGCTGTGCAGCCAGCTTCTCCATACTCCTCAGGGGTGGTGGCCATGATATGGTGTAGCCGCCTGATGTTTAACGACGTGCTGCGCGCCGGTAGAAACCCGCAATGGTCCTTGTGTATTAATGTATGTAAGTTGGGTAGAAGCCGGTTAGCTAGGATCTTACTTAAGATCTGGTATTCTGTCGCTCAGAGCGAAAGTGGGCGATAACCCGAGAGATCTGAGCCGGCCCGGCTTGGGAAGTGATACCACCAGCGCCTGCATTGTGTGCGGAAGGTGTCCCAGTTCTAGCGCTTTATTATACAATTCCTTCAGTTTAGGGATTAAAGCCTCGGAGTAGGAGTTAAAAAATTCTATCGGCAGGCCATCCAGGCCTGGGGCTATGTCGTGGGAGCCCTTTGATGACCGCCTTTATTTCCATTTTTGTAATTGGACCTATTATGCTTTTCTGCGTTTCCGCAGTTAACTTCGGGTAAGGGAGTCCCTCCAGAAATGTGTCAATTAGTGAAGCGTCAATGTGTCTGGGTTCGCTGTAAAAAGTGCTATAGTATTTGCAAAATGCACCATTTATGTCCTGCTGCGAGCGGGCCATACCCATCCCTGGAATGTTAACATTATGAATTACTGGAGGTGTTGGATCATCCTGCAATATTCTAGCCAATAATGCCCCAGATTTATCAGCCTCGGTGTGTTTCAGCTGTGTGTACGCTCTATGATCTATTACCCTGAGGGTTTCTAGCAATTCGGCATGCTGTATGCGCAGTTCCTGTAGTGGAGCATGTTTGGCCGGGTCGCTCGCTGCTGCCTGCTCCAACTCATTCATTGTGCTTTCTACTATGACGAGGCTTTTATGTGTTTCCTGCCTGGCCCTTACGGTGGCGCCAATCGCGGTACCCCTGACCACCACTTTGAGCGCATCCCATTCTATCAGGTTGGAGGAGGCAGAGTTCCAGTTCTCTAAAAAGTAGTTTGTGAAAGCCGTGGACAACGTGCTGCGGAAGGGGGCATCCTCTAGCATCTGGGGCCATAGCTTCCATGTGGGGACTGGGGTGGGTATTCTGCTCCATGTAACTCGGATCTCCAGGGGATTATGATCGGAGAAGGTCTTTGCTAGGTATGTGGTATGAGTCACTTGTGCTGCGATATTAAGGGAACAAAACATTCTATCAATGCGCGTGTGTAATTGGTGGACAGGTGAGAAAAAGGAGTAGTCCTTATTTGCTGGATACATCATTCTCCATACATCCCCCAGTGCCCACCCATCAGTCCAGCTGCATAGGGCCTCAGCTTGCCTTATAGTTCCTACTCCATTTAGGGGAGGGTGTGATCTGTCTAGCGATACATCCAGCACCGAGTTGCAGTCACCTCCCAGAAGCCACGGGTACATGTCCCACCCAGTCAGCACCGTGCTCAATCTATTGAAAAATTTGTCTTGATCAAACTTTGGGGCGTAGATGCTACCCAGCACCACTCGAGAACCATCTAGTGTCCCGCGCAATAGTATGTATCTACCTTGGTCATCGGTACGCCGTTCCAGTACAATAAATGGGACTCCATGCCTAATCCATATGGTTGCCCCTCTTGCAAAGGTTGAATAGTTAGTAGAGAAGACCTGTCCCCTCCATTTCTTGCGAATCTTTCCAGCTTCTGACTCGGTGAGGTGTGACTCTTGGAGGAACACTATCTGCGCCTTGCGTCTAAGTAGCTGCGCATGCACCCTGTGCCGCTTGTGTACAGAACCGAGCCCCCACACATTCAAAGTGATTAAACTATAGGAGCCTAGCATCGTGGAGTTGTGGTGCGTGTAACAATAGTGTAGATACTGTGCTCCTTAACATGGAGCCAATCTCTAGTCGTGGGCCAGAACCCCAAAATTCCCTCTGAACTGTCAAAAACACGGCTCAGCCGTTGAACTATGCTGGGCCAAACAGAGAACTTAAACATACAAATATTGCTACATCTATACGGTGCGTACGCTTTGTGGGGGTGGTCGCTATCGCCCATCATGGTACTTTCATACAAGTGTTAGGTTGTGAGCTCTACGGAACCCGGGGGCTGTCTCACTACTCTTACATTACTTAACGTCATCAGTGCCACTTAAAGAGAAAGCATTACATTAGTCCATCTAATCATATATCGGGCATCAGCCGCTGCAGCGCCTCAAACAGTGCCATCTATTGCACTCTGCAGATATAGGTGCCGGCGTCATAGACTCTGCGAGTCCCGCGATACCCCACTTTAAGCCAACATCATCAGTCGACGGCATGATAATGCGTAAAAGAAAGGATACATGCAGCGGTAAAAGTACTTATCGAACATCATCTGCTTCCGTGTCCCGGTGGCAGGCCCCGTGAACCGAGCCACACGGCTCATCCCAGCAAATCATCCGCTGTTTGAGGTGTCACTGACGGGAACAGTGTAATACTATGGTCTGAGTCAGAATGGATGGTGCCGTCTTCAGACGAGTCGGTCACAATCTTAAGGCTGTCTTCTCTGAAGGAGGCCGCAGCTGCAAGTGCCTCTTCCCTGCTAGTCTGAGGTTGTTCATATGTGGGTCTAAGGGTTTGCGACTTTTGCACTCCTTTGGTATTGCGACGGGATCTGTGGCCTTGAGTACATTTAGGACCGCTGGGCAGGCCGCGAGATGTGACTCCGGAGCTTGACGCTGGATCCATCACTTCAATCCACTCCTCAGCATCTTCTGGGCTGTCGAAGAAGTACGTTTTTTGTTCGTGGATTATTTTTAGGCGGGCAGGAAACAACAGTGCATATTTTAAGTGCAAGGCACGCAGCTTCTTTTTTACTGCTTGGAAGGATGACCTTTGGTGCTGCACCATTAGTGTATAGTCAGGGTATAGTATAGGAATTGACCAAGGGAGTACCTCAGGGCTCTTGTTTGAGTCCTACCTTGTTCAATATTTATGTGGCTCCCCTAGCTAATCTCCTTAGGACCTGTGGCTTTACCCCTATTTCATACACTGACGACACAGCTTCTTTTTTCATTTAACAAATCCACTCCCTCGGTTCAGGCTACTTTCTCTTCTGGAATGAGAACCATCTCCAATTGGATGAGAAGTAATTTTCTCCAATTCAACGTAGGGAAGACAGAGATAATGCTTTTCGGCGAGGCACCTTTGCTGTGGACACCAGAGTGGTGGCCGGCGGACCTGGGTGCCCCTCCTGCCCCCAAGACCCTTGTAAAGATCCTGGGCATCCGCCTTGATCAGGCACTGACTTTGAAGGAGCATACAGCTTATACTGCTGGCTCCCGCTTCCATGTGCTGGGTCTGCTGCGGCGAGTTTTTCCTCTCTTCCCAGATTCCACACGTAAAACTCTTATTCAGGCAATGGTCTTAAGCCGTTTGGACTACTGTAACGCTCTCCTGGTCTCAGCCAATGAGTCCTCGTTGAGCAGACTGCAGGTGGTTCAGAACACCGCAGCACGCCTGGTCCTGAATGCCCCCCCCGAAAACTGCTTCCCTTCCTCTCCTTCAACAGCTTCCTTGGCTTCATGTGCGTAAGCGGATTAAGTTTAAAACCCGCTGTACCATTCACAAGGCCCTGTACAACAATGGCCCTTCTTATCTCACGGAGAAACTTAATCACTATGTCCCCTCCAGGACTCTTCGCTCAGGCGCCAAATCCCTTCTCTTGGTCCCCCGGGTAAGGAAAACAAGGTTGGGCAGAAAGGCTTTTTCCTATCTCGCTCCCCTTTTTTGGAACCAGCTCCCCATTCATCTCAGACAATGTTCTGACTATCTCCAATTTAGAAAGCTTCCCAAGACCGCCCTGTTCTAAACACTGCCCCGTCAGCCTCTTGCAGCACTGTTCGAAGCACAGAGATATCCCTTTGGGGGTAATTCAAGCGCTATATAAAACATTAAAAAAAATAGTGATATCCCAGGGAGTGGACTCCTTAATCCTTTTTAAACCAGGCAAAGTCCTCTTTTGTGAAGCCAAAAGTGTGCAGCAGGTGCAGTTCTTATGAGTGCAGTACTCCTGTGGTGCAGACCAGGGATTCAGCTGGGCAGTCCTTCTTCTTGACGTTTCCAGGCAGAGATCTAAGTTGCTGGGCATCCCTCCCATATTTATCCAGGCTTCTGGGCTGGCAAGTAGGGGGGCACCCCTGACCAATGGGTTGCACAGTGCCAGACTCAATGATGACCACTTCTCCTGAAGTGTGGCAAATTCTTGTTCCAGAAAGCATTGTTCCATAAAATCCAAACTGGAGAAAATCTCTCCCGAAGCTTAAGGTCGGGCTACTCCAACCTACAGGGTAAATTCCAGATGTGTGTGGCAGAAGCACAGACTGGTCAAAGTAAGAAAATGGCAACTTTCTAAAAGTGGCACTTTCAGACCTGCAATTTAAAAACCAACTTTACTAAAAGCTGTGTTTTTAAATTGTGAGTCCAGAGACACCAAACTTACTCTTCCTATATTTTCCCAATTGTAAAGTGTTACAAGTCAGCTCCAATGCTAACCTATGGAAGAGATAGGCCTTGCTGTAGTGAAATATGAATTTGAGGTTTTCTTTTACTACCAGGACATGTAAAACTGAAAAGTACATGTCCTACATTTTAAATACACTGCACCCTGCCCATGGGGCTACCTAGGGCCTACCTTAGGGGTGACTTATATGTAATAAAAGGGAAGGCTGCCGCATGGCAAGCAGGTGAACTTGCCAGGTCGAATGGCAGTTTAAAACTGCACACAGGCTCGGCAGTGGAAGGGCTACACGTCCACTAGTAGCATTTGATTTAGAGACTCTGGGCACATGTAGTGCACGACTCGGGACTTATCAGTAAATCAAATATAATCGTGGAGAAACCAAACGCCATTATATTTTAGACACAAAGCACATGCACTTTAGCACTGGTCAGCAGTGAAAAAGGGCACAGAGTCCTAAAGTCAGCAAAAACAACGTTTAGCACACAGTCAAAAACAACGGGTTAGAAGGCAAAAAGTCAGGGGAAACTACGTCAAAAGATTCCAGGTCTAACACCCAAGATCTGGGATAATAATTCTAACATGATACGCCCAGCCAATATCAGCTGCACCCTCCAGGCAAAAACATCCAGTCCGTAACAATTCCCATTCAGTCCACCCCAGTAGTGCACAGGGCTAAGGAGCAATTATTTCAGAAAGAGCTTGATGCCAAATTCAGTTTATAAAGGTACTGAAGGGGTGCTAAGGCCTAGCCCCTGTAAAGTTCACAAGAAACTGTTTTCAATTGTTTGCAAATCCCTAAACTTCATATAGTCCCATAGTTCAGTGATATACATAGAGGCAGCTACTGGTTTTTGTCAGTTCACATCCAGTATTATACTGAGTGGTTAGCTGACAATCTTTTGCTTAAATCTCAGTACGGCGTTAATTAATTTCTGGTATGTGGTTGTGGCCTTTTTTCGAGATGGGCGATTTATCCAGTTTCTTATCGAAGTATATACCTAGGTAATTACAATTGCAAACACATTCAAGATATTGACGACTAATTAAAAGTTGTCTTCTCATATTATATGCTGGTTTTACTACTATGGTCTTAGGTTCAGCAACATTAATCGTTCGGTCTTTTCTTTGCAATACTGCACAAACTTCTCAATCATATGGAGCATGGAATTTTTAGTCCGGGAGAACAGGACAGCACCGTCAGCCTAGCGAAGGCTAAAAATCTTATTTCATAGTTTCAGGAAGTGGTGAATTTGGCCAAATAATCTTTGACGTAATTTATAAACAGGCTGAATAAGAGTGGAGCTAAGACCAGTTGCGGCCGGCATGGCTGGAGGGTGGGGTTGGGGGTGGTCAGGGTTGGGGAGGTTTAATTAAAAAAATGTAATACATTTTTAACCTACCTTGAGGCTGGGTCCGCGTCTTCTCAGCTCCTGCCTCTGACAGGAACAGGAAGCAGGCAGTCAGGCTCCCTCCCCTAAGCCAATCACAATGCTTGTGATTGGTCGGGACAGTGCCCAGCCAGGGGCTTATGGGGTGGGCATGTTCAAGGGCAAAGTGCGCATGATTGGTTTGGGCGGCCCGAGAGGGACAACCAAACAGTCTTTGCGCAATCAGGAGTGGGCACACCACTCCTCCCCTGCCCGGAGAGCAGAACAGCCCCGCCCGCAACGCAAACATAAAATGGTAATAACTAAAAGTTATTACCATTTAATGTTTCTGCTTCTCACATTGCGAGAAAGCTGTGGGGCGACGCTCCTACGCCATAGCGGAGGAGCAGCCCCTGGCTAAGATACAGCCTTGTCGACACCAGTGGAAATATAAAAGCTACAACTGGATTCACCATATAAGAGATGATGGACTTGTAAGCTTGTTTTTGTGAGGAATCCTTTTACTGACTGCAACAGCGCTTTATCCAATCCCAACAGGTTAGAGATAACTATAATTTAGATCTAATGGCCAGATCAAAAACAGACTTTTAAAATTTTTTAGTATTCTTTACTTAGGTCATGAATAACTGAACTGCATGGTCCACTGCCGCTTTTCCTTTGTGGCGAGCCAACTTGCTTGTCACTCACAGCAGCTTGTGCATCAAACCAGCATTGCAACCGGTTAAGAACATTATTTTCTGTTCCTGAGTTTTCTGTGACACCATCCAAAGCTGGATATATCTCAACCTCCAAAGTCAGACACACAATTCGTTGTTTAAAGAGGTCCTGGTCTATTTTGCCACGAACACTTTGTTTGGAGGAATACCAACAAGAAACTTGAGGTATAACATAAGTCGTGCTTCTGGCTCAATCCAATCAAGTTTCCTGGAAACAACATATGTTATTTGATGTGATAAAGGTTTGCCAATCAGGATCATCCAACTTCGTACTTACTTCGGCTATATTCCAAGAAACAATCTTCACCCGAGTCGGAAACAATTCCCTTGTTTTCCCTCTAAGTGTAGATTTGCTTATTATCCGGGGGCTATGGGGTGTAACTCCTGGGGTGCTAAAAACACAGTTGAGAGAGTGTGGTGGATTCTTCCTGATGCACTGTCCAGGGTAGCAGGAAGCCATGGCTAAACATTTGGTTGTATGTCATCTCTTGCAGACTTGTTGAAGCTACTGTGATGATGTATTTTAACTTTTCTGTATCCCTGTGAATATGACCATATTTTTAGCTTCTTCTCTGATATAAGTAGGTAGTTTATAGGAACCATCGGGACAATACTTTGAGGACAGGCTCTCTCCTCTATACCGGCCATGCACTCGATCATGTCCTACAACTTTTTACACGTGATGCATTTTAGGGGAAGGAAAAATAGAAATCATATCAATGCCCATGAGGCAAAGATGGTCTATATTGTACATGATGAGTTTGGAAATCTTATGAGAAATAAACCCTACCTCCGTTGTCAGAAAATGATTTGAGTATGTCCCTCTTTTTTTTTTTTTTTTTTTTTTTTAAAAACAGATTTTATTGCATTTTGGTCAATTGTCATGTCAAATACAAACATTGTCGTTATTATCGTCCTTCTCATCAACCCCTTATATCTATAGTTATTACAAGTTACAGCGTGTCTGTTTGATTATATCTAAAGTATTCTTCCCCTTAATAACTCCCCAATGCCGCCCCCCTGCAGGTCGCAACCGGGATTAAGTTGCATGCAATGACACTCCTCTGCCCATCCTTCGGCACCCATCTGTCTCGCTTCAACCTCTTGTTGATTGCTTTAGGGCGCCTCTGTTTTTCTTTTTACTCAGTTAGGTGTCCCATCACTACCCCCTCCCCAGTGTCCTGGATTGCCGGGCTCCCCAGTGGAGATTGTATCAATGGCGAAGATTCACCCGAATCTGGCTCCAGGTCTCTCATGCCATCTACCAGTGCTTCCCAGGCCCTGGCCCTTTCAACTGTGCCTATCCCCCTATGCGCATTCCTGAGTAGCACTCTACTTTCGCATCCCACCCAAGTTTCTAGTTCCTTTTTCCACCCTGCGATCCGAGGTCCCCTGGGCACCTTCCAACTCCTCGTTATTTACCGTTTGGCTAGGATAAAAGCCAGGTCCTGGAATCTGTCACTGACCCTCGTTTTGGAAGTGTGGGCGAACAGACTATGGAGGCAGTGAGCCGGCACGCAGGGGAACCACTCTTTCAGTTACTTTCACCACTTCTGACGTGACCTCTTGCCAATAAGTGTGTAATGTTGGGCAGTCCCAAATCATGTGCAGCATTCCCACCCCAAGTTCCTCGCAGCGTGGGCACCCCACATCCTCCCTGTGGAAGTATTGGCTGATGTGCTACGGAGTGAGATATTTCCGGTAGAAGACATAGAAATTAAAAAATCTTCAGCATGCATTTCTTGAGATCTTGGGGTTCCTGGCTAGGGTGTTCTCCCAGTTCCTAACCTCCATAGGGATACGCAGGTCTGTCGCCCACCGTTCCCTCAGTGTTGTCAATGGCTGTAGGGAGTCGTTGCTAATTGCTCTATATAGGCATGTGAACGCCTTGATTTTCCCTCCCGCCGTGCCTATGTATCGACAAGTGGAGTGGTGTTTAGGTTCTGAGATACCTATCCCTCAATGTCGTCTGATGGCCGCGGTTATTGCTCGTAGAGCAGAAAGTGGCCCTGGGGAATTCCCCAGTGTGCCTGAAACTCTTCGAGTGGGAGAAGCTTCCCCTCCCTGTACAGGTCCCCCAGCTTAGTCACTCTCGCCTGTATCCAGTCCTCTAAGTCCCTCCACTGTGTGGCAGGATGTGTACCATCACCAGTGGTAGGTCCGGCGAGTAAGGGACTCTGCTTTGTGTTTTCTGGAGACATCTTCCCCAGCAGCGCAGCATTACCTGTAGTTCACTTGTGCTCTACCATGGCGTCCCGCCAATTTTCAAAAGTATCAGCAAGAGCACGTCTAGCTCAATGATAAATGGCACCATCCCTCTTCCCGGGTGTCTGTCTTTCCGCCAACCATTGTGTGAACAACTGTAGTTGTCCCGCAAGGTAATTTGAGTATGTCCCTCTTGAATGTTAACGGTTTCACAGGTTTGATATTATGATGATACAAGTCTAATAAAAGGTATTGACGAAAACAGATTAAGCTTACATGATCTATTTTATTGGATTTTTTTATCAAGTCAGAAAGATGAGTGTGATGAAATTACTACCTTGGAATCTCGCTCTTGTTGCACAGTTATTACTTACTCACTTATAATATGATCATGAAAGAGAGCCAATAGGAGTGAACGCAGTATTTGCAGATTCAGCTGTGGCTTTCCATCTGATGTTGATACAGTAGTGGCTGAGAAATTTGGGGCAACGACCACAATGGGGTTCTCTTCGGCTACTGATCTGATTAGCCGCTTTGGTGATGCCTTGTGTTTTTGTGCTCCCTTAGCTTTGCCTGTTACAGTTTTCTTAGTCTCTTAGCCAGTTTTCTTTGCCATAACTGTATGTAGAGGACAAGATTGTGTACCATTCTCAGAGGTAAAGCTCTGTGTGAGACAAGATTTGTTTGTCAGCTGGTCTGGTTGTTTTCTGCAAATATTTCTTCAATGAGTATACAACAGCATCAGGCTTCTTTTTTAGGATTGTTAAAACTATTAGTTCCTTTTCTGGGCAAATCTTTAGTGCCAAATTTAAGTTCAGTGCTCTCTCTGCTTATGTTCATGTTCTGCCTTATTTATATAGGGTGTTATAATGCTGTCACATCCACTATCAAGACAACTGTGTCCACAGCTCTTGATATTTGGACTTTATCCTTATGGCCAGAACATTTGGTTGCCAGACACGCATCAGTGGGAGTTGTCCCACTGGATTACATTGTACCAGCCCCAGAGTTAAAATTTGGCTAGCAGATAGAGCCATCTTTTTGTCTTATAGCAGAATGCAGTTTGGTTGCAAATAGGAGCATCTGGTACTGGGTAACATCTCCAGCTTTGTCAGCACTTGTGAGATCGAGGTAAGTAAAGGAGAAATTAGACTGGTACCAGTCAGAGATTCCTCAAACGACCAGTATGGAACAGAGTTTTTTTTCAGTGCCTACAGAGATTCCAAGATTAGATTATCCCGATCTCTTATATTAAAGGGGATTTGCAGGCCAGATTTATAACTGACGGGGACACTCAGAAACTCTAATTTCTCGTACTGCTGCTGGCTGTTTCCAGCCACTGAAGTTATCTTGGCAACATTCATGTGCATTCTCCTTGGCAGGTCCAGTAACTAATGGCCCCCGTCTTGGCAGAACAGGAATATGTAGGTCAAAATGTATAATCAGCGATCATACAGGAGCTTGTGAGAGAAGATCGACTAGATGGTTTGATTTGCGAGTTCCCTATTGTTGATAATATGGAGGCATTACCCTTCTTTTTGGTCTGCTTATAGAGCTGTCCAATTGAATGAGCTAATATTTCAATTGCTTGTTTTTGTATTTAATGTCAGGGTCAATACTATTGGAACTGGAGCTTTTACCAGTGCTGCAGCCCAAACTATCTGTGCTAATCCTAACTCTCCTAAACCGCAACAGTTTATCCTCTGACTGCAATACAGCTTGTATTGGAGGCTCCCCACCTTCGAATACAGCCCCTTTCAGTAGTTCAGGTGAAGCCTCAAAGGGGAAGAATCAAGTTTGGTTGGGATTTGGGCCTCAATTTTGCTTTCACTTTGAGTTCTAAGGAGGGTCCCACATCTTTTAGGACTGAGTCTTTTTTGTGGCCCACGTACAATTTTCCTTCGTGCTTTTGAGGCACAGGGCATTTTTGGCAGTGTGGCTAAGCGATGGTTGTAAATTCTCGTTGACCTCTGCGGAAAGACTGTTCTTCTATGAATGTTGGGAATCATCATCTACAGTATGAAAAGTTTACTTTCTGCAGGTTTTACAATGGTCGATACTCTCAGCACTTAGTGGTTTTGACACGCTCAGTGATCCCAGTCCTGCTCTCTGTGCTACAACAATCTGCTCTGGCGCTAATAACTATCCACAGTAGACAATCAGCATAAGGCAGGGCAGATTTGCTTGATGTTACTTGTGCTGTATAAGATATGACCAGGTTGATGGCTCACAGACCCCCTTTGACACTCCTTCAGCAATTACCATCCACTTGCCCAGACAGTGACCAGAACTAAGGCAAAGAGGAGCTATGGTGGTTCCAGGGTAATTACAATAGAAGATTATAGAGCCAATGTAAATCCCAGTTACTTGTGAGGTGGAAGCACAGAGCAGTGTCTGCAAATCAGGCATGTAAACAATCAGACAGCTAAAACAGTATAGCCACACACATTTGGTGGTTGTTGGGAAACCAATAGGCTGGGCCTGCAGGTGAGCCTATGAGCTTCACAGAGGGTAACATGACCTCACCACCAGCCCATACACACCCCTCCTCCCGGGCATATCAGCCTGGACGTCAAGGGAAATGGGAGAGAGCAAGGGCAAATTCCCCGTTTGGGTCAGTACCACATGACCCATTTGCCCACCCCTCTACTGCATCTACCCTTTGGGGTCCAAGTCACCTCCCTAAGTTCAGCCTGCGACCCCCTGAGACACACCTTCAGGTAAGAGGAGCACCTTTTACTCTTAAGCTGGCCTTAATCCAAGTCTGTTTGCAAAATATATCAGAGTAATACGTTACTTTGTGATTTCTGGTAACACTCGCTGGTCTAGTTGAACTCTAATCCTGTTATCCCTGCTTTCGTTGCTCAGAAAGGACAGTTTTTGCTTGCTGAAATCTGCAAAAAACCCTCCCTTTCCCTCTCTGCTGTCTCTATTTTTCTGCCTCGCGTTCTGCCCTCTCCCTCTCAACTCATCCCATGTGCTCCTGCACCCACCCTCCCACCCCCCAACCAATTACTGGCTCTGTTCTACTTTGTTTGCACTACTTTCTATCTTTGTAGCCTCCGTTTCCTTCCTTCTGCTTTCCCTCTTCTCCCCACTCACCCCATGTGATCCCTCACTTAACCCCCTAACCACCATCACTTACTGACTGTTTCCCTCTTTGCAGTCTGTTGTTTATGCCTCACACTCTGTCCCCCCCTCTCCCACTTCACTCTTCCTGTGTGATCCTGCACTCCCGTTATGCCCCCCCTCCCACCAATTACTGGCTCTGATATCCTTTGTCTGCCCTGCCTTTCTTCTTTGCAGCCTCTTTGTTTCAGCCTTCCACTCTCCCCTCATTATCTCCTCTTCCTCTACACTCATCCCATCACCACCTACTGGCTGTGCTCCCCTTTGTTTACTTTGCTTTTCCCTCTTTGAAGCCTGTTTTTTCTGCCTTCCACTCATCACTCTCGGTCTCCTCTCCCTCTTCACTCACCCCTGCGTGATTCTAAACGCATTGACTTGCCCTGCTGTCTCTGCCCCCCGACTCTCCTCGGCCCTGCTGACTATCAGTGTCTGCTGATCATCCCAATAGCTGTGTAATCCCCAGAGTACAATCAAAGGACCCCTAAAGCAACTGCTGAGTAACTGCAGAAGGGACGTCAGCTTTAGATCAGCTTTTTTTGACAAAATGTGGTTCTATTAACTATAAACATTAGTGAATTTTGTGCAAAACTGCCTGCTCTGTGTTAACAAATGTTTACTGCTGCAAGACTCAGTCTTCCTCCCTCCCGCCTTCCCCCTCCTTGTCACTTTCCCCAATTGTTCTTCCAGACACAGATGTGGATTAGAAATAGGAACACAACCCTCCTTCAGGTGCACTCATTTGGTGGTTGCTGGGCAACCACTACGCTGGTCCTGCAGGTGAGCCTAAGGGCCTGAGAGAGGATCACGTGACCTCACCACCAGCCCATACAACCTATCTTTCCAGGTTGTTCCAGCCCCGGCGTCGAGGCAAAGGGTGGAGAAGACAAGGGTGACTTCACTGTTTGGCTTGGCATTCAGGCCCAGCAACTAATATGCACACACTCTCTCAAAAAACAAACACCTACCAATCCCAGGAAACAAGGTCACTCCAACCAATCTTGACCCACCAAACAATATCCTCCTCTACAAAACATTTCTACATACCCTTATACCCCTACATCCACACAAGGGCCCCTTCACTTCTACACACCCCACAATTCTGGGCTAAACCCAAATCCAGTATATTTATCATCACTACACCACTGCCCCAAACAGTACATATCCATACTCACCGCAATCCCACTCCCTCCTCTCACTAAATCCTTCACTACGCCCTACCAACTCCAAATATTGTCAATAGCAACCCTCACATCCCCCTATCATACCACCGTTCCCTACACAACTCACCCTCTTTTTTCCACTCAAATCCCAAGACAAGACTCTTCCAACACTCCTCCCCACCAATAAGCCTACTGCTTCTCCCTTCTCACCTACAACTAACCCTTCTGACCCGTTTATCCCCTCTTTTACTCCTCAGAGGCTCTCCTTTGACACTCATCCCTACCCCCTCGCCTTCAACCTCCACACCACCCCAATTCCTCACATTCAAAACCTACATCTCAAGTCACTACAGCAATAACAGACAATATTAACCAACCAGCATGCACCCAAAGCACCCACACAGCCTTTCTCTGTAAAACATTCCAAACATTAACAAACTCCCATTTATAACAGAACACCAACATACATGCACTATGCACCTAACAGCAACATGTAAAACGCACATTCTCACCCATCTCTACCTCACAGTTACCTACCAAAGATACCAACCACTCAGTCCAAATATACACAACATGAGTCACTCAACGATCTATCATCCATTGCAGAATTTAGAGCCACAAAACCAGACTATCACTTTCCTCCACCACCTCTCACCCATACCCCTTCCACCTTCAACATATGCAAAGCCACTCCACACCGGTCATTATAAGTTTGCTTCCCCTTGTCTACCACACAAAGCTGCCATTCAGAGCCCATCACCTCAATTTCAACCAGTCTCTTCGCCACCCACATACCCTACAAAATTCTTTCTAAGCCTGTTAGACAAGGGTAACTACACCCAGCACAACTCAATTTCTATCCTTCTACAGGAAACTCAATCACCAATAGCACACCTGCTACAACCTTAAAGGATGGTACTCACTCTCCAGCAGCACAAAATTACAACACCTCTAAAACCGCTCCTTTAAACTGCCTACTAATAAAGGCTCATTCTTTGTCCAAAAACAAGTGCCACATCTTTAACCTACTGACAGGCACAGAGCCGGAGATATCTTCATAACTGGATCATGGCTGATGGAAGACATGGTTCCAGTACTGCTTGAAACTGTTCCACCAGACTATCAAACTGTTAATTAAACTTGATACGCACAAGAGGAGGCGGCCTAGCTGTCATATGTAAGGAAACAACAATTCTCTCCAAAGCTGAGGATATTTCCTTACAAGGTTGTGAAGCCCTCCTTGTCAGATGCAACCCTACACCAACCTTTTCCTGTAACTTTCTCCTTCTTTACAGACCGCCACCTACTAATGGAACATTCCCTTACACCTTTCTAGACACAGTTTCAAACCTACTCCTAAAATACTCAGACCCATCTATCTTTGGTGACCTGAACATTTGATTTGAAAAACCTAATATGGCCCACTCCAGAACAATCCTCACTGGCTTACATATGCTCAACCTACAGCAGCACAAGATAAAATGCACATACATAACACAATGTATAAGGCAACAATCAAACAAGCTAAACAAATACAACTATCTATCTAAGATAAATCAAAAAAGCAAAATGCCCCAATAAAGACATTTTTGAAAAAATACTCACAGAATTTTGCTATCCCAATTTCGCTGAAGAAACCCATCTCATTTTGCAGGAATTTATTCACAAGCTGGCAACATATTACCCATCAAAAGCAAACATTTTGGATTCATGCTCGGCACACAAAAGAACAAATAGCACTAACCCTTTTCTGAAAACCCCCACCAGGGGAAACTTTACACAGCCTCCGCACTCCTTCAGAGAACTATCACTGACTCAATTTCTGTATCGTGCCTGAGCAAGCAGGCCACCTGGTTGCACCTCTAACCATTGTCACCCACAAATCTTCAAAAACATTCTTCTAACAACTTAAGCTGCCATTCCAGTCAGAACAATGATCAATAACTCTTTAATGGTGGGAGTTTTTCCAGAAGATTTAAAAAGTCATTCAAACACTCTTTACTAAAGAAATCAAACCTGGACACTCAAGACTCCAACAATTACAGACCTATAGCACATGGACCATTATAGGCAAACTTATAGACAGGTCAGCCTTTGCCCACGTGTCACAATTATTGGAAAAAAACTCCCTACTTTCTGACTTCCAAATGGGCACTGTTTAGAAGTGGCACTGAATCCGCCCTAATCTCCACCTGGGATGACCTTAAAAACACGGTAGATTGAATGGGGCTGTGGTGTTTCTTTTCTTTAACCTTTTAGCTGCCTTTGACACCGTGGATCATGGCACACTAATCCTAAGAATCAAGGAAGCCGGCACACAGGGTCCACTCTTGCTTGGATCTCATCTTACCTTCATAATAGGAAAAGACACAATCTAAACTCTTATTTTCTCATTGAAGCCCTACAGCATAAAGGCAGGAGGCTCTTAAGGTTCTATCATCTCACCTCACCATTTCAAGATCCACATAAAATCCTTACAGTAACTCAATCTCTTTGAGTTCACCTGCTATAAGTAAGCAGTTGACATGCAGATATTTCTTGAAATGGACAGCCCAAGGACCCTGGAAAATCAAAAATCTTCAGTGGCTTCTGATCCGTTGACCAGTGGATGACATGGCGTCACCTCAAACTGAACGCCTTCAAAACAGACGTACTAACCTGTGGCGACTGGAAAGTTATGACATTCTCTGTACCTGGCCTCATGACCTACAAACACCACCAAAAATATCCGGGAATGTAAGAAACCTTTGAATACCATGGACTCCACCCTGTCCATGAATGCCCTATTGAAAAAGCTATCCACTTCAAGTTTATTACAATGAAAACGCTGCAACACATCTTCTCACACCATGGATTCCCCTGCAAGGTACAAGCAACAATCGTTCTTGGACTATCAACACTAGATTACGCTAATAGTCTAGATCACTGCTCACCTTTACCTATCACGAGAATATTAGAGAGAATTCAGACATCAGCTGCCAGACTACCGATATATGTAAAGCCACAAGCCCATATCACCCTGGGCCATGCCTTAAGGGTCCTCCACTGGTTACCTGGTACCACAAAATTCTCCTTCAAGCGGCTTTATATCACCCACAGCGCAACTCATGGCAAGGACCAACTTTTCATCAGGAAGAAAACTCCTAAAACACCCAATAAAGGAACCTACTCTAGACTGGCATCTGGTCTCAAAAACCCAGCAAAAAACACATTTATGATTGGAAGAACCCATGCATGTTTATTCTAACATGACAAAATAACTGTCTGGTCACGTAGATTATGTTGCCTATATAAATGTGTGCATGTAAACTTCAGTTTATATGGATATCTTTCTTTACATACATGTAGAGAGAGAGATCCATATAAACTGAAGTACATATTTACTATTTTTAAACACAGAAAGTGTCAAAATCGTTAATAAGAAATCGGCAATGGTAAACTGGGTACATATTGTTTCATGCTGACAACAGTTAGAGAGGAAAAACTGTAATGAGACATAAGAGTTTAACCCATATAAGATGATTAATTTGTTTATTGTACACTCCTTATGAGATTTATCATAGAGTGGAATCATAGGACAAAAGGGCACTTGCTTTGAATTTATATTGAGAATATTATATGTGCCTGAATGCGTAATGAAAAGGCTCACGTTATATATGAATGATAAAGAAACCCTCCATTTTTTTTAGAGTAAGTTCAGGCTTTAACAATGTGCAAAGCATCATGTTGATGTATAAGTCTATCTTCTATGCCTATTGAAGGTTGGGTCATGTGACCTCAACACTGTTTTTTTAAAGCATTCCATTAATGGCGACTGTTTGTGTGAACAAGGCAGGTGTGCCGAAACACGTTACAGCGAAGATTTTGATTAAAATGCAAGACTGAATGGCAACGCTACCCCTGTATCGGTGTCCGATTCATATGTGGGATTCGGAAATGGTGTTCATATATATATTATATACACACAATCTATGCATATTTATGTGCAACATACATGTGAATGTCTGTCCCTGTAAATATTATTACATATATGTACATATGGAAATCGCTTCAGTGTCTTATCGGGGTAGTTAGTAGTATATAAATATAATTTACAATGGCTCAAAACAGAAAAAATTGCTTTGCTGTTTTTTACCGGGCTTACCAGCATAGCTTGCTGGCCTTTTAGAGCTCATTCACTTGATACTCGCCTAAATAAAACATGGTAGTGCATAATGAAGGTACAGCATAGGGCCTTACAGAAGCCAGTCAGGAAGGCACATAGCCCATGTGCCAAATCCCCAGCACTGCTCAATGCAGTGGCTCGATGCGACTCCACGGCAGAGCCACAAGTCGCACCACACTCTGCTGTCACACCCCGCAACCACCTCCAATGCACGCTCGCACCTCTACATCTAGCCGCCCCCCCCCCCAACACTGCTCATCCCTCTGAACTACTGATGATGGGGGGGCGCTCAGCAGAGAACCGGAGGCACATAGGAGTAGCAGTGGTAAGACCTGGCCCCAAACAGTGGACTACTGCAGCAGCAAGCAACAGGCAGGTAGCGGAGTGAGGATGACAGCAGCTTAGCACAGCCATAATATTTGGAAAGCCAAGTTACAACCTCTGGCCGTCGCAGGGTGTAGCAAATAGGTGCAAAAGCTCAGGCTGCAGTTTGCTGGGGCAGAAGCAAGAAGGGTAAGAACAGGTGTAAGGATAGGACTGTGGGTGGGGTCCAAACTGCAGGCACGAGCATGCCCAGCTGCTTCTTTTTGCTCACATGATGTCACAAGCAACTAGCATAGGAGGAGGAGCGACAACTGCCTGGTTAGTGGTGCATCGTGAAAATATATATATACCTATGAGGATTTCTTGTTCACCTATACAATGCTAATGTACGTAGAATGATGCTCCCTAACTGAAGATTCTTGTGACTGTTACCCCCGACTTGCTGAAGCTGGGACTATTTATGTACTAGTCTGTAGAGTTTGGGATGTTGCCAATATTTTCATCGGTGTTTACTTTGTTGGTGTTCAAAGTCAACTTAAACAGAAACCAAACCTTTGAAGAAACTAATAAATCAAGGCGAGTAGAGTTATAACAGCATAAACCATATGAAAATAAAAAAATATGCATTCAATGGTGTACAAACACAATAAGTGATCCAGTATAAATTATATTTTAATCGCGATTCCATAATTTACATTTATGCTCAAATAGATTTTATATTTCATGGGTGATTTAGATGCACAGAAGAACACTAGAAGGAAATGTGTTCCAATAGACCATTCAAAATAAATTAAAAACTTGCAAAAATATACTTTCAAGATACACCAGATTATACAATTTTAATTTCTCCTATGTATGTAAATATTTACAAGAACAAACCCAGTCAAGAGAGTAATGCACTATCATCAAGTTAATAAGAGAGCCATTTTCCAAAATATTTAAACCCTGAAAACAGGCAAATGTGAAGACAAATCTCTGCAGGCAGTTAATAGCCATTCAGGGAACAGCAGATACTAAGACGATTGAAGGGAGCAATTGTTGCTTGAGCGTTGCAGTGAGATGTCACGATGCAAGGGCATATTTCGTTTTAAATTAGTTCAAGGAATGTAGTATACATACCTTTGTTGTACTGCACCCACTTGCCAAACTGATTACGAGGCATCTGTCTGCCTGTCAGAGGGGTCATTCCACAGGAATAGAGTAGGGGCATGCTCCATCAAAGTATGTACTTCAAAGTCTTGAAGTCGGTCGAACATAATGACTCGGTTATTTACTGGTAATCTTCATTACTCCGAGTCATAGTCTTACTCGTCACAGTCACACAGGAGCACCCCGTGTTCCAGGCACAGCATTCACCCATAAACAAAAAGTCCCCACCCAATATGGTGGCCTGACAGGAAGTACCTGTCACCTGACCTGTAAGGGTGGGGCAAACACAGGAAACATCCTGAAATACACAAGCAGAGAAAAAACCAAGGAAGAAAAACATTTTGTTCGTCCCCCCACAACCAAGGGAGGGCGGGAGGGATTATGTCTGTGACGAGGAAGACTGACTCAGAGTAATGAAGATTACCAGTAAGTAACCGAATCATTACCTTCCTCCTCCGTCTTCCTCCTCACAGTCACCCAGGAGCGTATACCCAAGCGCCAGACGAACAAAAGAAACAGACACCAAAGACGCCAAGGAATCTTTATTGCAGACAAGCACACACAATCAGTGAACAGCCGCAAGGACAGCGGAACCAAAATCCCCAGAAAAAACCTCCCCCATCCGCAACTTATAATGGGAGATGAAGGTATGAGGGGAGGACCAAGTAGCCGCAGCACAAAGATCCTTCAAGGAGGCCCCCTTAAAAGAAGCCCAGGACGACGACACACCCCAGGTGGAGCGACCCTGAATGACCGGGGGAAGAGAGACCCCCGAATGCAGGTAGGCTAAGGAGATAGACCGAACCCAACGGGAAAGAGTAGCCGTGGTAGGCCGAGGACCCTGCCGGGCAACCCCAAAGGTGACAAACAAAAAATCCACCTTGCGAAGGTAGACCGTACGCTCAAGGTAGATCACCAGAGCCCTAGTCAAATCCAGGGAATGGAGCTGGATCTCCTTCTCCGTAGAGGGGGCAGGAAAAAAGGCCGGAAGGACAATATCCTGGGACAAATGAAAAGTGGAGGACATTTTGGGAAGAAAAGCCGGGTCAGGACGAAGGACCACTTTGTCAGGGAAGAAACGCAAGAAGGGAGGATGGCAAAGCAAAGCGCCAAGCTCCCCCAAACGTCGCCCAGAGGCAAAGGCGACCAGAGAACAAACCTTCAGGGTGAGAAACTCCAGAGACACAGAAGGCAGAGGCTCAAACGGGGAAAGCTGCAAGGCATGAAGGACCAAAGGAAGATCCCGGGGGGAGAACAGGAGAAGCAACAACAGGCTGTCAAAGAAAAAAACTGTGCAGAAGGCGAGAAGCCGAGGACTCAAAGGAGACGAGAGAGGCCCCCCGGATAGCCTAAATGGCTGACCACTGGCTGCAGAAAGTAGAGACCGACAGCCCAAGCAAAAACCCATCCCGGAGGAACTCAAGCACAGAACCCCCCTCACAGGTATCAGGGAGATACCCCCGCGAAAAACACCAAGCAGAGAAATTTTGCCAGTGACGTTCGTAGACCTTAAGGGTACTGCTCTTCCGAGAATTCTGTATAGACAGGGCCACCGCAGAGGAACAACCCAAAGACACTAGCCGACGCCTTTCAACTTCCAAACCCCCAACGCCAACTGGCTGAGAGCCTGGCGAGACAGGAGAGGAAAGCGGAGTGGAGAAGGGGACAGCGGGAACCTCCACGGGGGAGCAATCGCCAAACGAAGAAGGAGGGGATACCAAGGCTGGCGAGGCCAAAAGGGGACCAACAACAGCACCACCACCCCTTTCGCCCTGATCTTCGCCAAAACCCTGCTGAGAAGGGGAAAGGGAGGAAAGGCATAGAGAAGACCCTGAGGCCAAGGGAAACTCAGGGCATCCACCCCCACGCCTCCCCGCAAGGAAGAAGGGTGCAAAACCTCGGCAGAAGAGCATCCTGAGGGGACGCAAAGAGATCAAACCAGGGCCTCCCGAACCGCCCGACAGCTCCCGAAAGGCCAGAGGAGACAGGGACAGAAAAACCGAAGAAGGCGACTCAGCCGATCCGCACGCCCATTCTCCCTTCCCGGCAGATAGATAGCCATCAGACCCAGCAGAATGGCCTCCGCCCATGACCCAATCTGATCCGCCAGGAGAGCCAAAAGAGGAGAGCAAGTTCCCCCCAAATGATTCAAGTAGGCACGGGCCACCTGATTGTCTGTCCGGACCTGAACCCACACGTCCTTCAGATGACGGGCAAAGTGTAGGAGAGCCTTGAACACAGCAGCCAGCTCCTTCCAATTTGAGGACATCCAGCTCTCCGCGGGGGACCAAGGACCCTGAACAGAAAGAACCCCGAGGGTGGCACCCCAAACCCAAGGGCTGGCATCGGTAGTCAGGGTACAGGGACGGGGAGGGTCCAGGGGCACCCCCCTCGCCAGGTTGTCCGGAACCAGCCACCACTGTAGCTGGAGAGAAATTGCGGGTGTCACTGGAACAGAGGCATCGTGGTCCTGGGACCCCGGATCCCAGTGACACAGAAGGTGATACACCAGATGGAAGAGGTGTCTGCGAGCCCAAGGAACCAGAAAAAGAGAAGCAGACATGTCCCCCTGAACCCGCAACCAGTCCCTTGCGGAGGCCGCCAAGGCAGACAGGAGGGACTCCAGACGAGACCGGAGCCGGAGCTGGCGAGCCGGAGGAAGAAACACCATCCCCAACTGGGTATCGAAGAGAGCGCCGATGAACTGGAGTACTTGAGATGGGATGAGGTGGGACTTGCTGAGATTCACAAGGAACCCATGGGACTCCAGGCAAAACCGCACCAACGCCACATCCTCCAGGGCCTTAAGGAAAGACGAGGAAGAAATTAACCAGTCGTCAAGGTAGGGAAACAAAAGCACCCCCTGAGCATGCAACAGACCCACCAGGGGAGCCAGGACCTTAGTAAACACCCGAGGGGCAGAGGCCAACCCAAAGGGGAGGACACAAAACTGGAAGTGCTGACCCAGGGCAAAGAACCGCAAATACCTTTGGAAGAGAGGATGCGCAGGAATATGGAAATAAGCATCCAAAAGGTCCAAGGATGACAGAAAGGCCCCAGAGGAAACAAGGGCCAGGATCTGCTGCAAACTCATCATCTTGAACCTCTGGTAAGGCACATAGGAGTTCACGGTTTTGAGATCCAGGATAGGACGGAAATCCCCCGACGGCTTCCGCACCAGGAACATCAGAGAGTAGCAACCCTGACCCAATTCGGTCCCGGGAACAGGAACGATGGCACCCTTCCGGAGAAGATCTAGGATCCCTCGCTGCAACCCCAGCATCTTCAGAGGATTCCGAGGAGTGGGAACAAAAAGATCTGGTGGATGAGAAGAGAAGTCGATAGAATAACCCTCGACCACCAGACGAAGAACCCAGGAATCGGTGACGTTGTGAGCCCAAGCGGAAGAAAACTCTCCAAGCCGGCCGCCCACCTTGAGATAGTCAGGACTTGGGAGAGGCATCAGTAAGGGCAGCACCTGCTGGCTGTTGACGGGATTTTGCAGAGGAGGTGCCACGGCCACGACCCCTCCCCCGAAAGGGCTGGGAGGGACCCCACCCAGCTGACGGGGGATTCCCAAAGGCACGCCTATAACCAAATCCCCGACCTCTCAAAGCAGGCTGCAGAGGCGTCAGGAGCTTACGATCCTCCACCGACTTCTTCAGGAGATCCTCAAGCCGAGACCCAAACAACTTAGCACCATCAAAGGGAAAGCGTGAAAGAAGGGATTTCTGAGAGGCCTCCGCCTTCCAAGACCTCATCCAGATGTTACGAGGAGCAGAAACAATGGAACCAGAAATCGCAGCAGCAGCAGACAGAGTCAAAAGTAATGTCCGACAAAAAACGAACCTGCAGTTCCATAAGGGACAGACAGGAATTAACGTCCTCCCCTTGCTGGAGGGCCTCAGACAAGACTTGAAAATCATGCAGAAGAGATTGGACCACATACAAGGCATAAGCCCCCGCCCTGATGGGAAAGTTAGCAGCGGAGTAAGCCCGCTTAGCAGCACTGTCCACTCTTTTATTCACAGGATCGCTAGGAGAGGCGTCCTCAGAGATAATTGAACCACTGGAGGCCAGACCCAGCATGAGAGAGTCCACCTTCACCTAAGGGGGAAATTCAGTCAGAAAGTCCTGAAGAGGGTACTTCTTAGCAAGAAACCGTGGGAACCCAGCCTTCTCAACATCAGCCCATTCCCTGGACAGAAGACCCCGGATGGCCTTATGAATGGGAAGGGCGTCAGGCTCCTTCCAACGGTACTGGGAGAAATAATCCTCCTCCTCCTCCAGAGGAACAACAGCTGGAAAGGCCAAATTGTCCTTCAAGTGCATCAGGACCTCCCTCAATTCGGCGCCTTTAACAAAGCGCCCACGCTGCTCCTCATCTGAACCATCAGAGTCAGGGTCAGGCTGCGAAGAACCCTTAGAGACCTGAGGCACCGGCCCATCCAGAGCCGCAAAGGCAGAATCCACTGCCTTATTAATCATAGCCTGCAGCACATCAAGATCCATGCCCACAAGCCGCTGGGAGGAAGCAGGATCAGAATCCGACCCAGAAGACCGGCGAGGACGTTTCTCCGAGCGTTTACCCTCCATGCTGAAAAACACAACTGCCGTGAAGGAGGAGGAACCTTATAAAGGGGGTGAGATACACCGCTGCTAAGCAACCGGCCCTGTCCTCCCGACGCGGTACACTGAAGACGGCTATCGAGACCATAAGAAGCCCCAGGAACTGCCCCGCGTGGACCGGAATCAGCAGGAAACCAAGGTAAGCCGGGCGCCCTGCACAAACGATGCACCAGCCCCCAAGAAGGCAGGGAACCCCAAACCGCACCTGAACGCTAAGCGCAGGAGCGGAAAAACGCAACTACCCATCACTGCCGCTCCCCATCGCTCAGCGCGGGAGCGGCTCCAGAAGCAAACCGCCGCACCCAGGGGAGCGGCGGCCGTACACAAAAGGGGACGATAGAGCAGACCCCGCAAGGAAAGACCATACTCACCGAGACCGGACCGCAACACGAACCGCCTCGACACGAACAATGGGTGTTCCAGCTGGAACACAGTGAAAAAAACAGGATGTTTCCTGTGTTTGCCCCACCCTTATAGGTCAGGTGACGGGTACTTCCTGTCAGGCCACCATATTGGGCGGGGACTTTTTGTTTATGGGTGAATGCTGTGCCTGGAACACGGGGTGCTCCTGGGTGACTGTGACGAGGAAAACGGAGGAGGAAGGTAATGGGTGCAACCCTTAAACAGTATAAAAAGTGAACAGCAGCTAGGAGGTATTCGTCATACAAGCTCAAGTCTGTCCGCAGATGCAGTGGATCTCACGTAAAATTGTTATAATTAATTTAATACTGATGGGTCTTACTGTGTCTTCTTGACAGTGTGAGCAACCCTAATCCATTAGAGAGCACTGAGGGAGGCTATGGCAAGAGGGCTAAGGGAGCCATGGGCAAGAGGGCTAAGGGAGGCCAGGGCAAACAGCCGTCTCACATGCCTCATGACTGGAATAATATTCTTCAAGAGAAGTCAGAGGCACAGAGCGTTGTTTACCACTGACAAATATTGGTAAAGTTCGGTACTCATTACAATATGGTGTCTGAAGCCACAGTGTAGATGTCAAGTGGACCTGCATAGAACATCTCTCATTCAGAGACACAAGCCCGTAGCTTGCAAACAATACAAGCTTGATGCCAACTCATTCCATAGGACAAGGTAAACTGAGCCATGGAGGGTCCACTTACAAGAAGAAACAGAATGCGCTGATTCTCTTCCGAGTAGTAAAACACATTGGGTCCGACTCACATAGCTATTTGCAAGTGTAGGCTTAGATTACATAACCAAATAGCCAAAAATCATATCTGGAATTCATAAAAGTTGATTTTGCTCTCGTAAAAAGATTTACACAAAAGTTTTTATGGGAGTAAATCCACTCCAAGGATTGGGGTTGTAGGCATTCCAGGACTGGATTGCCATTAAAGTTTGTGTACACCCACAAATGTGGGCATAGGTGCAAATTCATAAACGTTTCCCATAAGTTAACTTGTAAACTTGCACGTATCACCGCCTGGGAACCTGTGACAGGTGCAGATTTCTAGGAATAATTTTAGGAAATTGTGGTTTATTTCCAAAAAGAGAATGTAGCCCATGCCCAGCCATAAAACTTGGTGTAGATTTGCTGTTTTTTCTTTTTACAAATTGCGTTAATTTTTGGCGAATTACTGGTTTACTTAGCTCATCAAAAGGTATATCGATCAGCAATGTTAAAAGCTCAAAATATCAAACTTCAGCTTTTAGATCTATAAATTGGGTGAAAATGATGAACCAGCAAGTAGGAACCTTAGTAAAAAGAATGTGTTGGCCAAAACACACACATATCAATATCAGTACATATTACTTCACTGAATTTCCTCAATTCAGACGCTCCTTTACTAAGTACGTTTATAGCATTCATGACAAAAAAAAAACCCACACACAATGCAGCCTAAAAAGGACACGCTATTTACGGTGTGTGCAAACAATACTACTGGTTGGTGTCTGCTGCCCTTTTTCTGCAATCCTACTACGTTCAGACGAAGGGTGTATGCCTGTGCACTTTTCTCTCTTAACAGGCAGCACTAACCCACAGAATCTGTACAAGGCAAAGCATAATCTTTTATGTAGCCTTGCAGACTGTGAAAACCTTCTGCAGCAATTTCTGAGCACTGCTGTGTTTAGCTGCGATATCTGGATGGATAGGATGTCCCGAATCAGCCCACTTTGTCACACCAAGCAAAATGTAGGTAAGTGGGCTCCTGTCACCTTTCAGTGATCTGGAATCAGCCTCCTTACATTGCTAGTAATATCCATACACCTGTGGGGTCTTATACAAGAAAGAACCCACAGTACAATCCGGGCAACCAATGCAGTTCACACATGCACTGCTCAAGGTTTCCCCGGAGGAGATCGAATATACAAATATATTAATATTACAAGACAGATCCCAGGAATTCTTGCCCAATAACTTTGCTGAACCTTCAATTTTTGTGTGGAGTAACAGAAGATGCAGAATGGAACATGATACATCAGAAAAGGCAGTTAGAAGAAGACCAGAATGTACATATAAACTAAATGATGCATTATACTGCTGGTTAAGAAGATTCAACTTCAATGATGAACCCAAAACATTTATCGTACACTAGACCACAAGACATTCTTTCCTATATGTAAGACTTCTTCGCTTTTTTGAACATTCCAGAATTCCATGAGTCACATATGCAAGCACATTTATTATTGTATTTCTATTTTAGAATTTCTCAAATAACGTCAAGGTCTTTCATAAAGGATTCAGAAATTAAATTAACACGACTCCCTAGCTGTGTTTGAAAGTGGGCTTTGGAGAGTGATGTTCTCGACTGCTGGTGGGAAAAGACTTCGTAAACTGGCATGGATTCTTTAAAAAGCCACTGCTCCCTTCACACAAATCTCATTGTTGTATCTTATAGAAGCCGATTGTGGATTTTAGCCTATTCAGTGACTGATCATTAATAAATTTAGCGATCTGAAATGAAGAATGCAACCAGATAGTTTTCGTTTAAATAAAAAACAACAGAAGATCCTATAGGAATTTGAACCAGGAGTGCACCAAGTAAAAGCAGACTTTTGCAATGCTGTGGAGATACCATTCAGGAGAGAAGTTTACAACGAAAGGACACACCAGAACATTTGGTCACAAGTTGCTCCAATGCAATGCCCAAGAGGTTGAACCTTGGAGGATGGTTCAGCTGCACATGCTACACAGGGCCACCTCTCATTTCAACGAAAACGCGTCTCTGTCAAGTACGAAGATTCAAACAAATACCAACCCAGTATTCCCTTTGGTAAGCAGAAAACGTTGCATAACAACAGGCTATACGACCACTTGGTGGTATATACACTATTAATTTCTAATGCCAGAACATCACCTGTATCAGACAATGTTGCAAATTCAGCATTTTACCTTTAGTGAATAAACTAAACTGAACCAAATGTATTTATAGAGGTCATTAAAATAGTGTTCCAATATTCATGGATGGAAGCATTAAGAAATATACTTTGGAATGGATCTTTCAGAGTTTAGACTACCACATCCAGAAATAAATGCTAAGTGATTAAAAATGAGAACGGGCAGTTCTGCGCCTATCGTACTGTTCATTCCCTTATCTTAGAAAGGCATCTCCATCTATCAACCATGATTCAGTTTATTCAGTAGCACTCCAAATCCACACTGGATTCAGCCTTCAGTGCCTGGCATGTTCTTTGGGAGGGCACATTTGCACCTGTGCAGCTTTTCTCCCAAGGATTAACTTGCATTAGTGTCAATATGTCCTGTTGAAAAGGAACAATATTTACAGTCATTATTAATACAGGCCAATGTGTGTTGGCAATATAACTCAATATTACAGTTGCTGCATGGATTCCTTTTGTAGTGATAGCCAAATGTAAAGGGCAAACCAAATATTAAATTAAAAAAATAACATGACTTTTAAATACAAACTTCCACCACCGTTCTCTGTGGCTAATTTGTTGAGCAACTGAACCTTTAACCCTTTCCAGATACTCTTAATCATTGTCCGAGCCATTGGGTGGCAAAAAAACCAATGCATCATTGAAAGTATGCCCATAAGCTCGGAGCCGGTACACGCCATACATCATGACATGCATGTGGTTTGGGGATATTCCAGTAAAAGAGACAGCCATGTCCGAGCAGCATCCTTCCACCACTTCCTGAGGACTTTTCTCCATGGACTCTCTGATAAGAGTTCCAACAGATTTTGTGTTGAAGATATCCTTGCCTTCAGAATCCTCTGCATTTTCTGCAAATATTCCACCATACTTTAAACACACTGCTAGCTGCTTATCTTCCGGCAGCTTCCATATCATTCCTGGCTGTTCAGGGCACTTATCGGAGTCTTTCAAGACACTATAAAGCCGGCTTAAAGATTCTATACTCAAAACAATACCTCCTTTCATATCCACATACTCAAGTTCTCCAGATTTGATAGTATGGCCTATATAGAAAGGTTGTGCGGGATCCTTTTTTAATAAAAAATACTTCAAATTTTCAATAACAGCAAAAGTCGTGGGGTATGCCAAAAAAAACCAGTTGTAGCTATCTTTGTAATTTTCATATGCATATTGGTAGGCTTTCCTCATCATTTTCCAATCGTCGGCTGTCCCCAGGGAAACTGAGTCGAACACCTTCATGGTTTCGGAACTGAAGAACTCTGCCTTGTCACAGTGTTTGCTCCAGGTTTCCTTGACCGCTGCCCAATGACTGAGATCCTTTGGTTTTACAAGTATGAGGCAATAAACGCGGATGCTGTGACTGAGGTCAAGGCGCTCTGCTTCAGACAGCTTCAGAACTTCTTCCTTGTTGGGTGCTTGAATGTGATGGTGCTCATGGTGTGTTCTGGTTTCCTGACCTGTCTTTATATGCCCCAGCATTGTCACCACAGCACAAAAGATGCCTCCAAGCATGAGACCTTTCACAAAAGAGCTGCTTTCGGAAAGCATTTTTTTCTAAAAAGATACAAACAGGATACGGATTAGTTAACTCTCTGTAAGCATTTAGACTGCAAAAGAACATAATTCTGTACAAAGACTAAGGAGCCATTAGATTTTTATTATTGAAGGCTGTTGAGGGGAAGATTACTGGTGTAGTAGACCACATTCTTAAAGTACTCTTACCCAACATTAGCTACACAGCGGTTTATTTTTTAATTGTTTTACTGAGGTCAGAGAGCTGTAAACAAATTTACAAATACATTCAATGGAATGTTCAGGTGTACTGGTCACTCAGCTATACAATGTTCAATGACTTGAGAGTGTGCTGGATGAGAGCCGCAGGGTTTCGAACATATATCTAACATTTTAGATCAAGGAACCTAAGCTGGCAAACTCATGTTACTGCCTAGTAGATCCAAAGATGAGCCAAGCAGAAAATAATCTGCGTGACTTGTGAAGCGCTATTATATACCATGAGTGAGAAGTGTGGAAACAAGATCTGCTAATTAAAACCCACTTTATAAGGGAGTTGATAAGATAGCACAGTCTGTACGCTGCACTCCGTGTGGGAATACAGCATAAATTAGGTAATAGTGACAACTGTTATTGGCATCTCTCAGAAACCACATCAGCATGGTGAAAAGCTGTAAGACCCTGTTGAGGGAGCCACAGAACAGGTAGGGGCTACTGGGTCCCAACCCTGGTGGCTAAGGTAGTTTGCCACAGGGGTCCATCCTGCCTATGACTGCAAACTGAGTCAAGTACAATGATTTCCACACTTGACTCTAAGGGTAGCGAGGGAGAGCAGTCACAGGCTTCTTAAGGAGGTAGTGTGGGGACAAGAGTTAAGAACTAAACATCCAAATAGACAAAATACCATAATATTCAGCCCAGTGCTTACCTTTCATTGAAAAAGAAAGTACTTTAATCGCACTGCAGAACCAAATAATACACAATCCGAAGAGTCAGTTATACAGGGTTGTCATAAATTGTGTTCTAACTGTGATGCACTACACCCACATTCTTACTCCTGTTATGGTTGAGACCTTGCTTTTGCTGCCCCCAATACAATGACATTGTTTCCCAAACTGTGGGTCGCGAGCTGATTTTTGGTGGGTTGCGAAAGTCAAAGTAAAAAATAAAGATGCCTTTGTGAATTTTGCGTTTGTCTCATTTGCCGTGATTCAAAGAGCGGCAATGCTGCTTTACTCTTTTAACACGGGGATTGGTGTTTACTTTTCTTTCTCTGGCTGCAAAGTGAGAGGAGTTTTTAAAGTGAATTATGTGAACATGTAGTATGTTGTTTTTTGTAATACACAACAAAATGTTAATATCTGTAAATAAACTGTATGCATCCAGCAGTTAGGAAAGCGAAAATGAAGCACTTTTTTTTATGTAATTCCAAAGTGTGCTGAAAACAGAGATTTTAATAGGATCAAAACACATCAAGACACTTGGTGATGCACAGAAACCCGATTTCCAAACAGTATCATTTGCGTGCTATATAGTTTTATCAGCAAAACTATGTCTGTGCAAATGTAGTGCCCATATCAATGGAAAATGGGCTGTCTGTAAATGACAATGCACGACCAAACGATGCCGGAGTTGCATTCAAAAACTGGGCCAGCGCCAGGTCCATTAAAGGTAGGTGGGTCGCAAATGTTTGTTGTTCTAAAAGAGGGTCGCAATTCTAGAATGTTTGGGAACCACTGAACTATTGTATTAGGCAGTATTTAGGCTCAGGTGAGGAAATATTATCATAGCTTCTAAAGCAACTCCGTTCAATGCTTTTTGCATTCCTTTTAGCACACTGTCTCCTGCGGGCGTGGCAGACTTTCATGCCTCAGTCTCTCATCCCTAGATGCAGGCTAAGCCCTGCGGATCACCTGCTCGCTGTTTGTGGCATTCCGGTCTGGATTTTCTACTGTCCTCACTTTTGTGGGGACCCCAGCCTTGCTCGGTACATGGTTTGCGGGACAACCATGGTGAGGTGGAAATCTGTGTTAGTACTGGTCTCTGGCAGCGGCAGCAACAGGCAAGCACTCAGCAGTGGTAGTTGTGTCACTTCTCTACACATTTTCCAGACCGGATGTGGATTAACTGTGTAAGGCTTCAGAACAGTTTAAGTAGGTTCTCTTTCCAATGTCACTTCTAGACTGTGCTCCAGACAGCCTCTAAGAAAAGGGATGGCTCAAAAAGCAGGTGGCAAAGGGATCGTCTCCAAGCTGGACAATACAAAAGATGGGCACAATGATGTGTGAGTTCTGTCCAACTGCCTGTCACCAGCCTTCTTGAAACAGTAATTGGAGACAGACTCACTTTGAACAACAGAAACTACAGTCCCACCTCTTAACTCATCTACTAAACAGCAATGATTTTAAATAACTAATCAGCAGTACTTAGCTAACAAGGACCTCATGGAATTTTAAAAAGATCGCTCTTTCTCCATCCTCCTCACTTCAGTGTCTTTGTCTCAACTCACCTGCCACAGGAATAAAGGCAATTTGCTTCTACTGTCCGAGGGAAGCTTCCTTATCCTCTATGTTGCATCATAGTAAGCCAGGGGTATCTAAAATGCATCCCATTGGTCCCAATACTCAGCCTCACACCGCACACAGTGTTACTACCATACATGTGACACATGCCAGTACACATACAATATGCACACAGGGTATGAGGGCAAGGTTCTAGGTCTCACATCTCAGCTGAACTTTACATGAGGGGGTCAGTGGAACACATTCTCCCTGACATAGGAAAAAGGCCTAGTCACAATACAGGGAAAAAAAAAAAAACAGTACATTGCCGATGCTACTTTATGCGATACACCAATTGCATGGACAAGAGTCTGTGGCCTACTAGGAGCGCATGCTTGGTGTATCCCTTGAGGTCAAAGAATAGGGCTGGGCCATCACTGTCAGGGACAGGCTTATGTCTCTGCACACACGATACACAAGTGTGATGCCATGGACAAAATAAAAAAGTCTGGATACCAATTTCACTTGCTGTCGAACACTTAAGGAGGAGTACACACCCAATTGGGATATTCAGGTCACAACACAAGTTATTATTTTATCATGCATCTTCATGGGATAATTGCCTGCTACCCAAGTGGCATGAATGCCAAGGATAATAATGCCAAGCAGCACACTAGTGAATGCCTTTTGAACATGCTTGTTCAGAGCAACGTGGGGTTTGAAAAGTAATTCAGAGGCTTTACTCTGCTGCTGACTAATGCATGTGTCAACAAAAGTCCGTTTTACATCACAATGAGGACAGCGAAACATCCGAAAGAGTAAAAGCAGAGTCTTGCATTGATTATCTGGTGCGGGATTACCCTACAAATAATTTAGAGATGCCTTCTTTCTTAGTGGGGAAGAAAATGGGCTGCTATTACCCATGTATCTTTTAACTCTTTAGCAGTAAGCAGACGCCTGCACACCCTCCTCAGTAAGTCCGTCACTATTGGCCAACGTTGGGGAGGGCGTAGATTTTTTTTTTTTTTAACCGGGTGGGGGCGCAGCAGAATTGCTTCAGCTTTAACCCCTCGCCAATCTGTGATGTCAGCACGCCGCGAAGTGCACTGACGTTACAGATTCCCCACCGGACATGGAGGAGTCTGAGGGCGAGTGTTCTCTCCCACTCCGGTGTTTTTTATAGCCCCTGATGCCTCCTTACGTCTCAGGGAGGCATTGTTGGAAAGGGGAGGGCTCTCACCTTTCCAACGATGCCTCCCTAAAATTGTTTTCTGCTTCTGGGTAGCAGTCGCGCCGTGACCCAAAAACAGGAAAAACATTACACCACAGGGACTGCTGTCTTGGGGTCATCCCTTGTGGTGTACATGCCGACTCCCCTGGAGACATAATTATTATTTTTTTTTTTTTAAAGGTGTTTGCCCCTCCCCCCAGATGAAATAACTTTTTTTAACTGTATTTTAATGATTTTATGCAAAATAAAAAGAATACAGAAAACAAAGTGTGAGTTGATGGTGTCATACATATTCTTACTGCAATAATGTATTAGAGGCAGCAACAACAGGTCGTACACGATCATCAAGAAAACATATCTACAAGCCCAGCCCAAACTGAGGTCCACCTCATATAAAACCAAGGCGACATAACAGACATTATGCAAGAAAGCACCTTTAACACACCTGGTCATCAGAAATTTTACGTATTAGTCCTACAACAATTAGCCCTCTGCATCAGATCCACTATTGGCGCTCGAATCACTATCCTCCTGGAACATAGCCAGCAATTGAGCTCACAACATGGTGGCATCCGCTGCCCCTTCATCAGTCCGAGACATTCTCATGTGGTTTTCCTCTGCCACTCCCCACTCCAAAAGATCTCACAACCAAGAAGGGGGACCCTTGTACCCATCTACCCAATGACCACCCATCAAGTTACCAATAAGAGGGCCAGCTGGGCAAGTCAGTAAGGAATTTTACGACCTTTAGGGCGCACCACCACTCCCAACAAGCAAGCTAGTGGCATCAATGGTATACTAAAACCAGTGACCGCCTCGATGATTGGCACTACTTGGCCCCAAAAATCCAGAACTTTTTCGCATTCCCATGCTAGATGAATGAAAGTGACCACAATTAGACCACATCGACCTCACTTAGCTCCTCTAGCAGGATCTATTTTATTCAGACGATACAAAGTGACATAAGTATGGTGTAAAAAATAAAAATGCAGCAGCTTAAATCTGTTCTTACAAGATATTTGTCTGAACTGGGGTGGCGGAGTGAGCTAAAGAATGATGATGGATTAAACCCAGATCAGTTGACTGGGGGTGAGTGCTTGCAACGTTCAACACTCCGTCCATCATCCCCTTTAGTTTTGCTTTACAAGATAAGTTACACACAACGTCCAACGCACTCTCCCAATCCGAATCAGAGATCGGCGTGCCCATCTCTTTTTCCCGGGCCCCACGTGCTGGTAATTGTTGAGGTTGAATATCACCCCTAAGAGCCTTATAAAAGAGGGTAATCAGATGGCATCCCTCTCCCCATCCAAAAAGACCATCCAGCATCCCCGAGGGCCCAGGCGCCACTGGGAAGTCTCTCCAGAGCTCCCTTGCCACACTCTCCAATTTAGCATAGTGCAAAAAGTGGGCTGGTCCAACCCCAAATGATTCCTGAGCCTCCTGGAATGTAATAGAGATGTCTCCGGGGTATTTATCACCCGCCACCACGCATCTACCCTCCCTACATTGCTGCATGGACAGGTCCACATCTATAGCCCGAAATGGAGCCAGGTCCCACAGTCGTTGCTCCCTACTGAAGGGGGCTTGACGGAGAATCTTCTGGACTTCCTTCTCCTAAAGTTCTGCCGTGTGCCGAATTAAATACGGAACCCGATGATCCGATCTGCCTTTTCGCATCAACAACTGAGGCAAAGTGTTGCCACCAAACTCGGTTCCCAGGAGCCGTTTTCCCAATTCTCAGACTCTGTGAGCCACCTAGCAACATGCTGCAAATGTGCGGCATAATAGTAAAGCTGCACATCCGAGACTGCTAATCCCCATCCTCCAAATCCTTATTGAGAGTTGCCAGCCCCAACCTGCTACATTTACCTGCCCAAATGAGGTTCACCAACAAGCTATCCAGCTTGCAGAAAAAAACGATCCCGCAGGTGAAACAGAGAATTCTGTATGAGGTACGGCAGCGCAGAAGAAATACTATTTTGGCCATAGCTGCCCACCCCATCACTGTGAGGGGATGGTTATTCCAGAACTTAATGGCATACTCTAGTCCTGTCAGCACACTGTCCACATGTTTGCAATGATGTTGTGCCTTGGTATGGTTATATTCCATGTAGGTACCCAGATATAGGCTCAGGTAACATCGTAACCTTTCACCTATACTCTCCGCTACATTACACACAACGGTTCTTGGGCAGTGACCTTTTACCTAGATACGACACTGCACACCGAATGCAGGATTTTCCCTGGTAAAAGCCTCATACATTATGCATGAGGATTCTTGGAAACTCAGCAGGACTACCATCTCCTGTATAATAACTATGTATAAAGTTCATTCCCGACGTCATCCTAAGTCGGGCAAGTGGCACAGCAAGTTAGAACCCCCGGGGAGACCCTTGGGTTTATAAACATCACATCTTGCAGAGACAGAAAGAGGAGATCAGGATTTCCCTGCCGACACACACCGACGCGAGACGCTGAGGTTCCTGCATGCAGATACTCCAGCTCGCAGTGGTCTAACATCCCATGCGGGGTGTCCAACTCGAGACCAAGGCCCACAGTCTCTCACTTCAGGTAATGGGGTTGACTCTATCCTAGAGGGATTCTTGGCTTAACACCTACATACATGCTAGGTACATCTAGTTATGGTAGCATCGTAGGAGTACGCACTTTATTGTCATGTATTTTACATACTTGCCTGTATTCATGGTTATAGCAAAATGGTAGAAATCTACCATCCTTTTACTTTCCTAGTGCTTCTAATCATTTATATCTGCTACGGTCTAATGGTTGTTTCAGCACTCCTATTTTACACTAGAATGACGAATGTTCAATAAATGCTTATTGAAAAACGTCCATACTGTCTATTCTGTTTATCTCTCTGAGACTAAGTGAGCACGAGTGACTGAGCGAAAAGTAGTACAGTTTCCACGGTCCTGAGGGATCAGGGTTGTCATGTTCGATAGTTGCTAAGAACTAGTCTCTCCTTGGTAAGAGGAGTTTCTAGTAGCACTGTGAGCTAGCTGGTATACAGGCCAACATATCCGGTGGGGGTGTCTGGAATCAGTCTGGACACCAAGCCTGCAGTGTATGTTGTCCAAACGCTCAGATCCTGTATAGGTTTTATAGGAACTACACGACAGTACGGGTAACCCAGATCCCCAGGTATCGAAATCCTTCCAGCTCCCACTGGAGACCCACATCTGGCAGTTGGACCAACTGTTTCCCAACTAATCCGCCGAAGGGGAACAAAAGCAACTTACGGATATTGAACCGAAGACCCGAGACCTCACCAGAGGAGCTTTTTAACTGCATCAGGAGTGGGACCTGCACATACACCAGCGCATCATCTGCATATAGCGAAACAATATGGGTAATGTCTCCCACCCTAACCCCCCAGGATTCTAGTTCAGCACGTAGCAGAAGAGCAAGGGGCTCTATCGCTAAGGCAAATAGGAGCGGTGAGAGAGGGCACCCCTTACATGTACCCCTCCCCACTGGCCAAGCTTCAGACAGTACGCCACCCACCCTAATACGTATAGACGGGTCAGTATACAGAAGTTGTATCCTGGCACAGAAGTTGGGGCCAAACCCCATGTCCCGCAAGACTGTCATTAGATAGGACCACCCCCCGTACTGAACGCCTTTTCAAGGTCAAGAGAGACCAGAGCCATCTCTCCCTCCCCTTTCAAGGCGTCATGTAGTACATGGGCCAACCTACGAAGATTGTGTGTGGTGCTACGCTCGGGCATGAAGCCACATTGGGCCTCATGGACCAGCTCCCGAACCACCCCTCGTAACAGGGTTGTCATTATCTTGGATAGTACTTCAAGATCTGTATTTAACATAGTAAGAGGCCTGTAGGCGGAAGGGTCATCAGAGTCCCCGCCAGGCTTTAGCATCAAGCACATTATCCCCTCGCGCATAGTTGTTGGGAGAAGACGTTTCTCCTTCGCCTCAATATAGACCTCCAGTAGTTTATCCTTGAGCGTAGAAGAGAAGGCGTGATAGAACTCTGCCAGAAACCCATCTCCCCTGGAGCCCTGGACCTATTAGGTGCTTTGATACCAACACCTGAGGTCCCCCTCCAACTCCTCCGCAACCTCCCTCCGTAACTGAGGCAGTCCTACTCCAGCTAAAAACCTATCTATCCCCCCATAGTTTCTGGTGGGCCAGCTCTATACACCAATTTGAAATGATTCAGTAGAACCAATATAATTTCCAGACGACGGGTCTGCAAACGACTCCCTGCATCCCATATAGACAGAATGGGGGGCCCCTCCGCTTCCTGCCGGAGCACCCATGCCAGAAGCTTCGCAGATTTGTCACCCTCCCTGTGTAACAACAGATGGTGGGATTTCAGTGCAGTTTTGTTCAAGGTATCCTAGAGGGAGTGTCTCTCCCTGTGAACCGCCAATGTTGCCATTCAGACATCGGACAAGCAGATCTACTGTTTCTGGAGGTCAGCTAGCCGGTCCTCCTGTGTCCTCAAATCTGCTACGAGGCGCCTACGCACTCCACAGACAGTCCCAATGCATTACCCTCGCACTACAGCCTTTAAGGCCTCCCGCTCTAACGCCCTGGTGTCTATAGTCCCTCAATTCTCAGTGAAATAATGCTCCAGCGCAGTCCGCAAGTCCTCTTTGCAGGTCATGTCCATGAGAATAACAGAGAGCATTCGCCACGTCCAAGCCCCGCTTGGGTTGTCACCCTAGACCAATGTCAGCAACGTCGGGCATGATCAGGGAGGAATTGTGCCATGTGGGACACCGTGTTATACGGACATGATCTAAACCTCCCACCAAGAGCCGATCTAACTGGCAGTATTATGGGTTCGGGAATGACATGTATATTCGCGACCACTCTGGTGCAGCAACCGCCATCCATCCAGCAGGCCCAGATCATGTATGACCCTCCTCAGCTAACTCACCATAAGAGGTTTGGTGCCCTCCTTTGGCGGATAGCGACCCCTTGCCCCATCCAAGACACAACTGAAATCTCCTGCCCAGATAAGGGGTACAGCTGCACTGTCCACCAACATGTCGTGCAACCCTTCAAAGAAATTCATACCCAATGGTTTTAATAGTGTGATCTCCTTACCATCCAACGTGCCCTGTACCAGGACGTACCGCCCCTCCACATCCACCTCACTGTAAGTGTGCCTAAAGGGAAACCCGGGCCCACCAAATGGCCCCCCACCCCCTAGCATGGGAAAAGTAGGAGGGAGAGAATAACTGACACCTCCACTTTTTTTTTGGAAGTTCAGGGTCTCCTCCCCCATAAGATGATTCTCCTGGAGACAAGCAATTTGGATCTTATTAAGCCTAAGGAATGAGTGGAACCTGTGATGTTTAGTGTACCCTCGCAGCCCCCGGACATTCCATGTGACAATATTAAATTGATCAGCCATCACCATAGTAGAGTCTTAGGCGAGACATTCTCCCCCCCCGCCCCTGCCACCTCAAATATCCAACCCAAATCCCACCAGAGAAGAAATTGAATGCACTAGCGAAAGATCCACACTGTCACAACAAACAACCCCAAAAAAGGTGTTCCAAAAATAACCTCCTCACCCTGGATATGTGGCGCATCAACAAAACTTCACACTGCAAATCCAACTGTGTTCTTGCTTATCACGACCCACAGCCTAACCCTACCCCCATCCAACCGTGGCCTACCACAAATGCAGAGATTCTACCCACTAAGACACGACCCAGTCACAGAATATCATGCCTTCAGGAAAAACTGCAAACAACCACATGCATAATTTCATGTACTCAGAAGAAACTAAGCACAGTACACGCCAATAAAAAATACCACTCAATCCAACAGTCCAGGAATGTAAGCCCCCAACCCCGACACTCTACATTCAATGGGAAAACAAAATCTGCCAAGAGTCCTGTGTACTGTTAGAGGAGACCAGTAGACAGCAAAGCAGAGGATAAGACCACATTAAGTGCCACCCCCTGCCGCAGACTCTGCTCTGTTGGAGTCTAATTTTCCTCCTGCACTAAAGAAGCACCCCCCCCCCCCCGACTCTGGCTGCAAGGCCAGATGGGCCAAGGCAATGGTCCCATCCTTTTGGATCTCCACCCTGGAAGGATCATCGTAGTCAGAGGACCATCATTGCTTAGATATAGACCCCCACCCCCACCCGCCCTCCAGTCAGAACTCTCCGCATCGGCCATTCTCTGAGTTCCAGTCTTCCAGGATCCAGTTCGTTCCTTGGGCACCCTATCCCAGACTTCCAGCCAGCGTAAAACATCATCCGGGTGATCGAAAAAATGTGATTTGCCCCCCAAGATTACTCTGGGTACAACAACATATAGCGGTGGCCCATCGCGCACAACGTGGCCATAACCTCTAGGAATGTTTTCCAGGCACACTGCACACTGTTGGTATAATCTGGATAAATGGAGATCCTCTGGCTTTCATATTTGGCAGCAGAGTCCCTGGCCGACCTGAGGATACAATCTCTATCCCTGTAGTTTAAAATGTGGGCAGTGATGGCTCGCGGAGGAGCCCCAGGACACGGCCGTGCCACCAGCACACGGTGCACCCTCTCAATGATGAACATGGGGGACAGGTCAACGGACTGCAGAGTGCCTGTATCCAAGACTGCACCAACTGCTCTGCATTTGCCCCCTCAGCCCACTCCAGGAACCCTTGTAGGCGCACATTATTGCAGCGGGACCGCCCCTCTGCGTCTTCCATCCTAGCTTCCAGGGCCCTGGACCACAAGGTAACCTCAGCCACCTGCTTCCTCAAGGTGGCCACCTCAGTCTAAAGGTCAGCGATTGAGCCCTCAGCCGCTCAGACTTTCTCTGAGACTGTGCGAAGTTCAGTGCACAAAAGATTTACCTCATAAGACACAGTTTCTATCTGGTTCTCCAGGGCAACCCTATTGCCCTAAACGGCCTCCAACAGTTCCTGGTCCCCCCGGCCAGAGGCATGTCTCGTAGTGCGCTGCGATACGGGGGCAGGAGTCGTATAATGCTCCATAGTGTTCCCCTGAGCGGCCCCACCTGCTTATTCCTCCTCATGTGTACTGACAGACAGGGACCTGAAGGCGCACTCGCAAGCCTCACCAGCAGTAGTCCCAGAGGTCTCCTGCGTGCTCCACAGGGTAATATAGTGCAGCCAGCAGCTGTCCAGCGCGCCCCTCAGTTCAAGGACTCAGCCCGTAGGTGGCAAGCCAGGCTCAGGAGTCCAATACCGGCCAGGCCCTATCCATCGCAGTACAGATTCAGCAGGCCTCCTCCCTGGCCCTCGACAGGATCATCCGCTGCCTGGGCAACACTCCCCGACAGCAGAGAGGCCAGCCCAGCCTCAGGCAGCACAGGTGAAACAATAAAGTTGCATTTTTTTTAATGAAATGGTCAGGGGTTCAGCCCTACTGGCATACAGGCTGACACCCTTTGACCCCAATTTATTTCTATAATGTGTTTTTCCTGGGTGGCCGATGGCACTCCAGTGGAAAACACAGATTAAAAAAAAAATGTTTTTAGGGGGTCAGCTCCAAGTATATTTTTGGGGAAATGTGTGTCTGTCCCCCAGGGGAAAACACATTTAAAAAAACAAAAATGTTAGTAGGGGTTTGTAGACAGCCCTCTTCATCCGTTTGTCTGTTGTGTCATTCAAATTATTCTTCCACACAGTGCATTATGTGGCAAAGGGTGTGGCTACTTCTGCAGTTGGCTAACCACTGTGAGTGTCAGCACTGTGAATTTTCACAAGGAGCACAACTGCACACAAAGTTGCAGGGGCTACTTTGTGAACGTGTGCTTCTTGAGATCAAAGGTAGATTTTTGCCTTCAGAAATTATTTTAATACTGGCAATGGCCCAGCAGCTCCCAGAACAATAAAGTTTTGCATAAGCCATAACAAGACAAGCATTGACAAATAGGTCTAGCGATCACTACAAGCCTTTTGGCTTTGCAAATGGTTGTTTAGCAATCTGATTTGCTAATGGGGGGACTTACTGTCATACCAGATCCTAGTTTTTTTGCCCTGTCTGACTCAGATATGTTTTTTCAGTTGTCTTCCACCTAAAATTGCCTCTGCTGCATGTCATTGCCATAATAAATGAACAGTGGCTGGAGTGGGCTCACTCTTTGTACATTGAAGTATGCTGTGGTATTAGGTAGGTGGCAAGGTGAAGAAATACTTTGTTTGTCTTTTTTGTGTTTTTAGAGAAGCTGCATCGATAAGGTAAGTGCTTTTTAGCTCTTTTACCATTGCACGCATCTCACAGACACATACACCCATCAATGGAATTAGAACCATATTTCTGCCTTCTATGTAGGACAGTGTTTTAAAGGACGCTTTTAAACAGGTTTTAGACAGTCAAAAGAGATGGCATCTTGGTGGATGACTGCTGGCCAGGCCCTAACTCGGGTTATGGAGGACAGCTCCGAGTCAGGATCACATACTGAGACAACCTCTAAGGGAGAACAAAATGGAGCAGAATCTGGAAACCATTTTTCAGTCAGCAGAGTTCCATTCAATGTTCCGTCTTCCAGTAATTCTGAGCAACATGGTCCTGGCACCTGCGATGTCCCTTCGCAAGCATAATCTGTGAAGCAGAGAGACAGAAGCAGGGTAGACCAGTCCAGAGAGCAGACACGTGTGGCGGCAAGCACAGACAAGAGTGCTCTCTTATCAGCTGCCAATTTAGTGCAGCTTCAAATTCCCCCGTTCAGAGCAGACTCTGGATGTAAAGTCAATACAGCAACGTTTTTGCCTATTGACTATGTCCATCTCTTTTTAGATGTTGACTTATTTGAGGAAATTGTGTATCAAACAAATCTGCGTGCCAAACAGTTTGTGGGAGCATGGCGGAGCTCTTATGCCTCATTCTAGGGTACACCGTTGGACTAACAATTCACTTGCGAAGTTGAAGACATTTTTGGGCCTTAAGCTTGGAGATGATGCACAAACCAAGTGTACCGTTCTACTGGTTTACCCGCAAGGATTGGGTAACATCCAGCTTCGCAATGGTCTTGAGCAGAGATCGGTTTCTGCTATTGCAGCGTATGCTGCATTTCAATGATAATTCTGCTGTATTGCCCCGGGACCATCCAGACCATGACAGGTTGTCCAAAATTCCGACGTTACAAAACATTTGTCTGCCAGGTTCCAGAGATTTAAACTCCTGGAAAGAACATAGCCATTGAGGAGTCCTTGATTCTTTACAAAGGGCAGCTGCAGTTCAGGCAGTACATACAGAGCAAAAGAGCTTGTTATGGCATCAAAATGTACATGCTCTGTGAGAGCTCTACTGGTTATACATACAGCCTAAGAGTGTATACGGGGAAAGACTCCACTCTAAATCTTGTAGGTTGGCCTTCCATGCTATGAGTCATAGCAAAGACGGTATGGGAGCTTGCCAACCACTCCTTCATAAAGGGTATATCCTTTATGTGGACAACTTCTATACAGGAGTACAGTTGTTGTACAAAGCTGGCACTGTGGTATTCGGTCCAGTTCGTTGTCGCTGCAAAGGATTCCTGCAGGAGCTTGTTTGTAAGAAGCGACAAAATTTCCCAGAGTACTGTAATGCGCTCCAACAAACTACTCAGTCAAATTCTCCAAACCATGATGAGAGCACTTCCCCAGTCACGGATTAGGGTCAATTGGCCGAAGTTCACAAGCCCACCTTTATTACAACAAGTACATGAAAGGAGTGGATAAGAATGATCAGGTACCAATGACGAAAGGGCTGGGTTGCAGGCCTGGGGGAGGGGAGATACTAGGCGCCGGCGCGACGTAACCCTACAGTTAGTAACCAGTTTTGGGATGATAGGCGCTCTGCTATTGGGGATGTGGGTAGTTTTAAACCTACTAGGCAGGGATGCAGGGTGGGGGGATTTGTTATTGGGGGGAAGGGTGGGAAGGGTAATGCTGTTGTGTTTGATAGATATAGTTGCAGAACTATTGCCCAGCCTCTTTAGGATTGTCAAATATGTCTCCATGCTAGCAATATTGCATCAATTGCGCAAAGACTGGGAGAGAGAATACTCGGTTAGTGAGGCAGCGCCTCTGCGACATGATATTGTTTCATTTATTGATGTTCTAATAGTTAGCAATCTGCGGGTACTGACACACTATCAGGACAGAGACACGTTCACACTGCACCTTAGATATTCGATCTGGGATGTAGACCCACATTTAGTACGGAATTACCGGATCTAATGGCACACCACATATCAACACCTAAGCTACCATTCCTTTCGTGGAATGTAAATGGGCTGCAAGATAAGATAAAGCGAGGACTGGTGCTGCAATATCTAAAACGCAAGGCCCCAGCAGTCACGATGCTGCAAGAAACGCACTTAATGGGCTCCACATGCAAGGCGTTAGACCGATGGGGGTTCAAGCTCATAATACACTCAGAATTTACCTTGGGTTCCCGAGGGGTAGGAATCCTAGTCAGAAAACAGTTCCCCCTCATCGTCCACAACACTTCTAAAGACGAACAGGGCAGATTTGCCGCAGCCTCGATTCAATGGGAAGGCCGCCTACTCAACGTGGTAACGGCATATATCCCACCGGCCCTCCACACGTCAGCACTTCGGGACTTAGGCAGATTTCTACTTACACTGCCAGCAGGGGACCTAATACTGGGAGGTGACTTTAACATGACGATAAATGATGCTTTGGATCGTACACCCGCACGCCCCCAGCACCGCCCTAGCACACCCCTAACAGAATTTCTAGAAGCACATGGTCTATTGGTCGTGTGGCGATTCCAGAATCCGCACCAGAGACAATACACTTTCCACTCAGGGGCACATAATAGCCTTTCATGTATAGATTACATAATAACGGCCCTAGATAACATGGGAAGGATGGGGACGGCCACGCATCTGCCCAGGGGAATCTGACCACTCCCCACTGATGGCTGAAATTCGTGCACACGGCCCCACCCAGCGCCGCATGTACCCCATATTCCCCGGATTCCTACTTAACGCTAAGGTCAAGAAAGGCTTACTGACCGCCACAACGCAATACTTCCGAGAAAACGAGACATTGGTCACTTCCCCGTTAACCCTGTGGGAGGCATACAAACCAGTTATACGTGGGCAGGCCATCTCACTTATTGAAGGGCACAAAAGAGAAAAGAAAGTGGATATAGAAACCCTGGAACAAGAGCTACAGCTTTTGGAGTCCCAACATGCTAGAGACCCCTCAGACACTAACGCGCACGAGCTGCGCGTTAAAAGACAAGAATACCGAGAATACCTCTGGGCAGACGCTAAAACTCGTATGGGGGCAGTTCAACACAAGATATACGAAACAGGGGATAAAGCAGGCAAACTGCTTGCATGGTTAGACAAGAGGGAGCGGGCAAATAGATGGATAGCACAGATTCAATCGACAAATGGGGACACAACATCAGACCCACAGGAAATAGTGAATGCGTTAGCACGACACTATGAACGGATATATACATCCACAAATACAACTACAGCCCAGGAAGCACTTCATGACATCCGTATGCCCAGGCTCACGCCTGAAGAGGCGGATGAGCTTGAAGTAGACATTACGGTAGAGGAGATTAAGGTGGCCATCTCCAAGATACAGTCAGGCAAAGCTAGTGGCCCCAATGGTATCCCAATAGAATTATTCAAACGCACGGCAGAAACAATCGCCCCCTATATGTTGAGAATGTATGAGGCAAGCAGAGTCCAAGGAATGCTCCCCAGAGACCAGCGACTAGCCACTATAGTGGCCATCCACAAACCAGGCAAACCTGCAGGGGAGTGCACATCCTACCGGCAAATTTCACTGATTAATGCGGAGGCCAAGATCTTAGCCAAAATATTAGCGCTCCGACTGACACCTCATCTCACTAAATTGGTTCATCCGGACCAAATCGGGATTCATGCCTGGTAGAAACACGGCTCTGAATCTCAGACGCCTACATGGAGTCCTGGGTCGGAAACATACAATAAGGGAAGACGCAGCGATCCTATCACTTGACGCCAAAATGGCCTTTGACTCAGTGGAATGGACGTTCCTGTTTGTGGTCCTCCAACACCTAGGGTTCGGACCGAAATATTGCTCCTGGATACGCTTATTATATACTGACCCTATTGCACATGTAGTGACCAATGGGCACATATCGCGTGAGATCGCCCTGAACAGAGGAACACGGCAGGGCTGCCCGCTGTCACCCCTACTGTTCGCATTAGTCCTGGAGCCACTGGCGGCATGGATTAGATGGAGTCCAGTAATCAGAGGTTTAAAATGGAGGGAGGACTGTGAAGATCGGATCTCCCTCTATGCCGATGATGTCTTAATATATATAGCCTCACCCACACGGTCCTTACATGCCCTACTTAATATTTGTGAAGTATATGGGTCGGTGTCAGGATACGCATTCAACTGGGACAAATCAGTGCTCTACATTCTAAATGGCCCGTTCCCACGGCTACCCAGAGGGTGTTTGATCCAGATAACACACAGTTTCAAGTATCTCGGAATCAATGTAACGTCCAATCAGGACGAATTCCTAGCACTTAATTTGCAACCATCACTGCAGCGATTGAAGCGAGACATTAAACACTGGAGAGCGTTACCACCCGCCCTCCTGGGCATAGCAGCCTTCTTTAAAATGATGGCCCTGCCCAGATTTCTATATGCCCTACACAACACGCCCTATCGAGTTCCCGATACATATTTTAAGGCAGTGAATTCGGAGGTGACAGCCCTCCTTTGGGATGGCAAACCGGCAAGAGTGGCAGCAAATAAGCTAACCAGAAGCTGGTACGAGGGTGGAATAGCCCTACCAGACATCCGGGCATATTACTGGGTCTCACAGCTCACAGTCATTAATCAATGGGTCCATAGGCCCGACACGGATCCGGCCTACTGACTGGACAGAGTGACTCTGGGCGCAGGAGGGGTTCATAGGGCACTTTATAACACACGAAAGATACCTGCCCCAGTAGAGCCGACAGCACACACGATTCGTATCTGGCATACAGTAACAAGGCACCTAGGCTGGGCAAACAAACAAACGCAACACACTTCGCTATGGGATACAGGTAAACTGGGTACTCTGGGGAAGAGCAAAGGGTTCCTGAAGTGGGACCTGATAGGAATCTCCCGACTAGGGGACCTCTGGCAAGATGGTAAAGTGATCAGCTTTACCCACCTGCAGGAGCAATACAACATGGCTCCTGGAGAAAAGTTCCGATACATGTAGATTAAGCACGCGATAGATGCAGCCCTCCCACCAGCAGCAACACTCCCTGAATCATCCCCCTTAGAGGAACGATTACTAACCGACTACTTAGAGAAAAAAGCAACATCACTCACTTATAAGAAAATAATCAATAATCAGGTGGACCACCTTGCCCGACTTAGGACACGTTGGCAGACAGAGGTCGGAGATATGGAAGACACTGACTGGCAGGACGTGACAGCATCTCCTAGAGAGGTAGCAATCTCCTCTAGACTACGGCTGGTGCAGCTGAAAATACTACACCGGGTCTATTACACACGGGTAACATTGCATAAAATCGGGAAAACCCCAGTCCCATACTGCCTCCGTCTATGTGGGGAACTAGGTACATTCTACCACACCTTATGGGACTGCACCCTAATTACACCCTACTGGGAAGCAGTGATGAGCACCATCACTGCGGTCAGTGAGAAGTCAGTCCCGCGCGACCCTAAGTGCTGCCTCCTAAACGTGTGGGAACCAACAGACCTTAACCACGCTGAACGTCAGTGGGCAATGACCGGAATGATGTTAGCCAAACGGAATATAGCGCGGAAGTGGGGGTCAGTACACGTCCCAACAATACTTGAATGGTGCAGAGACATGGATATGACCATGGTGGCCGAGAAGGCTACCTTCATACATAGAGGCTGCCCTAAGAAGTGGGGGAAAGTATGGGGAAAATGGAATATATACAGAGGGAATGTATGTGCACCCCCGATAGTAGACGAGAGCTCAGATGAAGAAGTATAATGCTAATAAAGATCTGTAGAGAATTAGGTGCAACAGTGAACAATGTCAAATGATAGAATGTTTACACTGTTAAGTCAATCATATGGAATGTATACGCAGATTGTGAATTCATGTTAATAAACTGTTTAATAAAAAAGAATGATCAGGTACAACGCAAGTCGTAATACTCGCACACGGTATAAGAAGCTGTTTACTAAAGCATACAAAAAGAGATGGATTGAATGCGTGAATTAATCTCAGCCACTGGTAATTACTCGGGGCTGCATCCCAGTCCATCGTTATTATGCACACTATGCACCTCAGTCTGGACCCAGCTATATACAAATCAGTCTTGACCCCGCTCCAATGGGAACAGTCCAGCCCCAACTTCCAAGCCAGGTCCTCGCTGAACCAAAACAGAAGCAACCCAGGACTGGTTTCGCCCAGATTATTGGCTCATCAGTCAGGTATAGCTTGGTTCCAGTGACACAGTGTGTACGTGACCCACATCTGGGCATACCCGTGCCACTTGGGGTGACTTCATGAAGCAGAATGGTGATGGATAGAATGCTTGAATTAACTCCAGTCACTGGTAATTACTCTGGGCCATATCGATGGATTGGGATGTGGTGCAAGCGATTGCCAGTGGCCGAGATTAATTTAAGAATTCCATCCATCATCTTGTTGTTTATGCATAGGAAGCTGCTTACCAACCTGATCCAATTGACAACATACAAACCATATGCTGTTTACCGCAAGGCCACCACAAAAAGACAGATGCCCATCCTTGACTTTCAGTTGACCATCATTGAAAGTTTTACTGCTGAAGAAGCAGTAGCCTCGACTTCATCTGCTGTTGAGGATGTACCAAGCCGCATTTTGTCATTGCAGAGTCTACGCTAAGCAAGGAAAGAGGCTGGAGACTCGCTGTCCATCTCAGCAAGGCCTATGTTTTTCAACTTGCTTTACATAGTATCATACAAAAGTGAAGTACTGGGAAATTAACTGAGGTGTCCTAGTATAAACCTTTCAGTGGCTGTGCATGGATATATACCTTCCAAGGCCCACTATTTCACTAGACAAGCAGATTTTTAAATTGTTTCCTCTAGCTGACAAATCTTTGACTTGCTTATGGGCTGCTTGACACCTTTATCTGCCATCAGAATGAGATAGATATTCTGTTTGCCATATGACAAGTGCATTACAGTCACCCCACTGCACATAATGGTGAACGGAACATAGGCCACGATGTCACAGAATACCATAAGCAGCAACACCTGAAGCCTTTAGTAGTTTTTGAAGTGCTCTTTAGGGGACTTAGGACAGTTTTCCCCAGCATGTTTACCTTAGTTTCAAAGGTAGATATGCTCACTCCATTTAGGGAGTCAAAGCCTCGAGGCATCCTTGGACAACCCCTTCAACTCACATCCACAAACTGGAAAGAGTTGGGTTTAGCACAGTGTGTGCGCTAAAGGCGTAGAAAATAAACATCTTCTAGAGCTTCCAGGAGATGCCACGAAGGCGTTAGTAACGGTTCACTTGGCAAGTATTTGGGATTAGTCAGGATTTTGAAGAGGGGAGAGACATGAACAGGTAGAAAGAGCTTAGGGCTAATTGTGTTTTCACAGGGATATCACATAGGTAGAATGTAGTCAAGGTAGTAGAGATACATATGCTGTACCTTAATCTTTACCAAAGCACTCAACCCCATCAGCACCTCAACTACTCCCTCACTCAACTAAGCAGATAACTCCAAACCATACAAAATGCAGCAGCCAGGCTCCCCCTCCCACCACACACACACCCTGCACCTCAAAGAGCTTCACTGGCTTCCCATCCACAGCTCTCTTGAAACTCCCGACACACACATCCAAAGTCTTACACAACACTGGCCTAGCAAACCTCAAAGCCGCCTCAGATTCCAGAAACCTCCCAGACACCTCTATTAAGCTGCACTGCATCTTGCACACATTCCACACATACGCAGCACCACAACAGGTAGTAATGACTTATCTTACCTTGCTCCGAAAGCCTGGAATGACTTGCCCTTACACATCTGCGCTGTATCTAAAATTCTTGCATTACGCACAAACCTGAAGACTTGGCTCTTCAACTAGGTGAGTCCATGGATCAGCCCTGACTGCTCCTGGGTCAGCAGCTGGATACCCTCCCGGGTGATAGCATGCTTTACAGATACACATAACATTACAGAGAACTCTGCATCCAACAGTACACAAGCCATATTTGTGTCCTGCTTGCCATGTTCAGCCGCCGTTGTTGTGTATAGGCTTGCGTGAGGTGCGTTTGTGTGCTAGTTGGTTAATGACTGGGTGAGGTGGGTTGACTGGGAATGTCGTCCTGTGGCGTATGAAAGTGAAGGGCTCTTGAATGGCAGCTGTGAGAAATTGGGCTGTTGGCTGACTGGGGTGTGAGCCCTGGTCAAGCAGCAAAAAGGGTGAGGCACAAGCCAACCCTAAATTAACCTGTGATCAACCCTCTGGTAGCTTGGCACAAAGAAGTCAGGCTTAACTCCGAGGCAATGTGTAGAGTATTTGTGAAACACTTCAAACAGTAATCAAGTGAAAACACCACAAAAAGGATCCCAAACCAAGTTAGAAAAATAGAACTGTCGTTAATAAGTTGAACAAGACCAAAATGACAAAAATCTAATTGGTAGAACCGGAGACATTCAATTTGAAAGATTTTAGTGTAAATAGCGCCTAAGAGCAAAATGGTACCAACTGTGGATATCAAATCGTGCCAGACCGGGACAAAGTCACAAGTCCAGACCGACCACGATGAAGCGCGGGCCAGCTACAGGGACCCAGTAAGGCCCACTGAACACAGAACCTTAAATCTAGGGGTGGGCTGAACTGCCGGAGTTAGATTCAGTTGAATGCCACTCAAATACATAAAAATTCTGAGACAGGGTGGAGTGGGCATTTGGTGCCATTTTCTCAGTGCAAAATGCACCCTCACATCCAAAAATGGATGCGAGGATGCATTTTGAGCTAAGAAATAGCGCAGCCAAATATTTAATGCACTGCAGTGTATACCCCCTCTGAATCCATACATACTCTGCAGTAGTCACTGCAGAGCATGTAAGTGCGCTGAGGGGTATGCACTGCAGTGGTTTCTAAACCGGGCAGGAAGAGGGAGCAGTCCCTCTATGTCTAAAAACCACTGCAGATTAAACTTTAATCTGCAGTGGTTTTTAAACATAGAGGACTGCTCCCTCTTTCTGCCCTGTTTGGAAATCACAGCAGTGCATATCCCTTGGTGCCCTTACATACATTACTCTGCAGTAATAACTGCAGGGTAAGGACACCGTGGGGTGTGCACTGCAATGCATGCATTCCCCTCCGCGCCCTTACATACTCTGCAGTAATCACTAGAGAGGGCGCCGAGGGGTATGCTATGCACTGCAGTGCAGTAAGTGGTTTCGAAACAGCGCTGGAAGAGGGAGCAGAACCCCCTATGTTTAAACATTGCAGATTAAACATAGCGGGACTGCTCCCTTTTCCAGCCCTGTTTAGAAACCAACCTCTTCAAAATTATTCCGCTGGCGGAACGGCTGAGTTTATCAGTAATTCCGCATTACAAAAGTAATGCGGAATTACAAAATTCCCCCAATGCCGCAAGCGAAATAAAAAATTCTGCCCAGACTTCTTAAATCCTTGTTTGCGGCGCATTTGAGGATCCGAGTCAAAGATGCGTTGCGCAGCCAAAGCAATGCATTGGTTCAGCAATGAGGCGAGGCAGCGATCCGAGAGCCTGCGTTGTAGTCGAGGAACCCGCCGACAGGGCTTGCAATGCAAAGTCCGGCGTAAAGTATGTTTTGCGCGAAGCCGGGGTGATGTGTTGGTTTCAGTGAGCTGCAAGACTGCGATGTGAAGTCAGGTGTCGTTGTCAAGGCTGCCGTCTATGAGAGATGCAAGGGCCTGTGCCGAAGATGCAACGCGCAGCGGCGGTTCCGAACGCAAAGTGGGTATTTGCCGTGAGTCCTTCCACGCAGCAGCAGAGATGCGTTGGTTCTGCCAGAGGTTGCACCACATAGCCGAGGAGCTGCGTCGGTTCCGCTGAATCCACAGAGGCCGGCAGAGCACCTTAAGCCCACTTCCAAGGGTCCAGGAGTGGGGTGGCACCACTTGGCAGGGTAGACTCACAGACCGCAGAGTCCAGGTGCAAGGAAGCCTGTTATGTCCCTGGGGCTTCAGATCAAGAGGCCAGCTAACTAGCTCTTGGAGTCACTCTGGTTTAAGAGTTGCAGGTCCAGTCCTTCTCACCCAGGCAGCAGGGCAGCCGTTCCTTTAGAGCAGCAGTACAACAGAGTGGCAGCACTTTTTCCTGGAAGAGTATCCACAGGTCCAGAAGTGTACTGAAGGGGTGGTGTCTGAGGTCCAGTATATATACCAAGTTGTGCCTTTGAAGTGGAATAGGCTTCTAGAGTCATGCCTTTGAAATGCACAGGTTTTCTTCCTTCCAGGCCCTGGCTCCAGACTAACTGCAGGGCTATGCACCCCTTTGTGTGGAGAAGGACACAGCCTATTCAAGTGTAAGTGGGGCTTGGCCCAGCTCTTCCTTCCCATCCTGCCAATGATGGCCCATCCAGTCACACCTAAGCTCCCATTGTGTGTGGCTGTCTAGGAGGAGTACACAAAGCCCAACTGTCACCCATACCAAGCCATGTGACCCAGAGACAGGCTGCAGGCACCAAATGGCTAAGGCAAGAAAATACCAACTTTCTAAAAGTGGCATTTTCAGAATTGTATTTTAAAATCTGACTTCACCATAAGATCTTAAATTACAATTCCAGCGACACCAAACATAAAGGTGTTACCTCTTCCTATTTGGAAATTACACGTATAAAATGTAATAAGGTAATTCCAATGTTATCCTATGCGACAGGTGGTCCTTGCAATAGTTTTTCACTACAAGGACATGTAAAACTTAGAAGTACATGACCAACTTTTTAAATACACTGCACCCTACCTTTGGGGCTGTCCAGGGCCTACCTTAAGGGTGAGGTATATGCATTAGAGAAAAAAGGTTGCAGCCTGGCAAAAAGGTTTATTTTGCCAGGTCAAAATGGCAGTTGAAACCTGCTCACACAGGCTCCGCAATGGCAGGCCTGAAACATGTTTAGAGTGTTACTTAAGTAGGTGGCACAATCAGCTGCAAGTTCACTAGCAGCATTTAATTTACAGGCCCTAGGCACAGGTATTACCACTTTACTAGGGACTTACAAGTAAATTAAAAGATGCCAATTGGGTATAAGCCAATGTTACCATGTTTTGGGGAAGGAGCACATTCACTTTAGCACTGGCTAGCAGTGGCAAAGTGTGCAGAGTCCTATGGCCAGCAAAAACAAAGTCAGCTAAAACAGGAGGTCTGAAGGCAAAAAGTTAGGGTAAAACCACAGAAAGGATGCCCGGTCTAACAGGGGTAGTATGTTGATGTGAGTACACGGATGTGTTGGATTGGGCCCTGTGCTAGCAGTATGAAAGTCATGTGTGTAATACATAAATGGCGTGCGAATGACCCATAAAGCAGTTGGTGCCTCTACATGGCTTTATGGCTCACCTTCAGTAGTCTTGGTTTCAACAGTCAAATACTGTGGTTAGTATTTTTTCTTTGAAGCTAGCAATTCTGGAGGTGCCAAAACCAACCAGTGTAAGTGGTGGGTTAACTTCAAAAGTTTAGTAAGAACTGCTCAATTTTTCACAAACTAAACACCCAGAGATGTCCAGGGTGATGTAACCTGCATTTATCCCAATCACTTTCCCACAATAACCTGCAAAACTTGAAAGTGCATAAATGGCAAAGATTGCTCATTTATTTATATTTTGTTTTGGAAAATTCTGGATTCTGTTGAGATCCACAAACTGACACCCACCCAGCGTTCCCAAGTATCTTCACATAAAAATGGAACCCGATTTTTGTGAGTGGCCCTAGCGCCCATGATTGGTAATGGCACAAAACACAAAATGGGCCCATCACATTTTTCTGCTGAAAACCACCCTGTTCTCGCAATGTGGGTAGCTGTGGATTTTGGAGCTCATCTGTGCGGCCACCCGGGAAACCTAGCAAACCCACACATTTCTGAAAACTAGGCAACCAGGGGAGTCCAGAGGTGAATGCCCTGCATGGCTCTCAGTAGGTAATTTTACCAAGAAGCCATTGCAGACCTCAAACTTTGGCTAAAAACATGACTTTTCCTCACATCTCTGTGATAGAAAGTTCTGGAATCTGCGGGAAGCCGCACATTTTATACCACCTAGTGTTCCCACATATCTTTCGATAAGAACGGTACCCTACTTCTGTAGGTGAGCCAAGAGACCGTGCCATAAAAGGCCCGTAAGCACTACTTGGAGAGATCAGCAATGCAGGTAGCTGCAGTATTTGGGACCAAACACATATTTTTTGAACAGCAGCTACCCTTGGGAAGGCTGCCCAAGAACCAACCATACAAGTGCCAGGCAATGTATAAGCTTCTGCTCATTTCACATTTGTGGGACTCTCGCCCACTCATCTTTTTCATATTCTCAGTACCCATTAGCTTCTGTCTGGCACGAAGAGAGCAAAGGTCCATCACCCACCTGAGAGCCAAAGGAAGCATCTGAGTCACACTTGGGGGCACCCTAAGTCTATCAGACTGTGCAGAACATCAGCAACTAACTGACTGGCTAGCTTGATAGTCTGACTCAGTGCTTGAGAAGGCCCAAGTACTTATTTGCCCTTGTGAACCTACAGCCCAGTATGCCAATTAGAGATTAAAGCCCCCTCCAAAATAACCACCACCCCCTTTGGCAAGAACGGTCATTCCTAGACTATGAACCATTTCCCTGGTGCCAGCATCTTGGAGTCATGAGCTATCCATCTTATACACTCTAGAAACACCCTGGGACAAGTGCATCTCTCTCCTTATCACATTTCTATTGTAAAAATGAAATATTACGGAGTACAAGGATACAAATTTTTTATGAAGATTTTCCACAGGTTTCATGGACTGTATTGCATCTGTTGTAACATAGTAGTGATTTCGACGATCAATTTGGTCATCCCAAAAAAGACAATAACAGGTAACAGTTTGGTGGGCAGAGTGAGTAGTCATATTCCCTCTCACATCATATTAGTGTATTGTTTCCCAAGTGAAGACCACAATCCACAGATTGTCATCAGAGATGGTCTAACCTCTAACCGCACAGTAGGAGGCATAATTGTTAGTGTGAGGATCGTTAAAATCCCACTACCTAGGAGAGAAGATCGCGAGCTCTATAGCTTGTGAGCATAGGATTACGAACAGCACAATAATTCCAATTACTGTAATGATTGCAAATGGTATAAAGTGGGGTGCGACTGTATATATTTTGTGTTTATTGCCTCATTACATTTCTTACTGTTCACTTTACTTTACTGTGCATTGACGTGCTAAGGCTGTTTGCCACCCCACTCCCCCACCAACTTTTCCCACCCACCACATAGCGCTGAGCCCTTATTTAATATTTTGGGAAGTTCGGGCTTAAGCCTTGATAACTTTTTCCCAAAAAAGATATCCAGACAATTGTGTGTCCTTACCCCCACCCCCACATATTAGGGAGTCTAAAAGGTACCCAGGGCTTGTGGATTACCCTGGAGGGAACTAAGAAAGTAGCCAAAATACAGTAAACATTTTTTAATGTTCTGTATAAGAAAATATGTGTTTTTCTATGAATGGCATCAACAAAATGTCTGCTGGGCTAAGATTGCCTTCTTCATCGCTTTTAAGAATCGGCTGAGTTCGAAAAAAGTAAGTTCTTTTAATGACCGTTTTTACAATAGTGCAACAGGCGGTAGTCAATATTTCCTGTTTTTGTGGTTACCATCTACTTGTAGTTTTTGGGAGACAGAGGTGAGATTCTAATGGATGAACCAGAAAGCTGAATATTTCTCACAAGTTGATAAAATTATGAAGGAGTCATCTGGGTAGATCGACCATGGTTTTCCTAAATAAACTAATTGTTGAAATAAAAAAATAATGAAAATAAAACAAACCAGAAATTGGCGCCAATTTTTGTAACTGAATTTTTTATACTGATGGCCGATCAACATAGGTACTGTACCTTTACCTCCACAAGACTCTTCTGTTCACAGGTATGTATGTGTGTATATATATATATATATATATATATATATATATATATATATATATATATATATATATATATATATATATATATATATATATATTGTTTAAAAACATGTGAAATCCATAACTATCAACCAAGCATCAGCTTATAATTGATTTTTCTATTGTGTACTGACCATGCATCAATTCATAAGGTAAAAACTTATGAATAAAAAGCAGGTATGAAGGAAACCTATGCATTTTTTTTTTCAAAACATATTTTATTAGTATTTGTAGCCACATTTGACCCATAGGGCCCATTATACATGAGTATGTAGGTAGAATACACAAACATGGCATAGTTTCTGTAGCGGATGCATCAATAACTAAACAGTTTTAAACATTAATGCTAACATAGGCCATAGCCCTTTCTCATCCCCCTGCAAGTTCCCAGTGACATCTGATTATCGTCATGTATACACAGTATAATTAATATTGGATAGCTATACCTCTGTTAGGGTGTGTCATGTGTGTCTAGTGGTAGGGGGTAGCAGAATACCTCAGTAATCTGCCAAGCGCTGCCATATCTTGGCATGTTTTTGTGGACACCCTCGAGCAATGAATACTGGGCGTTCTAGGCCCATGCAGAAATCTAGTCCTTGCTTCCATACTCCTATTGGCGGCAAGGTAGGTGCTTTCCAGTGGCGGGCTATGTCTCTCTTAGCTATGGTGAGGCCCAGGAAAAGAAGGTGGCATTTATATTTATTGCCCCCGATTTCATTGGTAATATGTAGGAGAGTTAATTTGGGGGATGTGGGGAGATCCCAACCCAGAGCCTCAAATAAGCATGAAAGTACTCTCTGCCAAAACCTGGCTAACACACCACATGACCAAACTGTGTGTAGGAATGTACCATCCGCAGCATTACAGCGCAGGCAGGTAGGAAAGGGCACCAGGTCGGACCGCCATAGTTTATATTGTGTGAAATATGCCCTGTGTAAGAATTTAAATTGGATAAGGCGTAGGTGGGATAAAATGGCCGCGCTGCGGGAGGATTCTAGAGCCTCATTCCAGTCATCGTCTTCTGGTGGGCCAATTTCCATGTGCCATGTCTCCCAGAGGCCAGTCAATGAGTTGTGACTGTTTGTGACGAGGGCTTGATAAATTTTGGTGATTTTGTGGTCTCCCAGCTCGCTCATGAGTAGTTTGCCTTCCAGGGGATCGAATTCAGGGAGTATCTTCAGATCTTTGATATATGGGGCCAGGACGTGTCTGAACTGCAAGTATTTGTAGAATTGCGTATGTGGCATATGGAATTCAGTTAGCAGTTCTTGAAAGGATTGGAGTGTCGTCCCGCGCATGACTGTCCCTAAAGTGGATATACCTATGTCGTCCCAGTTCCGAAATCCTTGTAATGTGGCCATCTGAGGAAGAAAGCCGCCACACCACAGTGGGATCTCCTGTGTTAGTCTACCCCACCATCCCATCCGTTTCAGTGATTGTTTCCATACCCGGAAAACCACTCCCGTTGCGGGTGGCAATGCCCGGATCCCCGACACTCTATATAGGTATGTGTGTACAGGGGTGTGCCCCATTAGCCGGCGTTCAACTGCATATGCTGGATCGCCTCCATCGCCGTACCACCATTCATTTAGTATTTGCAGGTGCGCCGCCGCATGATACGACTGTTTGTCTGCTGCTACGATGCCGTTGCAATATGTAGACTGATAACACGTGCCTAACGCCACTCGGCTGGTGCCCCCTTCCCATATGAACTGAATTAATATGGCGTTTATTTGCCGAAACCATGCAGCCGAAATCAGGTATGAGGGATTTTGCAGCTGATATAGCAGACGAGGCAAAGACACCATCTTAAAGATGGCCGATCGGCCGAAAAGGTTAAGGAGTAGATGGGACCAAGATTTCACATCTGCCTGCATTTGTTCCATCAATGGAGCCAAATTGTGCTGCCATGCCGCAAGCTGTGAGGCAGTCAGAAAGACGCCCAGGTATTGCATGCCATCGGTGGCTATTTTAAGTCCCTTCCCCCATGCACCCACTACCTGCGTGCCCAACAGCGGCCAAAGGACTGACTTGGTCGTGTTTATATGACGTCCAGAAGTCTCTCCAAACACCTCCATTATGCGGAGGAGCCGGGGGCCGGATTTGTGGGGATCGGTTATGAAGAATAAAACATCTAAAAGTCTTTGAGCAGCACAGAGGGGGGCAGACCACAAGCCCCAGGAAGGAAAGCAGCCACCGCCTGAACCACGCCCGGAGGTGCCAGTTCAAAAGTCGGCAGGCCTCCCGCATCACAGGACGTGCCCGGGCCAAGAGCGGGCCCGTCTTCGCCCAGAGGAGGCTGGGCTGTGCCCTCCCTATTTGAGGCCTGAATTGATTTATCCTGTACATCTACGCAGACCTCATTCACCGGATTAAAGGTACTTGTTTGAAATTACATTCTTAGGCAAATGGGCAAACGAAAGGCACCGGGGACTGGCATTTCAATCCATACTACCATCGCAATTGACACTATGCTCGCTAAAGCAGTCGGGCGATCTCAGACGTAATAGTACTGGTTGAGCGCACTCTTCATAGACCTAGGACACCTTCACAAGCATTCTGCAAATGAGGCAGATCCCATATCTCTCGCTGTAGGTTGCCCTGCTTCACCCTCCCCACTCTTACATGATACACCACTGTTAAACACTGGGTCCTTTGACGCCGCATCCTCTACTGACCCTGCATGCTTAAATTCATCTAAGAAACTCCTGTACAAATCAGCCCTTGAAAAAAAAGAGGCTACCTGCGACGGTCACTAGAGGGGTTACTGCAGTGGGCGTGTCCAAAAAACAGTCACTGAGAAGCCTAGAGCAGAGTTGGCCCTCACATTGGCTCAATCCACATTCTGTATCCCAGAGGGACTCTGTACTGAAGAACGGGATATCATGATCTCCTTACTTAGCTCGATACTCAACCAAAAACTCCATCCAATTAATAAACGGCTGGAATCAATTGAGTGATCACTAGCCAATGATCATGATTCAAATAAAACATCCAACAGCGGGTCCAACACAGGTCCTAACTTGATACCAAGTTATTCAGATCTCAAACAAGACTGGACCGGGGTCCTGACACAACAGATAAGCCTCACAGGGAGCCTACTCTCATTAATGATCCCCCTCTCAGAAAGAACTTGGCTTTACTATCTGCTGACCCCAGAACCACCAAGCCAGCTAAAGAATCGGCATTCATGAAACCCAGTTGTACCGGTCCTCCTGAAGGACCTAAGGAAGTGACTATTTCCCTCAATGATACATTTAACCTTCCCTCAGCAGCCTGTCCTTTCGTCTTGATACTGGCTGGTGTTCCTCCATTGAAGACAGGTTCAGTCAAGACTTGGCCACAGCTAATGAATAAAACTTTACACTGGCTAAACAAACAAAAATACTTCAATATAGAGAACGCAGGGGAAATTATTATGCTAAGAAGAGTTGGGTGGGTGGGGCAGGGGATAAATGACATTCCGGGAGGATTGTATTGTGGTAAATTTCAGAGATCCAATGTATGTACGTAACATCTTAAAACGTGGAGAATCATTGCCACACACTACCTCTCAGATTGTGCCATTACCCCTTGGCTACTTCTATAAGCCAGTAAAACCCCCGATCTCTCGCAATTTCACTAATTGGGACACACCCTCTGTTAGATTTGGGGGTCTCTAGTTGGCAGAGGTAGGTACCTTTGTCCAAATAGGGACCCTTGCGTCTAGTCAGGGTAAGGGGGTACACTCCTAAAATAACCCCTGCTCACCCCCTTGGTAGTTTGGCACGAGCAGACAGGCTTATCTCAGAGGCAGTGTGTAAAGCATTTGTGAACACATACAGTAATCCAGTGACAACACTACAGATGGACACCACACCAGATGTATATTAAAAATAAGTATCTTTTATATAGATTCAACACAAGACCACAAACGACAAAAATCCACAATACTGTACTTCAAAAATGGTAGAAATAGCTTAGTTCTCTTAAGATGGTAAATGCGACACTTTGAGTTCAATGTACCTTAGGATGCGTAACGCTATACAACGAAAGTGTTGCAGGGAAGGTGATGCGTCGGTTCCTTACACGCAAGAACGGTGATGCGTCGGGTCCCTACTGATGCGTAGGGGATGCGTCGGTTCTTCTCTGCGAGGGGAGGTGATGCGTCGGTTTCTTACTGCGCTTTCGTGGCGATGCGACCAGCAACGCCGTGATGCGATGAAGATCCGGTGCAATGAACAAAGGTGGCGTCTTCTTCTTGATGCGACACGATGCGTGCACGCCCGACGGCCGTGCGGCGACTCAGCGATTCTTCTGAGCCGCGACAGGCCCTGCGACACGCTTCCCGGTGATGCGGCGGCGTCTGATATGACGTCGGTCCTCTTCTCCGGCGATGCGAGGCGCTTCGGCAACGATGCGACAGCGACACTCTTCTCCGTTGATGCGGCGGCGTCTGATGCAACGTCGATCCTCTTCTTCGGCGATGCGAGGCGCTTCGGCGGCGACGCTTCTTCTTCGTGAGTTGCGCTTCCAGCTCCTTGCGACACGCAGTCCCTCAGAAAGTCCAGCTCAGCAGCAGGCACTTTACAGAAAGACTCTTGGGGAGCTGGTTGGTGAAGTCTGTTGTCCCTGAGACTTCAGCAGGAGGCAAGCTCTTCTCTCAAGCCCTTGGAGATCTTTTACAAGTTGATGAAAGTACACACAAAGTTCCTTTCTCCTTTCTTTGGCAGTCAGGCAACCACTGCAGGCCAATCCCCCAAACAGCACTCAGCTTAGGGATAGTCTCTTCCTCAAGTTTCTCTGGTTCCTTTCCTCAGCAAAGGTTTCTTCTTGTTTCCCAAAGTGATCTAAAGTTCTGGGGTTTGGGTCCCCTCTTTTATACACATATTCTCTTTGTTCTCTGAAGGCAGAGAGGCCTTTGCCTAGTCCAAACCAGTTCTGGTCAGTCCTGGAGCACTTTGTTGACAAGACTCCTTCTTCCTTTCACAGAGTAGGCCAGGGACATCAGACACACCACAGGAGGTGGAGCCAGCATTGTTGAGGGAAGGCACAGCCCTCTTCAGGTCCCAGGTGCAACTCCTCCCACCTATCTCCATGCAGATCTCTCTATTCAGCCCTGTGCTGACTCACCCTGTCTCCTGGAGTCCCCCAGCCCTTGTCACTCACAAACCCAGACAAGGAATACACAACCTAGCAGAGGCAGGCTTGGATAGTTAGGCAAGAAAATACCTACTTTCTAAAAGTGGTATTTTCAAACACAGAAGGTTAAAACCAACTTCACTAAACGATGTATTTTATCATTCTGAGTTCAGGCATACTAAATTCGTTTTTCTACCATGTTCCCTGGGTCAGTTAGGATTATAAGCTGTAATAATCAAACTGCCCATTCTGGCCTATGGGGGAACAGGTAGCCTTGTAATAGTGAAAAACGAAAATGGCTATAATTCACTATTAGGACATGCCACACACACCAGGGCATGTCCTACCTTATCCTTACAATGCACCCTGCCCTTGGGCCTACCATAGGGGTGACTAATATGCAGAAAAGGGAAGGTTTAGGGACTGGCAAGTGGGTGCACTTGCCCAGTCAACATGGCAGTACCAGACTGCACACAGGCTCTGCAATGGCAGACTTGAGACACACTTTTACAGGCTGCTTCTGTGGGTGGCACAACCAGTGCTGCAAGCCCACCAGCAGCATTTGGTTTACAAGCCCTGGGCACACTCAGTGCACTGTACTAGGGTCTGACAAGTAAACCAAACCAACCAATCATGGAATCACTAATCCATACATCAATTTACCATAGGGAGCACTTGCACTGTGGCACTGAATAGCAGTGGCACAGTGCCCAAAGCATCTATAACCAGCAAAAACACATGAGGCAACAGCAAAAAATGGAAGGGAGACCCACGCCAACAGTGCCAGGTCTAACACGTGTCCCCTCCAGCTGAAATGTGGGGAGAACTACCCTACCTCCTGGGAGTTCTCTTCACTAAGGCAGAAAAATCTGGACAGACCATCAGCATTGGCGTGCTCTGTACCAGGGTGGTGTTCCAATGTGAAGTCCATACCCTGTAGGGAAATGGACCACCTCAACAGCTTTGGATTCTCACCCCTCATTTGCATCAACCATCTGAGGGGCCGGTGGTCTGTCTGAACCCGGAAGTGAGTCCCAAACAGGTATGGTCTCAGCTTCTTCAGCGCCCAGACCACAGCAAATGCCTCACGCTCAATCGCACTCCACCTCTGTTCCTGTGGAAGTAACCTCCTACTGATGAAGGCTACGGGTTGATCTAGGCCCTCCTCATTTATCTGTGACAAAACAGCCCCCACACCATGCTCTGAAGCGTCTGTTTGAACGATAAACTCTCTTGAGAAGTTGGGTGCCAGGAGCACGGGCGCCGTGCACATGGCAGTTTTCAGGGCCTCAAAAGCTTTCTGACAGGTGTCAGTCCAAATCACTTTCTTGGGCTGCTTCCTGGAAGTCAGCTCTGTCAAGGGTGCAACGATGCTGCCATACCCCTTGACAAACCTCCTGTAATACCCAGTGAGTCCTAAAAGGCTCTCACCTATGTCTGGGTCTTGGGGGCTCCCAAGCCAGGATGGTCTCAATCTTGGGCTGTAGGGGCGCCACCTGGCCGCTCCCAACCTGGTGTCCCAAGTACACCACGGAACCCTGCCCGATCTGACACTTACTCGCCTTGATCGTGAGGCCTGCCCTCCGCAGCGCCATCAACACTTCCCAGAGGTGGCGCAGATGTTCTTCCCAATGGTGCTGAACACTGCAATGTCATCCAGGTAGGCGGCACTGAACTCTTCCAGTCCAGCCAACACCTGGTTGACCAACCTCTGAAAGGTGGCAGGGGCATTCTTCATCCCAAAGGGCATAACCCGGAACTGGTAGTGCCCATCTGGTGTGGAGAATGCTGACCTCTCTCTTACCCCATCAGTCAAGGCGATCTGCCAGTACCCAGACGTTAAGTCAAACGTGCTGAGGTACCGTGCAGCCCCTAACCGATCGATGAGCTCATCAGCTCTGGGGATGGGGTGCGCGTCAGTCCTCGTGACTGAATTGAGCCCTTGGTAGTCCACACAGAACCGGAGTTCTGGTTTGGCACCCGGTGCGGCAGCCTTTGGGACCAAGACCACTGGGCTGGCCCAAGGACTGTTAGAGGACTCAATCACCCCTAACGCAAGCGTCTTGGAGACCTCCTCCTTGATGCAAGCTCTCACCCAGTCAGTTACCCTGTAAGTTTTGTGCTTAACAGGAGGACTGTCTCCAGTGTCCACATCATGGATGCACCAATCAGTGACACTGGGAATCAGGGAGAACAGATCAGAAAACTGTCCCAGCAACTGGTGACAGTCATTCTGTTGCTCAGGGCAGGGTGGAAGAGAGGTTCACACCATCCACTGACCCATCTCGCTCTGTCGCCGACAGGAGGTCAGGAAGAGGCTCAGTCTCCTCCTCCATTCCAGCATCTGTCGCTAAGAGCATGCCCACTTCGGACCTCTCCAAGTGGGGCTTCAGGCGGTTGACATGCAGGACCCGCAAGGGGTTCCTGGGAGACCGCAAGTCCACCAAGTAGGTAACAGGACTCTTGCGCTCCACCACCTCAAATGGTCCGGTCCACTTATCCTGGAGCGCACAAGGCTCCACTGGGGCCATGACCCACACTTTCTGACCAGGCTGAAGCTCTACCAGAGTGGCATTCTGGTCGTACCACAGCTTCATCTCCTCCTGGCTGGCTTCCAGATTCGCCTCAGCGAGTTGCCTGAAACGCCTAGTCTGGTTCCTGAAGGTCAGCATGTAGCTATATACACCCTGGGTAGGTTTCCTGGGAGATTGCTCCCAGCCTTCCTTGACCAAACTCAGAGGTCCTCTCACTGGGTGACCATAGAGAAGCTCAAAGGGACTGAACCCTAGAGATTTCTGTGGCACCTCACGGTATGCAAAGAGCAGGCATGGTAAGAGGACGTCCCACTTACGCCTAATAGGTTCCTCAAGACCCATAATCATGCCTTTCAGGGTCCGGTTGAATCTCTCAACCAACCCATTTCCTTGGGGGTGGTAAGGAGTGGTGAACTTGTAAGTTACCCCACACTCCTGCCACAGGGACTTCATATACTTGGAAATGATGTTTGTACCTCGGTCAGACACTACCTCTCTAGGGAATCCCACTCGGGAGAAAATTCCCATCAGTGCCCGTCCCACCACGGGGGCCGTCACTGTCCGCAGAGGTATGGCTTCCGGGTGGCATGGTCCACCAAGACCAGGATGAACCTGTTGCCCATGGCTGTCTTGGGGTCCAGTGGCCCCACGATGTCAATACCCACCTGTTCAAAGGGGGTGCTGACCACAGGGAATGGCTGGAGAGGATCCTTCTGCTTCCTCCCACTCTTTCCACTTGCCTGGCAAGTCTGACAGGTCCTGCAATGAGTGTCTGAACTCTTGCACATTTGGGGCCAATAAAAGTGGGTGATAAGCCTCTCAAAGGTCTTGTCCTGCCCCAAATGTCCTGCTAACGGCACATCATGAGCCAGCCCCAGTAGGAAGTCTCTGAAGCGCTGGGGTACCACCAGCACACGGGCTGACCCAGGCTCAGCAACCTTAGGCTCAGTATACAGGAGGTCATTCTCCCAGTAGATCCAATGTGATCCAGACTGATCACCTGCTGCCTGGTCTGCAGCCTGCTGCCGCAAACCCACAAGAGAAGGGCATTCCTTCTGCTCCGCGCAGAACTCTTCCCTGGAGGGTCCTCCTTCCTGCTGCCAATGGGTCAGCTCAGGCAGGTCCCCCAGTTCAGCTACTTGTTCCCCTGTAGGCTCCAGGGCATCCCCCACAGGGTCTACCTCCTCCTGGACCATGGGAACTTCGGGGGCCGGTTTCCCGCTCCCCCTGCCTCTTCTCTTTAAGGCAGGCACTTGGGCCCCCCTCTCAGACTCCAGGTCCTTTTGAACACCCTTACTGGCTGCTATGGACCGTGTGGTCACACACGCCCAGTCAGGCAGACCCAACATCTCCAAATGAGCACTTCGCTCCACCTTAGCCCAAGGTGAGCTCTCCAAATCGTTCCCTAACAAACAGTCAACAGGCATGGCTGGCCTCACAGCTACTTGAAGAGTACCAGAGAACCCCCCCCCCCACTCAAAGGGAACCTGAGCCACCTTGCAGTGGCTCTCTGTGTTGTCAGCGGCAACAACTGGGTAAAATGCATTGGGGACAACCTGCTCTTCAGACACCAGGTGACCCTTGACAGCTGTCACACTGGCTCCTTTGTCTCGAAGAGCCTCCACTCTATGGCCATTGATGGTCACCCACTGCCTATACTTTTTAGTGTTATCAGGCAGTTGGGTCCTGGGGACCACCTCACAGTCTCCTAAAGAGACAAGGGACATCTCTGCGGGACCCCACCCACCTTGGACACCCCTCTCCTCCCCCAGGGCTACACTCGCCATCTGCAGGGGTGGAGCACCAGTGGGTGCTGTCTTTCCAAACTGAGGGCACTTGGGATCATTAGACTTATGACCCACTTCACCACACTTGTAGCACCTCAGGGGTCCCCTGGGAACAGGCCTACCTGTCGGGCCCCGTGCTTCTTCTCAGGGGGGAGGCTGGGAACCCTTCCCTTGGGGATTACTTTGGGGCCCTTTCTGGAACTCCCTCCGTTTACCCTTGTCCTCCCCACTCTTCTGCTGGGGACCCTGCCCACTCTTGGCGGAGTCTCCCACATGACCCTTGTGGACCCGGGTGCTCACCCAGCGGTCCGCCTCCTCAGCAAGCTTCCTAGGGTTAGTCAGCCTGCTATCAATCAGGTGCTGGCGTAGCTCTGGAAAACAATTACTTGACAAGTGCTCCCATGCAATTAAATCAAAGAGCCCCTCAAAATCATTAACTTTGCTACCCTTTACCCAACCATCCAATGCTCTGCAGAAAAAAGTGACATATTCTACCCAGGTACCTGACTCCACCTTCTTGCAATTTCTAAACCTCTGTCTATACAATTCAGGAGTCAACCCATACCTGGACATCAATGCATCTTTCATGTGGCTATAAGAATTATGGACTTCAGAAGGCAAGTCTAACAGTGTGTCCCGCCCCTCACTAAGGAACCGCCCCCACAACCCCGCTCCCCAATCCTTCTCAGGGACCTGGTGGGAAGACATGGCTACCTCATAGGCCTTGAACCACTGCCCAATATCATCATTCTTATAAAACTCTCTCACCACATCTTTAGGAATATACACCCTAGCTTCAACAGGCATGGACGGTGTGCTGCCACCAGAGGGAGTAATTTCTAAGCTCCTAGCTTTCAACTCCAACTCCCTTAAACTTTTCTCATGCTCCAACTGCATTCTCTTTTCTTCCAGGGCCAATTTCCTATTTTCTAACTCCAGTTGCCCACCCAACTTGAGCTTGGAAAGCTCCAATTCGTGCATCCTGTTTTCTTTCCTGTCCGCCAACTCCTCTGGGGATAGGCTTTTGGCAGAGACACTGCTACCTACTGGGGAAGTTGCTCTCCTCCCCTGTGGACCCAATGGCCCCTCCAGCTGCTCATCTGCATTCTCAGCCCCTTCCTCATTCTCAGGGGTATTCCTTGCTTCAACCCAGGCCCTCAGCGCCTTTTGGAGCTCATCCTTCTTGGTGAGACCGGTCATAGCAACTTTAAATTTCCTGCAGAAGTGCTTTAGCTGTTTCACATTGTAGCATTCTAGTCTCTCCTCTTCCCAATCATAATCAACAGATGCTATGGATGCTGCTTTATCCATGGTGGTTAAACTTGGCAGTTCTTGGCAAAAATAGAAAATCCCAGAAAGACAATCTACCAAAAGTATGTGGTCGCGTTTTGGTCTGCACTCACTAGTAGTGTTCACCAATCACTGTAAATGCAAGTCCAGAATCCCACCGCTGCCACCAATGTTAGATTTGGGGGTCTCTAGTTGGCAGAGGTAGGTACCTTTGTCCAAATAGGGACCCTTGCGTCTAGTCAGGGTAAGGGGGTAGACTCCTAAAATAACCCCTGCTCACCCCCTTGGTAGCTTGGCACGAGCAGACAGGCTTATCTCAGAGGCAGTGTGTAAAGCATTTGTGAACACATACAGTAATCCAGTGACACCACACCAGATGTATATTAAAAATAAGTATCTTTTATATAGATTTAACACAAGACCACAAACGACAAAAATCCACAATACTGTACTTCAAAAATGGTAGAATTAGCTTAGTTCTCTTAAGATGGTAAATGCGACACTTTGAGTTCAATGTACCTTAGGATGCGTAACGCTATACAACGAAAGTGTTGCAGGGAAGGTGATGCGTCGGTTTCTTACACGCAAGAACGGTGATGCGTAGGGGATGCGTCGGTTCTTCTCTGCGAGGGGAGGTGATGCGTCGGTTTCTTACTGCGCTTTCGTAGCGATGCGACCAGCAACGCCATGATGCGATGAAGATCCAGTGCAATGAACAAAGGTGGCGTCTTCTTCTTGATGCGACACGATGCGTGCACGCCCGACGGCCGTGCGGCGACTCACCGATTCTTCGGAGCCACGACAGGCCCTGCGACACGCTTCCCGGTGATGCGGAGGCGTCTGATGCGACGTCGGTCCTCTTCACCGGCGATGCGGGGCGCTTCGGCAACGATGCTTCTGAGCCACGACAGGCCCTGCGACACGCTTCCCGGTGATGCGGCAGCGTCTGATGCAACGTCGGTCCTCTTCTCCGGCGATGCGAGGTGCTTCGGCGGCGACGCTTCTTCTTCGTGAGTCGCGCTTTCAGCTCCTTGGACTCAAAGTCCAGCTCAGCAGCAGGCACTTTACAGAAAGACTCTTGGGGAGCTGGTTGGTGAAGTCTGTTGTCCTTGAGACTTCAGCAGGAGGCAAGCTCTTCTCTCAAGCCCTTGGAGATCTTTTACAAGTTGATGAAAGTACACACAAAGTTCCTTTCTCCTTTCTTTGGCAGTCAGGCAACCACTGCAGGCCAATCCCCCAAACAGCACTCAGCTTAGGGATAGTCTCTTTCTCAGTTTCTCTGGTTCCTCTCCTCAGCAAAGGTTTCTTCTTGTTTCCCAAAGTGATCTAAAGTTCTGGGGTTTGGGTCCCCTCTTTTATACACATATTCTCTTTGTTCTCTTAAGGCAGAGAGGCCTTTGCCTAGTCCAAACCAGTTCTGGTCAGTCCTGGAGCACTTTGTTGGCAAGACTCCTTCTTTCCTTTCACAGAGTAGGCCAGGGACATCAGACACACCACAGGAGGTGGAGCCAGCATTGTGGAGGGAAGGCACAGCCCTATTCAGGTCCCAGGTGCAACTCCTCCCACCTATCTCCATGCAGATCTCTCTATTCAGCCCTGTGCTGACTCACCCTGTCTCCTGGAGTCCCCCAGCCCCTGTCACTCACGAACCCAGACAAGGAATACACAACCTAGCAGAGGAAGGCTTGGATAGTTAGGCAAGAAAATACCTACTTTCTAAAAGTGGTATTTTCAAACACAGAAGGTTAAAACCAACTTCACTAAAAGATGTATTTTATCATTCTGAGTTCAGGCATACTAAATTCGTTTTTCTACCATGTTCCCTGGGTCAGTTAGGATTATAAGCTGTAATAATCAAACTGCCCATTCTGGCCTATGGGGAACAGGTAGCCTTGCAATAGTGAAAAACGAAAATGGCTGTAATTCACTTCTAGGACGTGCCACACACACCAGGGCATGTGCTACCTTATCCTTACAATGCACCCTGCCCTTGGGCCTACCATAGGGGTGACTAATATGCAGAAAAGGGAAGGTTTAGGGACTGGCAAGTGGGTGCACTTGCCCAGTCAACATGGCAGTACCAGACTGCACACAGGCTCTGCAATGGCAGACTTGAGACACACTTTTACAGGCTGCTTCTGTGGGTGGCACAACCAGTGCTGCAAGCCCACCAGCAGCATTTGGTTTACAAGCCCTGGGCACACTCAGTGCACTGTACTAGGGTCTGACAAGTAAACCAAACCAACCAATCATGGAATCACTAATCCATACATCAATTTACCATAGGGAGCACTTGCACTGTGGCACTGAATAGCAGTGGCACAGTGCCCAAAGCATCTATAACCAGCAAAAACACATGAGGCAACAGCAAAAAATGGAAGGGAGACCCACGCCAACAGTGCCAGGTCTAACACCCTCACTGACCTGTACTAATAGATTCGACGCCCTTAGCACCCTGGAGGATATAGAATGACTGCCAGCGGCTGCCCCTCCTATGCACTCCCCATCTAGTTCAGCCACGATGATTACTCATACTGTTATTATGTCACCAGCTCACGATAATACCTTGTGAATCCTGAGCTGGAATGTGGCAGGTAGTTGAACCAAGCTATGCATACCAGAATGTCTACTACTCATTAAAAGATATGATATAATTATGCTTCAGGAGACATGGGAGGTGGTACCAATGTTATAGCATCCCAGCCATTAGCTCCCGCTCTGGTCGCGCATCAGGTAGTCTGCCACTGTGGTTGAAAATAGCACTTGATGGTCAGGTGGAGGTTTTGGAGACAGCCAGCACCAGCTTTCAAGTGCTTTGTTGGAAAACTAATTTTAATTTAGATTTGGTTAATTTTTACAATTATGATTTTATTAATGTACCAAACCCAATATTTATAGAATTAACAAATTTTCTTACTAAGTTATCCGATAGGGTTATTACTCATGGTCATGAATTACATCTGTGCCTAGCCGGCAATTTTAATGTTCATTTCCCTAGTGGCAGAAATAACCTAGGTTCTACACAGGGAGGGTCGGACCCAAGTAGTCAGGAGCTGAGTTGATAGTGGAATCTCACAACCTAGTAGATATTATGGGAATTGCAGGGAAAGATATTATCACACCACCCACATTTAAAGGTAGAGAGACTCCATCCACGATTGATTTTATATTTATTACACGGAGCCTAGAGAAGATCTTGATATATGGCTCGGTTGCTGAATCTACTTTTAGCGACCACAACCCTCTCGAGGCCGCCTTCCTAATAGCCCCAAGGAAAGTCTACAAGAGGGAGATAGGGGCCTGCAATCTCCAACCCTCGATGGACAACCTAAAATTAATATGGAGAATGCGTGAACCAGCCCGAAATCAAGAAAACGTTTTAAAAGAGAACAGGAGACTAGTGTAGGTCTGTCTATCAGATAAGGACAGTGCAACCTGCATAGTTGGAGCTTTTAATGCTCTCTGCCTAGGCATAAAAAATACCCTCTTTAGGCCAATATGCACATCGAACAAGCTGCACGGCTGGTTCGACCATGACTGTACAGTAGTTAATCGAGAATTAAGAAGACTTGCACTAAGGAAAAACCTAGAAACCAAAAACTAATTGTTGCCCTGAGGAAGCAATATAAAACTACCATGACTAAGTGTTGGCAGCAAGTCCTAACTGACCAATGGGAGTTACTTGAATGAGCAGTTAATATGAAAGATAGCAAGCACTTCTGGGCCATGGTCTCGGATACGAGACGTAAAAACCTGACAGTAGTTCCCGATCTCCTGTCCATTACAAATGAATCTAGGAAGACACTTCAGTAAAGTTTATGCTGCTCCCCCAAACAGAGAAACTTTTACTACAGTCACCAGGTATTTAATAGAGGTAGGGCTGACAGTGGATGAGGAAGAAGAAGCCCTTACTCAAAGCATGGAAGGTAAAGACCCAGGGCCCGACGCCGTACCGATTGACCTACTTAAACTTAATATCCAACTTTGGTCTCCCATTTTAACTAATGTGTTCAGCAACCTGTCACACACAGACATTCTGGACTCTTGGCGGACTGCCATTATTGTCCCCATATTTAAGAAGGGTAACCGTGAAGATCCCAGTTGTTATAGACCGATCTCTTTGATCGATACAACTGTTAATATTCTGGGATGCGTTATTTACAATATAATTCTGGAGTGGGCCCAAGCAGAATCTATTTTACAATCCCCCCCAACACGGTTTTAGAAGCAAGGTAGGGACAATTGAGCAATGTGCCATTTAAACTTAATAATAGGTAAATACACTCTCGTCAAGCGTGTACCACTATACATGGCTTTCATGGACTTAAGCGCCGCTTTCGACTGTGTAAATCAAACTAAATTATGGCACATGCTGTTGCTCAAGGGCCTGGATGTATCTCTCGTCCATTTCCTTGCATATCTCCATAGGGGCCTGAGAGCCAGAGTTAGATTAAGTGATAATAGGAATGCATCTGAAGACATTGAGATTGGTAGGGGTGTCCGACAAAGGTGTGTGCTCGCCCCGCTTTTGTTTATATTGTACATTAATGATCTCCACCCGGCTTTAGCTCTGATAACAAGTGACGTCCCATCCTCTACCCACACTTTTATATGCGGATGACACTGTGTTAATGGCTCGGACCCCCAACGCACTGCGCCTCTTAGTATCCACGTTCACAGATTTTATGACTAACCTTGACCTTAGAACTAATTTTACTAAATCACACATCATGGCATGAGGTCCACACTGCATTCAATTTGATCTAGTATGCAAGTAGGTGAAAAGTCCCTAACTAGTGTAAAGACCTTCCCTTACCTGGGTGTCACGTTCTCTGCCTTGGGAGCTTGGTCACCTAATACTGCACACCGTAGAACACAATTTTCAAAGGAAATTGGTTCATTATTCTCTCTGCTCCAACCTCAAGGTGGGGGGCAACTGAAAGCCATGTTGCAAATTTATAAATCTCAATATGCTCCAATTGCCACCCAAGGTTCTGAAATCTGGGGGGCGGCTAACTGTGAAACCTTACAAAGTGAAGAAAATAGGTTCTGCAGGCGACTCCACGGAGTACCAATTTCATCTCCCAATATTATCTGTCACAACGAGCTAAACCTATTGTACAAAATTGATTTTATTAGAGTGGGCCCTTTACTATTTTGGTTATCTATCTGGAGCAATGAGAAGGCCGCACTCACAAGAGATATAATAAATAACTGCCTCTCCTGTGATAACGGCCTCCGAATCCCATGGTTGGCATATATTAAATCGGAATTAGGAAAAATTGGTATGCAGAAGGCTTTTACAGAGAACGACCTATGCCCTACTTTTAATAAAAAGGAAGTAGCCACAGCTTTTTATGAATTAGCGCAGGAAAACCGCCTCAAAAACGTGGAAGGGAAACCGTTGATTTCTGCCTATTTGTCTTTGTGTGCCACGGCGACATCTCCTGTCTATTTAGAGCAGCCTTGCGGGAGATGGGAGCGCCCGCTGATATTTAGGTTCTGAGCTCACATTGTCAAATATTTATTGTGCTTTCCACTTGGGCATCAACCAAACTTTGCTGCGATTTCCTGTCCGTGTGATAAAAAAAAGAGGCCAAACCATGTTACATTTTTTATCGCCCTGTAAATTCTATGAATTTTATACAAGGTTATTCTTAATTCGGCTTTTTAAAAGGAAATACAGTGATATTAGGCAGTGTAGAGCTATGTTCTCACTTGTTATTCTTTTATCCGACAATGAAACATGCTTACACGTAGGTTCATTTTTAAAACATGCTGTTAGGGCACGTAGCACCTTATTATTTTACAATATTGATGCTATCCGTAATCCCATTTCTGACAAATGGTGTTGAGCTACACATATTTTTGTCGCTCAATAGTCTGAAAATGAATCATTTTGATCCTGCAGGCTCAGCTGATATGCTGCAAAGGCACACAGCACTTTATCTTTTTATAACTTGCTGCTATTTGTAATTTTTAATTTGATAATATTTAAATTGTGTTTTTAAATGAATAAAATGTTAACTGTGATATGTATGTTACTTTTATGGATGGATAACCTTACGAATAAAGTGCTAAAAAAAAAAAAGAATAAAACATCGGTGCATTTAGTGCAATTCGGTCTGACACCTCTAGTGATCATTCGAAGCCCCGCAACTCCGCGTCCATCCTCACCCATGCCGCCAGTGGCTCCATTGCCAATGCAAAGAGATAGCAGGCAGACCTGGCGGGTCCCTCTATGGATAGTGAATTGTGAAGAGACCGAGCCCGCTACTCGCACCTCGGCTGTAAGATCGGATATAGTAGGCTTATGTACATTAGGAACTTCGGCTCAAAATGTAACCGTCTCAGAAGCGCAAAAAGATATGCCCAGCTGATGGAGTCAAAAGCTTTATCTATATCTGCCAGGAGTAAGGCAGCTGGGACTCCCAATCGATCAGCAGCAGCTATGGCATTATGGGCCCGTCTGATGTTGTGGTGTGTAGCGCCATCGAGGCATAAAGCCAGCTTGGTCTGCATGAACCAATTCTGTTATGTACGGCAGGAGCCTATTGGTTTGCACTTTGGCAAGCAACTTAGCCTCTAAGTTAAGGAGGAAGATCGGGCGGTACGAGGTGTGGAGCTCCGGGGAACACCACAACCTCAGAGTTCCTCCAGTCCAGCAGGAGTCTACCCTCCTGCACCACGACCTGCAACACTACTAAATAGGGGGTTCCCAATTGTGGCATGTATATTTTAAAGAATACACAAGAGAATCCATTAGGGCCGGGGGCTTTACCCGGTCACAGCTCGGCTGCGGCCGCTGTAAGTTCGTCGAGTGAGAGTGGTGCGTCGAGCTGTGTCTTGAAGGTGTCTGTGACGGCTTACAGGGGAAGATCATCAATACATTTTTGGATAGTGGCTGCTGGCAGAGTATCTTATTCTTTATAAATCTGTCGGTAATAGTCAGCGAAACTGTCTGCGAACTGTGATGAATCTGTCAGGACTTCCCCGTCTGGGCTCCTGACGCATGGCACATGGGCTAGCCGTGTGGCCTGTTGACATAGCCTGTGTAGTAGTTTGCTAGATTTGTCACCCCATTGGTAGATGCGGCTTCTGGATGCTGACCATATTGTCTTTGCTTCTTCCAATAACTCTCCCTGATATAATTGATGCATTTGGACCATTTGCTGTCGCGCCAGTGCCCCTCCCGCCCTCGCCCCTACCTCTCTAGGATCACCAGCTGGGCTTCGATATGTATGAGTTTTTCTCGCTGTTGTTTGCATTTGTGTTCACATAGGGAGATGTCAACTCCACGAAGGGTCGGTTTCCAGGCCTCCCATATAGTCACAGCTGAGGCTACCGTCCCTGTATTTGAGCCAATGTAATCTTGTATGGCACAATATATGCATGTTCGATATTGTTGGTCATGGAGATGCCACGAGGACATACGCCAGTGAAGGGGGGGCTGACATGGTCCTATCCAAAGGCTGAGTGATATCGGAGCATGATCCGAGAGTCCCCTGGGCAGGATCTTCTCGCTTGAGACCCTATATGTATAGTTGGTAGGAATAGATAATCTATGCTGGAAAACATCTGGTGAACCTGCGAGTAATATGTGTAACCCTGTTCCGTTGGATGAAGCATACGCCATGAGTCTGTCCATCCCAGGCCTTTAGATAAGCGCAATAGGTGTGATTCTCTTGTGTTCCCTGGTCCCCTAGGTGGGAGATGGGTCGCCATCTGTCTAGCTGTGTGTACATTACATCATTCCAGTCCCCCCCATGGCCATTAATCCTTCTGGTATATCTAGCCAAATAGTCGTTAGTCGTTCGATGAGGGTCTGGGCTAGGGGTGGGAGAGCATATACTACCCAGGACTCACTGTATATTGTGCCTGGTACAATAGCATATCTGCCTTGTCTATCCAGGAGTGTGTAGATTGGAAGGGAACTCTACGGTGTATCAGGGGCGCTGTGCCTCGGGAACCTCTAGCAAAGCCTGAGTGATATACTAGGTCATAGCCGAATCTGGGCAGGCAGGGGGTCTTAGTTCCCATAAGGTGCGTTTCCTGGAGCATTAGGACGTCTGCACCTAGGCGATTGGCCTGTCGGATCACCGCTCCCCTTTTCACTTTATCCAGAATACCTCTTATGTTCCAGCTGATGACATGGAGCTTGCCCTGAGAGGCGGTAGACTTATCTTCCATGATCGGGATGTCGTGTGAGTGAGAGATATTGCAGGTGGTGCATAGTCACTCCTACATGAGCCACTATGATGATCGTATGGGGCATAGCATGCAGAACTATTAAACATTTCCTGTATCCCTCCCCCCAACCCAAATACTTCAGGAACATTGAAGTACCTGTCGCGGCAGGCAGGTCAGGCCTACTCCAACGGGGGTTGGTAACCGTGCCCTGCCAATGGATCCTGTTAGACTTGGCATCTTTTGACATGTTTCCCCTGTCTTTTTGCTTTCTGACCTCCCGGTTTTGACTCCGTTTTTGCTGATTTAGTGTCTTTGCGCACTTTCTCACTGCTGATCAGTGTTAAAGTGCAAGTGCTCCTGTTGTAAATTGTGGTTATGGATCGGTGATTCCATGATTGGTCATTTGTTTTACTAGTCAGTCCCTAGTACAGTGCACTGTGTGTGCCCAGGGCCGGTAAATCAAATGCTGCTAGTGGGCTTGCAGCACTGGTTGTGCCACCCACCCAAGCAGCCCTTCAAAGGTAACTCCAACCTGCCACTGCACGGCCTGCGCACAGTTTGTAACTGCCATGTCGACTTGGCAAGTGCACCCACTTGCCAGGCCCTATCCTTCCCTTTTCTTACATATTAGTCACCCCTAAGGTAGGCCCAAGGTACCCCTGTGGGCTGGGTACAGTGTATGTAAAAGGTAGGACATGCCCTGATGTGTGTGGCATGTCCTGATAGTGAAATACTGCCAATTTCGTTTTTCACTATTTAAAGGCTATCTGGCCCATAGGAAAGCATGGGAGTTAATTTAGAACATCTTATAAACATAACTTCCCATTGGGACCAGATAGGAAAATAAAGTTTAGTATGCCTGAACTCAGAATCTAAAGATGCATCTTTTAGTAAAGGTGATTTTTACATTCTGTGTTTGAAAATACCACTTTTAGAAAGTATGTATTTTCTTGCTTAGTCATCCAGTGTGCCTTTGCTAGGTTTATGTACTGCATGTCTGGCTTTGGTATGACCGGGGCTGGGAAGGTGCAGTGGCTCCAGAGAGTCTGATGGGTCAGGGCTGGGCTGAATAGACCTGGTCTGCATTTAGAATAGGGGGGAGAAGATTTCCTTTCACCTGAATGGGCCTGGTCTGTCTTCCACAATGCCGTCTCCACCTCCTGCCAGGAAGCTGCACCAGAGAGGACAGAACTGGTTTGGACTAAGCACAGACGGAGCCATCTTCTTCAAGGAACTGTATTTCAAGTCTATTTTGCTTAGTGAAGATTTCTGAGAACTGTATTGTGGATGTTTATCGTTTTGGTCTTGTTTTAAGTATATAAAAATATTGGATATTTTTCTAAACTGGTGTGGTGTCCTTTTGTAGTGTCTTCACTGTATTACTGTTGGTTATGTGCAAATGCTTTACACACTGCCTCTAAGATAAGCCTGACTGCTCGTGCCAAGCTACCAAGCAGGGGTTATTTTAGGAGTGTAACTCCCTTATCCTGACTAGAAGGAAGGGCCCCTACTTGGGCAAAGGTGCAAACCCTTGCCAAATAGAGACCCCCATTTCTAACATTGGTTGGCAGCGGTGAGGATAGGACTTGTGTTTGCACTTGACTTACAGTGATTGGTGTGCACTACTACCATATCGCAGACCATTACGTACCACATATGGTTTTGGGTGGTCTATTCTTGCCTTTCCATCGGTCTTGAACTTGAACTTTCCAGTACAACATGCCTGAATCAATTGCATCATCTGTTGCATCCTTGGAAGTGGCCTTTGAGGAGCAGAGGTTAGAAACCTACAATGTGAAGGAATTGAAGGCGATCTGCAAAAATCTCAAAGTCCAAATCAGGGGCCTCACCAGAAAAGAGGAGCTACAAAAGGCGCTGAGAGCCTGGGTAGCAGCCAGACATACTAGTGAGCTGTCTGGGGATCTAGGCATGGGGGCAGAGGAGCCTATTCCAAGGGTTGATGTGCTTTTGGGGGTGGGGGGGGGACCCTCTAAACCAGGCAGCAGTGGCTTGTCCCCAGAGGAGCTGGAGGACAGGCGGGAAGCAAGGAGAGTTGCAATCGAACTGGAGAAGCTTAAGTTAGCCATGGAGGAGAAAAGGATGATGTTAGACTATGAGATCAGGATAAAGGAGCGAGAACAGAAAATAAGACCCGGGTCAGATGGTGGCAGCAACTCAGGGCAATGCAGACAGAATTGTGCACATCCCCAAGAATATAGACAAGGAATTCAAGAAGGGGGATGACATACAAAGGTGGTTTCAGGGTTATGAGGCGTCTATACACATAAATGGGGTCCCTGAGAAGAATTGGGGGGCAGGATTGTGGCCTCTTTTCCCAGAAGAAGCAAGGGACACTTTAGTGGCTTTGGGTAAGGGGTGTAACCTCATCTATGCTGACATGAAGGAGGCCCTTCTCACCAGGTATGGTCTCACTCCTGAGAAGTACAGGGATCAGTTTAGGTCCAGTAAGAAGACTGATGCCAACACTTGGTTGGAATGTGTGGATTCGTTTTGCAGGTCACTGGATGGCTGGGTGAAGGGCAGTAATGTGACACATCAGGGGCTCTACAATTTGATTGCATGGGAGCACTTGTCTAGTCTATGTTTTGCAGAGCTGCGCCAGCACTTGGTTGATAGTAAGCTGACTGACCCCAGGAAGCTTGCTATGGAGGCGGACCGCTGGGTGGGTACCGGGGTCCACAAGAAAGTGTTTGGGGGAAACTCAGCCAAAGGTGGGCAGGGTCCCCAGCAGAAGAGTGGGGGGGACAAGGGTAAAGCACAGGAGTTCTCTAAAGGACCCCAAACTAACAACCAGGGTAAAAGTTCCCATCCCCCAGGAGATAAGAAACAAGGGGTCTCTTCAGGAAAGCCTGCTGAGACCAGCCCCCGGACATGCTTCGCCTGTAAGCAGGTAGGTCACATAAGGGGGGATCCCAAGAGGGACCAGCCACCCACCGGTGGGCAGACCAAGGTGTTGGCTAGTGTAGCGCTTGGGGAGGAGGGGTACCCACAGGAGGGTGCCGATCCCGCAGAAATGACCCTTGTCTCACTAGAGGACGGTGAGATGGTCCCAGGAAACCAGGTGCCCCCTAACACAAAGAAATACAGCACCTGGGTGACCAGAAATGGGAAAAGGGTAGAGGCTCTCAGAGATACTGGAGCCAGTGTGATCTCAGTCCGGTGTCACCTGGTCTCTGGGGAGCAAGTAGTCTCCGGTGCATTCCACCAAGTAATTGCCGTGGACAACTCAGAGCGCCAGTGTATGGTGGCGCAGGTCCCTTGAGGGTGGTTGTGAGCCCTACCATGCCTGTAGATTGTCTGCTAGGGAACGACCTGGAGCAGTCCTTGTGGAAGGATGTTGAGCTCAGGTCTCACTTGGAGACGATTGTCTGCTAGGGAACCACCTGGAGCAGTCCTTGTGGAAGGATATTGAGCTCAGGTCTCACTTGGAGATGCTTGGGTTGCCAGATTGGGCATGGGTGACCACTCAGTCAATGGCAGCCAGAAAGGGCGATCAGAAGGACCTGGAGCCTGAAACAGTGGCCCAGGTTCCTGCCAAGAGAAAGGGCAGGGGGTGCGGGAAACCGGCCCCTGAGGTTCCCACAGTCCGGGAGGAGGCTGACCTTGAGGGAGACGCCCTGATACCTACATTGGAGCAGGTAGTTGAACTGGGGGGACATCTCTGAGCTGACCCATTGGCAGCAAGAAGGTGGTCCCACCAGGAAAGAATTCTGCAGGGAGCAGAAAGAGTGCCCTTCTCTAGAGGGTTTGCGGCGGCAGGCTGCAGACCAGGCAGCTGGTGATCAGCCTGGATCACACTGGATCTACTGGGAGAATGGTCTCCTATACAGCGAGCCTAAGGTCGCTGAGGCTGGGTCAGCCTGTGTGCTGGTGGTACCCCAGCACTCAGGACCTTCCTACTGGGTCTAGCTCACGACGTGCCTTTGGCTGGACATTTGGGGCCGGACAAGACCTTTGACAGGCTTGTCACCCACTTCTTTTGGCCCCAAATATGAAGGCAGTCAGATGGACATGCCAGGCAAGTGGTAAGAGTGGGAGGAAGTGTAAGGCTCCTCTCCAACCTTTTCCAGTTGTTGTAACCCCTTTTGAAAGGGTTGGGATGGACATTGTGGGGTCACTGGACCCCAAGACAGCCATGGGCAACAGGTACATCCTGGTCTTGGTGGACCATGCCACCATTTACCCGGAGGCAATCCCTCTCAGGACAACGACGGCGCCAGTGGTGGGCCGGGCGTTAATGGGGATCTTTTCCCGCGTGGGTTTCCCCAGAGAGGCGGTTTCTGACCGCGGAACCAATTTCATATCGAAGTATATGACCTCCCTGTGGAAGGAGTGTGGTGTAACCTACAAGTTCACCACTCCTTACCACCCACAAGATAACGGTTTGGTGGAGAGATTCAACCAAACCTTGAAGGGCATGATCAAGGGTCTAACAGAACCCATGAGGCGTAAGTGGGACGTCCTCTTGACATGCCTTTTATTTGCCTACAGGGAGGTACCGCAGAAGTCTCTACGGTACAGTCCCTTTGAGCTTCTGTATGGGTACCCTGTGAGAGGACCTCTTAGTTTGGTCAAGGAAGGCTGGAAGGCAGCTCCCAGGAAAACTCCCCAGGATGTATTTAGCTACATGCTGGCCTTCAGGAACCAAACTGCCCACTTCAGGAAACTCGCTCAGGCGAACCTGGAAGCAAGCCAGGAGGAGATGAAACGCTGGTACGACCAGAAGGCCACTCTTGTAGAGTTTCAGCCTGGCCAGAAAGTGTGGGTCATGGCCCCAGTGGAACCTTGTGCCTTGCAGGACAAGTTGACCGGGCCTTTTGAGGTGGTGGAGCGCAAAAGTGATGTCACCTACCTGGTGAATTTGCAGACTCCCAGGAATCCTTTGAGGGTCCTCCATGTGAACCGCCTCAAGCCGCACTTTGAGAGGTCCGAAGTGAGCATGCTCTTGGCAACAGATGATGGGGTGGAAGAGGAGAGTGAACCTCTCCCTGACCTCCTGTCCACCAAGGAGCACGATGGGTCAGTGGATGGTGTGATCCTATCCCCTACACTGACCCCAGAGCAGCAGGATGACTGTCACCAGTTGTTGGGACAGTTTGCCACACTGTTCTCTCTGACCCCAGGTGTTACTCACTGGTGTACCCATGACGTGGACACTGGTGACAGCCCTCCTGTAAAACACAAGATTTACAGGCTGACTGACCGGGTCAGGGCCAGCATTAAAGAGGAGGTCTCTAAGATGTTGGCGTTAGGGGTGATACAGCCATCCAACAGTCCTTGGGCCAGCCCAGTGGTCTTGGTCCCAAAGGCTGCTGCACCCGGTGCCACTCTAGAACTACGGTTCTGTTTGGACTACTGAGGGCTCAATGCCGTAACTAAGACTGACGCACACCCCATCCTCAGAGCTGATGAGCTCATTGATCGGTTGGGAGCTGCCAAGTTCCTCAGCACGTTTGATTTGACGTCTGGGTACTGGCAGATTGCCTTAACCGATGGGGCCAAGGAGAGGTCAGCCCTTTGGATTGAAGAATGGCCCTGCCACCTTTCAGAGGTTGGTCAACCAGGTGTTGGCTGGACTGGAGGATTTCGGCACCGCCTAGCTGGATGACATTGCAGTGTTCAGTTCCAGCTGGGAAGAACACTTGCAGCACCTCTGGGAAGTGTTGAAGGATCTGCAGAGGGCAGGCCTCACGATCAAGGCCAGTAAGTGCCAGATCGGGCAGGGCTCTGTGGTGTACTTGGGACACCAGGTAGGAAGCGGCCAGGTGGCGCCTCTAAAGCCCAAGATTGACACCATTCTGGCTTGGGAACCCCCCCCCCAAGACCCACACAGAGGTGAGAGCCCTTTTAGGTCTCACTGGTACAGGTTTGTTAAGGGCTATGGCACCATTGTTGCCCCCTTAACAGAGCTGACTTCCAGGAAGCAGCCCAGGAAGGTGATCTGGACTGATGCCTGCCAGAAAGCTTTTGATGCCCTGAAGGCAGCCATGTGCACGGCACCCGACTTCTCCAAGGAATTTGTTGTGCAGACTGATGCTTCAGAGATATTGTGTGGGAGCGGTGCTCTCACAACTGAACGAAGAGGGCCTAGACCAGTCTGTAGTCTTTCTTAGCAGGAGACTACTCCCCAGGGAACAGAGGTGGAGTGCCATAGAAAGAGAAGCTTTTGCTGTGGTCTGGGCGCTGAAGAAGCTAAGACCCTACCTGTTTGGGACTCACTTCCGAGTGCAGACAGACCACAGGCCCCTCAGATGGTTGATGCAAATGAGGGGTGAGAGCCCAAAACTGTTGAGGTGGTCCATCTCCCTATGGACCTTAAGGTGGAACACCGCCCTGGCACAGAACACGCCATCGCAGATGGTCTGTCCAGGTTCACCGCCTTAGTGAAGAGAACTCCCAGGAGGTTGGGTAGTTCTCCCTAATTTCAGCTGGAGTGGACATGTGTTAGACTTGGCATCTGTTGGCGTGTTTCTGCTGTCTGACCTCCCGGTTTTGACTCTGTTTTTGCTGGTTTAGTGTCTTTGCACACTTTCTCACTGCTGTTCAGTGTTAAAGTGCAAGTGCTCCTGTTGTAAATTGTTATGGATTTGTGATTCCATGATTGGTCATTTGATTTACTAGTCAGTCCCTAGTACAGTGCACTGTGTGTGCCCAGGGCCGGTAAATCAAATGCTGCTAGTGGGCTTGCAGCACTGGTTGTGCCACCCACACAAGCAGCCCTTCAAAGGTAACTCCAACCTGCCACTGCAGGGCCTGCGCACAGTTTGTATCTGCCATGTCGACTTGGCAAGTGCACCCACTTGCCAGGCCCTACCCTTCCCTTTTCTTACATATTAGTCACCCCTAAGGTAGGCCCACGGTACCCCTGTGGGCTGGGTGCAGTGTATGTGAAAGGTAGGACATGCCCTGATGTGTGTGGCATGTCCTGATAGTGAAATACTGCCAATTTCGTTTTTCACTAATGAAAGGCTATCTGGCCCATAGGAAAGCATCGGAGTTAATTTATAACATCTTATAAATATAACTTCCCATTGTGACCAGATAGGAAAATAAAGTTTAGTATGCCTGAACTCAGAATCTAAAGATGCATCTTTTAGTAAAGTTGATTTTACATTCTGTGTTTGAAAATACCACTTTTAGAAAGTAGGTATTTTCTTGCTTAGCCATCCAGTGTGCCTCTGCTAGGTTTGTGTATTGCATGTCTGGCTTTGGGATGACAGGGGCTGGGAAGGTGCAGTGGCTCCAGAGAGTCTGATGGGTCAGAGCTGGGCTGAATAGACCTGGGCTGCATTTAGAGTAGGGGGGAGGAGATTTCCTTTCATCTGAATGGGCCTGGTCTGCCTTCCACAATGCAGTCTCCACCTCCTGCCAGGAAGCTTCACCAGAGAGGACAGAACTGGTTTGGACTAAGCACAGACACTCTCTGCCTGAGAGGACAAAGGAATTTGGGGTATAAATATTGGGGCCCAGACCCCAGAACTTTAGAACTCTTTTGGAACCAAGAAGACTGCCAAGAAGAAGAGCTGGAGAAGCTGTGAGGAGGGACTACCACTTTGCTGTGTGCTTTGCTGTGTTGGCCTGCAGTGGCTCCTTCTTTGTTGGGCAGTGAAAGGACTGGACTGAACTTTCTGCAACTTCCTTTTTGTGAGTTTCTCCAAGGGCTTGAGGTAGAGCTTGCCCCCTGTTCAAGAAGTCTCAGGAACAGCAAAGACTTCAAGTTCTTCTGCCATCAGCACTGGGGACTGTGTGTTTTGTGCTGCAACAGAAGAAAGGCAACCCGACGCCGTCTACGACACCCCTGCCGACTCCGTGTCCTGAGGGCACCGCAGAGGGCACCGCCGTAATGCTGCACCGCAACCCTGGTCTCACCGACGACGCCACCTGATGCCGCCACCGAGCTGCTGCATGCACCGTGACCGGTGGGTACCGCACTCCGCATCACTTCACGCCGTCGCCCTGGTATCCCCGACGACGCTGCTCCACGCCGACATAGATGCCGCTGCTTGCACCGTGGTTCGAGGGCACCGCTCGTAAGTTACATGACCCACCGTCCTCATCCTGCACCGCAGCCTTGGCCCACCAATCCCAGCGCCATCGACTCAAGTTCGTCAGCCGACGACAGCGCTTCATCAATGACGCCGCCGCTGCTTGCACCGTGACCTGCCAGCACCGCGACGAGCACCGCATCACTTTGCACTGCAACCCTGGTCTCACCGACGCCGCTGGACAACCATCACCAAGCCGATGCCTGCACCGCGACCTGAGGGCACCGCACCGCTGCACTTCGCACCACAGCACCCGACGCCTGCGCTCCCGACTTCAACCGCGAGGAGTTTGATCTGCAAAGCGTGTGACTTCAAGGGCCCGACGACTCCTGCACCGACATCCGGAACCGACGCCGGCCCTTCGGGGCTCATCGAGAGGTCGCTGACGCACTTCATTTCTAAAGGTACTGTTTTGTGGGTCTTCCCGACACCGTAGCTGGCCTGCGATGCCGCAGTCAACTAGACTGTTTGGATTTGTTGTTCACGATGTCGTGATAGCCCCAGACAGAGCTATCGACTTCAGGGAACTGTATTTCAAGTCTATTTTGCTTACTGAAGATTTCTGAGAACTGCATTGTGGATTTTTATCGTTTTGGTCTTTTTTTAAGTATATAAAAATATTGGATAGTTTTCTAAACTGGTGCGGTGTCCTTTTGTAGTGTCTTCACTGTATTACTGTTGGTTATGTGCAAATGCTTTACACACTGCCTCTAAGATAAGCCTGACTGCTCGTCCAAGCTACCAAGGGGGTGAGCAGGGGTCATTTTAGGAGTGTAACTCCCTTATCCTGACTAGAAGGAAGGGTCCCTACTTGGACAAAGGCGCAAACCCTTGGCAACTAGAGACCCCCATTTCTAACAGATCCCCAGAAACCAACCTACAAACATAACGTTTACCTGATGTTCAGGTGATGTCCCAACTAGGGGTATAGCCCCGACATAAAGTCCTATCATAACCTGCGAGAGAAGGAAACAAAACAAAAATACATGACGAGGATATCAAGGTCCATCCCCCATGTAGCCACAGCCATGCGACCAACTTGTTGAGTTAGTTCCGCTTGTTCAAGGAGGTAAAGTCCGATCTTCGCTGTGTGCTCGTGACCGCCAGGAGGATCCAGACCTGTGGCGCGGTTTTCCTTTGGGTTGTCGGCATACGCTGTCACTTGTGGAGGAATCCGACTCGAGCGGTGGTGGGGTGCGGGATTTCACGTGAATTTCTTCATCCGTCCAAGCGAATACCTCCTCAGGAATATCTAAGAACAGGGTGCGAGATTTGTAGATCACCCTTAGCGGGCCAGGAAGAGAAGGGAATACGCAATTTTGAGGCCGCTGAGACGCGCCTTCACCTCCATGAATGACTGACGTTTTTGCTGGACTAGTTTGGTACAGTCACGAAAGATCATTATGTGTTGTGATTCAAACCTGAGAGAGTCCCGTACCCTGGCCTGCGTAAGATGTTGTCTCTGTCGTGAAAGTTCAGTATTCTTGCGATTATTGGTCGGGGCTTGGCGTCGGGTGGAGGTTTTCTGATGAGGGCCCTATGTGCCCTTTCAACAATGAAGCAGGGTGAGAGGGAGTCCGCCGGTAGCCAGCTCGGCAGCCACATAGTGAGAAATTTGCCAGCGTCTTCGCCCTCAGCGAAGCCCACGAAGCGAGGGTTGTTTCGCCGTGCTCTTCCTTCAGGGTCTTCCATTCGTGTTGCGAGGCCTTTTGTCAATGCCTCAAGGGTAGAAACTTTTTGGGGGCGAGTGGTCACCGTGCCTTCATGCTAGAGACTCTTGTTTCTGTTTCGGTGAGTCTGTCCACTGCGTTTCTGAGATCCTGTCGCAAGAGCATGACATCTGACCCCACTGCGCCTATCTTGACACCCAGCATATCCCTGGATTGAGTGATGGCAGCCAATAAAGTTGCGCTGTCTGGTGTGGTGGCAGGTGCGTTCTGCGCCTCTGCAGCTGGGGCCCCCCGACTCCGTATAGCGATCAATGGTGCTCTGCTTGGAGGCCCCTCCTGCCGGTTTGTCTCGAGTCATGATGGGTGTGACTGGACTCCCCCATCTGTATCCTGTGCATTGGGGGAGTATGGGTTCCTGGGTGAGTCTGTGCGTTGCCCAGCGGATAGATCTTACCCCTGCTATAGGATCAATGTCCGGTAGAGCCCAGTTGTGCTCTAGGCGAACCAGCCGCCAGGGCCATCTATAGAGAGCAAGGTGGGGTGGGGGACCCACTACCCACAAGCGGCATCAGGACCTAGCCCGACCGCCTCTGCAGGCAGGGATATCCACCCCCCCGCCCAATGGGTACCTCACCCTTGGGTCGATGGTGTTGAGGTCTTCAGTGGCCTATTTCTGTTGTGTACTCTCTGCTTCTTGGCGAAAAATGGGGCTGGTCGTCGCACCTTGGGCACAAGGGCGTCGCAGAGGGGCCCCAGCAGGCTCTACTTTCCTCCAGCCGTCACAGCACCTATGAGCCCCGCGTACAGCGATGGGCGGCCAGGTCTGCGGATGTGCCCCTGTGTATGGAGAGATTTCTATGGGTGAGGGCCCACGGTCACTGTCCCACACGCCGTTCATACCTCAGCGGGCCGCGTCCTCTCAGCCATCCACTATTCACCACTGCGGCCCGGGGTAGCCTTTAAGTACGTCTTTTTGTAGGTGCGGCTGTTTTACTCGGCTTGAGATGATCAATTCTGAGCCTGGGGGATTGTGTAATTACCAGGTACGGCTGCAGAGTCACGTTCCCCCAGGCTCCACTGCTACTGCGTAGTATCCTGCTGAGAAGGCAAGCCCAAGCGTCTCCAGCTCTGCCACGATCCGTCGCGGAGGACGACAGCCCAACGCCTCCTAGGGGATCGGTGAAGGCCGATCTCAATGTCAGTGGGCCCCGGCCGAGCCCAGGTCGGCCAACCAGAACCTGCTCGGCAACCTCACTGGGGGAGTCCACAAGTCTGGTGGGGTGCTTTTGGGAATCCCACCAAGGCGTGGGGGGTCGTTGCAGAGTCAGTCACGCACGAGTCCCACCAGCACCGCCGCAATCCGCTAGGCCGGCTCTCACCTCAGGCTCGCCACCTCTCAGCCGCCATTAGCCTTGGCCATCGGATTTCGGGCATATCGTCTTTAAGTTCGCCTTCCTGCCCCATATTTGCAATGTCCCAAAGGCGATATGGTCTGTGTTGTATCCGCAGGTAAGGATTAGGTAGGATAGTGTTAGGATAGAAGTCGGGGCTATCGGAGCTCGCCTAGCACACGTCCGCCATGTTAGATCGCCAGGACACACCCCATTCAAAAAACCTATGCATTTTTTAAACGTGCCCAGGAATCTGGTTTAGTAATAGTGGTGATTCATACAACTCTGAATTCGTGGGCTGCTAGACAAGGCCCTTAATGCAGGGTCACCCCCAGCTTTTTGCCTTCTGATGCTGAACCAGCTTTGTTAGCATTAGGGCTCAGAGCACTTTTTCCCTGCTTAAGTGCTTCTGCTCCCACCCTAAAACAGGGTACAATTGTCAAATACCTGATTGGTACCTTTAATTCATATGCAAGTACCTAGTAAATGTTACTAAATATACCTAGGGCCTGTAAATTAAACGCTACTAGTGGGCTGAAGCAATCATTGTGCTATCCACTAACGCAGCCTTTTAAAACATGTCTCGGATCTGCCACTTGCGTGTGTAGAGCAGTTTTAAACTGTCATTTTGACCTGGCAAAGTAAACCTTATACCAGGCATTAACCTTCCTTTTTAGGTCGAGCCAGCCAGCGCTGCTCTGCGAGGCTTCTTGTAAGCACTCAAAACTAACTCTGTGTGGGTCTGACTCCCCCCACGCATTGGGTTGGCTGTGTCATTCTCTTATTGTAGCCTGCAAATGGCTAAAGGCGTGCGCATGTCCCACCTTTTTGGCAAATGTTCACTCCCACAGCTATTTTGCTTGCGGCGCGCAGGGTGGCAGCTGCATTCCTGTCCTCGTGGGTCAGGTTACACGTATAGCGCCGTGCTTTCGCTTTTGCATCTTCCTGTGCCCGCTCCCACCACTCCTCTTGAGCCGCTTCCTGCACCTCGTTTTTTATTAGCAGCAGTGCGTTCGCGGCCGTATTAACTCAATGAACCTAGACACGGCTCTGTTTTTCAGGCAGGTCCCTTTCAACAAAGCCCGAATCCACACAGGATTATGAAGCATAGAGAGATGTGGACTTTCTGCTCACTTAAGCCCCTCTCCCCAGACAGGTTGTACTCTTGCTCACGCGGCTGTGTGGTCTTCGTTGCCCTTCATTTTTGTTCTGCTTGTGGCTGCGTTCGTAGGCCTGCGCAAGCCCCTCTGTGCATGTAGTGTTAGTTGTTTCAAACGCACAGATATCTTCGACACAAATGAACGCAGCTACTTTCTGGAATTGCTCTTCCCTGGTTGCTCGGCCAGTTTTGCAGCATGCCCGAAACTAGATAAAGGAAGGTGTTCATGGTCTCTATGCGAGTGAATATTTCGCCGCTGAACTTCATTGTCCAAACTTCATGCATAATTGCTGGTTAAATTCGGAAGAAAGGAATGCAAACAGACATTTCACTCAGTGTTTTAGAACTGGGCGTGAAAGGAACTGGTAGTGCTGCATTTTTGCATGAGACTGTGAAAACCATGCACTATTTGGTGCTTCACCTGGACACCTCAGGTTTTGGTGCTGTTTAAGCAGCTAACTTCAGTTACCTGTGGTGTCTCCTCATAAATAGCCCTGAAACTGTTTTGAGGTGGCCACTTCAGCGAGATGGTTTTTTTTTCTTAAAAAAATAAAATAATTGCAAGCATAAATCTGCCACGTTTTCTTCTTTTAGGGGTTGTTTTAGTCAATAACTTTTCTTTTGATAAAAATATACGTACCATACATAATTACATAAAGGGCCTTTCAGTTTGTCCCCTTCCCCCATTAGTCTGCTGTAGTATGATCCCCATTTTACTTTTTCTACCACAGCATGCAGCATGGGACACAGGGTCAGTAGTCCCCTTCAATGCCAGGGAGTACTGGGGAAGTGTGTGGTTTTAAATTAAAACACATATTTTGGCTTTTAGGCAATGCTTGTTTTACATAGAAAGGGGCCCAGCAGCTCCCCCAAAATGAACTGCAGAAAAAAGAACTGAAACCGTTCTGCACACTAGCGATATCTTAGGTGGTGGCAGAACGAGGGAAGCGATGGGTGCGTTTGAAGCTGCTCACATTTCCCAATAGAACCAATGGGGGCGTGGCAGTCAGTCAATCCCAGCCTGCGCAGTTCCCAGGGGAAAAGAAAAACAACTCAAGGGAAGTGCGACAGTCCTGCTTTGGTTCGGATTACGCACTCACGGTAAGTCAGTATTTCAGCCCTGTCGAAAGCACTGCACTAGGAGTTTTCGAATTGCCAGTTTGGCACTTTGCTTTCTTGCCAGAAGAGTGTGTTTCGGAATGGATGTAGCATATCGTGATTGCACAAATAATCATTTGCACGGGGTAAACCCATTCATTCAGTGAGATAACCCCACTAACTGCCCCACTGCTGTACAGTGATTCATCTGGTGTGTGACCCTCGAGGGACTCAGCGGTGCTTTCTGAAGCAAGTTACACTCTGCTGTAGTGAGAACACGTTTCCACTTTAGTGATCCAATTGTGAATATATATTTATTGCATTTGCTCCAAATAAGCTTTATTCTCAGCAGTAGAGCAGTAATTACAATTATTTATAAAGATGCTCACTGTGTGATATGCAGTTTATGATCATTCTCGAGTGTGGGAAGCAGACATGACTGGGAAGAAGCCAAGCTCAGAATGGGCTATTAACCCCTTCACTCCCTCAATAAAGGTAATACATACCACGCCACCACTCTCTGCCAGTGCGTATATGGTTTAAATTGTGGCATTTCTTCCAATCAGTTTGTTGCAATAAAATGTATTTAAGCTAAACCAGCATACAAGGTGTTAACTTTGTGCAGCGAGGTAAAATCATATTTAGGAGGCCGTTGTAATAAGAAGTCTGCGAGGAAATAAACCGGCTTTAAGTGCCTGACAAATGAAAGTGAAACTGCGTACTACATGGCAAAATAGGTGTCAAAGGCGAGACCTATTGGCTATGCCAATGCTTGTTAATACTTCTAAGCCACCCCAAAGAAAGATCATAAAAGCTCAGTGGGCAGGGTGCACTGTATTTAAAAAGTAGGACATGAATTTAAGTTTTACATATCCTGGCAGTGGAAAACTCCTAAAGTCGTTTTTCACTGTTGTAAGGCCTATCTCGCCCATTGACTACTACTGGGCTACATTATTACATTTAATATGTGCTAACTTTTGACTGGGAGCAGATAGGGATATGCTGTTTACACTCAAATTAATTGTAATTTAAAACACTCTTGAATGGGTGAAGTTGGATGTTAAGTTAAAATTCTGAAAATGCCACTTTTAGAAAGTTGCTATTTTCTTGTCCCAACCATTTGTGCTTTCAACCAATGTCCTGGGTCACATGACTGAAAGGCTCTTCTCTTGTGGTTTAGGTATTCCTTCCAGGCAGTGACACAAATGGGGCTTAGGTGAGGACAGGATCGGCCATCCTGACAAGATGACTGGGGAAGAGCTGTACCCAGCCACTAAAAGAGCTTTGCCTACAGCACACACAAAGAAACCCGACACCACCAAGCCTGTCCTACCTATTGTCACCTCAGTTTGGAGCCTTGACCACGGGAAGGTGAGGAACATTCCAGAACCAGTTGTGGGGGTAGGGCAGGGAGTCCCCCAAACAAAGGCTGACACCAGGTATAAATATTGGACTTCACAGCCACTCATCAGAACATTCCTGGACATGTAGAAGTTACAGAAGACTGCTCTGCTGCTACAGGACTGCCTTGCTTTCAGAGACAATAGACTGGACCTACTTGCCTTCATCCCAGGGTCAGTTGGCTAAGCTCCAGTGTGAATTACATGGACAACAAGCTGCAGGAGCCTCCCTGCAACTGCCTGGCTGACACACTGCAACTGGACCTACCTGGACCTTCAACTGAGCCTGTCTGAGCCCTGCTAGCCTCTGTTTTAGAGATTCCTTGAACCCCCAAGAAATGCCTCCCCAGGTCCTGGATCTTTAGCTGGCATCAAAGTGCACTCCTACTAAAGAAAAGGTGAAAATCCTGACGTTTGGGCACTTCGTGACTGCGAACGGCCCCGTTCGCACCAAAATTCTGCTTCCCGGGACGACTGCCAAAGCGAAGCTCTAGAGAGGCCTGTTCTTTACATCGCCAGCGACCGTCAGCAAAGCGAGAGCTGGACTTCGTACCACAGCAATGACAGCCAGTGACGACCGCCTATGCAAAGATACAGCAAGGGCCCTCTGCAACGCCAACTTGGTCCTCGCGGTCTCCTCCTACGGGAATGAAACTCTACGCACCAGCCTTAGAAAGTAACTTTTCAGTGGGACTAACCTGGTCCCTGTATCTGGCCCGCACTCCATTGTGGTCAGCCTGAACTTGTGACTTTCCCCCAGTCTAGTGTGACCAGATGACAGCGAGTGGCGCTTTGTGCTTCTAGGTGCTATTTTTACAAAAAACTTTAAAGTTTAATATCTCAGTTTCTAAAGATTCGATTTTTGCCTTTCTGATATTTTATTTATTAAAATGTACTATTTTTTTAACTGGCTAGGGATTTTTCTCGTGTTTTCACTGTATTACTGTTTGTATGCTGCATAAATACTTAACACACTGCCTCCAAGTTAACCTTACTGCTTTAGTGCCAAGCAGAGGTTTAAGGACAGGTTAATTTAGTGACTTTTGTGGTTCACCCTTACAAGTATTGTAGCTGTTGCCTTAGTGGGGCTCCACTCCCCTCAATGAATAACCCAATTTCTTACACTACAACAGAGGCTGTCCACAATTCTTCGGTTAAAAAAAGGTACCCCACTTGTGTGGGATGGCCTATGGCCAGCGACAGGAACAGGTCAAAACTTGGACCTTTGAAATCAGTGTTGTGTCAATGTGGTCTTCACATGGGTACAGTTGTGCTGTGTTCCTATGACATGTATCTGGTCAACCAGTGGCGAAACAAAAGCCCCCGCAGCCCCCGTGGTGCGGGGGCCCCCGAGCTCCGGGGTCCCCTCTGGCACTGGCAGGTTCCTGACCCGAGAGCTCCGGACATGTGCTTTGCAGGGGGCCCCCTCAAGTTTTGTTACGCCACTGTGGTCAACCCACACATAGGGGCAGTGTTTTTATCAGGAGACGTGTGTGAACGCAGGATAGGAAGACTTTGGTCACTGGTTGGAAGTATCTGAGATTTCCACCACATGAATATGTGAAAATAGAGCTTTTTGATGCATACTTAGATGTTTGTTGGGCATTCTGGGTAAGAAAACCTGCTAGAATCCAGGCAAACCACACCACCCTAGATTTCTTTGGGTCTCCAGGTATCAGAAATGCTCAGAGTTGGAAGGGTTCCCTGAGTACTGGCTGACCCAGAGCCTCAGTACCGCATCCATTCCCCATGACAAGTGAGAGTCAAGTGGGATATTATTGAGGGTAGTATTGACACATAAGTTGGCAGAGAGGGGTTTAACTGTCTGGTGCCTAGGGCCCGATGTCAAGACGATCTAGTGCTTCAGGCCAGGCCTTTTCTTAATTTTTTTCCATGGTAAGCTGGTGGGCTTTAAGCCACCCTGGGTGGGCATACTGGGGTATTTACTCCTTATTCTCCTATCTTCGTGCCGCAGTGGTAGAAAGCCCACTAGTCACCACAGATTGGTGTCCAAAAAACAAAATGTGTGGGGCTTCGGCTAATCTTGGCATTGGGTCCTACTCCAGCGCTCCGTATAGTCTTTCTGCCGCCCATATGGGGAAACTATTCCCAAATGAATCCAAAATGTCCTCTCGTTTGCCACAGGGATAGCTACAATATTGGGGCAGAAAGACTGGGCTCCAGGAGTGGGTTGGGGATGGCAAAAAACAATCCTGGGTCCGAATTACACTTCAGATACACTTTCGCTGTTTTACCATAGTGCAACCTTATTTAGGTGCACCAGCGCAGCCTGGACAGTGCGACCAATTTCCAAACAAACTGCTGTTCTAAAAGCAGGTGCTAACTTTCACACTTCACGACAGCCCCGAGGAGAGGAAATTGGTGAAGTGCATAGTCGCAGGTTTAAACCGTGGCTCTGTCTTTCAGAGCAGGTAAACCGGCCTCTCTTTGAAGAGGGAAATATTTAGGGGTCCATTGGACCCTTGTGGTAACAAAAATAAGTTCCTGCGATAAACTTGTGGTACCCTTAAGGTGATGGAGCACATCAGTAGACGCCGACTCAGAGATAAAGATGACTTTACAGCCATCTGTGGTAACTGGTATTGGGCTACATGACCAGAGACTGCAGAGAAATTACATTTCCTTCATGACTGACAGCACTAGGTTTATTTGACTGCTGACATGGATTGACTGTTAGTTACAACAATAATAGATAATAGGGATGTTACACCACACAGAGTGGGGAGGAAATAAAATAAGAAGGTTGAGAAGCATAAGTTTTGAAATTAACATGTAATATACTTGACTATTTCGGTATTTGTTGCACCGTGTAACCTTTCAATAAAATGAATTAAAATATATATATTATTTTATATGTACATGTCTAGGATTTTTGTACTGTGCAGATCTTGAACTGAATAGCAGCAATGTGCTCTCAAATGTGGTTGGTAAAGCAAAATGATAAATAAGGATGTAGCACGATTTGCCTAGATTCACACATGGTTTGAATGAAGGTTTCCTGGTTACACATTATGCATTTGGCCCACTGTATGGTTACATCCTTCTCTCTTTGGTTAGCACCAAATGGCAATGCTTTGTGTTCGATTATTTCATTAATTAATACGTACATAGTTCTATAAATACATTCATCACACCTTAAATCAAATCAACACTACACACACAACTCACCAAAGCTGACGCCTCAAGTGGGTCTTAATGCCCCCCTCCCAACAACGAATAAATTACTTATGACATTCTGCACATCCACATATATGGTTTATGCCATGCCTAGTTCCATAATTTTTTTTTTTTTTTAATTTAAGAAAAAAAAAACACCACACAAAGGATACTTAACTGAAACCAGGATGCAAGGGGTTAAACTTGTGCAGTATGATTAAATCATATTAAAGAGTCCTTGTGACCATTTGGAGAATTGTTTCCATGTGCATGGCGATTCTAATATGCAACGTGTGAGACAGTAAACAGTGTTTTTATCAGGTCAAGTTAGCTATGCTATGAAACTAAACTGCAATAAAGACCTACATCATGTAGGGTTTGTGGTTGGAAGGGTGTTGTTTGTGTTTGGAGCTTTTGTGGAAAGTGTTTTCATATTGTGCAAGATGACCACAAGGTGTGGTTACCTTGTTACGGGACACAGTGCCTGCTGGTGTGGTGGGCGAGGGAATGTAAAAGAGGAAGTGCAAATTAGAATTGTAGTGTGGACTCAAACATATAGGCAGCTACATGGCAAATGCCTAGCCACAAGGGTAGCCGGATTCTCAGAGTGTGTACACCAAAAAAGAAGGGGCACAGTAATCCATCTACTAAAATGCATGAGGAAGAAATTGAGTCGAATAATAAAAGGATGCCAAAAGGGCAAGAATTGTTGAGTAGTCATATGAACAGTAATCATGCACTTTAAAAAAAAAAAAAAAAAGTATACTGGCTACAGAACAAATGCACCTCATGAATGAGGAAAGAAGTGGAATACCAATCTAGGCTGGCAACCTCAGCAGAAACTACACTATCTTTCAAAGGCCCAGAATCCACCTGCTCCTGCTAGGCCAAAGGAAACCAAAGTTTTGAGCAGCAGTTAGCACCCCACACCACTCTCAGGCTAACAAAGGCAGAAGACCACCAGCCAGGCAAGCCCGAGCCAAGTCATGGCTCAGACTTTATCTAGGTTGGCACCATGCACATAAGGGGGTGAGAGACAAAGCACTTTGTCGTTTGCTCCCATGACAGTGCAATAGCAGGGTGTTCTACCTCATGTTACCTTCCTGTACTCACCCCTTCATGCAAAACAAATATTGTTCTTAGAGGTGTAGCCTGGTCAGTAAGATTTGAGGGGATTGGTGGGTGAGATTCATTTTTTCCAACAATCACGCTGGCATAAAATGTTAAATACATTATATAATAAGCAGGGCGCAAGAGAGGGGTTTAAGGGGGCAGTGGACAGAGAGAGGAATGCAGATTGGTAGGTGTATTAAGAGAGCGAAAACAAAATATTTTACAAAATACCGAACATTTTTAACGACTTTCAAAACAGAGAAGGTATGTGCTCTTTTGTCTGTGTATGTAAAATTCCTGGTGAAATCCGATAGACACCTCACCATATATGACTGAAAGCACCTGTACCCAACTATTTATCAGAAAATACATTTATTAGGGAGGTGTAACACCCTCCCCCCCCAATTAAGCATTTTTCTCTCTTCCTCAGGCAACCTCCACTTTCATTTCTAGTAGTGGTTAACATTTCAAGGTAAAAGACAAAGGAGTGAAAAGAGACGTACACCACTCTCAACTAAGGTAGGAGCATGGCACATGGTAATTATGGTTTTGATTGATCTTAGTGCAGCTCGCCACACCTGTGAGCCTTGCGTCATTGTGTATTCAATGTGTTTACCTTATGACGCTTTGTGCAACTGAATCCTGCTCCTGCCCGAAAGCACCTGTAACTCCCGGAACTGACGGTCTTTAATTCACAGCACTTAACTTTCGTTTGAACTACAGGTCAGCCATTGTCTGGGGATATCGTGAGCGCGAGAACCGTGACAGTGTGAAATAAACATCGAGCAGAGTTCAGCTGATCCTGTTGAAGTGCAGAGGGAGGGCAGCGGCCTATTACAGTAAATCCAGGGTAATGTAATTTCGGCTGTAAGGAGCTCAGCTACTTGGGAGCCTTCGGTATTCCAGTTAGATGTGATAGGATGCCATGCTTCGATGTGCTAACACGGTCGCTAGCCCCCGGAACAGAATGACTCACCAGAGGATTGGCACCGCTCCTTGCGTACCCTGGCTGCTCCCACCACTCCCGTCCTTTCTCCGAAACTGGCTGTGAAGGTGGTCTGGCAGGCACTGCCAGTGTTGCTGCCGCCGCGCGCAGCCTCACTCCTCACACTTCCGTACTGCAAGCAGACTCTAGCTACCTACTGCTTCCGGGTCCGCCTCCATGGGCAGAAGCAGGGGCGAGTGTTCGGTGTGGCAGATGGCGCGTGCCACGCATCATAGCCAACAGTTGTGACGCTTTACGTGAACTATCTAAAATGCTACCACATAATCTTCTGTGGGCTATAAACGAATGCATTTTCCGCGAATTATAAACTCAGAGAAGTGCCCGCGTCGGCCCTCTTAAATGTCGCACAATGGACAATTATCAGCATGACCGTAAATTCCGAAACGTTTCGTGTATCAGCTGAGGTCTATTGACAGCCTCGCCCGCACGAACCTTTGTTTGGTCTCCTCTAGGTGCAAGACTGTGTCCCGCTCTTGTTACTCAGTCGACCTCGGCCAATCAGGAGGGTAGCTACGATGACGCGGGCTCGAGGTGTCTCACTCTACTGGAGTATACCTTCCTGGTCTCCACCCTGCCTCTAGCTCTGGCAACTGTAGGTCACGCCTTCGAGGCGTGTTTTCGCCGCTTGCTGCTAGGATTGCCCCGTTTCCTAGAAATAAATGCGCCATTTGTTTACGTTTTGTAACAACCGAATGCGCAATTTTTATTTATTTTTATCTATTTTATTTAATGCGATTTTATATAGCGCGAACATTACCCAAAGGTGTCAGAGCGCTTTCTCCAATTTCCAGGATTCATTTGCTATGCTGAAATTATCGCCCTGCTTGCTCTTCTGATCACTCTCAAACGATTTAGACAGCTCTCAAATACTTTTTGACTGATTTCTTTAGGTGTTTTATGTTTTAGGTTTATGTTTACATTTTATATAGCGCTTACTATATCTGAAAAAGGGAAAAATACCATACTTTCTTTTCGATTGGCATGGTGCCTTTATCATGCACCAAAGCAAATTGAAAATCATCCCAATCATAATGGATGTCTTCTTTCACTGGTAAGGGCATTCTGGACAAGAAATCAGCTGTAACATTATCTCTTCCTGGAACATACACCACACTATCAGACCAGGCCTGCCAAGTATCACGCACCAGGCGTGACTCTAACGCATTTCAGTGTGGTGTTCCGCATCACCGCACTGAAATGCATTGTCACGCATTTTAATGCCGTCTGTCTGCTGTACCAGCGCTGAAGTATTGGCCACGCCTGACTGCTAACGTGCGCGCCTGTGACCTGCGCTGTTTGTGCTGCTCCCCGCAGACTTGCTGGCCCGGGAGCTGCCACCAGCACAGGCTCAGTCAAGTAACAGTTAATCTTGGGCACTCACCACTGCTGCTACAAATGTATCTAGCTGGCTCCAGGCTGCTGCATTGAAATTCCCGCCCGGCGCCGGCGCGGCTGAGTCAATCAGACTACAGCCGAGGCCTGACGTCACCGGACCGAGACAGTGACACCTGCCGGGCGGGGCCTGCCCTCAGTGGGCCTGCCACTCCACCCACTCCCTATTAGTGCCACTGACACCTTTTGGCGGCCGCCTGGGACACTATGTGCCGAGGATCACACATGGGCATATTTACTATCAAATTGGCGCCCTCTGCAGAGTGGGACCCGACCGCTGGCGCCTGTCTGTCAGGTCACGTGAACAGACTCCGACTATGTTGCACGGTTCGGACTCAGCGTGAGGCAGGCATCATTATGTGTTTTTTTCTTCACTTTCCTGTCAATGGACCTGGGCCCCCAGGAGCTTCCCGTGCCACCGGCGGGAGTTTGATTGTCCTCCCTGACCTCGACACTTCAGGGCAGCCACGGCAGCAGGATGGTGTAGCACAGAGTTGAGACACACTATCGGCTTGGCTTTCCTCGACGTGCAGGGGCCTTCTTTTCCCAAAGTTTTAAGTTGGTTCGAGTTGCAAGGTAGGAAACATTTTTCTTTTAATAATAGTCGCGTTTGTTTCAGCTGTTGTGGTGCAGGGTCCCGCATGACAGCACGTCAGGCTTCCCTCTCCTGATGGAGTGTTTTCAATTTGGTTTCACTTTTATTTATTGCAGTGCAGAGGCTCGTGTGTTCTGTGTATTTGGAAGCGGGTGCAGCCATTGCTGAACCCGCTTACTTTTGTTTTAAAATTACTGGTTCCACCTGCGAGTGAGAAGGAGTCAGGGAATCGGCCCTTTTAACCACGATGATGTTTTCACAATTAAAAAACACCTTCTGCCGAAACCCTTGTGTCTTCAGGAGTTTTCTGGCAACAATTAAAATCATGCCAAGATAACTAAGTTGTGAATAATGTTCCTGCTGGACCAACATCAGCATTCTGTCAGTGGCAGTTTTCACCCATCCTGATGTAGCACAGAGGGTTAATATGCCTGCTGCAAAGAACGTGTACATCTTGTCCGGGACAGATTCTCAGACCTATCACCTATGCCGGGACCGGCCAACCCCGAAGCTGCTGTGCAAACCTGCCATCATGGGCAAAAACAAGACTCCCACGTGACGTTTGAGACAGCCCCGGCATTGGGGTTGGTGTGACAGAGAAGAAAACATACATAGATTCGGGCTTGGCATTTTTTTTTACCTATGTTTCACTGGGGTACGTACCTACCGTGCCCCAGAGTGACGCATTATAAGAAAATCCAAACCCTTAAAACAATTTTGACTTTATCTTACATTCCCTAAAATTATTTGCATTTTCCATACGATGTTGTTTCTGCAGTGTTTTCATGAAACCGATATGAATCTACTACAGTGCACTCTGTTGGTTGGTTAGGTGTCTGAGCTAGTTAAAGCTTGTGAGTGAGTATTATGGGGCATGATAGAGAGCTGTGTGGCTGAGGCTGAAGGCATAGAGAGCTTTCCACAGTGGGTCGAATTAAGGTGTTTACACTATCCAAGCCATGGCCTCTCAGTAGAGAGATGATCATATGTAGGCCAATTGTGATTTCTATTTTTATAAAAATGTGTGCAAGAGTATACGCAGATGTCGAAATTTTTATTGCATAACAAGAAAAGTGTGGTTTAAGATGAGGGAAGAGCGGGTGGGTAGGTGTGTGATGACAGGGGCAATACAAGTAGTGCATGCAGGTACATATTGAAAAACAAATGAGGATGAGGAAAGAGATGATGCAATATATGCAGATTAAGGTTTTCAAAAAGATGTGGAGAAAAAGAGGGAACAAGTGGCTAACAGTGAAAGACTGCAGATAAAAGCAGTGTGAAGAGAGAACAGAGGAGCGATTGGAAACTCCAAAGACCAGCAGCCCTTTCACAGATCTTAGTAATGGTTAATTACTGCTTAAATTTACTTGCGAGAAAGTATCACTCAGAGTGTTGCTCATTTGACTGTAGAATTTCACTCCTATGCAGGGCCACTGCAATTATGCGGCAAGGGAGGGCCAAATTATGCGGCAAAGTTGAGTAAATTAAGGGGACAAGAAAAGGCAAATTATGCTGCACATTTTGTGATGGTACTACTTCATTAATTTGTCATTTTTAAGCTTGTTAACATTGTGTGGGCATTAGTTGTGCCTCATTAGTACCAGTTTAACACCCACATATAGAAATAAACTACCTAAAGTTGAGCAGTGAACCTTTGGAAAGAGCCTTCCACTGCGCGGCAACAGGTGTCAATGTGTTTTTACTAACTTTTGAACCATCTGAGCTAGAAACATTTCTTTTTTAATCTGCAGATTATGCAGCAGATGAAGGATTATGTGGCAAATCTATAACTATGCAAAAATCACTGCACAATCGCATAATTCCGGTAGCCCTGCTCATTCGCACACTGACACCACCAAAACGTCACACTTAAGTAGTCTGCAAACTTGGCAGCTATGTTTCTGGTGCTTTGCAGCATGTTTTAAGATCTCCTAGAGTTTCTCATTGCTGAAATGGGTGTGATTTCTGATATTTATATGTTTCCTTTGCCTTCATTGCTTTATTTTTGCTCGGGAGAAAGTGTCACTCATAGACGTTGAATGTCACTCATAATTACAATGAAATTATGAAAATGTCACACATAAGCAATCTGAAACCTTGGCAGCTATGTCAGACATGCCAACCCTCCCGATTCAGGCGGGAGACTACCGATTTGAAGGCTAGTCTCCCGCCTCCCGATTTATGCTATTGGTTTAAATGTGAGCTTGGGCGGGCCCAGGACTCCGGAAACAAATGTATTTTCTTCCTCCTATGCCCTGCGCTGCGTAATATTTCTTGGCGGGCTTCAGCACGGCAGGAATCTTCTGTGAGAGTGAGAGAAACTCAAGTAGTGCACTGTCGGTAACCTGCTCCTGCAGGCCAGTGCACAATATTGTCAAGCTCCCAGTCCCTCTGCCTGCTATAACGTGCCTCCTGACACAGGTTAAGTCAAGGTAAGAAAAAAAAACATTTAGTGAAACCGAGAAATAGCCCTGAGAGAAAAAATGTGTTTCAAACTCTGTTTTTGTTTGAACACTTTGTAAAACTACCAACATTAAAATGTTGATGCCAGTCTTCATTCACGCACACTGTAATCTCCCTCCCCAAGAATTACATCAGACATCAAAGCTTAATGCTTTGTCCTTAATTCTTGGAGGGGGAGACAAGAGCATGTGACAGGAATTAACATTTTATTTTTGGCTGTTTTACATATTAGTGCACGTAAAACAGAGTCTAAATCTCTGTTTTTGTTAGCGCCAAAATGAAATGCTGATTTTTCCCTATTCTCATGATGTGGTGTTACTGCCAGAGTTGCAGACTTAGAACTGGGGAACCAGGTTCAAGTCTTAGAGTTGGCTCATCATCCTCGGATTCTGGGTAAATAATTTAATCTCCCCATCCTTATACCAGACATATAAGCAATGAGTGGTGACATTGTGTAATGTAATTGGTGCTCATGTAAAGTACTCCAGTACCTTCAGGTCGGTTCTGCTGTATGAAAAATGAACAACAAGGTAAAGACAAAGCATTAATATAAGTAAAGACAAATAGATACCTGTTTAGTGGCTGATTTGTAAATTGTGGATTCCTCGCTTAAATTGTGATCTTGGGCAAATACTTTATTTCACCCAAACTCCTTTTTCTTCATTATAGAATATGAAAGCACTTTCAAATATGTGAGTTCTGAATACCAGTTACAAAAAAACTATTGTGTTTGATTTAATAGACTATAATGTTTCTCTATAATATCCTGGGCATTGTACAGGGTTTACATGACACCTGTCCTGCCTCTTAGGGCCAGATGTACGACCATTCCATTTTGTGAGTCACAAATTGCAACGTTTTGCAACTCGCAATGTGCTACTCGCAAAATGAAATGTACAACAGAGTTTCAGACACTGTTTGCGATTCCCAATGGGGTCGCAAACGACCTGCCTCATTGATATTCATGAGGCAGGTCGCAATTTGCAACCCCATTGGGAAGGACCAGTACTCACAGGGATGATGGCCTGCTGAGGTCAGCAGATCACAATGTCTGTGACTGCTTTTTAAATAAAGCATTTTTTTTTAAAATGCAGCCCGTTTTCCTTAAAGGAAAATGGGAAGCATTTAAAAAAGAAAAATGAAACGTTTGTTTCATTTTTTAAGAGTAGGCAGTGTTCCGTGAGACCACTGCCTGCTCTTACAAAATATTTTCGCTGCCAGTCACAAAGGGGAAGGAGTCCCCTGGGCACCCCTTCCTGTTTGCGAGGGACTTACCACCTCCTTGAAGTAGGTGGTAAACTGCAAGTGTTTTGCGACCGCAATTGCGGTCGCAAAATAACTGTACATAGAAGTGCCACTCGCTATTAGGAAGGGATGCCCCTGGCACGCCCCTTCCTAGTAGCGAGTCGCAAACCCTATTTTGCGAGTCGGTAATAGGTTACCGAGTCGCAAAATAAGGTTTGTACATTGCGCAGAGCTATTTAGAGGTCGCAAACGGGCCAATTTCCCGTTTGCGGCTTCTAAAAACAGTTGTACATCTGGCCCTTAGTTCACTAATGGGTTATGCTTCAAAACTATCGCTTGTAAGTATTTCTTAGTGCAGTGCTGTGATGTGATGTGACGTATTAATGTCAAGGCTTCCACATGTTGGAGGAATGCACTTTTTTGAATTTTGAAGAGACTTTGTCATATTTTACATGATGTTTGTTATATGATTTATATAGCAAGGATTCTCAGTGCTCGGCTCGTGCACAGGTCCTAAAAGCCAAGCCACACTCACACTCCTGGCTCAACTCTCCCTTTTAATTTGTTGTTTCGCCCCCTCTAAGAAAGCATTAACCTTTAATGTCAGAGGTAGGTGGCCATATACTGGCTGAACTGCACAGCATGGAACTTGAAAATCAGTGATCATCACTTTGTCCTTAATTCTTGGCAGTTTTACACAGCACAAACAAAAACAGAGTGTGGGACTGTTTTGCTTGCACTAGCACAATCTGGGTGACTGTCAAAAATAAAAAGCTGATTGCCTGTCACGCAAGCTTTATTCTCCCTTTTCAAGAATTAAGGACAAAGCATTAACCTTTGATGTTTGAGATGGTTACCAATCTAGTAGCTGAATTGCACAGCGTGAACATGGAACATTGGGGATCAATCCTGACTTCTCTGCTCAAACAAAATCTGCGATCCATCCCTAGTGCGTGGAATACAAAGCATGCACCTTTATTAGTGGCCCAGCCATCTTCCTGTATACTTCAATGATTCCTTTGATACTTTGATAACTTCCATCTTCTGCTTAACAGCGTCCAGTAAGGGTGATTCTGTAGCCATCCCACATGCACCCTTCTCTGTCATGTATCTCTGTGTGGGATTATGAACATTCGCTATAATATCTATCGCTTCTTTCGATACAGAGATATTCGCAGTCATTCATTGAGTACAATAGACTTCACTCTGTTTAAACATAGCATTTTGCTATCATTCATTCAATACAGAAAGAATAGCTGACAATAATAGCAGCAAGTTACAATCATTCAATTCTGTAAAACAATAAAGATATGTTGCAGCCATTAGCTCAATGTAGTGAGATTCACTCATAATGATGATAGCATGCAGGTGCAGGTCCGGAGGAGAGACGGGGACAGTGGAAGGACCAAAGTATCACAGGATGCAGTTGGTGCAGTGGCCCCCGGGCCTAGAAGCTTAGGGGCCCACCAAAATCTGATTATTGCTGCATTTTACAATTCAGACAGCGGCTAGAGGGCCCATAGGAAGGGTTTCCTTCCTTGCACCAAGGCCTTTAGGGATTGGAGTCACAAACTATAAGGGTTTGCATGGAAATGCCCATGTTCCACCCCTGGTTTGCCACCTTAAGGCAAAGTAAAGCATATCACTTCTCTTGTATTACTGTGGGGTTACTTTTCCATTGCAAAACATGTTGCACTGGAAAGTAAATCCCAAAATCGACACTTGACGCCGGTTTTTATCACTTTTGTGAGGCAAAGCTGATGCAAAGTGTTGGCAAATTTGGCCCCCTGTACTTTAGCACTTCTCTGGATAGAGCAGCCTCATTTTTAATACATTACCCTTATTCTGAACTAAATGTTGTACATGCAATACAAAGTCAGTTGCTTTCTCTATTAGGAAGTGGGGTTTGAAGTGGAGCCAGACTGATAACACTCAAGATGCTTGTTAAACAAAGGCCCTGCATAGGCAGGGCTTTCCCACAAGATTATACTGCATATTGCTATCCTTTCCCTTTACATGGATAACCTGGGTAACATATATATGTAGTGATTTGATATAGCGGGTAATCTCTTATTGGTATTGATTTTATCCAGGTTGAACTTGTAAGTTGTTGCCCGACTACGGCTAGTACAAGTCTGCACCTGCAGTGAGCCACTGCTTTGATGCAAGTGAGACCATCCGCCTCTGTTCAGGTCAGGCGTTTTTTTATCCACTTTATTTTGATTGGATAGTACAGTTTGAGCATGAGTTGGAAGCGATCAGATCGCACTCCTCCAAGGGGAGAAAAAAAAAAGAAGTACAATTGTACATTCAAAGAGACATGGCAAAAAGAATTTCCATTCATTTTGAAATCTAGAAATGGGCCAGGCAGTGCATTTTGTGAAATTTGTGCGTCAGATTTCAGCATTACCCATGGTGGCAGGAATGATCTATTAAAGCATGTGAATACACCAAAACACAAAAATAGTGAACGGTCACAGACTCAGACTAGAAAAATTACCAATTGGTTTGGAGGCCGGGCAGCAGAGGATATTGATGAAAAGGTGATAAAAGTTGAAGTTTTGTTTATTGGCTTCCGAATAGAACATAACATACCCCTAGCAGTCTCTGATCACGCCGGTTCATTTTTCAAATTAATGTTTCCTGATTCAAAAATGACTGCAAAATTCTCCTGTGGAAGGACAAAAGCCAGTCACATAGTTAATGGAGCTATTGCCCCAAACAGTATTGATGAGGTGAAAAAGGCTCTAGAGAAGAAAACGTGGTTTGGCCTAGCAACTGATGGAAATGATAAATACCTTCCTATTTTTTTTTTTAAAACAATTTTATTAGTAACAAAGCAGAGATCAAGACAGTACATCGACAGTTTAGGTAAAGATATTCAAGAGATTACAGCATTATCTTCCTTATCATTAGTCCGGCAGAAGCCCATGGCAGCATAGATCAGTCAGTACAGGACAATCCCAGGTGGGTCACTTATATGTTCTTGGGTCAGGAAATTCAAATAACATATACCTAGTGCTGATTGCCCCCAGTGTGCGCCTTGCTCCCATCCATTTCCTCCTCCAACACCTGGAGTCTTTCCCTCCTCAGCTCAACTGTTGGAGAGACACATATCTCCCCCCTATATTTATTCCAGCGCCCCCATTTGTGATCTCATTTACGTGGACATCCTCTGCCTTTATAAACTGTTTTTTCGGTGATCATGGCTTGGTCCATATCTTTTGCCCAATCTCTCAGCAGTGGTAAAGTGTCTACGCTCCATTTCTGGGCTATATTTCGTTTCGCTATGCACCACCCCATCGTGGCCCACGATTGCTCGGCTTGCGTGAGGTCTGTTGCTTCCCAGATATTGAGAAGACACAGTGTGGGAGTTGAGACGATGGACTTGTCACACGTTCTGGTCAGTTGTCTGGTCACGTCCGTCCAATATTGCTGTATGTGAGGGCAGCCCCATAGGATATGCAGGAATGTTCCCGGTTGGTTACAGTGTTGGAGGCAGAGAGCGTCGGGTCGCCTACTTAATCGATGTAGTAGGATGGCATCAAAATATACTAGATGAAGAATTTTAATCTGCACCAGGCGAAGTCGCATCGGGATGGCTATCTCGCGGGGTGAGGATAACGCTTCTAGCCATTCCTCATAGGCTAGTTTTCCCAGGTCACCCTCCCAAGACGTCCTCAGCTTCAACATTGGATCGACTCGGTTATAAATCAATTTCCTATATGTGAGAGAGACGGCCTTGCGGGTCATAGGATCCAGCAAGAGCCGGTCCTCCAGGGGAGAAGAATCTGGAAGGGGGGTATCCCCAGGGAGGGCAGAGTCAATAGCATGACTGATTTGGAGGTATCGAAATTTCTCCGTCGGCGCTAGCTGGTACCTATTCTGGAGGTCTGAGAACGACGCCTTCTTGTCCTTGATCCACAAGTCGTTAACTGTAGAGATCCCGATTTTGTCCCATTTATCAAATCCTGCACAGGCGCTAAGCCGCCCAAGGATATCCGGTTCCCATAGAGGGGTAGCCTTCGTGAGGCGCCCCTGCCAGCCCATCCGCCTCTGCGCTCCGTGCCACACTTCCACCGTACGCGCTGTAGGGCCGGTCAAGCACAATTTTCTGTGGTTCGTATACAGAGCTCTATTGTAACCTCCTTTCCCCAGCAACCAGTGGTCAGTGCGAAAGCTGGGATCATCATGCCGCCCGAACACCCATTGATTGATGGCTATCAATTGTGAAGCCTGATAGTAAAGGCGCAGATCTGGTAGACCTATACCCCCATCATACCATCCCATAGTAAGCTTGGCCATGGCTATACGAGGCGGCCTGTCGTCCCATAATAAATCTCGTACGGCCGCATCAATCTGCCGGAAGTAAGATTCAGGGATCGGAATGGGAGTGTTTTGTAGCGCGTATAAAAAGCGTGGCAGAGCGAGCATTTTGAATAAGGATGCGCGCCCTAACAAGGTAAGGGGGAGTGTTTTCCAATGCGTGACGTCTGATCGAAACCTCTGTAGCGGCCCCAACAGGTTCCGTTCCAAAAACAGTGTGGCATCTATAGTGATAAAAATCCATAAGTACCGAAAGCCTTGGGAGGCTACTGGAATATCGTATCCTCGAGGACTCCGCGGCGGTGGTCCCCAAAGGGGATACATCTGGGATTTTGATCAGTTTATTTGATACCCAGAGCGTGCCCCAAAAATATGAAAAATATGGAGTACACGGTGCAGCGAGCGCGTCGGTGAGGCAAGATATCATCCGCATAGAGCGATATGCGGTCTTCGTGCTCAGCCGTCCATCGAAGGCCTCTAATGCCCGGGTCTCCCCTTATCCATACCGCCAGCGGCTCCAAGACCATGGCAAAAAGGAGCGGTGATAACGGGCATCCTTGCCTTGTGCCACGGCACAGTGGGAAAGAAGTAGAGCGATGATTGTTCACTGAAACATGAGCCATGGGTTGTGCATTTAACAATTTGACCCATCCCATAAATTTGGGTCCGAACCCGATGCGGCAAAGAACTGCAAACAAGTAGTCCCACGCTATGGTGTCAAACGCCATTTTGGCGTCAAGTGCCAGCAGAATCGCTTCTTCTTCTAGAGTGCCTACACGGCCCAATACACCATGCAGACGACGCAGGTTACGTGCAGTGTTCCGTCCCGGCATGAATCCCGACTGATCTGGATGAATCAAGTCGGTGAGATAGGGGAGCAGACGGGTCGCCAAAAGTTTGGCGAGAATTTTAGCCTCTACCGTGATCAGAGAGATAGGCCTATACGAGGCGCATTCATCTACCGGCTTACCAGGTTTATGAATGACTACAATAGTGGCCTCACGAATATCTGTCGGGAGGAGGGCTTTCTCGTAACTTTCGTTATATAGATTTAGTAAATGAGGAGCTAATTTGAAAGCCATGGGCTTGAACAATTCGATCGGGAGCCCGTTCGGGCCCATCGCTTTGCCCGCGCGAACGTCTTGAATTGCCTTATGAATCTCTTCAACCGACAAGTCAACTTCCAGCGCCTCCTTATCCTGTTCTGAGAGGCACGGCACTCCAATAGTGGCAAGGAGTTCGGTCGCTCTCGCAGCCTGCGAGTCTTGCGGTATACCATACACAGTCGTATAGTGGTTTGCAAAAGATTCAGCGATGTCCCGTGGGTCCGTCATCAGAGCACCATCAGAGCTCTTGATCGCTCTCACCCATCTCGCTGATTGTTCTTTACGTTCTAGCCACGCCAGGAATTTACCCGTGCGTTCCCCTTGTTCATATATACGGTGCCGGGTGGCCAGCGCACGTCTATTGGCGTCCTCTTGTAGCAATTGCTTATAATCTTGCCTTTTTACGTTGAGCAGATGTTGAGTGTCAGGGGCCGGGGCCCGAGATATATCTACCTCAAGACGTAGGATCTCAGTTTCCAGCTCCAACACCCTACGACGCGTTCAGCCCTGTGACCAGCCATCGCCGACAGTGCCCTCCCTTTAATCACTGCACCATATGCCCCCCCAAAGTGTAATGGCTGATTGGACCGATCCTATATTCTCCTCAAAATAATAATCTGTGTCTTTCCGCAAGGCCTCTCTAATATGCGGAATCTTGAGTGCCCAAGGTTGTATCCGTATCGGGCCAGGTTGAGGCGGGCGTCGCACTCCAAGGACCGTCAGCACCGGGGAATGATCCGACACCCCCCGTGCCAAACACCTAGTGTTGGAAAGGTCATGTATGTGTTGTGCATGTGTGAATAAGTAATCAATTCGTGATTGACTTCCGTGTACCCCGGACTGAAACGTAAAGTGTGTGTCCCAAGGGTGCGACCACCTCCAAATATCTACCATCCCTAAGGCTTCAATAAAGTCCCGTAATGGTGAGCAGCGTGTTGGGTCACTTCTGGGCGGTGATCTATCTAGTTGACCGTCAATCGTCAGGTTGAAGTCACCCCCCATTATCAGTGTGCCCACAGGTAGGTGAAGTAAAAGCGTCCCCACATCTGTCAAGGTCAGTCGTTGTAGGCCCGGTGGAGCATACACAGAAACAACATTCAGGACTCTGCCCTCCCACATACCTGTGCAAGCTGCGTACCTGCCCTGTGGATCCATCCAGATATTCTGTCTCACTTATGGACAGCCTTTTCGAAGGAGGACCCCCGCCCCCCTGGATCCCGTGGTGAAACCTGAGTGGGCTACCATTCGATACCCCTTTCTGTCGAGGGCCCTGCAAGAGTTACCAATTAGGTGAGTTTCCTGTAGTAACACCAAGTCCAGCCCATGGCGGTGAACATACTGCAGCACAATACCTCTCTTAATTTTGTCTCCTAACCCGTTGACATTCCAAGTTATAAGCTTAAGTCCCTGACTGTTGGCCATCTTGTCACAGCTATCGGAAGAACGGAGCCCATGGCTGACTTGTAGCCCCCCACGCGCTCCCGTGTCGCCATCTGAGCGACCCCCGGACTTTCACTGACCTTCTCATAGTATTGGAGCTCTCCTGTTGCTATCTGTACATAGAAACCAACCAATTTGTGCATACATAAGCAGTTACTTTGTCTTGCTGCATAACATCCCCTAGTAACCCCCCCCAACAAATTAAACTCCAGATTACTTTCAGCCCAATAAACGTACCCCCCTCCCTGCCTCCCTGCTTAACGGGACAAAAACCGCCCGCCACCCCCAACATGCAGAGTGCCTGTCGCCCACCCATAAACAATTCCAGGGAACGCGAGTAACCCCACTCCCAATTTGCATAACTCTATACAGACCTTTCTCCGCCCCCCCCACCCGACCCCTACCCCAAAAGCAATATACAATCCAGAGGCGCAGTACCATCCCCGTTAGATGTCTTGTGGCCCCCACATTTTCAATAGCAGTATAGTTGCGAGTTTCATAAGAAAACCGTTCCGCCTCATAACAACCCAACATGTTGAACGAACACAGCAAACAGTGACATGATTGACCCAGTCACTTATGAAGGCAATCCCCAGAAAGTGGACAATCCCCGTGACATAAATATCAGGAGTCTGCTCAAGTATCCCCTCCCGGCACTAGACTTGTGCGATCCCAAGTTCGGGTGGCGATGGCCCCAAGACCATGCTCCCCAAAGTTTGTGAGGGCATCAGGAGGACATAACAATCCCAAACAGCCTTACCGACCATTGAATCAGCGCCCTCCCGTGTGTCCCTGGGAATCAGAGTCAGAATGTGGAGGAGTTCGTTTCTGCTGGCGCCAGTCAGCGTTGTCGTCCGCCGCCGAGAATGTCTTTTTGCCCTTTCTTTCGATCGTGCGCCATCCCTCAAGCCAGTCCCAGGCCTCTTCAGGTCGAGTGAAGAACCACGATTTTCCATTGGCTTCCACCCGAAGCTTGGCGGGGAACAGCATTGCATACTTCACTTCCTGGTCGCGTAGGGCCCGTTTCACCTCCAGGAAACTGCGACGCTGTCTCTGCACACGCAATGTGAAATCTGAAAAGAACATGATCTTGCTGTTCTCCAGGGTAAGTGGCGGGGCCGCCCTTGCCGTCTGTAGGATAACATTGCGGTCTCGAAAGTTAAACACCAGCGCCAGCAGTGGGCGAGGGGACGCTCCCGGCTTCGGGTGGCCTCCAGGCACTTGGTGAGCTCTTTCAATCGTGAAGGATTTGGAGAGTCCTCTGGGTTGAAGATGCTTAAGGACCAGTTCCTCCACAAAAAGGTCTGCCGCCTGCCCCTCCGCGTTCTCCGGCACACCAATAATGCGGACATTGTTCCGTCGCATTCGACCTTCGTAGTCGTCCAGCTGCAGGGCCATCGCCTCATGGGAAGAGCGGAGGTCCGTAATTTGTTTCTTGAGCAGGGCGGTGTCAGTAACCAATTCCTTGGCAGTGTTCTCCACAGATCCTACCCTCTCTGTGATTTTCTTCATGTTCTCTCGAATCAGCGCAACATCCGTGGCCACTGTGTCGATCCGCACCTCAAGGGAGGTCCTTACCGCTGTTATTGCTTCAAGGAGATCCTTATTCGATGGTTCCGCGGCATCCCCCGGCGTTACTGTCTCCATATGACCTGCAGTCTGCTGTTTCTGCCAGGCGAACTTCTCCATCTTGGTCTGGGTTGTCGCCCGATTATTACGGCCGGACGCCATTGTCTATTGTCACGGGGACACCACAGCTGAGCAAGGCGACGCCGCTACTCCCCGCCGCCTGCGGTGAAGTCCCTCACCCGGCCTGTCGGCTTTCGCAGGAAGCACCCCACACAGAGGGGTATCTAGCCGAGGCCGCCGCACAGCGGCCCTGGACGGAAGGTCAATAAATTGTTTGTTAGGCCCCCAGCGGCCAAACCGCGGAAAGTTGCAGTGCAGGTCAAGGGCCACTTCCAGCCCTCTTGCACTGGCCCGGTATTGTCCGCTTCTGCCGGTACCGCGGGGGGGCCACCACCATCCCCCTCTCAGCTTGTAGGCCAGTCTCAGTGTCTTTATGGCAGCCAAGTATAAATTACCTCACCCTCTGGGCTTAACTGCCCTCTGTGGCAAACGGTTCAAGGGGCCCTCAGCGCGTACTTCCAAATCTTTTTTTCCTTCTTCAGATCGCTCCCCACGACCGCAGACAGTCCTCAGGGCCGCTTCGGGCCTGTACGCCCGTGTCAGCAATGTCTCGCCCTTTTTACTCACGACGGGGGCCGCCGCACCAGTCACCTGGCCCCCCCGTCACTCACCAGGCCACGAGGGATAGACTCCGCAGTCACCTCAGGAGTCCGGCAGCGCTGGCTCCGACGAGGAGCTCCCTCCATCCACCACTGGAGACCCCGTCACCCTAGGCCTCGGCCTCGCGCCCGATCGGCACAGCGCCGTACTCCCGCGGGCTGGGTCACCCGCGATGCCTCGGCCGCCGGAGCTCCCACGGGGCAACGTCACCGATTGCCTCGAAAATCGCACTGGGAATAGCCGTGCGCCGCAGAAGTGTTCCGGCGTCACCAGGGCAGGAATTTGGCCCGCAGGGGCGAAGTTATATCGGATAGTTTGGGAGTGGCGCTCCGGAGTGAAACTACCGAGCGGCCATTCCCGTCGGCGGTTAGCCACGCCCCCCAATATCTTCCTATTTTAGTGCGCCATGAAGATCCAAATACAGGGCACATAGTTACGTCATTGCTTGATATGCCTTCTATTGTTGCAGGAGATGCCCAGACCTTGTTTGACACATGCAACCACTTTATGAGAGCAAAAAACCTTAGTTGGAACAACTGTGCAACATATTCCTGTGATAACACTAATTGCATGAATGGTAAGCACAACAGTCTACTCAGTAAAATCAGGAGTGAACAAAAGGATGAGAAACTAAAAGTGTATGATGTTGGTTGTCCTTGTCATTTGAGTGCACAAAAAGTGTCCAAAGCACTGTCTGTTAAAGTTGATGATATGCTCCTAGACATCTATTACCACTTTGAAAAAAGTGTGAAGCGCAAAGGTGTACTCAGAGAGTATATGAATCTTACTGAGACAGAAGTCAGGAAAGTGATTAAACATGTCAGTACTAGGTGGCTAAGCTTGGGAAAGTCTGCAGAGAGAACGCTAAAGCAACGGGACTCACTAAAGTCTTACTTTCTTTCAAACTTTGATGAGGATTTTGAAGGCAATAAGAAAAAGGGAAAATCTGGTGATCGAGAACTACGACTTGTAAAGCTTTTCAAAAACCCAATGACAAAACTTTATTTCATGTTTGTTCAGGCTGTGCTTCCAACTTTTGATTATTTCAATACATTACTTCAAAGTGAGGCCCCAATGCTACATGTTCTCCACTCTTCAGCAATGCATCTTTTCCAAAATTCGATGGCCAACTTTATAAAACCTCAAGTTATGGCTTCAGCTTCAGATTTGCTACAAATTGACATTGAAAATCCAGACAATCATTTGCCACTAAATGAAATTTACGTTGGCCTCATGACCAAACAGGAGGCCAGGAAAGAGAATCTTCTGGGTACAGCAGCGTACAACAAATTTCTGAATGAAGCAAAGTATTTTCACATAAATGCTGTGACATATATGATAAAGTCAATGCCTGCATTAAAGGATGACATCCTCATGTCTTTCACATTCTTGAACCCTGACACCAGACTACAAGCTACATCGGAACAAATTGAAATTCTAGTCTCTCGATTTCCAGATGTGATTGAAGTGAAAGAGTTAGAAAGTCTTCATTAACAATTTCGTCAATATCAGTGCATGGCAGACAACGATATGCCGAAATGTGAAAGAATTGATGAGGTTTGGGAAAGTCTATCCAAATAAAAAAATTGTGTTACTAAGCTGCCTTTATTTCTACGCCTTGCAAAACTGGCAAAGTTTCTTTTACTATTGCTGCATAGCAATGCCTATTGTGAAGGACTATTTAGTACAGTTAGAAAAATCTGTTCGGATTCAAGGCACAACCTAGGCAAGGACATCAAAGGGGGTCATGCATCGACCTCCGTTTACGCTGAACTGACAGGAACGAGAAACACCTTAGTTGGAATCCTAGTCTCAAAACTGAATGTCTTCAAGTCGCAAAAAGCTGCCTGCTATCAGTGGCAGCCACCAAAACCTCTCTTGCAGGCAGCAAAAAAAGCTACATACACAAGCCTCGCTAGTAGGCCTTAGAACTCTATCAAAATAGTTCCTGTCTGAGGAAGGGTATTTACGTAAGGTGTTGTCCCGGCCATATGAAACACTGATGAATATTGCTCTGCTCAGTGCTCTAAGAGTTTTAAACACATTGTTGCTTGAATATGTTCATTTCTGAAACCTTAATAAAATGTTATTGCAAAAAAATTGTTGCTTTCATGTCCTTAATTTTGATGACAGAAGAAGAAACAGAACCAGAAGTGTAGTACACCTACTCTTTATTATATAGATTCCTCTCCATCCCATTGGTTCTTCTACATTTGGGGGAGCTTGTCTCCACTCAAACTGTCCTGTGTTTATCCTGCAGTGGAATTCCCTTTGTTCCCTTTGTTACCCATGCTACCAGTCTTTCCCCATCCCTGTATAGTGTCCACTGTCCTCTCGGTGGACTTGAGAGGACTCTGTCCTGCAGGGTCTTAATGTCCCTGGACCATAACGCTTTCTATCAGTTCATATTCCTAAATGTCACTAAAGCTGAAACCAGTGACATAAATAACACATCTGTTTTGTAAGAACCATATTGTCTCTACTGCAATTTATTATCCCACTCTTGTCTTTACCACCCTCTATCTTTGTTACCAGCTCATCTCCCAAGTGTACACACACAGACTAGTACATTTTGTGCCACCAGATTTTCACAAAAATGTAACTCAAATATACTAGTGCACTGTGCAAACAGGAGTATCTGCTCTAATGTGCTCTCTCCACCTTATCTTCATCACCAGCTCATCTTCCATGTAAAATGATTTGTACTTGAGTGCTACAGACTGTCACAGGTATTGACTCCGATTACAACAAGAACACAACTAATGTACTGTGTTGGCAAAAATCACCTCTTTGTAATTTGTTGCTTTCTTCATTACCGCTTGTATTTGTAACTGTCTTTTCTTCCAGGTGTATTGGCTTATACATTTTCGCCCATTATGTTGACTTGTCATGCATTTATGAAATTAATACATATGACTCTTCTTGGAAGTGAGCATGCTAGATTCTAATTACAGGTGTATGTATGACCTATTTCTATGAAGCAGAAGCTATTTCTTGAAGATGGTAAAAAAACAACTCTCCCAGTTGCTCCTGCGACCCGTTTTGCGTTACGCGTTATTCAGGTCGTTGCACCCACGCATATTTCTCCCTCTTATCGAAGTTGAAATGTTGGCATGTATGCACTATATACAAAGTCTTGAAGTCTCATGGACATTCTGGCAATGAATGCCAATGCTTTAATAATTCCCTCAGTAGTGAGAAGGCGTACTAAAGGTTTAGGGTCGCTTCTGATTACACACTGCTTGCCCCATACAAAAGCTCTAAAATGAACTAATGCCCAGACACAGGCTAAAGTCTCTTTCGATAGGGGAACATTTTTCTTCAGTAGGGGAAAGTGCTCTAGATGCATACGCTATAATAGATTCTCTACCACATGTTAATTTCTGTGTTAACACAGCACCCAAACATTTGGAACTTGCATCAGTGGTAATACAAGTGAGCTGGGAATTAAATACGCAAAGTGCAGGAACCTCACAAATTTCAATATTCACATCTCTGAACTCTTTTTCACATTCAGTACCCCATACAAACTTGTCCTTGTTCTTAAGTAACTGCCTAATGTTGTACGTCCTGCAAGATAATTTTTTTACATATTTAGAATAAAATGTGGTTAAGCCTAGAAGAGACCTTACATCATCTTTGGAACTAGGAGAAGGAGCAGCGCGTATGGCTTCCACCAAATCTGGTTTGGGTTTTATTCCCTCTTCACACAAAACATGCCCCAAATAAGTAACAGATGGGAGAGAAAACTTGCACTTTTAGTGTTTCACTGTCAATCCATTATCGCATAAAATCTTAAGAACTCTCTCTAAAGTGCAATTGTGGTCTCATATCGGTCATTCCCCAAAGTTATGATGTCATCATGAAAACAAACAGCATTTTTAAAGTCTCCAAATAGGTTATGCATACTACGCTGAAAAACAGCGGCTGCGGATGCAAGCTCAAAAGGCATCCTCTTATATTGATAGCAGCCGAATGGTGTAATAAAAGCAGTTAAATGTTTGCATCTCTCATGTAAAGCAATTTGGTGGTAGGCTGCGGACAAGTCAATTGTAGAAAATAATTTTTCTTTACCCACCTTGGCAAACATTTCTGCAATACGTGGTAACGGAAATTGGTTGATTAAAATGTTATTGTTTAGGTGGCACAGATCAGTGCAAAATCTAATGTTGCCATTAGACCGTCTGGCAACCACAATGGGGGAAACCCATTCAGACGATTACATTTTTTCAATGATGCCCCCATCAACTAAACTTTTACGCTCTTTTTCCTACTTCATCCCGCACCACTATAGGAATGTTCCTAGCTTTGTGTATTTTAGGACTAGCGTTCTCTTTCAGATGGATTTCATGTTTAAAATTGACTAATTTGCCAATTTCATTTTCGAAAACATCAGGAATTTTTTTTAACATAACTTCTCCAATGCTATTGTGATCCCCAATCACCATAACAGGATCAGGACTATTGGGATTGAGAATAATATCAAGTTTCCCGTGTTCAAACCAATTTAACACACACGGACCTTTCTTTGACACATACAGTTAGCAACACATTCGCAATTTTTAAATCTAAAAATCAAAGATCTAAAACCAATTATTTCTATCCTTTCGCCTGAATAGCGTTCAGGATTGATGTCTGGCTCCTCTAGGTTATTTCCCAATCTTTTAGCAAATTTCGATCTCCCTACAAACTCATTCACAATGGAATAAGGGGATCCAGAGTCAGTATATGTTGGACTTGGCCCTTTTTGCAGGATTATCCCCAAACTTTTTGCTTCTTCCTCCTATTTTTTCCTGACCGGTGTTTGTTGGTTTTAGGACTTTGGGCACTTTACCACTGCTAATCAGTGCTAAAGTGCATATGCTCCCTGTGTAAATTGTTATTATGATTGGTTCTCCCTGATTGGCAGATATGATTTACTGGTCAGTCCCTAGTAAAGTGCACTGAGTGTGACGGGGCTGGTAAATCAAATACTACTAGTGGGCCTGCAGCACTGTTTGTGCCACCACATGAGTAGTTCAGAAACAGTAACTCAGACTTGCCACAGCAGTGTCTGTGCGCAGTTGTTAACTGCCATGTCGACTTGGCAAGTGCACCCACTTGCCAGGCCCTAACCTTCCCTTACATGTCAGTCACCCCTAAGGTAGGCCCCGGGTACCACTGTGGGCAGGGTGCGGTGTATGTGAAAGGTAGGACATGCCCTGATGTGTGTGGCATGTCCTGATAGTGAAATACTGCCAATTTCGTTTTTCACTATTGTAAGGCTATCTGTCCCCATAGGAAAGCATGGGAGTTAATTTATAACATCTTATAAATATAACTTACCATTGGGACCAGATAGGAATATAAAGTTTAGTATGCCTGAACTCAGAATCTAAAGATGCATCTTTTAGGAAAGGTGATTTTTACATTCTGAGTTTGAAAATACCACTTTTTAGAAAGTGGCTATTTTCTTGTTCAACCATCCTGTGTGCCTCTGCCTGTTTGTGGATTGTCTGTCTGGCTTTGGAGTAACAGGGGCTGGGGAGGTGCAGTGGCTCCAGGAGTCTGGATGAGTCAGCACTAGGTTGGATAGGCCTGATCTGCATTTGGAGTGGTGGGAGGACTAGCACCTGTACCTGAATAGGGCTGTGCCTGCCTTCCACAATGCTGTCTCCGCCTCCCTGTGGTGTGTCTGGAGCCAAGGCTCACACTGACCATGGATGTTGTTGTGCACTTGCAGAGTGCCCCCCAGAACTGGTTTGAACTGGGCTCAGAGCCCCTTGCACAAAGAGAACAAAGACAAAACCCCTGAACTTTAGACTACTTTTGGAATCAAGAGGAACCTTTGCCAAGGAGAAGAGCTGGAGAAGCTGAGGAGAAGTACTGCCCTTGCTGTGTGTCTGGGGTTGGCCTGCAGTTGCTGTTTCTGCCAAGGAAAGGAGAAGGACTTTGCTGTGTCCCCTGCTGGAGGAAAGTCTCCAAGAGCTTGAGTAGAGCTTGCCTCCTGTTTTGAAGTCTCAGGAACACAAAGACTTCGCCCCCAGCTCCCCTGAACTTCCTTGCTGGGAGTTCTGACCTGCCAAGAGGTGCCTATGACTGTTGTGGGCCTCTGGAGATTGTTTCTGCTGTTGGGAGCTGGAAAAGCAATGCATGACAAGGAAATCGACGCAATGCTCTTCTTGCGACAGTTTTCCGATGCAACGCCGTGGTGCGAGAAGAATTTCCCCGCGCCGCTGCTGAAACCGATGCAGCGCCTGTCGCCGCTGCAAGAATCGACGCATCGAGGGATCGCGATTGAAAAGGTCGACGCAGCGCCGCTCGCCGCTGCCGCATCATTCACCGACGCATCCTGGATTTCCACGCATCGTCCCTGTGCGGCAAGTTTTCCCCCGACGCATCACCGAGGATCGGAGTCGTCCCAAAATCGACGCATCACTTCCCCCTACAGACCGGACCCGACGCATTGCTCCCCTGTGTACAGCGGAACTGTCGCATCCACGAGGGTCTCAGGAACCGACGAATTTCTTTGTTTTTCGACGCTTCCCATCGCTGCGGCTGTTTGGCTTGGTGAATTTTGTGGCAACGACAGGTACTTTGCAAGAACTCACGCATCCATCGTTTTCTATGGACTCAGTTGCTAAAACCTTTTAAAAGTCATTTTCCTTAATACTGTATGTTAGATTTTTGTCGTTTTGGTCTTGTAAAGTTTAGATAAAGATACTTTATTTTTCTAAACCGGTGTGGTGTCCATTTGTGGTGTTATCACTGTGTTACTCTGAGTGTTGGTACAAATACTTTACACATTGCCTTTGGGATAAGCATTTCTGCTCGTGCCATGCTACCAAGGGGGTGAGCAGGGGTTATCTAAAGTGTGTATCCCCTTTACCCTGACTAGAAGCAAGGGTCCCTATTTAGACAAAGGTACCTACCTCTGCCAACTAGAGACCCCCATTTCTAACAGTATACATTTGAATCTCCACTCCTCCTATTATCATGTTACAAACAGGCTTTTTCTTTACCATGTTATTGCCAATATTGAGTATTATGGGACTAGTGTCCTTTATGTTTAACACAAATGAGTTACCCTCTTTAGTATCATCCTTCAAATGCTTATCTTCACTACCTTCGCTATCTTCAATGCACTTGATCCGGTTACTCCTGCCTTTCCTGCACACTTTGGCAAAGTGCCCTGTGACTTCACAATTAGAACACTTTTGCTCAAGAGCTGCACACGATTTGTTGTTAGCAAAATGTGATTTGCTGTCACATCTATAACACCTTAGATTGTCTCTATTGGGTTCAACAAATCTCTCCTTATCATTCCCTGATTTCTTTTTCTTGAACTCCTCATTCTTAGTATTGTACTTGTTGCTGACCTTAGCAATAGTCTCACCATTTTTCACATTTGTATCACTTTTCACCTCCTTGGCACTTTTGCTGGACATCTCAGCTTTTAATTACTATAGCTAAAATACACTCAAGATTAGCATCGCCATTCACCCACAACCTTTTCTGAATTACCGGATCTCTCACATGCATGACCACTTGATCGCCAATAAAATCTTCCAGTAGAATTCCAAATTTGCAATCAAGGGATAAAGATCTCAACACAGATACATAACTATCTAGGGACTCATCAACATCCTGTTTTCTCTGAAAAAATTTGTATCTAGAAATGTCAATGCAAACTTTTGGTGAGAAATAACAATCACAATCTGAAATAGCTCTTTCAAAAACATTTCTATCACCTTCCCCACCTTCTGTAGGCATTTGATTAAAAGCTCTGAGGCCTTCAGGACCTATAGAGTGTAAGAAAATCCCTTTCTTTTGTGCAGCTGCCATTTTCCTTGAACATCTAGGGGCTTATTACGATGTCGGTCGGAGTTGCCTCTGACTGACACCATCTCGGGACCGACCGACCTCCGGTCGGCGGTTCCGACTGCCTGATTACGATGCGACTGAACACTGTTCGGTCGCATACTCCCATTTCTCTATGAGAGCTTGTATCACGGCCGTAAACCGGCCATAATACAGGGTCCCATGAAGAAATAGGGGTGTGTGTAAAACCCTGCACCCTGGGGCAGGCACCCCATGGTACCTGCCACACAGTGCATGGATTTACAGGGGGGCACCCTAGGTACCCCCTCGGCCAACAACCGTAGGCTGCGAAGGCAAGGAGAGCCTGCTTGGGGCCCCCAAAGTCGCTTTCCAACAGCCTTTCTGTGTCGCACAGGCCGGCACAGAAACCAACATCGTAATACCGGCGGCGGAAACGTCGTCCATAGGGGATTACGGTGCGGTTTCAACCAGCAGGAAGGCTCTGAGAGCCAGTCGGAACTGAGTTGGAATGACTGGCCGGTTTATGTCCCGACTGCCAACATCTTAATCGAGCGGTCGGAACGCAAACCGACTGTGTCGGTCGGAAAGCCTCCGAATACAGTCGGAGGCTTTCCGACTGACATCGTAATCGGCCCGCTAATGTTTCAATGTAATTTAGAAAATGTGCCTTCCACTCTGCCAAATGCATGCAAGGAGAATTGCCAGCTGGCCAAAAGCACTGTGATGGTGCTAAGGAATAGTTTTGCGCACACATTGTAATAGCAAAATTTGGAAGAAAAAAATGACAAAAATAAGCCAAAGCTGCAGTCCAAAAGAGAGAAAAAAATTGAGAAAAGGCTACAGACCAATATTTGCTCACAATAAGACTAAATAAATGCACTAAATAAGACACAGGAATTGTTCACTGGAAGGCACCCAAAAACCACCACATTGTTGAATAATAAGGCTTGCAAATTGAAGAAGAATACTTTATTTGTAGAGAAGAAAACACCACCGGGTACACGTCTTCAAGCTCCGGTAGCCTCTCGCAAACTGCCCAATAATGTCATGGCACAGACCTAGTGATTCTAGAATGGAACACCGGGGTCATGCAGTGAGGAGATATAATGTAGATTTTTCACAGCCTTGGTGGGCTGAAAATCTGGATTTTATTAAAGACACGGAGGCTAATATTATGCAATAATATCCCTTATTGCCACCACTCAGCAGCATATTTTAAAGCTTCTAGAACTTTGAACATAGAATTTTTAAAACATACCAAATAGAATAAAAACCCCCAGCAAACAGTCCTCTTCCTTCTTTATTGAACTGCGAATTCGGAAGTAAATGTGCCATTAATGAAGTTCTTCAAAGTGAAGCGAATACTTCTTCATTTCTCAAAAACTCCAGAGAAATAGAACACTCCATGGACAATCCAGTGAATTCTTAAACTTGTCCTGTTGTGAAAAACAATAAACAACAACATGGTCGGGCTAGTACTTCCTGGGAGGGATAATATTAGCCTCCGTGTCTATAATAATATCCAGATTTTCAGCCCACCAAAGCTGTGGAAAATCTACATTTTATGTCAAGACCCGGAGGCTAATATTATGCAAGTTTAAAGCTTATTAATCAAACAAGTAGCTGCATTCTCAATTGGTTTAAAGTAAAAACGTCTGAACATAGAATCAGAAGACCAATCAGCACAGCGGAAAATGTCCTGCAGACTACCTCCTACCATACATGCTTTGGGAAGCAGCAGCACCTCTCACAGAATGCGCACCAAACATACTCACATCCACCCCACACTTTGTCATCATTTCATTCACCCATCTTGCCAAAGTAGGTGAAGAAATAGCCTTATGAGGATGTCTGAAAGAGATAAGCAATTGATCCACACCTGAGGGTCTTAAATGCATCGTCCTTCGTTCATATTCCATAACACAACGAACCACACACAACTTCCTCCTTTCATCAAAATAAGGATAAAAAATGGTGGAAAAGTTTGTGTTAGATCTCTGTCTTACATGGAAACAAATTCCTTCAGGGTTATAAGATCTAAAGGACCCCTCTAATGCATGAACATCTGAAACCCTGTGGAAAGAAACCAGACACAACAACGTAGTCAACTTGAACGATAGATCCCTAAGATTCAAATCACCATTATCACTCCATGACTCCAGGAAAATAAGAACCTTCGAGACATCCCAAAGAACTGAATATCTTGTACCTAGAGGTTTAGCAATCCTAATGCTTCTTAACAACCTTCTTACCATAATATCCTGACCTACTGAAAAACCATTAACCAAAATGTGACCTACTGAAATAGCCGATCTGCACAAGTTCACTGATCTGTAAGCCAAACCTCTAGTAAATAATTCTGACAAGAAATTCCAAACTTGAACTATATCTGCTGAAGCTGGATCCAAATTCCTTTCCACACACAAGCAACTCCACTTTCCCCATGCCAATCTATATGCCTTCCTTGTCCCGGGTGCCCATGACTCCTCAATAAGCTTTGATGCTTCAATCGAAAGTCCTGGCTTTTTCCAAACTCTCCTGAAAGTTTTCAAGCCACTAACTGAAGCTGACCTGCTTCTACTAGACTGTGAATCTCTCTTTGAGGGCCACGCAGATTTTCCGGAAAAACCGGTAGCAACACCGGAAGATCTAAACTCATTTCCAACATGATCGGGTACCACGCTTGAGAGCTCCAAAAGGGAGTAATTACCACCGCTGTTTCCTTCCATTTGCGAATCATCCCTGTCACTCTGCTGATCATGGCAAAAGGTGGGAATGCATAAGCCTGAAGCCCTCTCCAATCTTGCAGAAAAGCATCTATCCCGGCTGCATCCAGGTCTGGGAGCCAGCTGAAAAACCTCCCCACCTGACAATTGAGTCTGTTCGCAATAAGATCCACTTGAAACGGACCCCACAATTGGTCCAAGCTCCTGAACACACTTCTGTCCAGCATCCAATCGCTGGAATCGTGGAAATTCCTTGAGAACCAATCTGCTACCAAATTTGACAAACCTGGTATGTGTTCTGCCTGAACCGACAGGCCTCTCTCCAAGCAATACTCCCAAAAGTTCTTTGCTATGTCCATTAGACCCTCCGAACGTGGACCACCCAACCTGTTGACATCTTACTGCGTAAACATTGTCCATTCTCAATACAGAACATTTCACGCTTACCTCTGCAAAACATCTTATTGCAAAAGAACCTGCCAATAACTCCAAACAATTTATATGTAAATTCTTTTCTTGCTCTGTCCAACGACCACCAGTTCTTAGCAATCCACAACTTGCACCCCAACCTTCCAAGCTTGCATCTGACTCTATAATCAAGTCTGCATTTTCTCCAAAAAGTGCACGCCCGTTCCAAGCATCCATATTCCTCAACCACCAATGAAACTCCTGCCTTGCTTCCAGAGAAAGACAAACCTTCTCTGAGTACGTCAAGCCATCCCTCAAATGACTTGCCTTCAATCTTTGTAAGCCCGATAATTCAATGACCCCGGGAAAATAGCCTGAATAGTAGAGGATAGAAGGCCTACAATACGGGCTAACATTCTCAGTTAAACACAATCTAACTTTAGAGTATTCCTTAATTCTTTCCTTATCCTTTTTAGTTTCTCTTTTTGGTAGCTTCAATACGCCTTCCACAGTATCTATTACAAAACCCAAGAACTGTGTTTGTTGGTTTGGCACAACTTGGGATTTTGTTTTGTTCACCACAAATAAGACACTTCTGTCAATGACAAGATCCCTTTGGGCTCCTTTTCAAAGCATACCAGTTCATCCAAATAACACACATACCATATTCAATTCATCGACAATCACAAGAAACCAAAACCATAATATAAAATAGTATTATATTTTATTATATATATAATCCCCTCAGGATTAAAAATATATACAATTTAAAAGTCAAATTCATATAAAAACATTAATTTTATCACAGATAATCACATACAAATACTAATAAAAACCATAATCTAAAAAACTATAACACTTCTTGGAGATATGAAAAATTCACCACAAAACCTAAAAACTCCAACAATCTCACTTCAAGATTTGTGTGGGAAACTAAATCTGTCTTGTTCAGATCCATAATCAAGATGTCATCCAGATAACTAATCAGACGAACACCCCTCTCTCTCTCAAATAAGCTGCCACTGGTCAAAGTACCTTCGTAAAGCAACCATGGTGCAGACGATAGTCCGAAAGGCAGACACACAAACTTTCACAACCTCTTCTTCCACAGGAATCTCAAAAACCTCTAATGCTTCTCCCAAATAGGCACTGTCAGATAAGCATCTTTGAGATCCAATTGTCATCCAGTACCCTTTCTGCAACACATCCTTCAACAAATGTATCCCTTCCATATTGGAGTGATGGTAAGCTACGTAATCGTTCAGTTCTCGCAAGTTTATCCCTGGGCGCATACCCTAGTCTTTCTTCTCCACAAGGAAAATATTGCTTACAAAACCTTCCACACAATCCATCTCTCTCACTACCGCTCCTTTTGTAATCAGTTCCTGACTCTCCAAATCTATCAACATCATTTGATCCCTTTGAAAAACCAACTTTCTTGGCATACAATTTTGCACTGGGCTTCCTACAAACTCTATTCGAAAACCCCGAACAGTCTCCAACACCCAAGGATCCCTTGTAATCACCATCCAATTTTGATGAAATTGGGCAAGTCTGCTGCCCAATTTTTGGGGGATACCAGAAAGGCCTTGACTTACCGACTGAATCTTCCCCGAGATCTATTCCCCTGGGGAAAAAAGGCTTGTTGACCTTGAAAACCTCTAAAACCTCGTGTGAAGGAGCCTCTTGTGATGCCCTGACCTCAGCAGAGGAACCAACTCCTTTTTCTCCCGGCCAAGCCAAAAACACGCTCCTGGAATACTTTCTTGATCTCTTTGAAGGGAACTAAAAGCACCCACATAGCTGGAAAGGTCTTTAATAAAAGCATCACCAAATAAAAGGCCATTTGCCGAAGGCCCCTCTTCTTACCCTGCTAACTCCGCCAATTTCGGATCAATTTTCAACAGGATGCCTTTCATTCTTTCAATAGATAAAGCCGTATTGGCATTACCTAAAAGACAGATTGCCCTCTGAACCCATTGATGAAGTTTGTCCACATCAGCATGGTTTTTGTTCAAATAAGCTTCCTCAGCCATATCAAACACTTTGGTCAATGGCCCCACAACATCCAGAAGCCTATCTTGACATGACCTCAAACCCTTATCCAGGCCCTCCCTGGGGTCATGGCCCCCTTTTGCAATAAATGCTATTATCTTAGCGTCCAGCTCTGGAGTCGCCACAACTTTCTTGTCAACTGAGGGTCTTGGGCATTCAGATCTCAATCTGATGCGCACCTCCTTAGGTATTTCCCTTCTAATCCAATATTCAGTATATTGCGCTACGTGTTCAGAGGGGGACCATTCAGGAGATAAAGGGTGCTTGATTAAAAGAGGGTCAAACATGCTCTGACCAAAAGGGTCCAAGATAGAACCATCTTCCCTTTGTAATTTCCCTTCCTTAGGTAAACCTCCTCTAAAAGAGTCATCATCCTCCGTGTCAAAATCTGACGAATAAATGAGTTCCACCTCCGCACTACCGGAGACTCATCACATATAACCGCCTTGTGCTTACGCCTTCTTGATTTTTTACCAATGTCAAATTGCGGGCCTTCATTCTGCCCATTATTGATGCCCTCAGCATCACCGACTTGTCTGTCCTCACAACAAACATGTTCTACCATAGTAGACTTCTTTCGCTTTGCCAGCCCATCGCTGGTTGACACATTCTTCCTTTTTCAAGAAGCTTTCTTTGCTGATCTTTTAGCCACTTCCGCCTCAGTAGCTGACCAGAATTGCTCCTCCTCTCCAATAGATGACTTATGTGCAAGCAGCTCAAGCTTTTTCATTCTAAGACATACTTCTGTGATAATTTTCTCAATTGCCTTGTTAATTTTTTCTTCAAAAGAGCTCTCCTGAGAACCCTTAGCCTGCTCCATTTTAAAACAACAAAATCTAACCAACAACCAAAAAGACAGGCAATAAGTTCCTTAGGCTGCTTAAAATAAAATTTATAAGCACAAGAACAACTTCACCAATATACTCTACAAAGTAATACAGAACACCTCACCAAGAATCAGTTGACTGCGATATCCGAAAAGCCTAAGAACACAGCTATTCACTAAAACTAACAGACAGCGCAACGTCTCCTCAAAGTGAAAAAAAAACCGATCCGGTCAGCCCGAGCGTTCCAACAGTAACACTCGCTACGGGAGCCAGGATGCGTCATAAAACTCCCACACACAACACAAATCTCATCATGCAGCGGTCTAGTTTATCTAGACTGCCCTCGCACACGCAGCTTCGACGTGTGTTCTTCGCGCTCCTCAGCCTTGCGTACATCAGTGAGACGGAAGCTCACGCCGAAGAGACCTCGCTACCTGGGCACAATGCGAAAGCAAACGTTGCCATAGCAACGCCCACAGCCCCGCGAGCAACCAACCGCACGACTAACGGTTACCCTTGTGAAATGCCGAGGTAGGCCCAAAATACGCCCAAAAACTTTCAAAATCTACACCATCTCATCCGATATCCAAAAATAGACCACAACAAACACAGCGAAAGTGAAACAAGAGTGATCAAAGAACCATAAACAAACTCAGATGTAATATAAAATACAAGCCTTGTAAGAACACCACATGAGTGAAAAACATACCACACGCTTGCCTGTCAAACAATCCTTACTCAAGAACAATAAAACTCCACAAACACACAGTACAGTATAATAATAAACGAACTGCATATAGTACTTAACTGAATGAGCAGCAGCAATAAAAGAAGGAAGAGGACTGGTTGCAGTTTTTTTTAATTCTATTTGGAATGTTTTAAAAGGTCTATGTTCTAAGTTCTAGACGCTTTAAAATATGCTGCTGAGTGGTGGTAAGAAGGATAATATTGCATAATATTAGCCTCCGGGTCTTGACATAAAATCAAAAGTAAATGCACAACACCATTATAGTGCAATTGCAGTGCATAGATGTAACGTACCTACCACTATCCATCTCAGATTGGATATCTTTCAGGCTGCTCAGTCAATTTAACAGCAATCTGGTTTACTGGAAATACCTCACAGCTCCCTCAACTGCCCTCTTCTTCCATTAGGCACCTGCAGCATTTACTGGGTCACAGTTTCCCTGCATGCCAGCAAATTGCTCATTTGGCTTTGCTGGAGGTGGAGGAATGGTTTGGGGTTGAGTTATTATATACTACAGCGGGTGATCCTGACAAATGGAAGATATTGTGGGAACATGAGTAATGATACACTCAGTTGAGTCAAAACTCCTTTGGGGCAGTGTTGCTCCTCATGTTATTGTTCTGGCAGACCTAGTATGTTTTCTGGAGCTCAAAGTTCCATATGCTGAGTCTCTTGGCCAGTGCTTTAAGTGATTTTGGCATGTTGCTCATCAACGGAGTGTTAGACTCTGAGAAATTGGAGACCACCCAAAGTGGTACTCCTAGCATCAGTGACTACCATTTCCATGACTAGTCCCAACATTAGTAACAGTTGGTGGCAGGCAATTAAAGTAGTGGGTTATAGGACTTTTTACTGAATCCTATTGACGAGACTGCCTACTGGTTTTCCCTGGTAAATCTGTTTATTAAGTTATTGCTCAGCCTTAATTTCCCATATCATGTTTGGTGTGTAATTTTGTGTGCATGGAAGGTGATGTGCCAATATTGGGGGTTCACCAATGCATGTATGTACCTCCTAAAGTTGTATGGTGCATTTTGGGACAAGAGTGGTGAACAAAAGTGTGCCCCCTCCATGACTGCTTGACTGTGTGTGAAATTTACATCATTACTTTTATTTTGGCCCCGGCACATGCTAATTTATCGTGTGTCCAGAGGCCTAGGTCTGTCCCTGGCAGTGTGAGACCCAGGACCTGTTTCTGTGACTTGGAAGGGAGCACCAAGCATGCCCTCATAATTGGCATTGGACTACTGCCCATGCCCTGGGTGTATGGCATAAAGCAGCATTGTACCATGTTCTTTGAGTATGTAGAGGGACCAGACCTTTTTCGCTGTGCCACAGAGAGGTGATCCTACTGACTCTTCTCATGTAAAGATCCACTGTTATGTGTAACCCAGATCCTTGCAATGGCATCCTGTGTGCATATGGGGTTTTCCTTTATGCAGTGCGGGTGTAACACATGTATTGTAGTGTGGTAGCAGGACTCTGTGTGTTGTATGAGACTGAGTACCATTCCCAGAGGGATCACATTTGGAATCCCTTGGTTTTAGCATGCAGAAAATGGAGAATGAGGACGGCTTCCCCAGACTGTGGAAGTGTATTGCCTGCATTCTTTAAGCTGGAGGGTGGAGACCCAGACACAGAAATGAGGGAAGATGCAAAAAGCACTACCTTTAGAAATTCAATGAGGACTTTTTATCAAGGACTGTTGAATAACTCTTCCTGAGCATTGTCATTTGGTAGTGACAAAAGTACCTTTGTGCACAACAACAGTCCCTTGCACACGCCGACAGTATATATTATGTATCATTGACAATAATAAAAAACACTCTTGTTCCCCCGTTGAAACAGTCACTTCAGTTTAACCTTGAGATCCTTAGCCAACACGTGTTTTGTCGCGCTTAATTGTTGTGCGCAGCGACTTCTTCAGGGCTAAGAAACAAACAAGTGTATAGAAGTTGAGAGTAAAAGATATCCATCACTAACATCAGATGTCTGTTACCCTTTGTGACAGTATGTTTATCGCAAAGAGCGGCTCAAGTATAGTCTTCGAGCCTGTGGAAACCCATGCTTTTTTACTAAACATATCACCATTGCTGTCTCTAGACAGACTTGTGCAGTTAAAAGATGATCGCTATTCCAAACAAAAATTTTGAGCAAATGAAAATAAGCCCATTTCTGGTGACTTATTTAGTGACATCCAATCTCCGAACATTTAGTAGTGACTCTTCTAAAGTGATTTAAGAAACACGGCACCCCCTCAATGTTGCCTCAGATCAAGATAAAGTATAGTTATAATCTAAGAAGTACCTCTAATCTCTTTGTATGGATCCTACATGAGAAAAGGTATAAGGGACGAAAATAACGTGGTATTAAAATAACGAATCCACTAGGACTGGTAAATAGTGATTGTCACGACTTGCTCCCTGTATTCCCGTGTCCACCACCAGGGGGCTGAACTGGGGGACTTTCCAGTGCTCTAATAAACTTCCAGACCCTCCCCTGCATGCAAAGCCTGACTTCCAGCCGTTTGGACATATAGTGGGAACTAACATCCATTCCCAGTCCGTGCCGGGTTTTCTGAAGCCAGCCTACTCAGGCCTGAAAACTCCATTACCCAGGATTCCCTGCGCGCTGCTCAGTCTCCACCCCTGCAGGCCAAGGATGGGTGGAGGAATTCAGATCACCTGTGGCTGGCTGCTGCTAGCCTGCTCACACCAGCTGCATGTGATTAATGTGAGCTCTTTTAAGCCCCAGCTCCCTTCAGCCCAGTGTTGGTCATTGCAAGCTGTTTACCGGTGATGCCAATCCTTGTTTCCAGTGTTTCCTGAGCCTTCTGCTATTTGTTTCCAGTATTTTCCTGAGCTTTAGTCCTGCCTTTTTCCTGACCTGCTGTTATTTTCCTTGTACCTGATTTAGCACTGCCTGCAGTGCTACCTGGTTTCCTAAGTTTCCTGGCCTGCTGCTATTTTCCTGTTTCCTGAACCAGCACTGCTTGCAGTGCTTCCTTGATTCCTAAACCTTTAAGTTTCCTTGTTCCTGATCTGTAGTGCTACTTTGACTCCTGAACCTTTGCTCTATTCTTGCCCCAGCTCTGCATCCTATGCTACTTTCTTTTCTGGTTTCCTAACCCTGCATTATTCTAGTACACCCTTGTAGCCTCCCTTTCTGTATATCCTTTTCCAGTCCCTGCCTTTCATCCCATCTCCTTGGTTCCAGTTCTAGTTTGCTATCTTTCTATTCTGCTGTCTCGCTTCTGTTACCTTGTATGTTTGTTACCTACTCTCTGCCAAGTGTGCCCTATGATTTCCTTCCTTTTCTGTTAAGCACTCCTCCTTGCTAGCTCCTTGTCTATTGTGCTTGTATTTAGTTCTACCCCTTTGCTGTTACTGCCTTGCGTGTTCCTGTTTGATCGCCAGGATCCGTGGGCACAGCTGACTACCTAGGTGGTGTTTCTTGTTTACTGTGAATATTGTCTTTGAGTTACTGTTATAACATCACCCTAGGTATAAGCTCCACAGACCCTGCCTTTGTATACATATCCTATATGTGGGTATTTCCAGTTAGTGTCTGTAACAGCAATTGTGGGTAAGGAACTTACTGAGCTTCAGTCTTACCGTGTGGAGCTCCTGAGTGCTTTACCCCACACATCCCCTTTATTGTTAATGTTGTCTTATGTTTAAGTGTATTGCACATCCGTCCAAGGTTTAGTGATTCTGAATGCTGAGCCGCCTCATGAGTGCCCTTCTTTTCTGAGTCTCACCCTTCTTGTTCACCTCTACAGGCTTCCCCTTTTGGATCCCTTTTCTCCTCGGTCTTCCTGTGTGCTCCTGGGCAGCGCTGTACTCCTCTCTGTGTTTGTTTCCTACCCTGTTCCCAGTCCTTACCCAAGTCCCTGACTGTGTTCCCCACATAGTCCCGGACAGGCCCTGACAGTGATAATTGTGGAAAGATATTATAGGGAAACCAACCTCAGTTCCGGTTGTATTTCCGACCCGGAATGGGTTCTAGTACTCCAGTGATATTCGCACAGTAAAGGGCAACAGTTATTACTGTGTCCAAGATTTAGTGTATTCCAGAATTCTTTTCTGGGGATAAATGAGAAAAGCAGACAGAAAAGTCCCAGTTACAATTGTGAGTACACCCCACTTAAGTAAGGGCTTGTTATCGCCCCATTCGTAGCTGACAACAGGAAGTTCCACGTACCTTAAGTGTGGATCTTGTGTGTATAAGTCATAAATCCATCATGAAGAATGACGACATGGTATAGTAAAACCACTCTTTGGGGGCTAAGTGAGTCCCTCTTGCCAGCAACCAAGTCTTTGCTGGCGTAAACGCAAACCCTAAACACAATTAAGGGAAGATGGGGATTTTGTTACAATCACTATATATGTCCTCCCCATGTAATACTATTAGGGAGCGTACCTCAAGTTAAGGGTGCGCGTCTCAGTAGTTTAAAGTATGCCACCGCTGAGTGCTACTGGGTATCCTAACACGGGCGCTTACCTCTGTTCAGTAGCAGGGCTGCCTCCGGCGTGTCCGCAGAAGAGTTTGGCCTGCTAAGGTTCCCGCCTAAATACTGGAGAGACCACAGACATAGTCATAGGACTACACCCGCTTACTCTAACAAATCAAAGAAATGGCGTCGGCCATCTTGAAAGGAGTAAAGTTAATGTTTAAAAGTACTGCTGCCCCCAAAAAGCTAAGTGGATGGTGCAGTCTTGAACCCCAAAGTGTATCAAGGACCATATACCAACGTACTGGGGTATCTGCATGGTCACAAATATATTGTGAGGGGCCATTCTGTCTAACGTCCAATTTATAAGTTATGAAACAGATGCATAATAGTATGAAGAAAACTGTCGGCCATCTTGGAGCAGTGAAGCTCCACAATCTAAGTTAAATCCTATGTAGTATTGAGTAAATGAGTAATAAAAAGTTATATTGAGGTCGAAACCGGTGCTAAACTATGTCAACATTGAAGCAGAGTCGAGGGAATACATTCCAAATCTCGTGAAATTGTGTCCAAGACACTCTAGGACAAGACGTGCAAGCAGGAGTAATCATAGGACGGTATTAGACACATAGAACCTACAGACACAGTTCTGTGAATTATCTTGAGAATGTACTTTTTGAGACTTGTAATATATAAATCAATGCCTGAATGATCTGGAACCTACTCGACTCTCTCTCGCCCGACATCGCCTTCTTCACAGAGACCTGGACCAACGCATCCTCCGCCCCCGACATCAGCACCCCCATCCCAGACGGATACAAGATCCAGAGGAAAGACCGCCCCAACCACCCAGGAGGGGGTCTCGCCATCGCCCACAAGAGCACCCTCCGCCTCACCACCTCCAGCGAAACCTTCCCCTCCGCCTAACACCTGCACTTCCAGATCCAGACCACCCCCAAAGCCACACTCCGAGGAACGCTCATCTACAGACCCCCCGGCCCCCGAACACCCTTCGCCACCACCATCACCGACTTCATCGCACCCCACGCCATCGCCACCGCAAACTACATACTCATTGGAGACCTGAACTTCCACCTCGACAACCCCAGCAACCCCAACTCCACTATCCTCCGTGACAACCTCGCCAGCATCGGACTTAAACAACTCGTCAACACACCGACCCACAGAGCAGGACACACCCTCGACCCCATCTTCGCGGCAGGAAACAGCGTCCAATTCAGCCACACAACGCAGCCGCCATGGATCGACCACCACTGCGTACACTTCGCCATCAACAAACCCAAGGCACCCAAACCAGCCCCACGCCCACCTCGAAGGAACTGGAGCAAGGTTACCGATGAGCAACTTAACTCCACCCTCACCCGAGACAACCACACCTGGGCACCTGACGCAAACAACGCAGCCAGAGAACTCCACACCTGGATCTTCAACTGCGCAGACGAGCTCGCCCCGCTACGCAACCCCGACAGACAACGCCCAAGGAAAGCCGCCTGGTTCACCACCGCTCTCCAAGAAGCCAGACGCACCTGCAGACGCCTGGAGAAGAACTGGAGAAACACCAAGACAACCAAAAACCACACCACCTACAAGGACGCCTTGACGGACTACCATAACCAGATCAGAGCCACCAAGAGGAACTTCATCCACAACAAAATCCTGGCCAACTCCACCAACTCCAAGGAACTTTTCAGTGTCATTCAGGAATTCACCAACCCACGCAGCGAAGCCACAGACATCACACCATCCCAAGACCTCTGCGACAAGCTTGGAACCTATTTCCACCTCAAGATCAAAAACCTCTATGACAAATTCATCGACCATCCACCAGGTGCCACAGACGGCCCCCGCCCCCCAGAAACACCAGCCAGCCCACCATCTCCAACGATCACGGCCAAAGACACCGCCTCGACCATGAAAAGCATCCACTCGGGGGGGGGGGCCCCCACCGACCCCTGTCCCCCTCACATCTACCACAGAGCTGCGGCCGCCATCGCACCCGAACTACAACGCACCATCAACACCACCTTCAAAACAGGCACCTTCCCAGATGACTGGAAGTGCACAGAAGTCAGACCCCTGCTCAAGAAGCCCACAGCTGACCCCACCGACCTCAAGAACTATCGGCCCATCTCGCTCCTCCCCTTCGCAGCCAAAGTTGCAGAGAAAAGAGTCAACAGGAAACTGACACGATTCATTGAAGAGAACGCCGTCCTCGACCCGTCCCAATCCGGATTCCAGAGACCGCCCTACTCTCCGCCACAGACGACATCCGCACCCTCCTGGACCAAGGCCACTCCGCAGCCCTCATCCTACTCGACCTATCAGCGGCCTTCGACACCGTCTCCCACCGCACACTAGTCGCCAGACTACACGACGCAGGCATACAAGGAACAGCCCTGGACTGGATCCGATCATTCCTCACCGGAAGAAGCCAAAGGATCAGACTCCCACCCTTCCTCTCCGACCCCACGAAAATCACCTGCGGAGTCCCACAGGGTTCATCACTGAGCCCCACCCTCTTCAACATCTACATGGCCCCCCTCGCAGCCATCGTCCGACAACACGGCCTCAACATCGTATCCTACGCCGACGACACCCAGCTCATCCTCTCCCTCACCAAAGACCCCACCACTGCCAGACTCAACTTCCAGAAAGGAATGCAAGACGTCTCAGTCTGGATGACCAACAGCTGCCTGAAGCTCAATGCCGGGAAGACAGAAGTCCTCGTCCTCGGTACCACCCCTTCTGCATGGGACAGCACTTGGTGGCCGACCGCCCTTGGAAGCCCACCTACCCCCTCAGACCACGCCAAGAACCTCGGCATCGTACTCGACTTATCACTCACCATGAACCGACAGGTCAACGCCGTCACCTCCAGCTGCTTCAACACCCTCTGCATCCTCCGCAAGACCTTCAAGTGGATCCCCCTGAGTCAAGGAAGACAGTCACCCACGCACTCATCACCAGCAGACTGGACTATGGAAACGCACTCTACGCCGGCATCAACAAGTCCCTACTCCGCAAACTCCAAACAATACAGAACACCGCCGCCAGACTCGTCCTCGGCATCCCCCGACACGAACACATCAGCCAACACCTACAAAGTCTCCACTGGCTCCCCGTGGAGAAAAGAGTCACTTTCAAAATCCTCACTCACGCCTACAAATGCCTACACAACAACAGACCCAAATACCTCAACGACAGAATCAACTTCCACGTACCCAAAAGAAACCTCCGATCTTCCAACCTCGCACTGGCCGAAACCCTGCGCATCCACAGAGCCAGAGCAGGCGGAAGATCCTTCTCTCACATTGCAGCCACGACCTGGAACGAGCTACCGGCAGACATCAGACGCGCCCCCTCCCTGAACACCTTCAGGAAGACCCTCAAGACCTGGCTCTTCGGCTAAACAGATCTGCGGACCCCCCCCTCAGCGCCTTGAGACCCTCACAGGTGAGTAGCGCGCTTACAATTCCCTGATTGATTGATTGATTGATTGACTGAATAAAAGCAAAGTGTTGGAACATACATAACATATTCATACAATAGGAAAGTTTGTTAAGGAAGGTCTACACGTTTGATTCGAAAAGCAGGTTGCCAATCAACTGTTGACATTGTGAGAGTAAAGAAATGTCAGTCAGCATAGAAGAGCCGGATTAGAAGTAAGAATAGGGTTCTAACAAGTATAACATAATTCAATAGTTCGTCATTTCTTAGAACGGTCTACACGTGTAAGCAAGAGAGCAGGTTGACAATGTATTACTTCTAGCATGGATGAGATTAGGAAGGCCGTGGATCAAGGTGGCAAGGCCGCCTTGATCCTACTGGATCTCTCTGCGGCCTTTGATACGGTCCATCACGATCTTTTGATGGACCGTTTAAGGGCATGTGGGATCCAGGAGAAAGCATGGAAACTCCTACAATCATTCTTAACAGATAGAGTACAAATTGTATCTCTGGGAGATTTCCATTCAAAACCTTTTGCTTTGCCCTGTGGAGTCCCGCAGGGGTCATCGTTGAGCCCCACATTGTTCAATGTATATGTCTCATCTTTGGCTCCAATCATTGGCGCGTTTGGCTTTGGTCTCACCTCCTATGCGGATGCCACCCAAATTGTGGTGTCTCTGCTTCCAGGACAGGAGGTGGGCATAGACAAACGTTTCCAGGACTGTATGGAATCTGTTGGCAGCTGGATGGCGAAAAATTGCCTGAAATTGAATTCAGGCAAGACGGAGGTCATGCTATTTGGGGACTACGCCAATTTCTGGAACCCAAACTGGTGGCCGTCTTCCATGGGCCCTCTCCCTATACCCGTGAAAAGAGTGAAAAACCTGGGAGTAATAGTAGATGAGAGATTGAATTTTGGGGACCAAGTAAATGCAGTCTCCTCTTCAACAGCGTATGTTCTTAAAACAGTGAAAAAAATACTACCGTTCTTACCATCTGACAGTCGGAAAACAGTGGTTACCGCACTAGTCCTATCGAGGCTGGATTACTGCAACAGTCTCTATTTAAATATCCAGGAACGTTTTATGAACAGACTCCAAAGGCTGCAAAATGCGGCTGCCAGGCTACTTACGGGTACGCCCAAGTTTGACTTAATCTCCAAAGGAATCAAAAAATTACACTGGCTCCCGGTGAGGAATCGAGTGCGTTTTAAATCTCTTTTTACCGTATTTAAAGCACTCCAAGGAACAGGACCCGACTACCTACAAAAACAGTTTAAATGGTACATACCGAAAAGAAATCTACGTTCGCTAGGAGCCAAGCTGGTTACAGTCCCAGCCACAAAAAAAGCGACGTGGGGAGGCCGAAGCTTTGTCTTCGGGGCAGCCAAAGCCTGGAATGACCTTCCTGTACACCTTAGAAATGCCACAGATCTTTTAGCCTTCAGGAGGGGTTTGAAAACATGGCTTTTTGAGAAGTAACTCTGCCTTTGCTGCTCTTGCTGAAAGGATAGGTAACTAGCGCCAGGACACCCTTGGGTAACCGCTGCGCTCAATAAATATCCGTAACATAACATAACATTTACAACGGTAAAAGGTTGAAAGTGAGTAGAAGAAAGGTCGGTCAGCATAGGCGAGCCATGTTGGAGACGGGGATAAAACGGGGGTCGTGACGCGCCCACATGAGTAGTGTCGTATGCAGTAGCGTAGACATACTATGTCCTGATGAAATGATGCACAAGAATGGACCACGAGTGCTAGCCCCCCAAAAAGTAATGTAATTCATGGTCTGTATTCAAGCCCATCTCAACACTTCTTAATCGCATAATCCAAGTTGCTTCCCTCCTCCTCAACAAAAGTTCTCTATTGCCACCCCTCGCGTGTCTGGGTACGGTGTCAAATCCCAAAAAAGAGAAGGATTTGTGGCTGTCCTGAGCTGGACAATCCATTATGTGCATTGCCACAGGGTATCTAGTGTCAGCCTGTTTGACCGCCTTGACGTGTTCTACAATGCGGTCCTTCAGAGCCCTAATAGTGCTGCCAATATACTTTCGTTGGCATTTGCAAACGATTGCGTAAATCACATAGTTGGTCTGACAGTTGATGTTGGTGTTTATCTTGTAAATGCGGTGATTGGGGCCAGAAAACTCCTTCTTTTTTTTCTGAGGCCCATCTACACGCGGAGCAGCATCCACACTTGTAGAAACCCAGACCCTGTGACAATAGCCAAATTCTCTTAGTACCCGCTTTTGGGTAGCTGGGACTCAGTAGATTCCCGAGGCTCTTACCCTTACGAAATGTCACCTCTAGTCTAGAAGAGATAAAAGCCTCCAATGTCTTGTCAGCACACAATAGGTGCCAGTGTTTTCGCATGCTCTTGGTGAGTGTCATATTGAGTGCATTGTAATCTGTGACAAGCCGAATAGTTTTAGGATCCCCTCGTTTGCCTCTATCTTGAAGTGTTTGTTGTCTTTCTACTCGTAAAATCCTGCTCAGTGCATTATGTATCGTTCTTTGGCTGTAACCCCTGCGCACAAATCTTTCCCCTATATTTTTGAGGCAACCCGCAAAGTCACAATCAATGCTGCAATTATGTCGAGCTCGTATAAATTCCCCGTAGGGGATAGCATTGATCTGGTGTTTGGGATGCGCGCTAGTGGCATGTAACACACTATTGCACGCTGTAGTCTTCCTGTATAGTCTGCTTTCAATTTTATTGTTGGAAACAAAAAGTTCCACATCCAAAAAAGTGAGGGAGGTTTTGCAATGGGTGTAGGTGAACCTAATGTTGGCATCATTGCTGTTGAGATGTGTCACAAATCTGGTCAGTTTTTCATTGTCGCCTGTCCAGATAAGTAAGCAATCGTCAATGTACCTGCCCCAGAACAGGTTAGAGTCATTCCATTCACTGCCCACAGTGCCCCATATCCAGTTCTCCTCCAGCCATCCCATGAACAGATTAGCGTATGATGGGGAAAATTTAGAGCCCATGGCCACTCCACGTATCTGTCTGTACCATGACCCTTTGAAAAGAAACACATTGTTTTCCAAAATTATTTGTGTCATTTCCAGTAACATGCCTGTGTGTTCCCAGAGGCTAGCCAAGTGAGAGTTGACCGTGTGTCTTAATGCCTGTAAACCCAAGTCCTGTTGAATGCTCGTGTAGAGAGCAGTGACATCCAGTGTGACCAGTGTCATGGTATCGTCCCAGGTGATGTCATTCAGCATGCTGAGAATGTGTTTGGTGTCTCGGATGTAGGACGGTAGATTGGCTACCAAAGGTTGTAGAAATATGTCAACATATTCCGATAGTTTTTCTGTGGGTCCACCAATACCCGACACAATTGGTCTGCCTGGCGGGAATGGGATATTCTTATGTACCTTAGGTAGAGTATATAGGCATGGGTGTCTGGGATGTTCTATCCTAAGGTAAGTGTGCTCATTAAAGTCTAGTAGGCATAGATCGTGCCAGCCCTTGAGTTCTGGTTAATGAGACTCGTCAACGTCCAGATGGGATTGGAGGGTAGTTTCTCATAGCAGTCCACCTCACTGAGTTGTGAGATGATTTCACTGTCATAGTCAACCTGGTTCATGAGAACCACGTTGCCACCTTTGTCTGCCTCCCGTATTGTGATGCTGTCATCTACCATCAGTTGTTGTAGTGCTTTCCTTTCTGTCTGGGTGAGATTATCTTTCCATCCCATGTGTGAGTGTCGTGAGTCAGCCGATTTGTATAAATCTGACATAACCAGTTTGTAAAAAATATCGATGTTATTGCCAGCCGGTAAAGGGGGTGAAGTCGCTCAACCAGACGGATGGAGCACTGTGATTTATTCATGCCATTCTCCCCCAAACGATTGGATTAATAATAATAATAATACTGACATTTGTAGAGCCACATTTGTTCACATATAATATATAACATAATATAACATATAATATAAAGAATCCGTCCCTTTCTGCAATTGGAGGCTTCGGGCCCGAGCTTGTTTTCTCCACCGCACGGCTAGGTGGACTAAGGGTGCCCCTATGGTCCTGATGAAGACCCTCTTGTAAGGAGTGAAATCACTGAGCCCCACCCTCTTCAACATCTACATGGCCCCCCTCGCAGCCATCGTCCGACAACACGGCCTCAACATCGTATCCTACGCCGACGACACCCAGCTCATCCTCTCCCTCACCAAAGACCCCACCACTGCCAGACTCAACTTCCAGAAAGGAATGCAAGACGTCTCAGTCTGGATGACCAACAGCTGCCTGAAGCTCAATGCCGGGAAGACAGAAGTCCTCGTCCTCGGTACCACCCCTTCTGCATGGGACAGCACTTGGTGGCCGACCGCCCTTGGAAGCCCACCTACCCCCTCAGACCACGCCAAGAACCTCGGCATCGTACTCGACTTATCACTCACCATGAACCGACAGGTCAACGCCGTCACCTCCAGCTGCTTCAACACCCTCTGCATCCTCCGCAAGACCTTCAAGTGGATCCCCCTGAGTCAAGGAAGACAGTCACCCACGCACTCATCACCAGCAGACTGGACTATGGAAACGCACTCTACGCCGGCATCAACAAGTCCCTACTCCGCAAACTCCAAACAATACAGAACACCGCCGCCAGACTCGTCCTCGGCATCCCCCGACACGAACACATCAGCCAACACCTACAAAGTCTCCACTGGCTCCCCGTGGAGAAAAGAGTCACTTTCAAAATCCTCACTCACGCCTACAAATGCCTACACAACAACAGACCCAAATACCTCAACGACAGAATCAACTTCCACGTACCCAAAAGAAACCTCCGATCTTCCAACCTCGCACTGGCCGAAACCCTGCGCATCCACAGACCCAGAGCAGGCGGAAGATCCTTCTCTCACATTGCAGGCAAGACCTGGAACGAGCTACCGGCAGACATCAGACGCGCCCCCTCCCTGAACACCTTCAGGAAGACCCTCAAGACCTGGTTCTTCGGCTAAACAGATCTGCGGACCCCCCCCTCAGCGCCTTGAGACCCTCACAGGTGAGTAGCGCGCTTACAATTCCCTGATTGATTGATTGATTGATTGAATAAAAGCAAAGTGTTGGAACATACATAACATATTCATACAATAGGAAAGTTTGTTAAGGAAGGTCTACACGTTTGATTCGAAAAGCAGGTTGCCAATCAACTGTTGACATTGTGAGAGTAAAGAAATGTCAGTCAGCATAGAAGAGCCGGATTAGAAGTAAGAATAGGGTTCTAACAAGTATAACATAATTCAATAGTTCGTCATTTCTTAGAACGGTCTACACGTGTAAGCAAGAGAGCAGGTTGACAATGTATTACTTCTAGCATGGATGAGATTAGGAAGGCCGTGGATCAAGGTGGCAAGGCCGCCTTGATCCTACTGGATCTCTCTGCGGCCTTTGATACGGTCCATCACGATCTTTTGATGGACCGTTTAAGGGCATGTGGGATCCAGGAGAAAGCATGGAAACTCCTACAATCATTCTTAACAGATAGAGTACAAATTGTATCTCTGGGAGATTTCCATTCAAAACCTTTTGCTTTGCCCTGTGGAGTCCCGCAGGAGTCATCGTTGAGCCCCACATTGTTCAATGTATATGTCTCATCTTTGGCTCCAATCATTGGCGCGTTTGGCTTTGGTCTCACCTCCTATGCGGATGCCACCCAAATTGTGGTGTCTCTGCTTCCAGGACAGGAGGTGGGCATAGACAAACGTTTCCAGGACTGTATGGAATCTGTTGGCAGCTGGATGGCGAAAAATTGCCTGAAATTGAATTCAGGCAAGACGGAGGTCATGCTATTTGGGAACTACGCCAATTTCTGGAACCCAAACTGGTGGCCGTCTTCCATGGGCCCTCTCCCTATACCCGTGAAAAGAGAGAAAAACCTGGGAGTAATAGTAGATGAGAGATTGAATTTTGGGGACCAAGTAAATGCAGTCTCCTCTTCAACAGCGTATGTTCTTAAAACAGTGAAAAAAATACTACCGTTCTTACCATCTGACAGTCGGAAAACAGTGGTTACCGCACTAGTCCTATCGAGGCTGGATTACTGCAACAGTCTCTATTTAAATATCCAGGAACGTTTTATGAACAGACTCCAAAGGCTGCAAAATGCGGCTGCCAGGCTACTTACGGGCACGCCCAAGTTTGACTTAATCTCCAAAGGAATCAAAAATTACACTGGCTCCCGGTGAGGAATCGAGTGCGTTTTAAATCTCTTTGTACCGTATTTAAAGCACTCCAAGGAACAGGACCCGACTACCTACAAAAACAGTTTAAATGGTACATACCGAAAAGAAATCTACGTTCGCTAGGAGCCAAGCTGGTTACAGTCCCAGCCACAAAAAAAGCGACGTGGGGAGGCCGAAGCTTTGTCTTCGGGGCAGCCAAAGCCTGGAATGACCTTCCTGTACACCTTAGAAATGCCACAGATCTTTTAGCCTTCAGGAGGGGTTTGAAAACATGGCTTTTTGAGAAGTAACTCTGCCTTTGCTGCTCTTGCTGAAAGGATAGGTAACTAGCGCCAGGACACCCTTGGGTAACCGCTGCGCTCAATAAATATCCGTAACATAACATAACATTTACAACGGTAAAAGGTTGAAAGTGAGTAGAAGAAAGGTCGGTCAGCATAGGCGAGCCATGTTGGAGACGGGGATAAACGGGGGTCGTGACGCGCCCACATGAGTAGTGTCGTATGCAGTAGCGTAGACATACTATGTCCTGATGAAATGATGCACAAGAATGGACCACGAGTGCTAGCCCCCAAAAAGTAATGTAATTCATGGTCTGTATTCAAGCCCATCTCAACACTTCTCAATCGCATAATCCAAGTTGCTTCCCTCCTCCTCAACAAAAGTTCTCTATTGCCACCCCTCGCGTGTCTGGGTACGGTGTCAAATCCCAAAAAAGAGAAGGATTTGTGGCTGTCCTGAGCTGGACAATCCATTATGTGCATTGCCACAGGGTATCTAGTGTCAGCCTGTTTGACCGCCTTGACGTGTTATACAATGCGGTCCTTCAGAGCCCTAATAGTGCTGCCAATATACTTTCGTTGGCATTTGCAAACGATTGCGTAAATCACATAGTTGGTCTGACAGTTGATGTTGGTGTTTATCTTGTAAATGCGGTGATTGGGGCCAGAAAACTCCTTCTTTTTATCTGAGGCCCATCTACACGCGGAGCAGCATCCACACTTGTAGAAACCCAGACCCTGTGACAATAGCCAAATTCTCTTAGTACCCGCTTTTGGGTAGCTGGGACTCAGTAGATTCCCGAGGCTCTTACCCTTACGAAATGTCACCTCTAGTCTAGAAGAGATAAAAGCCTCCAATGTCTTGTCAGCACACAATAGGTGCCAGTGTTTTCGCATGCTCTTGGTGAGTGTCATATTGAGTGCATTGTAATCTGTGACAAGCCGAATAGTTTTAGGATCCCCTCGTTTGCCTCTATCTTGAAGTGTTTGTTGTCTTTCTACTCGTAAAATCCTGCTCAGTGCATTATGTATCGTTCTTTGGCTGTAACCCCTGCGCACAAATCTTTCCCCTATATTTTTGAGGCAACCCGCAAAGTCACAATCAATGCTGCAATTATGTCGAGCTCGTATAAATTCCCCGTAGGGAATAGCATTGATCTGGTGTTTGGGATGCGCGCTAGTGGCATGTAACACACTATTGCACGCTGTAGTCTTCCTGTATAGTCTGCTTTCAATTTTATTGTTGGAAACAAAAAGTTCCACATCCAAAAAGTGAGGGAGGTTTTGCAATGGGTGTAGGTGAACCTAATGTTGGCATCATTGCTGTTGAGATGTGTCACAAATCTGGTCAGTTTTTCATTGTCGCCTGTCCAGATAAGTAAGCAATCGTCAATGTACCTGCCCCAGAACAGGTTAGAGTCATTCCATTCACTGCCCACAGTGCCCCATATCCAGTTCTCCTCCAGCCATCCCATGAACAGATTAGCGTATGATGGGGAAAATTTAGAGCCCATGGCCACTCCACGTATCTGTCTGTTCCATGACCCTTTGAAAAGAAACACATTGTTTTCCAAAATTATTTGTGTCATTTCCAGTAACATGCCTGTGTGTTCCCAGAGGCTAGCCAAGTGAGAGTTGACCGTGTGTCTTAATGCCTGTAAACCCAAGTCCTGTTGAATGCTCGTGTAGAGAGCAGTGACGTCCAGTGTGACCAGTGTCATGGTATCGTCCCAGGTGATGTCATTCAGCATGCTGAGAATGTGTTTGGTGTCTCGGATGTAGGACGGTAGATTGGCTACCAAAGGTTGTAGAAATATGTCAACATATTCCGATAGTTTTTCTGTGGGTCCACCAATACCCGACACAATTGGTCTGCCTGGCGGGAATGGGATATTCTTATGTACCTTAGGTAGAGTATATAGGCATGCGTGTCTGGGATGTTCTATCCTAAGGTAAGTGTGCTCATTAAAGTCTAGTAGGCATAGATCGTGCCAGCCCTTGAGTTCTGGTTAATGAGACTCGTCAACGTCCAGATGGGATTGGAGGGTAGTTTCTCATAGCAGTCCACCTCACTGAGTTGTGAGATGATTTCACTGTCATAGTCAACCTGGTTCATGAGAACCACGTTGCCACCTTTGTCTGCCTCCCGTATTGTGATGCTGTCATCTACCATCAGTTGTTGTAGTGCTTTCCTTTCTGTCTGGGTGAGATTATCTTTCCATCCCATGTGTGAGTGTCGTGAGTCAGCCGATTTGTATAAATCTGACATAACCAGTTTGTAAAAAATATCGATGTTATTGCCAGCCGGTAAAGGGGGTGAAGTCGCTCAACCAGACGGATGGAGCACTGTGATTTATTCATGCCATTCTCCCCCAAACGATTGGATTAATAATAATAATAATAATACTGACATTTGTAGAGCCACATTTGTTCACATATAATATATAACATAATATAACATATAATATAAAGAATCCGTCCCTTTCTGCAATTGGAGGCTTCGGGCCCGAGCTTGTTTTCTCCACCGCACGGCTAGGTGGACTAAGGGTGCCCCTATGGTCCTGATGAAGACCCTCTTGTAAGGAGTGAAATTGCCTACACCAACCCTGGGTCGAAACGTCAACAGCTCTGTGTTCTCTGTACTGAATGTGGACAACAGTGATAGATTCACCATGTCCTGTTTTGACATTCTGTTTTTGTAAATAATTTAGCCTTGATTAAGGCTGGTTAAGCCTTTTATGCGTTTTGATGTATACACTGTTCACTGCCCTCCCTCCATCACTCACCCTCACTTTTGCACATTGATGCACCTATTCCCCCTTTCCCTATGCACCTATGCATAAACCTGTGTGATAAATATGCTATGTTTGAAGATGATGCATTACATGTTCAATGTGATTAAATATGTTCAATGTGATTAAATATTTTCAATATGCTTAAATATTGTTTATAATTGATTTATCAGGTGATGTTGATGTTTATTTAATAGTGTATTTCCACTGGGACCACCCCCGTATTGTACCGCATTTCACCCAGGTCCTAGTGACGCGCCTGGGTTTACCCCATTATTGTGTAACCCCACATATAACAGTGAGGCATTACAACTCAAATAAAAAACAATAGCAAACGATATAATCTCTCAGTGTTCACTTAACCGCCAGATCAATGAGCCGTAATGGATTGTGCCCCCCTTTCCTACCCTCTTCCTCCCCTCCATGCAAGTACATCACATTTTGCACCATTATTCCATTTTCATTTCTTAAAAAAATATATTTTATTGATTTTACCATTTTAACAACAGCAGTTGACACTGTGCACATTAGTATGCGGTGGCATCACTTTTGTTACATCACATATGTGTTGAAAATTACAATGTCACAGTCACTCATATAGCAGGTGCTACTGAATGGTAACACTCAGGAACTTCACGTGATATAAGTCACCGGATCTGTTTTAGTGTATATGAGGCATCACTGGACTACTATTTGCTATTTTTGCATGGTGAGTAACATGTAGCAACTAACAGTGTTTGAGTGGCAATAGCTGAATAGCGCAGCTGGCTGCTTAGAAACAAGAACGTAAAACGATGGGCTAAATTGAAACAACCCACCCACCTCCCTATTCGGATCTCGCCTGCTCTAACCATGCCTACTGCCTTTGCCTTTTCATGCGGCCCTCTGTGATGTCGCATGCTTGAGCATGCTTGTGTGTCACATGGCTGCTGGCTGAGTGTCTCAGGTTAGCCTGGAACTGCGCAGCACATGCGCGGTATCATTCTACCAAATTGGTAGTTTGAGAGGACGGGTCTATTACGCCCACACCTTGCTGCAGCGCTGCCAGAATCGCGTCCCAGTTTGCAGAAATTGGGACTTGTCTTCGACCCATGGTTTCTTCGAGCCGGATTGCTATGCTTTCCGCTTTGGCCCTTGGCAGCACAGAGTGACGCCACTCCTGTATGCGTGGGAGGTCGGGCGCCTTCCAACTCTTAGTAATTAATCTCTTGGCTGCCACTATACCTAGGTCTAGGAATCTGGAGGTTACCTTGGTGTTGCGGGTTCTGTGGAATTTGTGTAGCAGGCATGTCGGCCAGTCGAAGGGTACTTCGCGTTCGGTGCAAGCGTGTAGTGCATCTGCCACATCCCTCCAGTATATGTGGAGGCTGGTGCAGCTCCAGAGCATGTGTATGAGGTCCGCATCAAGGGTGGCGCACCTAGGGCAGGCAGAATCGATGCGGCTAAAGTATCTGTTGTTTTTGGCAGATGTGAAATACGGTCTCTGGGTGATATAGTACTGTATTTGCCTGAATCTCATGTTTCTGGGAATGTGCACTGGACTGGCCAGCACCTGCGCCCATTCTGCTTCCGAGAGTTGGTGACCTAGATCGTGCTCCCATTTGTGCCGGAGGAGGTCTAGGCTGATCGCTGCGTGTTGCCTAAGCGAGCCCGCGAACCACCGCGTGAGGTGTCTGCCCTGTCCCATAACATGTATGTATTGCATGGTGAGGTGCGTTTGTGGCTCGGTTGTGAGATTGCCCCATTTTGCCTTAAGTGTAGCCACTAGCGAGCTGTGTAAGAGGAATTGGCCTGGGTGAGCCCCTCATCGTCTACCATTGCCACGTAGGGAACGAGTGACCCGTCACGGTATAGGTCTCCAAGGGATTGTATGCCTGCCTCGTGCCAGTCCTGTAACACGTTAGCTGTGAGTGCTGACTGACCTCTAGGGGCTCCCTCTAAGGGGAGTGCGGGGGCATAGGGTGTTATGTGACGTGTTATGCCACGTCTGTATGCCACGTTGAGCAACAGGGGCTCTGGAGGTCGTGTTTTTGCGCTGGGGTTGAAGAGCCTGAGCAGCTGGAGTAATGTGCGTGGCGGGTGTGCGGTTGCCGTGCCATCACATTGCCGATCTGCCATCCATCTGGCTATCCACTGCAGTTGGGCTGCCAGGTAATAATGTTCAAAGCACGGAGCCGCTAAGCCTCCCTGGTCCGAGGGCAGGTATAGTTTCTTCATTGCCACTCTGTGCCGGCTGGAACTTCATATAAAGTCTCTAGCCAACTTTTCCAGGGTGGCAAAGAAGGGGGGGTCACGTGTATTGGCAGGTTTCCAAAGTAGTAGAGGAATATTGGTACGGCCACCATTTTCACGAGCGCTACTCTGCCTGTCACCGCGAGCGGGAGTGTGCTCCAAAATTGCACCTGGTATCTAGTGGTTGTTAGCGCCCTGCCCAGGTTACCATCGAATAGCTCCGACAGCTGACTATATATTCTTATGCCCAGGTATCGGAATGTGTCTGCGCTCCACTGCACCCTTCCGCCATTAAGCACAAGGCCCGGATCACGGTTCCCCTCTCCGAAGGCATATATGTTAGATTTGCCAATGTTTACTGTTAGATTTGGGGGTCTCTCGTTGGCAGAGGTAGGTACCTTTGTCCAAATAGGGACCCTTGAGTCTAGTCAGGGAAAGTAGGTACACTCCCGAAATAACCCCTGCTCACCCTCTTGGTAGCTTGGCACGAGCAGACAGGCTTAGTTCAGAGGCAGTGTGTAAAGCATTTGTGAACACATACAGTAATCAAGTGACAACACTACAAATGGACACCACCCAGGTTATATATTTATAAAAATAGGTATACTTTATATAGATTTATCACAAGACCATAAACGACAAAAATAATCCACAATACTGTCAAGAGTGCTTAGTTCTGATCAAAAAGGCTTAATTCAAGGTTCTGTGCGAGTCGGTAGCCTCCTCCGGCTACGGCGATGTCGAGAACAAACAGAGTCTAACAAATCCAGCTGACCGCGTCGAGACGGGCCAACACAGCGTAGACAGACTCGGTCACAGTACCTTTTTACTTGAAGCGGCAGGCACGGGCGTGCGAGCCGGATGGCTGTTCGTCGCGGTCGCGATGCAAAAATGGAAGCGTTGCAGGACGCGTTGTCCCTCGATGCGGTGCAGGCAGCGGCTCGTTGACGTCGTCGAGACGGAGTCGGTGAGACCAGGGCCGTGCGTTGCAGGGCGAGACTGTGCTTCGATGTGGTGCTGGTAGGTTGCGGTGCGGCGACGGAGCCGGATTCAGGAGCTGGCGTCGATCAGTCCGGACAGCGGTGCGAGTCGGGCGGTGCGTCGCAAAGCGTGCGAGCGGTGCCCAACTCCGGTGCGGTCACAGGACTCGAACTCCGCAGCAGTGGCCGTGTCGGTCGGACCAGTTCGATTCGGCGTAGCGAAGCGTTGCAGGACGCGTTGTCCCTCGATGCGGTGCAGGCAGCGGCTCGTTGACGGAGTCGGTGAGACCAGGGCCGTGCGTTGCAGGGTGAGACGGTGCTTCGATGCGGTGCTTACAGGACACCGAGTCGGTCGTGAGAGTCGGTCACAGCTCCCTACCTCTGCAGCCACTGAAACAGAGTTTCCAGCAGCAATTCACAAAGGGGGTGAAGTCCAATGGTCCTGGGACTTCGGTCAGGGGGCAAGCTCTCTTCCAAGCCCTTGGAGATCCTTCACAAGTTGATGAAAGTCACAGCAAAGCAAAAGTTCCTTTCTCCTTTCTTTGGCAGTCAGGCAAACCACTGCAGGCCAATCCCCCAAGCAGTACTTCAGGCTTAGGGATAGTCTCTCCTCAGTTTCTTCTTGGTTCCGCTCCTCAGCAAAGGTTTCTTCTTGTTCCCAAAAGTGATCTAATTTTCCTGGGGTCTGGGTGCCCCTCTTATACCCTGATTCTCTTTGTTCTCTGGAGGCAGAGAGGCCTCTGCCTAGTCCAAAACCAGTTCTGGTCAGTCCTGGAGCACTTTGTTTTTCTGACTCCTTCTTTCCTTTCAGAATGTGGGGCAGAGTGCTCAGCCGCCCGGCAGGAGGTGGAGCCAGCATTGTGGAAGGCAGGCACAGCCCTATTCAGACCCAGGTGCAACTCCTCCCTCCACTCTGGATGCAGATCTTTCTATTCAGCCCTGCGCTGACTCACCCTGTCTCCTGTAGCCACCCCCAGCCCCTGTCACTCAATCTCCAGACAAGGAATACACAACCTAGCAGAGGCAGGCTTGGATAGTTAGGCAAGAAAATACCCACTTTCTAAAAGTGGTATTTTCAAACACAGAATGTCAAAACCAACTTCACTAAAAGATGTATTTTATCATCCTGAGTTCAGGCATACTAAATTCGTTTTTCTACCATGTTCCCTGGGTCAGTTCTGACTATAAGGTGTAATAGTCAGTCTGCCCATTCTGGCCTATGGGGAGCAGGTAGCCTTGCAATAGTGAAAAACGAAAATGGCTGTAATTCACTATTAGGACATGCCACACACACCAGGGCATGTCCTACCTTATACTTACAATGCACCCTGCCCTAGGGCCTACTTTAGGGGTGACCAACATGCAGTAAAGGGAAGGTTTAGGGACTGGTAAGTGGGTGTACTCACCAAGTCGACATGGCAGCCCTAGGCTGCACACAGGCTCTGCGATGGCAGGCCTGAGACACATTTTACAAGCCGCTTCTGTGGGTGGCACAACCAGTGCTGCAAGCCCACCAGCGGCATTGGATTTACAAGCCCTGGGCACACTGAGTGCACTGTACTAGGGACTGACAAGTAACCCAATCATCCAATCATGGAGTCACTAATACATATATCAATTAACGATAGGGAGCACTTGCACTTTGGCCCTGATTAGCAGCGGCAAAGTGCCCGTGAGCATCTAGTCCAGCAAAAACATATCGGCAACAGTGGAGGCATTACGAAAAAATGGAAGGGAGACCCACGCCAAGGATGCCAGGTCTAACACGTGTCCCCTCCAGCTGAAATGTGGGGAGAACTATCCTACCCCTAGGGAGTTCTCATCGCTAAGGCGGAAAAATCTGGACAGTCCATCAGCATTGGCGTGTTCTGTACCAGGGCGGTGTTCCACCGTAAAGTCCATCCCCTGTAGGGAAATGGACCACCTCAACAGCTTTGGATTCTCACCCCTCATCTGCATCAACCATCTGAGGGGCCTGTGGTCTGTCTGAACCCGGAAGTGAGTCCCAAACAGGTATGGTCGCAGCTTCTTCAGTGCCCAGACCACAGCAAATGCCTCACGCTCAATAGCACTCCATCTCTGTTCCCGGGGAAGTAACCTCCTACTGAGGAAGGCTACAGGTTGGTCTAGGCCCTCCTCATTGATCTGTGATAGAACAGCCCCTACACCATGCTCTGAAGCGTCCGTCTGAACAATGAACTCATTGGAGAAGTTGGGTGCCTGGAGCACAGGCGCCGTGCACATGGCAGTCTTCAAGGTGTCAAAAGCTTTCTGACAGGCGTCAGTCCAAATCACTTTCCTGGGCTGCTTCTTGGAAGTCAGCTCGGTCAAGGGGGCAACAATGCTGCCATACCCCTTGACGAATCTCCGGTAATACCCGGTGAGTCCTAGGAAGGCCCTCACGTCTATCTGGGTCCTGGGGGGCTCCCAAGCCAGAATGGTATCAATTTTCGGTTGGATGGGCGCCACCTGGCCGCTCCCAACCTGGTGTCCTAAGTACACCACAGAACCCTGCCCAATCTGGCACTTACTCGCCTTGATTGTGAGGCCTGCCCTCCGCAGCGCCATCAACACTTCCCAGAGGTGACGCAGATGTTCTTCCCAGCGGGAACTGAACACTGCGATGTCATCCAGGTAGGCGGCACTGAAATCCTCCAGTCCAACCAACACCTGGTTGACCAACCTCTGAAAGGTGGCAGGGGCATTCTTCATCCCAAAGGGCATCACCCGGAACTGGTAGTGCCCATCTGGTGTGGAGAATGCTGACCTCTCTTTTGCCCCATCAGTCAAGGCGATCTGCCAGTACCCAGACGTTAAGTCAAATGTGCTGAGGTACCGCGCAGCCCCTAACCGATCTATGAGCTCATCAGCTCTGGGGATGGGGTGGGCGTCAGTCCTGGTGACGGAATTGAGTCCCCTGTAGTCCACACAGAACCGGAGTTCTGGTGTGGCACCAGGCGCGGCAGCCTTTGGAACCAAGACCACTGGGCTGGCCCAAGGGCTGTTAGAGGACTCAATCACCCCTAGTGCAAACATCTTGGAGACCTCCTCCTTGATGCAGGCTCTGACCCTGTCAGTCACCCTGTAAGCCTTGTGCTTCACAGGAAGACTGTCCCCAGTGTCCACATCATGGACGCACCAATGAGTGACACTGGGAACCAGGGAGAACAGGTCAGGGAACTGTCCCAACAGTTGGCGACAGTCACCCTGCTGCTCAGGTGTCCGGGAGGTAGAGAGGTTTACTCCCTCCACTGATCCATCTTGCTCTCGGGCTGACAGGAGGTCAGGAAGAGGCTCGGTCTCCTCCTCCATTCCATCATCTGTAGCTAAGAGCATGCCCACTTGGGACCTCTCCAAGTGGGGCTTCAGGCGGTTCACATGCAGGACCCGCAAGGGGTTCCTGGGAGACTGCAAGTCCACCAAATAGGTAACTGGACTCTTGCGCTCCACCACCGTAAAAGGGCCGGTCCACCTGTCCTGGAGCGCACAAGGCTCCACAGGGGCCATGACCCACACTTTCTGACCAGGCTGAAGCTCTACCAGAGTGGCATTCTGGTCGTACCACCGCTTCATCTCCTCCTGGCTGGCTTCCAGATTTGCCTCAGCAAGTTCTCTGAAACGCCTAGTCTGGTTCCTGAAGGCCAGCATGTAACTGTATACATCCTGGGGAGGTTTCCTGGGAGATTGCTCCCAGCCTTCCTTGACCAAACTCAGAGGTCCTCGCACCGGGTGTCCATAGAGGAGCTCAAAGGGACTGAACCCTAGAGACTTCTGTGGCACCTCCCGGTATGCAAACAACAGGCATGGTAAGAGGACGTCCCATTTACGCCTCATGGGTTCTTCCAGACCCATAATCATGCCCTTGAGGGTCCGGTTGAATCTCTCAACCAGCCCATTTCCTTGAGGGTGGTAAGGAGTGGTGAACTTGTAAGTTACACCGCACTCCTGCCACAGGGACTTCATGTACTTGGACACGAAGTTGGTACCTCTGTCAGACACCACCTCTTGAGGGAATCCCACTCGTGAGAAAATTCCCATCAGTGCCCGTCCCACCACGGGGGCCGTCACTGTCCTCAGAGGGATGGCTTCAGGGTACCGGGTGGCATGGTCCACCAAGACCAGGATAAACCTGTTGCCCATGGCTGTCTTGGGGTCCAGTGGCCCCACTATATCAATACCCACCCGTTCAAAGGGGTGCTGACCACAGGGAATGGCTGGAGAGGAGCCTTGTGCTTCCTCCCACTCTTTCCACTTGCCTGGCAAGTCTGACATGTCCTGCAGTGAGTGGCGGCACTCCTGCGCATCTGGGGCCAATAGAAATGGGTAACAAGCCTGTCAAAGGTCTTGTCCTGCCCCAGATGTCCTGCTAACGGTACATCATGAGCCAACCCCAGTAGGAAGGCTCTGAAGCGCTGGGGTACCACCAGCACACGGGCTGACCCAGGCTCAGCAACCTTAGGCTCTGAATACAGGAGACCATTCTCCCAGTAAACCCAATGTGATCCAGACTGATCACCTGCTGCCTGGTCTGTGGCCTGTTGCCTCAGACCCACGAGAGAGGGGCATGCGTTCTGCTCCTCGCAGAACTCTTCCCTGGAGGGTCCTCCTTCTTGCTGCCAATGGGTCAGCTCAGGTAGGTCCCCCAGTTCAGCTACCTGTTCCCCTGTAGGCTCCAGGGCATCCCCCTCAGGGTCTGCCTCCTCCTGGACCGTGGGAACTTCGGGGGCCGGTTTCCCGCGCCCCCTGCCTCCTCTCTCTCCGGCAGGCACCTGGGCCTCCCTCTCAGGCTCCAGGTCCTCTTGAACACCTTTAGCTGCCATTGACCGGGTGGTCACACATGCCCAATCAGGCAAGCCCAACATTTCTAAATGCGCACTCCGCTCCACCTTAGCCCAAGGTGAGCTCTCCAAATCGTTCCCTAACAAACAGTCAACAGGCATGGCTGGCCTCACAGCTACTTGAAGAGTACCCGAGACCCCCCACTCAAAGGGAACCTGAGCCACCTTGCAGTGACTCTCTGTGTTGTCAGCGGCAACAACCGGATAGAATGCATCAGGGATAACCTGCTCTTTAGACACCAGGTGACACTTGACAGCTGTCACACTGGCTCCTGTGTCTCTCAGAGCCTCCACCCTATGGCCATTGATGGTCACCCACTGCCTGTATTTCTTAGTGTTCTCAGGCAGCGGGGTCCTAGGGACCATCTCAGAGTCTCCTAATGAGACAAGGGAAAACACTGTGGGATCCCCCCACCTTGGGCACCCAACTCCTCCCCCAGGGCTACACTAGCCAACTGCCGGGGGACTGCACTGGTGGGTGCTGGTTTTCCATGCAAAGGGCAACGAGGATCGTTTGCCTTGTGGCCAGGGGCGCCACACTTGTAACATACCAGTGGTCCTTGGTGAACATGGGGGCCTGTCAGGGCCACTGGCTTCTTCTCAGGGGGAGGCTGGGAACCCTTCCCTTGGTTCCCTTGGGGTCTACTTTGGGGCCCTTTATGGAACTCCTTCTGTTTACCCTTGTCCCCCCCACTCTTCTGCTGGGGACCCTGCCCACCTTTGGCGGAGTCTCCCACGTGACCCTTGTGGACCCGGGTACTCACCCAGCGGTCCGCCTCCTCAGCAAGCTGCCTAGGGTTAGTCAGCTTACTATCAATCAGGTGCTGGCGTAGCTCAGGAAAACAATTACAGGACAAGTGCTCCCAGGCAATCAAATCAAAGAGCGCCTGAAAATCAGTCGCTTTGCTACCCTTTACCCAACCATCCAAGGCTCTGCAAAAGAAGGTCACATATTCAACCCAGGTACTGCTTTCAATCTTACTACAGTTCCTGAACCTTTGCCTATAAAGCTCAGGGGTCAAACCATACCTAGTCATTAAGGCATCCTTCATGTGGCTGTACGAATTATAGACTTCAGAGGGCAAATCCAACAAGGTATCCCGCCCTTCACTGAGGAACCGTCCCCACAACCCCGCTCCCAATCCTTCTCAGGGACCCGGTGGGAAGACATGGCTACCTCATAGGCTTTGAACCACTGCCCAATGTCATCATTTTAAAAAATTCCTTAACCACATCTTTTGGAATATACACCCTAGCTTCAACAGGCACAGGCGGTACACTGCCACCAGAGGGAGTAATCTCTAAGCTCTTGGCCTTCAATTCCAACTCCCTCAAAACTTTCTCATGTTCAAACTGCATTTTCTTTTCCTCTAGGGCCAATTTCCTAGTTTGCATTTGGAATTCTAACTGCCCATTCAGCTTGAGCTTGGTCAGCTCCATTTCGTGCATCCTACTCTCTTTCCTGTCCTCCAACTCCTCTGGAGACAGTCCTCTGGCAGAAACACTGCTACCTACTGGGGAAGGTGGTCTTCTATCCCCTAGACCCAATAGCCCCTCCAGCTGCCCTTCTGCATTCTCAGCCCCCTCCACAGGGGCACTCCTTGATTCGACCCAGGCCCTCAGCGCCTTTTGAAGGTCCTCCTTCCTGGAGAGTCCGGTCATGGACACTTTAAACTTTTTGCAGAATTGCCTGAGCTGCTTAAGGGTGTAGCATTCTAGCCTCTCTTCTTCCCAATCACACTCAACAGAGGCTACTGATGCTGGTTTCTCCATAGTGACTGAAATTGGCATTTGCAAAAATAGGAAATCCCAGAAAAAATGCTATAAAAGTATGTGGTTGCGTTTTGGTCTGCACTCACTAAGTAGTGTTCACCAATCACTGTACATGAGTCACAAATGCAAGTCCAGAATCCTCACCGCTGCCCACCAATGTTAGATTTGGGGGTCTCTCGTTGGCAGAGGTAGGTACCTTTGTCCAAATAGGGACCCTTGAGTCTAGTCAGGGAAAGTAGGTACACTCCCGAAATAACCCCTGCTCACCCTCTTGGTAGCTTGGCACGAGCAGACAGGCTTAGTTCAGAGGCAGTGTGTAAAGAATTTGTGAACACATACAGTAATCAAGTGACAACACTACAAATGGACACCACCCAGGTTATATATTTATAAAAATAGGTATACTTTATATAGATTTATCACAAGACCATAAACGACAAAAATAATCCACAATACTGTCAAGAGTGCTTAGTTCTGATCAAAAAGGCTTAATTCAAGGTTCTGTGCGAGTCGGTAGCCTCCTCCGGCTACGGCGATGTCGAGAACAAACAGAGTCTAACAAATCCAGCTGACCGCGTCGAGACGGGCCAACACAGCGTAGACAGACTCGGTCACAGTACCTTTTTACTTGAAGCTGCAGGCACGGGCGTGCGAGCCGGATGGCTGTTCGTCGCGGTCTCGATGCAAAAATGGAAGCGTTGCAGGACGCGTTGTCCCTCGATGCGGTGCAGGCAGCGGCTCGTTGACGTCGTCGAGACGGAGTCGGTGAGACCAGGGACGTGCGTTGCAGGGCGAGACGGTGCTTCGATGCGGTGCTGGCAGGTTGCGGTGCGGCGACGGAGCCGGATTCAGGAGCTGGCGTCGATCAGTCCGGACAGCGGTGCGAGTCGGGCGGTGCGTCGCAAAGCGTGCGAGCGGTGCCCAACTCCGGTGCGGTCACAGGACTCGAACTCCGCAGCAGTGACCGTGTCGGTCGGACCAGTTCGATTCGGCGTAGCGAAGCGTTGCAGGACGAGTTGTCCCTCGATGCGGTGCAGGCAGCGGCTCGTTGACGGAGTCGGTGAGACCAGGGCCGTGCGTTGCAGGGTGAGACGGTGCTTCGATGCGGTGCTTACAGGACACCGAGTCGGTCGTGAGAGTCGGTCACAGCTCCCTACCTCTGCAGCCACTGAAACAGAGTTTCCAGCAGCAATTCACAAAGGGGTGAAGTCCAATGGTCCTGGGACTTCGGTCAGGGGGCAAGCTCTCTTCCAAGCCCTTGGAGATCCTTCACAAGTTGATGAAAGTCACAGCAAAGCAAAAGTTCCTTTCTCCTTTCTTTGGCAGTCAGGCAAACCACTGCAGGCCAATCCCCCAAGCAGTACTTCAGGCTTAGGGATAGTCTCTCCTCAGTTTCTTCTTGGTTCCGCTCCTCAGCAAAGGTTTCTTCTTGTTCCCAAAAGTGATCTAATTTTCCTGGGGTCTGGGTGCCCCTCTTATACCCTGATTCTCTTTGTTCTCTGGAGGCAGAGAGGCCTCTGCCTAGTCCAAAACCAGTTCTGGTCAGTCCTGGAGCACTTTGTTTTTCTGACTCCTTCTTTCCTTTCAGAATGTGGGGCAGAGTGCTCAGCCGCCCGGCAGGAGGTGGAGCCAGCATTGTGGAAGGCAGGCACAGCCCTATTCAGACCCAGGTGCAACTCCTCCCTCCACTCTGGATGCAGATCTTTCTATTCAGCCCTGCGCTGACTCACCCTGTCTCCTGTAGCCACCCCCAGCCCCTGTCACTCAATCTCCAGACAAGGAATACACAACCTAGCAGAGGCAGGCTTGGATAGTTAGGCAAGAAAATACCCACTTTCTAAAAGTGGTATTTTCAAACACAGAATGTCAAAACCAACTTCACGAAAAGATGTATTTTATCATCCTGAGTTCAGGCATACTAAATTCGTTTTTCTACCATGTTCCCTGGGTCAGTTCTGACTATAAGGTGTAATAGTCAGTCTGCCCATTCTGGCCTATGGGGAGCAGGTAGCCTTGCAATAGTGAAAAACGAAAATGGCTGTAATTCACTATTAGGACATGCCACACACACCAGGGCATGTCCTACCTTATACTTACAATGCACCCTGCCCTAGGGCCTACTTTAGGGGTGACCAACATGCAGTAAAGGGAAGGTTTAGGGACTGGTAAGTGGGTGTACTCACCAAGTCGACATGGCAGCCCTAGGCTGCACACAGGCTCTGCGATGGCAGGCCTGAGACACATTTTACAAGCCGCTTCTGTGGGTGGCACAACCAGTGCTGCAAGCCCACCAGCGGCATTGGATTTACAAGCCCTGGGCACACTGAGTGCACTGTACTAGGGACTGACAAGTAACCCAATCATCCAATCATGGAGTCACTAATACATATATCAATTAACGATAGGGAGCACTTGCACTTTGGCCCTGATTAGCAGCAGCAAAGTGCCCGTGAGCATCTAGTCCAGCAAAAACATATCGGCAACAGTGGAGGCATTACGAAAAAATGGAAGGGAGACCCACGCCAAGGATGCCAGGTCTAACATTTACCTTCAGCCCTGATATGGCTGCAAAATCGTGTAGGATCTGGGCCAGCTGACTGGGCACGTCATTGATGTCTCTCAGGTAGACTAAGAGGTCGTCCGCATACAGTGACACCTTGTGCGTGCCATCGCCAAGCGGGATGCCATCATTTAGCTGCCTCCTTATTGTCTCCGCGAGAGGCTCCATCGCCAGCACAAAGAGGAGGGGGGACAGCGGGCAGCCCTGCCGCCTCCCTCTCCGCACTGGGACTGCGCCCGATATATACAGACCCATTTTAACTCTTATGACCGGTTCAGTGTAGAGTAGACGAGTCAGCTTTAGAAAAGTGGGGCCTACACCTTGACACAAGAGGAGATAATGGTTGCTTTGCAAAGCTTACCATCTAGCAAGGCTGCTGGTCCAGACCTGATTCCATTGGAGTTTTATAAAACTTTTGCAGATATAATAGGACCTGATTTGACTGAGGTTATTAGGCAAGCTCAAAGGGGTGGATCTGCCCCGGAGTCTTGGGCAGGGGTGGATACTGTAAGTTAAAAAAAAAAAGATAAACCGCCGAGGGAGCCAGGCTCATATAGGCCAATTATCCTTTTAAATAGTGATGTAAAATTTTTTTCTAAGGCTATGGCAACAAGGTTAAATGGTATTATCAGGAAAACAATCCATCCTTGTCAACACAGGTTTTTTATCGGTCGGGGAACAACGCAGCATGTCCGTCGGGTAATAACACTTTTTGATGCAACAGAGATCTCGGGGGACCCTATGGCCGCTCTGCTTTTGGATGCCAAGAAGGCATTTGATAGGGTCTCCTGGGAGTTCTTGTGGGAGACTCTGAAGTGGTTTGGTCTAGGAGACGGATTTATTAAAGCCATTCAGGTGCTGTATAGAGCGCCTACAGCTCGTTTAAGATTGAATGGAGGCTATACTGCACCTTTTTTTATTGAACGCGGAACAAGGCAGGGATGCCCATGCTCACCCCTTTTATTCGCTATATATATAGACCCCTTAATACGATTGCTGGAGGCTAATAGCGGAATTGAGCCTATTGTGTGTCAGGGTCTGGAATCCAAAGTACTGGCCTACGCGGACGACGTTGCCATCGTCACGGCAAATCCTTTAACTGCACTCACGGTGGTGGAGACGGTTGCACGGGATTTTGGTAGATTCTCAGGCTATGCACTAAACAAAGCAAAAACTCAGATTATTAGGAACAGGCATGCTACTATTGCTGACCCGCGAGTAACTGAATCAGCAGTGTATCTAGGTATTATTATCATGCCGGAGCTGGGGAGTTTGGTTGCAAGGAATATTGAGCCGGTAATTAGGAAGGCGAGATCTGATTTTGATAGATTTAACAATCTACATATGTCATTAGTGGGCCGCTGCAATGTGGTTAAGATGATGTTCTTACCAAAAATACTTTACCTATTTAGGGCAATACCAATTGAATTTGAAAAACACTGGCTTACAACACTGGAGAAAATAGTTAACCGCTTCATATGGGCGCATGGGAAAACGAGGAGGGCCCTCAGGTTTATGTCACTCCCACAGGAAAGAGGGGGCTTTGCTGTTCCCGATTTTAAAACTTATTATTGGGCAGCGGCTCTCCAGTATATGAGTATATTATTCGGAGCATCCTCTGGCGAATCTGCGGAAGAAGCAGGGCTTCCTGATGTATACAAGTTATTGCTCGGGGATCAAGCTGTGAATTGTTTTATGAAATTTAGCGAGCCCAGCTATTATAAGAAGACGAAATTCAAGACATTACTGGCTGCCTTCAAAATCTGGGCAGCACTTAAAAGAAAGATCGGTCTCGGGAGGATCAAATATTATACCCTGCTCTACAAAAACCCCACGTTTCCCGAAATATTTTCTGATGGGATTATGCCGGAGTGGGCAGAATGGGGGGATCGGAAGGTTGGGGATCTAATACAGAGGGAAGGCTTTCGTCAGTTTTGTGATATTCAGACGGAGTATGGGTTGGAAAGGTGTAATTTTTTCAAATTCTTGCAGCTGCGAAGCTTTTTTAGCAAGAAGGTGGGCGGGCTGAATGGGTTCAGCAAAATTAAAGTTATTGATATTATCAGAGACAGCAGGAAGTGCGTCATTCGGTTAATATATGCTGAATTAGTCGCGCTTAAACAAGATGATTTGGTTAAACATGCGGGTAAATGGATGGATCGGGCGGGGGTTGAACCAGAAAGGTTCTTTGACTCTTTAGAACTGGGTCAGACGGTTATGTGCTCGGCAGGGCTTCAAGCACAGCGTTATAAGACTATATTTGCACTTTACTACACCTCGCCAAGAATCGCACAGTGGGGCGGGCAGGTAGGAATTAACTGTCCGCGGTGCGATGCACCTGAGGCTGATCTTGTACATATGTATGCATCCTGCCCACGCCTTGAAAATCTGCTGGACTCCATCACGAAGTTCTTTGATTTGACATTAGGGCTGAAAGCTACGTTAACCCCAGCTCTGATACTTCTCGGTGTTAGCAAAAATGAGGTGCAAGATCCATCTTATCAATTCCTCTTTCTGGCTATGGCCGTAGTACGTATAAGTATTGCCTCTGCTTGGCTCGACCCGATGCCCCCAACATTCCAGCAGTGGCTGTCGCGGCTACTCTCAATGTTCACTCTGGAAAGAGCTATATATGAGAGAAAGGGTAAAAAAGCGAAACTCTTGGGTCGACGCATCTGGGCTCCTTTAATGAGATGGAAGGAGTCACAGTAGGCTAACGATCCCTGAACTACATGCTGAGAGGTATAGGTGAATTTATCTGGTGTCATACTTGTTAGTAAATGCTGTAAATTTTGTTGTTTGATATAAGGCTGAGATCTCCTTTAACTACATCTTGCAGTCGGTTTTGTCATTGTTTATTTCCTTTTTGATGGTCTATTTGAGTGGGATGAATTAATGTCTATTTTTTTTTTCTTTGATTGCCAAAAAAAAGCTTGGTTGTAACCTCACGGCTGAATATGGTATATAAATTTGTCCTGTTTATTAAAATACAAAAACTTGAATAAAAAAAAAAAAGAAAAGTGGGGCCTAATTTATATTTCTCGAGTGTCGCGAACATGTAGTCCCATTCCAGGGAGTCAAAGGCCTTCTCGAGATCGAGTATGAGACAGCCTGCCCTTGGCCAGGCGCATGTGGAATCAGTTGCGACCCGGAAGAAGCGGCGCACGTTGAATGAGGTGCTGCGGGATGGTACAAAGCTGTTTTGGTCTCTGTGGACCAGAGTAGGGACCACCTGTGCGAGCCTGCCTGCCAGAACCTTTGCTAATATCTTATAGTCAGTGTTGAGTAAGGCGAGAGGCCTATAGGAGCCCATATCCGCGGGGTCCCTATCGGGCTTTAGTAAGGACACCAGGTGTGCCTCTCGCAGGGAAGGAGGGAGCTGCCTCGCCTCCACGGCTGCTTCATAGAGGGCGTGCAGTCATTGTGTAAGCAACACCTGGTACGCCTTATAGTGCTCTGCTGGGAGCCCATCCAGCCCTGGGGTCTTTCCCGTGGTAAAGGACGATATTGCCTCCTCAATCTCCTCTAATGAGATCAGTTCATTCAGTATCTCGCTGTGTGCCGGCGTTGCCTCAGGCAGCTGTATGGGGTCTAAGAACGTTGTAAGGCATTCTGCACCACATTGTCCCTGGGATTGATACAGCTGAGTGTAGTGCTGTGTCATGGCTGTGTGGATGTCGCGTTGTGTGTATAATAAGAGCCCCGTGTCTGTGCGCAATGCACCTATCGGCCTGCGGGCGTGCTCCTGTCGTATCAGCCAGGCTACCATACGGCATGCTCGGTCAGCGGCAGCATATGTACGGGCCGTGTGTGCAGTATAATTGTGACAGCGGAGGCGCTCTATCAATTCACCATGTTCTGCGCGCAGTGTCTCTAGGCGACGCGCTCCCCTGGCCCTTCCATACTGTTTCGTGCCGTAGGAGTTGTGTTTCTATTTTGCTAAGGGATTCGGACAATTGCCTACGTATGCTACTGGTGGCTCCCAAGCAGTGCCCCCTCATTGCTACCTTAAATGCTTCCCATTCCACTGATGTGTCTCCCACTGTGCCTTCATTAATCTCGAAATATTCGAGGATCCCTGTTCCTAGGGTTGAGCGGAACGCTGGGTCTTCCAGTGCAACGGTTTGGAGCCGCCATGTGGGGACCGGAGGTCGCTCTGCCTCCCAGGCAAGTTTTAGTAGTTGGGGGTTATGATCGGAGTGTGTCCGATCGAGGTATTCTGTCTGCTGAACTAGTGGGAGTAGAGCGTGAGAACCCACTATGCGGTCTAAGCGCACATGGAGTCCATGTACCGCGGAGTAGTATGAGTAGACCAGTGCGTCAGGGTTGAGGGTGCGCCATATGTCTAGCAGTGCACAGTGGGCAAGCGAGTTGGGCTTGCGCATTAGAAGCTACTGTGGTTTTAGTTAGGGGTGGGAATGACCTGTCTACACTGGGCACTGAGTTGAAGTCCCCCCCGAGGAGCCATGGAATTCCGTTTCATTTGGCCAGTACTCCGGTTAGGCTATCTAAAAAAGAGGATTGATTTACGTTTGGGGCATAGCGGAGCCGATCAGAATCATTTGGCCATTGAGTCACCCTCTCACCAATGTGTATCTGCCTTCAGAATCTATCAGCACCTCTTCGCTTACGAATGGGATTCCAGCTCTTACCCAGATAAGGACACCTCGTGCGTGGGCTGAGTAGGCGGTACCATAGACCTGGCTCCTCCATCTCCTGCGCAAGCGCTCCAGCTCTGTTTGGGTCATGTGTGTTTCTTGAAGTAGCGAGATGCCAGTGGACCTGCGCTGCAAGTAAGCGTATATTGAGTATCTGTGCTTTGGTGTGTGCATACCGCGCACGTTCCATGTGACTAAGTTAACTTGCGCCATGTCCAGTCATTACGTTTGTCAGGGCGAGTTAGGGCGAGTAGGGCGTGGTGGCTCATGATGTACGTGGGTATGTTCCTAGATAACAATGTTAAAAAACAAAGCACAATTGTGAACAGAACCGTGCATAACTGTCAAGGGCGAGTTCCAAGAGGATGCTCGCTCAAACTGGAATGCCCAACTGCGGCAACAACTATGTCAGTGTGACGTTTAGTGGAAGTATGTGTGGCGTGCGGCTAGGTGGGATTGCTGGGTCCCTCGGTGTTGTGATCTATCTGTATGGCTTCCCAGCCAGTCTATTATTTGAGGAGTGTGTGCGTGCTTCGCGCGCCGTCTAATCGTGGCACTATGCAAGTGTTGCACGTAACAGTATGTGAGGTGTCGTTGCTTTATAGTAGGCTTACAAACAATCAATCAGTCATAGTTGGATAGTTTGCCTGGTTGGCAGTTACTTGCGTGTACAGGCTTCTCCACATTTAAGCGGGTTCACAGAGAGTCATATGATGCCATCCGCTGTCTGCGGCGTGACATCTGGTAGTTGGTAATCTACAGGGTCGGCAATCCTGGAGGGTGTCGAGTCGTTAGTGGCTGAGGATCTAGTAGGGCTCAAGCTCCGGTCTGGGTATTGCGACGCGACTCCGATTGTTGCAGCTACTTGTATCGCCTCCTGTCTCTCCATTCTCCTCTGCTCAGGGTCAGGAGCCGTGGAAAGTGCGGTCGTGTCTGCATGGAGCCTTTGGCGACCGCCGCGCTGACGTCTTCTTTTACCAGGTTTCCTTGGAATGGTGCGCGGTCTGGGCCCTGTCCACAGCCCCGATTCTTCCAGCCAGTCCCCGGAGGGGAGTCAAAGAAGTGCACCACACCTTTTGCGACCACTCGCAGCCTGGCGGGGAATAACAGGGAGTAACTAAGGTCAAGGTCACGAAGCTGGCGTTTCACTGCGGTGTAAGGGCTTCTACGCCGCTGTACTTGTGCTGTATAGTTGGGGAATACCATGACCTGGTCACCACGTATTTTGAGGTCCGCCATCTTGTGAGTTTCGCGCAGGATCACGTCCCTGTCCCTGTAGTTGAGTACTTTGAATAAGAATGGGTGCGGGGCGGGCACCCGAGGGGGTTTCTGTGCTGGCACTCGGTGCGCCCTCTCAACCACGAACTGGGGTGACAGCACGACAGTCGGCAGCAGCTCTCTGAGCCAACGCTCGGTATATTCCTCCGGGTTGCGTCCTTCTTCCCCCTCCGGCAGGCCAACTACACGGATATTGTTGTGGCGTGAGCGCCCTTCCGCATCCTCCACTTTGTCCTCTAGTGCGTGTATACGGTCTATGAGGTCTTGCAGGGCCGCGGTGTGGCTTTGTGTGATGGGATTCAACTCCGCGAGGGATTGTTCTTGCAGGCGTACTTTTTCCCCTAGCTTATGATGATCAGCGCGTAATAAGGTGAAATCAGAGGTGACTTTGTCAATCTTGGACTCCAGTGAGGAACGAGTCTGGTCCAGCGCGGATCCGATCTTTTCCACCGCCGCCAGCACTGAGTCCAGCTTGGCGGCGAGGGCTGTGTGTGGTGCCTCCGCCATGTTTCCTCCGTCCGCGGGTGTCAGCTCCGAGTTGCCAGCGCGTGTAGTGAGCTGTTGTGTGTTTGTACGTAGACGGCCCATTACTAACTGCTGTGCTGTCGTCATTAGTTGAAGGAGTGCGGTAGTCGCGTGGACCACATGGGGTGTTGTGCCTCAGTTTTAGCCACAACGGCCTGTGGGGTTGTGTCACGCCGGCAGCGGTAGGCACCCGACAGCGTGGACAGGCTGAGCGCCTCGTGTTTGTCCCACGTTGTGGGCTCCTTGACGCAGGATGCGCAGTTCCAACAGGGCTTGTGGTGATACCTCGCTTGTTGCCTTCCTACCACACTAGTCCGCAGGTTTTCGGTCTCTGGTGGCCCACACTTTACAGACGCCGCGCGGGTAGAGCCGTCTGAGGGGGTGCGAGACCAATGGGGCCTCTCAGTGAGGCATACTCTCTCCTCCAGGGGTTGTCTGGCTTGAACGCCTCACGTAGGCGGAATGCGCCGTGCCTGGGCCTGTCCTGGTGTCCACGACGCTTGCCTGCACTATGTCAAAATCTGTCGTCCGCACCTCGCAGCCATGGCCTGGGCCCGATCCAGCCCCCAGAACCGACTCTCCCCGGAATACTCCGGCCTGAGCACCACGCGAGAATGGGCGTGCTGTTCTTGGGCCCACAGGAGGGGGCTACGCCCTTGGCACACACCCGCGGTGTCCTCAACCGCGCCCCCTCTCCCCGCGGCCACGGCCTGGGCCCGGTCCGACCCCCGAGCCCGGCGCAAGGCGGATCTGCACCGCCTCCCTGCTTCGCCACGGGACTCCTGCAGCCAGACTATGAGTGCGGTGCCCCCGCCTTCGCGCTAGTTGCAGTGCCTCAGTCTTTAACGTGGGGGAGCTGTGTACACGGTGCACGCCTGTAGAGTTTCAAGAACTATCGACAGCGCTTCGTAGCCGTGGCCTGGGCCCGATCCGGCCCCTGGACCCGACACTCCCCGGGTCACCCCGACCTGGACACCACGTGTGAGCGGGCTTGCTGCGTTTGGGCCTACAGGAGGGCAGCGCCCACGGTGCACATCTGCGGCGCCCCCAACCACACCCGAGCCCGGCGCGGGGCGGATCCGCACTGCCTCCCTGCTTCGCCTCAGGACTCCTGCAGCCTATCTGTGAGTACGGCGCCCCACGCCTCCATGCCCCGGCAAGGCGGATCACACGCACCGCTGAGCAGATAGGGGGGAAAAAGGATGAGAGGATGCCGCTCACCTCTGTGCTAGTTGCGATGCCTCAATCTTCAGCGGGGCAGGCGCGCTCCTGTGTGGTGCTTCACTCGCCTGCGGCTCCGCATCTCGCCGTGGGTCCGGAGGTGCAGGGTTTCGGCCTCCTTCCAGCGCGAGCCTGCCAGCCACACGTGGGCTGCGGCAGCGCACTGCTCCGTTACAGCGCTCAACACATCAGGGTCTGGATGTGGGGCGGCACTTCCACGGTGGATGCCAGTTTGTGCCGCGCTCCTCCCACGGGCAACACCGCACCGCGAGTCCGTGTTGTCTCGGCCGTGCACACTGCCACCAATGCTCCGCCGCCTGTTTTCACGCTGCCGCCAGGGCCCGTGGCACGTGTTACTTCAGCAAACTTCGCCTTTTCAGCAGTATGGAGCCACGAATGGCAACTGCTACGGTTCAGTAGCACATTTACGCGTCTAATGTACTAGGATGGCATGGGATTATAGATTTTTGCAGGATAATCGAGGGTTCAATGATGGAGCTCCAGAGGCTCGCATCCACCATGTTGGCTGGCTAGCCACACCCCCACCATTATTCCATTTTCATGAGCACATCGGAGTCCATGGTTGTGCATTTCAGTAATCTGCTCCCCCTGATCTCCCATCGCCCACTTCCACCACTAAAGGTCTCTCAGGTTTGGTGTATGACTTCCCCCTGGGTCTGTCCTTGTGTATGGTCAGGGTGTTCAGTTGCTTGAGATTGCATTCCCTGCGTGCTCCCCTCATCTGCCACATTCTGCATTGCTGCTAACAATGTTGCCTGAACCTCTACATCATCATCTTGTAGCTTGTCACTGCATATATTAATCTTCATGTTCACTTCTTCTGCAAGTGCACACTCCGTTACGTCCTTATACCACAGCGCAGTCGATAGGGCTCTTGTGCTCAACCCTCCTATGGCCACCCTTCTCTTGGCTAGTACCAGGGCAAGCTGAAGAAACCTCCACTGCATCTTCCCCCCTCTTGGTTGTTTAACTATTCCTAGCAAACACACTTGGGGCGGCAGCTCAATATCTATCCCTGTTACTGTATGTAGCTGCCTGACCACTGATGACCAGTAGGTGTGCTGATCCCCTGACCCTTAGCTAACATTTTAATGTCAGCTTTAATGAGCCATATAGGCCTATAGCTGGGGCAGTCCAACAGGTCTTTTCCTGGTTTGGGTATGACAGAAATCCAGGCTCTGAGAAAGTCATTGTTAAGATAGCCTATGTCAAGTGCTTTACTAAACACCGAGACTATTGTTTGTGGCCATATCATCTATCACTTTCGCAACTTCTTCCATTATGAATTAGCCTTCCAACTCATTGGACTGATCACGGAAGAGTTTAGGAAATGGCAAACCATTAAAAAAGTTGTTTTCGTCCATCAGCCCAGTACTGGTGCCAGAGGCATAAAGGGAGTCTCAGTACTTTCAGAATTCTGTACTTATGTCCATTGGGAGCCTCAGCAGATGACCATCAGAACTGCAAAGGGCCGGAATTGATATAGATCATTACAGTTGTTTAAGTTGGGAAGCTAACAGTCATCCTGCCCTCTACCCTCTCCTGTAGTGTCTTTGCCTGCTACGAAAGAGACTGTTATCTACATCCAATGTACATAGCGCGTTGAGAGTAAACTTAGCAGTCATAAGATCTCTCACAGAATCTGGGGAAGGTGAGTGGGAATAAGAAGTCCGAGTTCTGATTCTGGTCTCCAAGCAAAGCAGAGTCTGGGTTCTTTGCGCCTTGACGAAGGCAGAATCCCTCATCATCATACCCCTTATAGTGGTTCTCCCAACACGCCATTAGATTTGAGCTGATGAAACAGAGTCCTATTATCCAAGAGGAAGCTCTCCACATGCAAGTATAATTGTTGCTTGGCACAATGGTCTTTATATTTGGAGAGCTTCAACTGCCAGGGGGTCTTCGAATGCTGCCATAAATCTAGTTCTGATTGGAGGTCAACGAGGTCATGATCAGATACCCTACATGTGCTTATAGAGAAATTAATTGGATGTTGAAGGAGTCATGGATTGTCATGGTTGTCATGGATGACGTCTAACAAGGCGCTTCTGTCTTTGTCATGACACAGATCGGGTCTGCTTGACCTATCCAGAATGGGATCAATTGCAACATTCCAGACCCACATGAGCAATCTGATGATTTTGAAGAGGAAGTCAGATTTGTCGCCTGCAGGCGCATATATGGAATCCAAAATAATGTATTTACCTTGAATCTCGAGTTTAGCAAAAAATGTACCTCCCTTCTATGTCGTACCATATATGGAGCAAGATTTAAGGAAGGTTCATTTGTAGTAAGATTGCTACTCTGTATTTCTTAAGATTGGAAGGGGTCTCATTCAGTGCAGCGGATCTAGGCAATGCCCGAGTGTATATAACACAGCCCACCCAGCTCCTTTTAAGTTTGTCGTTTTCCTTGGGGGTAAGGTGTGTCTCTTGCAGGTGTGCCACTTCTGGTTTCTAATAGCCAAAGAATGTTAGTATTTTCTTTCGTTTAATTAAATCGGTCAATCTCTTGACATTAAGAGTGGTCACTATCAGTGTGTGTGTGTCTGTATGGTGTGAAAAGGTATCTCAATGAAGAGGAGGGCGGGTGTGTCAATTAAGGTTAGTAACTAGGGGTGGCAATAGGTTTATCAAAGAGAGGAAAGCTAGTCAGGTTGTGGCCGCATCACAGAGGAAGGGATGTTCGAACTCAGTGATTATTGGTCGCTAGAAAACACTGGTAGGGAGGTAGGAAGGTGTCAGGGACAGTGTCTAAAGTAGGCACACTGTGCACCGTCGCTCAGCTTAGAATGTAGCTTGGGAAGAAGGTGGCATCGCTACCAGTGAAAACAGGAGCGCCACGCCAGTTCCGAACAATATGTGGCCAGGTGGCCTTGGGACAACAATTATGAAAGTGAAGGAGGTGTAAGTCATCGAGAGTAGCTGTGCGAGCATAGCAGCCTCTTAGTGACATCTATGAAAGGGGAGGGAAAGGATTAACTCTGAACCAGGTCTACGGAGATGTCCTGGTCAGGCTTTGTGTGGAGATCTCGACTTGTCTTTCACTTTGGCAGATTTCCATGAGCATGATTTGCCAGTCTGCGACCACTTCTGCGTTACTGGCTTCCAACGTCGGCATTCGTCATGATCCGAGGGGTTTGCCGAGCTCTGTTTTTCAGAAAAAGTGGATAAAGTGGCTAAACTCATTTGTATAAACCGGTATGGAACCTGCTTTTTCAGCTCAAGGCCGATCTGTCACGCTTGGTGATGGCGTACACAACATGCTAGGATAAGGCGCGGATGGGAGCTGTGAGCAGCCACGTGTGAGCACAAGCGATGCGCTCTCCGGAATTCCAAAGGCAGAGTGAAGGTGGTGTTCAGCAGGGCTGAAATGGGAGCACTGAGAAAGGCCATCACATCTTCCCCCTTCGCCTGTTCTTGAACACCTAAAATCCGGATATTGTCCCTGTGGCTGCAGTCCTCCAAATCGATGGCCTTCTGGCACAGGTGCCATAGGTCCTGATCCCAATCTGGTTGGATGTCCAGGCACAATTCCACATCACAGATTTGCCCCTCTTTTGTTGCTTGTTGTGCTTTGAACTTGGTATTTTCTCCCTGAAGTGATTGGACATCTGTGGTTGTCGAAGCGACCGCTGTATTTGTGGTGGCAATGCAGCTTTTTATGTCCGCCAGTTCCTTTAAAATTGTCAGTAAGGCTCAGTCCTTGATGTCTGGAGCTGTGGCCATGGTGGACGGTGAGTTTTTTGTGTTGATGATTAGCCATAGCTTTCACACACATAAGCATCCATTTGTATTTTACCTTTGACATGGACTGGTTGAGCGGAACAGAAGTGATGTTGGTGAGGAGAATGGAGGAGGTCTCACCTCAGTGATAATATATAGTGTTGCTAATAGCAAATCAGGTGAATGAAGAGTTTGCCGTAGTCAGCCAGTGGGGTTTCACAGGGGGTGGTAGCACTGGGCAGTAGCGGTAGTTGGCAAGTAAGCGTCTTTGAAAACAACCAGTCAAGTGCAGAAGTTGGGTGAGTAGGCTAAGTGTATTGGAGCAGATATTCCCGGCAGTTTATCCCAAAACGGGGCAGGGGCACAAGCCCAACCGAGAATTGGAGAGTGGTACCTAGAGGCAAAGTCACCAGAGAGCAAAACGGACAGGTTAAATGTTGGGTCCTTTGTGCAAAGCATTTTATATGGATTACATTTTGTCTCCAGTTTAGTTTTCCTTTTTAACTTAGCATCTTTCCAAGATTGTGGTTTGAACATATTTTTCACTAACATAACAAAATGCCACATACACATTTATTACAGTTAGACTTGTTGGTCTGTAGTCTGCACTGTTACTTTCAGGGACATATATTAGAGTGTGATGTCCTTGCTTTGTTTTGTGCTCGTAGGAGACAACTCTGTTCCCCAGACTAAGTAAAGCAGTTCTTCTGCGTCTTGTGCAGAATGAGATAAGGCCAGTGTTTTATTATTTAAACAGTTCCCATTTTGAATTCAGGCGATAGGCACTTCACACCAGGGTTATCATGAATGCTGCGGAGAGTTATGAATGAGATGCAGCTCTGCAGGCCCCGAACACACATTCAAACAAGGAAGAAAGCTGTGCTGGCAGAGGTGTGTAGGCTTGAACACTAAGACAGATTGCATTCGTTAATGCACAGAGGCCAGATTCCTGAGACATTACACTAAGGTATGGGGACAGATCATTCCAACTGGGTCTGGCAGAAAGGTACTCCCACCATGCTTTCACTAGTGTAGAGGTATGAGTGATAGATAGGATTCATATTAGGAATAATTGAAATATTCATGTTTTTCACCATTCTAATACTGCTTATAACAATGATGTGTTTCATCTGTCTAATAATTGCAGTTCATGTTTAGTCTACAAGGATTAGATCTTTTCAATAAACATTTGAAAATATATTATTGTCTCCTCTCTTTGTGGAACCTTGGGCATGCAAAAGTGACAAATGAAAGAGTAGATCTGTTTAAATGAATACCTTGGGAGTAAGTGTGGTCATGTTCGAGATTGCTGACAGCATCTATAACTCTGGAGGATTAGGAGTTTAGATGCGAAACTATGAGCTAGTTGGTCCAACATTTATTGATGATATGAAAATACTCAGTCCGTGTATTATGAAGTTTTGTTGATTGAATCCACAGTACTACTAAATCCGTAGGAACCATGTAACATGGCACCACCAATATTTTAGGTTTGGTACCTACTTAATGGGTCTACTGAGTAGTTTCTTGAGTGTGCCGAAGGGTCCTTTGTTGCCCTAATGTTGAGACATTTGTGGTAAAATGGGTTTATCCTCCTCAGGTTTAATAAGAAGTACCTATTTATTTTTGTAGGTTGATCAAGCTTGGTCTTTTAAAAGGATAGTCCCCTATAGTGTTTCCTTTCTTTGAATTCCATTTATTGATATGGCAGTGCAATCAGTGAATATTGGAGTAACTAATCATTTAAATAGATATGGGCTCATCAATGGTGGTGGAGATTTTACCTTCGTGGTTGAGCCTCACAAAGCATATAGAGGTGAAATCTTTTATTTCTGGGTTACTTTTTCTGCAGTCGATGCAAATTCACAGTTATTTCACACATATACAGCCAACCAATACACCAAAGCAAGATTAGCCTGGCAGAGAGACTTGGGTATGGCTATTGATGACGACATGTGGGCATATTGCTGTAACAACACGAAGCGCATCTCACTGCATGGCAAACATAGACTGATACATTTTAAATATATTAATAGAGTGTATTACACACCGGAGAGATTACATAGGTACGGCCTACGAGAGGATGCAGCATGCGAAAGATGCTGCTACCCTGCGGCGGACTTTGTGCATTTAGCGTGGGATTGCCCTGGTGTCTTCGAGTTTTGGGAAAACATATTCCGAGAGATAAGCACCATACTGGAGCTGGAGATCCCCCCAGATCCAATGGTGGCGCTACTGGGCTATTCCAGGAGGTTGCCGAAAGCTGCTCGCAGACTGGTAGATATGGGACTGTTAATGGCGAAGCGTAGAGTAGCGATGTGCTGGATGCGGGGACCTTTACCCACGACTCTGCAATGGTCGCGAGACGTACTTTACTGCTGCACGCAATCAGAAACATATAGCGACCTACTACCGCCGCGGAGTAGACCTAAGAATTTTTGGGGACTATACACCAAGTATCTGAAGGGCGGGAACGGGGGAGCGACAGTAGAAGCAGAGACAGGCGCAGAGACGGAAGCTAGTACATTAGTGTGATGAGAGGCGAAAGAGGGCCCAGTGAGACAGGGCGGACTATGGGGGTGGAGTAAGCCGCTATGTCCAGATAGTGCTGCGTGACCGGAGCGGACAGTCTGCGCGGGTGGGGATTACAGAGAAACATGGGAGGCCACTGGAGGGAAACGGTTACAGTGTTGGCACCTCAGTCGGGCCAGAACACAAGCTCAGATGCCCAGGCGCGAAAGACTGATGTGACACCTCACTGGTTGTTGTTTTTTGTTTATTTTTGTTTTTCTTTTGGAATAAATAGGTATAGTTGTATAGAAAAAGTGTTTCAGAATTGTATATAACATATTTGACACATGGCAGAAAGGCCCAACCATCAGAGCAATAAAGTTAAGAAACAGCAAAGCGCTGACCGGCCCCCGGGATGTGGGAAGCGCTGAGCGGAACAGTAATGTCATGTACAAGCACAGCCGGCCGTGAGGTTGTAGGCGCACTGCTATGTATGTCAAAGAAGAATATGCATACGAATAAATATTTTAATAAAAAATTTCACACATATACTGAGGTTGCAGTTCCAGCTGCATATAGACTTTATGAATATTTAGAAACCCCATTAACATTCCAGGAACATCACAACTGGTTCCAAGGCACCCTCCCACATACCCATCGGAATGCAAGACTGAGCCCTCTCAGTAATGACTGGGCTACCTGGCCAGTCTTAGCAGGCTATATGCCTTTTCCGAATGCATATAAATTAACTCAGTCATAGTCACTTTCTCTCTTAAATCATTCGGTTAGGTTGTATTGACGTCTGATGCAGTACATAATGCGTACGCTAAATACTGTCCCAGCAAGGGTTACTCAAGCTGGACCATAACAATTAGCAGTGTCTGTTATTAGTCCGGTTACCGTTAATGCTATTATGGGTAAAATCCCAGCCAAACGTGATGCGATTGCATTTTTTTCAATAGCACAAAAAACAAATCAGCTTGAGGCAGTTTTTACTCATACGGTACCCAAGATAAGTTTAGAATTCTCACTATGGGCCCGATTCACAAAAGTAATCTGAGACAAAATCCTAACTTTACGACTTTCGGTATTCACAAAAAGCATTTAGGAGTAGTAAAGTTAGGATTTTGTCTTAAGTTTGTCTTAAGTTTTGGTCTTAAGACAAAATCCTAAATTAAATTTAACCTAAGTTTAACTTAAGTTAGGATTTTGTCTTAAGACCAAACTTAAGACAAACTTAAGACAAAATCCTAACTTAAGTTTAACTTAAGTTAGGATTTTGTATTAAGACCAAAACTTGAGACAACATCCTAACTCTACTACTCCTAAATGCCTTTTGTGAATACCGAAAGTCGTAAAGTTAGGATTTTGTCTCAGATTACTTTTGTGAATAGGGCCCTATGTGTCTTCCACTTAGAATGGTTCCCCCGGTTAAGGAATGTAATGCGTGGGGTACTGTATTTGCTTGCATCTAAACTCTTACTCATGGTACTCCTTCAATTGTTGTTTTGCCTGAAGTGCTTAAACAGATTCAGACTGAAGATGAAGCAGCCATTGTCCTGGATTTGGGGATGAAACTGATCGGCAACTTTGTCAGGGGTCCTAAATTATTTCAAGTAATTTCAGGGGAGACAGCTTCTTTGTCGATACGCCCACAGCTCGCTTTAGTTCCCACCGTAGATCATGAAAGCGAGCTGCCTAAAATAATTTCTGAAAACTATACTTCTATAGGTCGAGAACGTTTGGGAACCAGGGCTAATAAGCCACAACTTAAAGGCAAGTCAGAAGCCGATACTACCAAGCACGCACCTGTGTCTTCTAAAAAAACGATGTGATAAAAATAAAGAAAAGACTAGGACTAAAACACAGACTGGATCTCTGCAACCAGAGTCTTCCACAAAATGTTACAATTTATGTGACTGTACTAAAATTAAAATGCCTGATAGGTATAAGTATTCTGATACACATCCTTCTCATTCCTTGCAGGACTCTACAGACAAGCGGTCAGAAAGAGGGGGTTGAGGCGATCGCAGACACAAGGAGTATGTGAAACTAAAAACAGACTCACAGCGCTCCTCTGAGGTCAGCATAAAAAAGGAGGACAAACTTCTCCAACAAAAAGCACAATTTAAAAAGAAAAAGCTGGAGAGGACTTACACAAAATATGTCACAAATCCTCGGCGCTCTTCTTCGATACAAGACGTAGGCGAGAACTCTTCTCGACAGCACATCAGAGGTCACAATAGTTTACCAGACTCTTCAAGAGTTTCTGGTGGCGAGACCAACTGAGGAATATATAGAGGTTGAAACTCCAGGTCAGTGGCTTAGCCTTCCAGATAGAAGCTATGATTTGGATATACAAATTCAGGGTGACATACTGCGTACTATTAAAGTAATATTCTGGGTGAATTTGACTAATGAATATGACATTCTCTTGGCTGAGATTGATTGACCTCCGGAGTTTGTTCGGAAAGTTCCACAAGGGGAGGATGTAATAATGCCTTCCCTCTCCATTCTTCTCCAGGAGGAAGTAAAAGCAGCATATGCTGCAGAATGGGCCCCAGCTTTATATCATAGTCTAGCGGGTTGGGATAAAGATTCACCTTATCATGTTATACTTGTAAGTTCCATACCACAGGCGCAAGCACAATATCCTATTAAACATGAAGCTAAATGCCCGGTTAGGGAGATTCTATCATAATTAGAATATTAAGGTGTGAATGAGCCTTGTGTCTCCCCTATGAATAATCCATTATTTCAGTTCTTAAACCTGATCATTGTTATCATGTAATCTTGGACTATGGACATTTAAACAGTCACACACAGACTTTTGCGTACAGAATTACCACAGCACAGGCTTGATAAATTAAAATAGTTTGTAAAAAATACAAAACTACATTGGACATTTCGATTGTTTTTTACTGTCACAAAATGGCAACAGAAAGCCAGAATTTGACCATTTTCTCCTTGTTGGGAGCACAACTATGGTTCTGTCGACTCCAATAAGGCTATAAGAACAGTCCAGGTCTGTTTGCTGCTGAATGATATCAATGCAGGGGCGGCACCTCCGCAATGGCGGAGGAGCGTCGCCCCACTGCCTGGCTCAGAGCCAGCAAATAAAACGATGTTCTAGCATTGTTTTATTTTTCATTGCCGGCTCTGAGCCAGTGTTGTAGGGAGGGGTGAGACCGAGGCATGGGAGGAGGAAGAGAGTGCTATGTGTACTCCCTAAGAGCGCAGATGTGTTCTGGCCGGCTGTCTCAGGCCGACCAAAACACACATGCGCACTTAGGTTTCTGGTTGGAAAAACCCCACAGACTCCCTGACCTGAGCGGAGCAGCTTTTCAGCCCTCTCAGGCCAATCGCTGCACTGCTCTGAAGCACGGTGATTGGATGGGAGTCTATCCCAGGGGCTGCTGGGACCAGGAAGAAAAGAGAAGGTGCGACGTTGACGGCGGCTCCAGGTAAGTTTTTTATTTATTAATATATTATTACTTATCCCCCACTAGTGAAGCGACTTGTCCCGCGATGCAACCACTCCCACGTTCCCTCCACCCGCCCCACCACCCTTTGTTTGTGGCGGCAGCCACTGTGTGAATCTTACAAGAAATTGACTCAGAAGCATTATCTTACGTTGATGCGATTTACATCACGGACGATGATTTAAACGTGCATTTGGTCAGAGTGGATCGAACTATTCTCTGATTCACTGAATGTGGCTATGAATTTTATTTTCAAAAATCTAAAATTGCCTTTCTCAGTGTCCTATTTTTAGGATATGAATTGTCAAATGAAGGCAAACGCCTGGTTACGCATTTCTAAGAGAAATGTGCTCTGTTGCAGCCACCAAACACCTTAAAGAATCTTCAATCGCTTTGGTGATTTCTGAATTTTGGTGGAACATATATACCAACTTATGGACAACGGGTTAGATCTTTGTACAATTTAATTAGTCCTAATTTTTCTGATAAAGATTGTACTGCTGAACATACTTATATTCTCTGGAATTGACAGGGAGACATGCTTGAGTCTAAACATTTACATACACAAGTTAACTCAACTAATTTAGTGGTCCGCATAGTTATACATATGTTTTATTTAATGAAGGAGAAACAGTGCCAATCGCTTATAAATCACATTTATATTCCAATGCAGAAATGCGTTTTGCTTCCACTGAAAAGATTTTGGCTACAGTTCCCACGGCTGTACTGAAGGAGCGTCCATTGGTGCAGGGAGGCGTATACTTGTGGTGTCTCCTGTTCCAGCCCTAGAGGCGGTAACCAAGGCCAGCATTTCATATGTGAAAGCCTTGCATCCAAGATGGATCCAATGGGCTCTTACTTGACAGCAACTGATGTAGAATATGCTTCTGACCCTAATATTCCGCATGTCACCTCTTGCCCGGCAGATGGCTGAGGGAGAATTTGGCAACATGTGGCTACGGGGTAAGTACCAAGCACAAAACACGTGCCATATGTATAAATGTAATGTATGAATGCCATTTCACATCAACAACCATTTTACAATAAGATTCATCATGCCACATACACGGCCTCAACAGACACTGCATGTACGAAAGTATAGATCATGTCTTGTACAGATGCAAGAGGGACATGTAATCAAGTGCCCGATTTTCCCTCCACAGGTGATGCTGGGTATGCACTCTCCCCTCAACTCCTCACACCATACAGACGTGCAGCCACTGTACCTCAGTGTAGGTACAACAGGGCACACATACGAACTAGAGCCATCATAGAGCGCACTTTTGGTCTCCTGAAGTCGCGATTCAGATGCCTTGACTGTACAGGGGGGGGGGTGGTGCTGATGTACTCCCCTGAAGTTGTGTGCAAGATCATAGTAGCCTGTTGTGTTTTGCACAACATGACTTTAAGTCATGGCTTACACATACCTCTCGACTCTCAGCTAGGTCTGAATCCGGGCAACTGGGCCATTGCACAGAACAGAGGGCAGGGTATGCAAGTCCGTGATCAGCTGGTTGGCACTTTTTTCACCTGAGCAACCTGTTGTGTTACGGACAAAATGTGGTTTGCAGTCTGTCAATGATGAAAGCTGGATATTTACGACTCAGTCCAAAAATTCCATCCTGAGACTACTTTACAAGCCACACTCAATGTATGTAGACCACAGCTGTTGACAGGAGTCAAAAGATTGGTCATGCAATAGGTCACGTGCAGATGTCAGCTATCGGTGTTGTCAATATCTCTAAGGAATCCATTGCCTCAGAGGATTAAATGTATGTGCATGTGTGAGACCTCCCAGGACTTTTTGACAATGGGTGCCTGATTCACAAAGGGGCCTAACTATTGCATTGTGGAGTATTTGCCCCCAAATTAAATGAATTACCCACAACTGAGGGGTACCCACCATTAGTGATGATGAGCTTTGTGAACCAGGCCCTATGTGTCTGGGATACCCAGCACTGCTTCCCCTGAATTTACCGTAACACTACAGTCAACTCTTGAGCTGAGTGCAAAATGTGGACTACATGTACCATAATGCAAGGAAGCAAACTCTTTTGGGATGTTATGTTGTGTCTGGCCACACCCTTTTCCCTGCCCAAACATAATTTAATGTTCTGTTCTACCTTTTAGCTCATGTCTCTAATGTTCCTTTTATGTGTCATTTTTTGAATTTCCGCTGCAGAACAGCAGGATGACAGAGGATCTGATCTGGAACAGAGGATGACTCAGAGTGAACCGAAAATGGCTGCCAGGAACTTCATGTGATGTATTTCCTGCCTACCACTTCCTGTATGTCATGTCCTGTATGAACAGATTGGGTTCCGGACAGTTTCTGAAATCCCTGGCCCGACTGCGTACTCCCCGTATGCGGTGCGTAGACGCCTCAGCTCTGCATACAGCGCCAACGCTCCGCATACGGGTGCGTATGATGCGAGAGGAACTTGCAAGATCTATGGCCACCCTCACTGCCAGTGTCACTTCCTTGGTTGCAGCCATGTTGTCTATCCTAGCCCAATGTCCCACCAAACCACCCTCAATGTTTACCCCTGTACATAGCCCAACACTGTTTCCCCCGTACTCCTCGTGTATTTCAACCCCATGTGGTGCCTAGACCTGCACCATCCAGCCAGGAGCCTGCATCAGATTCGGAGGATCTGAACATTGTGGAGATTGAGGATGACCAGAAGGACAGTTGACTTTTTGGACTGTGACTTTGTTTTGGACATTTATTTACTTTGCCCCTTGTGTATAGACTAGCTTCCCTGAGGCTTTCCGACGTGTTTTATTTACGTTGCCCACCCCCTTCCAAGTCCCCTAGTCCATTCTGTTTAAAGAACATTATTTGCTTTCCTTTGTCCCATCCAAATGGACTGAATTTTTTTTTCTCAAATCCATTTAATTTACATAAATTCATATTTCGAATCAAACTTTCTCTATCTTGTTATCTTCATTGTAAATGTCGTGTTCAAAGAATTGACATATACCTTGGGATTAGTTATTTGCTCTGCACATGATAGCTTGTTGCACTGATGGGCTTATACTTTTAAATGTGTCACTCACACACATTCATCCTCACATCTCTAGGCCACCACAAAGGGTAAGCATTTGGCCATCAGTACATAATACGGAACTTAGTCTTGACTTGTGAGGACATATATCTTTTATTTACACATATTCACTCAGGATGATATTTTTTCCTGTGATCAAGAGGGATCATGCTTGCGACTTCGCAAAGTTGGTGGTGAGGATCGCTGTGAGTAAGTGCGTTTGTCTTGTTGCAGAGGTGCTGGTGGTGTGGTGCATCTGCCTGTACAGGGGAAAGTTCCTGGACAGGGGCTGATGGTGTCTGTACAGTTGATGGGAATGCCTGGACAGGGGGTGGTGGTGGATGTGCAGGTGGGGTGGGTGCCTGGACAGGGGGTGGTGATGGATGTGCAGGTGGGTGGAGTGCCTGGACAGGGGCTAGTGGATGTGCAGCTGGGGGGAGTGCCAGGACAGGTAGTGGTGGTGGATGTGTACTCTTGCTGTGCGCCTGTGCAGTTTGTGGTACTGTTGTAGGGATTCTGCACAAAAACAGAACTATGCGCAGGATTATAGGATCTTGGTGTATGGGGACTGAGTCTTCCCAACACCTTAGTACCCATGAGCCCAATACCGACTAGCTATAGTGTCTCACTTGCTCTCCTACTCACTCACAGAGAAGCAAATGAACACAACACTCCCAGATCTCTCAGGAATCGCGGTAGCAAGACAAACCCTTACGCTTGCACTCTTGTACTCGTCCACAATAAGATCTGACAGAGTCACGTATTAGTTTAAAATATTTATTTTAACTAAAATGCCCTAACATGCAGTATACGTGCCACAACAAACAGGAAAATGCATAATACAAATATAGTCAGCATAGCAGCTAGTCCATAAATCATGAAGGGAGATGTCATCATAAAAAGACAATGGAGCCTATCCTCCCTCGCCTTGCAACATGCAGTATTATTATATATTGGAAGATCTCTGGGCTTTGTCAGCAGACCCCATACCTCAGCCTATAGATGGTAGATCTATGTCACAGGTGCTGTCTCGCTCTTCTCCCTGGAAAGGTCCCTCTCCAAGTGTGTCCCATCTAATTCGTGTACCCTACTAAAAACCAAAGTTCGTTGTCCAAACAACAGCTGCATCGGTATGTTTTGTCTAAGGGCTAAGGTCTGGCCAGAACAAAATAACAAGGGGCATTGTTGTTTGACCTTGCACATAATGTTCAGTCAAAATCCCAGGAAAGTGCAGAGTGTGAACACAGCGATGAGTTCATGTGAAAGCGATCGTTAAAATATTGCGAAAATAAAGATGTGTAGTAACGTGCGCAAAAGCAGCAGGCAAGCTGCAACGTGCTCATGCTAAGTTAATGAAAAACGACAATGTCCCCATGGACCACGTGACACCCTCCCCTTGGCCAGATCTTTAGCTCTATGCTAAGAGAAGACATAAAATAAGCAGAGGGAAAGCGTCTAATTGGTATTCCAAATAGGACAGTTATGAAGCCGAATTAAACTTGAGTGCTTCAGAAAATTTCGCCAATTGGGTACTCAAAACATTTCATTCATTCATAGATACTCTTCAGAGTCGAAAATGCGGCGGGAAAAGTGGAAAGCCATGAACTCCAGAATGTTGTCTGTTCCATCCATATTAAAAAGGGATGCCATCCAATTGAGCAGATCCAAAGAGCACACATGTTCCTCATATCCGGAAGCTGCTATGAGCATGCTAGGGCGACCTGCGAAAACTTCGATGAAACTAAGTTCAATGAGGCGCTGCGCTCACGCGCAGGTACTCAAGTCTGCCGTTGGTCCAAGCAGAGGATCGCACAACAGACGCCGACCCACAGCACATGTCTGATCATGGGCCTTCAACGGACCCAATAGCAGATCGTAATCTAGGGCAGCATGTGTGGTATTGGAGAGGCAGACATCCAGGGCCCATTGAAAAGGGCACCGGAGGCAGTGAAACACAGGTTGCATGCAGGTGAAGTAGGCATAACGGACGGTCAGCCAATAGTCGATGGCAAAAGATGTTGCCGGCATTGAACCAAAAAGCTGCCACATGCGATCACGGTACAGGCTCAATTGGACGGGGTTTGGCAGCTCCACAAATCAAGCATCCATTGCGAAGCAATAATAGGAGAACCAGCACACCGCAAACCAACAGGAGCATCAGGGGAAACCCTCCAAAGGCGCTGGAAAAAATAGAATGGATAAAGGCTGGTATTACTCCAAACTGAGATTTTAATATAGTAGTCAATAATTCAGACATTTGTAACCTATGGGGGAATTGGAGCCAAGGAAGCAGCCTCGCAGGCCCCTCCCAGTGGTACAATGGGGAAGATGATTGTCTAAATGAAGTGGAATAGGATAATGGGTTGTCGCATAGCCTTAAGATCGTATCTTGGAACATAAATGGGCTAGGGGGAGCGGTAAAACAAGAAAGTATAAAAGAACTGGCACAGAGTGCTGAGATTATATGTCTACAGGAAACTTGGCTATGTGACAAAACCCCAACAATTGATGGCTTTGTTCAACTCCACAGACCCGCAAAGAAAAAAAGGTTTGGACGACCAGCAGGCGGGATTATGACCCTTTTATCTACTAGAGTTGTGAAGGAGGTGATGCCCCAAAGCGTAAAATGTAAATGGCTGCTTGTATGTATGATATCCCTGCTGGTCACAGACAAAAGGTGTGAAAACCTGGTCCTTATAAATGTTTATATGCAATGGGGGTTCCCTGAGGAATATGGAGCGGAGATGGGGCATTTTAAATAAGATGTGGATACCTTAAGTGATAAGTACGGCACTGATATGTTTTTAATAATGGGTGATTTCAACCATAAATTGGATCCTAATAAGTTAGACCCTTGGTTTATGGAAATATTGGAAGCTTACGATATAAGGATGGCTAACTTCCCTGATTGTGTTCCCTCAAGGCAAGACATAAACTTAGGAAAGTATTTGGGGACAAAGGGCCTATTCTGCCTGAATGGAAGGACAGAAAAAGATTGCCCGGCCAAGAAAACATTTAAAATAGGTACACAAAATTGCCCAATAGACTATGCTTTTACTTTTGCTTGGAACTTTGCACTAATAAAGGGTTTCCGGGTATGTCAAAGGGAAGGTAGCGACCATAACCCCTTGGAGATTGAGGTCCTAAGGGTGAATCTGAGTCCATGAGACACAGTAATTCCACAACAAGTTGAGTACCCCAGGCGGGTGACAACGAGACTAACGGACAAATATATAGCAAAGTTGGCAAAATTACAACAGAAGTTAGACTTGGGAAGTGTCAGAGGGCAGAATCTGGAATGGTTTGAGAGAAAAATAGAACAGGTAGTGCAATGCCTTCGAGTTGAATTAAAAAATAAGAAAACTAGGGCTAAAAACCATCATAAAATTCCGGCAAGGCAAGCTAAGTGGTTTTCTGAAGAATGTTTAAAGAAGAAGAGGGAGCTAAGGAGAGAAGCATGAATCCCCAGGGTTAAATATGACCTGGGTAGATTTATAAAACTCAAAAAACTGAGAAGGAAATACAAAATGTTAGTTAGAAGATTGAAAAGAGTTTATAAAGAAAAGTGTTGGGAAAACCTGTTGGAAACCATTGAAACAAAAAATATACGGCAGTTCTGGAAGTTGATACAGGCAGCAGCAGAACAACCTGTTGGGTCCATGAACTGCGTGGTAGAAGAGACTGTATGGGAGGAATATTTGAAGGAACTGTATGGCACACGTAGTGCACCTGAAATAGGAGAATTGCTGCATTGGAGCGGGTTAGTGGAAGATTTAAAAATAGACTTCTCAGTAGTAAATGTGAAGAACACCATAAACAAGTTAAAGCTAACCAGAGCAGCAGGACCCGATAACCTCCCAGCTATTATAATAAAGTCTCAGTTAGATTGGTGGGCTGAATTTCTGTCATACATGTTTTTAGCCATTTTAGATTCAGGAAGAATCCCTAAGAACTGGAAGGGAGCAGTAATTAGACTTGTGCACAAGAAGGGCGACATGAAAGCCCCGAAAAATTACAGATTAATCAATCTTCTGGACATTGGGGAAAAAGTCTTTGCAAAAATAGTGTAGGAAGGTGGAATCTGACTATATGGTTGCCCCCACTTTTTTTATGGTGTTTTGCTGGTTTATGACTTAGTTGGACTGGGACCCTGCTATTCAGGGCCCCAGTCTATCTGTTCTCTCTAAACGACATGGAGTGCACTCTAGGTGCACTAGTGATTGGATACTGTGGTGCCTTATGAGTCCCTAGTATATGGTACCTTAGGTGCCAAGGGCATAGGTACTTCACAGGCCTACCAGGGGCTGCAGCATGTGTTATGCCACCCCTGGGAAGCAGTCTAAATCTGACACCACAGGCCTGCTACTGCAGCCTGGGTGAGGTGGTGCTAGCACCCCTCACTGAGATATAGGTTTCCTATATCTCTCCTGCACAAACATATAAACCTATCAGTCACCCCTATGGCAGGCCCTATCAATCCTGAGGGCAGGGTGCTTGGCTTCTATGTGAGGGGGTGCCTCTGCATGAGCAGGGCCCCTCTGCAGTTCTCAGAGTCCATTCTCTGGTGCTGTTTGTGGATGCGGTTAAACCATATACTCTTAAGTGCATTATATCCTCGCGGTAAATGCTAACTTTGGAATGGCTGCATCAAAACATGTCGTGTTTGGTGTCAAACATCTTGGAATACTACCCCCCGCCAATCTTGGCGGCGGGGGTAGCATTCCACCCTTCTAGAGGGATAAGACATGTACCTGCTGTGGAAACGCGGTAGAATCCTAAAGAGCCCTGGCATCACAAAATGGATGCCACCAGTCACAGACACTGGGCTGCCCTCCTGCTGATGACCGAAACTCACAGTGGAGGAAGCCCAACAATAGGCATCCTGTCACAGGGAGGTGTGACCACCTTCCAGACAGTGTTTAGTGTATTGGGGCTGGGTGGGTGCACTCTTAGAGTGCTTTGAAGTCCTGCACTGGGGGAGCAGAAGGCTCCTCTGTGCATATGCCAGTTCAAACCAGCTCAGGGGCTACCTGCCCCTGCTCTGGCGCGAAACTGGACAAAGGGAAGTGGGTGTAGCCACCCCCTCCCTTGACCCTCCCATAGGTGGGGTCATAGAGCTAGTCCATCCCCTCTTTTAGTATAAGAGGGGGAACCTTGCCATTGCAAAGCAGATAACCCCTGGACGACGCTCTACAGAAGAATCCTGGCCCTTCGACGTTCCACTACCTTTGGAAGACAGAAGAATCTCCCTTGGAGTCAAGGAGTGACTCCCTGCTTGGCAGGCACCAAAAACGACAACGACGGTCGCAAACTACGCCGCTCCCGCCGGAGTCCGAAGTCCCTGCAGCCCAAGAAGTGGATTTCCTGACCTCTCCCAGGCCATCGTGAGTCCCCAGCGAAGCTGAGGCAAGTGGACCCCACGAGTAACGAGGAACCGCGACCCCTGGGTACCGGGCACTATTGTCGAGTGCAACCCCTTCACAACGTTCTACGAACCTGTGCTTTGGACCACGTGTGGTCCCGACCTCCAGCAGGAATCCCTCCGAAGATCAGAGGCCTACACCGTCCCGAGTGACCGTGGGCCCCTGTTGAGTGATTCCGCCCGAGGCGTCTTCGCGATCCCTTGCCCGCTGGCTTGTGGGTCCCCAGAAGACTTCTTAACCAAACCAAAGGGCTCCCCTGGTTGCTCCAGGCCTGCCCTGACTTACCCTCGCTGGGTGAGTCCCTCAGACCTTGCTGGTCTGCGCCATCGACTTTTCTTCATCTCCCCGAGACTTGCGGCTGCCAAGGCTTGTTGGCTCCTATCGAGTTGCCGACACCGCAGTCAGCTGCAGACGTCGAGGGACACACCGAATCCAGCTCCTGGTCGTCGTCGACGCCTCCTGAACCACGTGGCTGAAGAGTCAAGGCACCTGCAACTGACCTGAAGCGACCGACGACGGTGGGCATCCATCTTCCTTGCCCCGGGTCACTGCCAAGTGACTTTGAACACTGTCCCCTCTGCTTTCAGGTCATCCTTCTTCAGAATCCAGGCTTGGATTCCACCGGACACTTCTTCAGCTCCCGCAAGCAGCAAGTCTTCTTTGTTCGCCATTGAAAACGACGCCGCGACCCGACACCAAAGGCCACCTGTGCACCCGGCTTCCCTGGGTGAGGTAACTCCAGCACTACGGTGCTCCTGTGGGTGTGGGCCCTAGAACTACTTACCCTGTAAGTGACTTGCTTGTAGGTTCTCCCGAAGTATCCTAAAACTCTTTATTTCCAACCGCGACTTGCCCCATTGAAGTTAACGGCGATTCGCGCCTGTGTATCCACACTGCACGCGTCCCCGTGGGTCCTTTACTTACCTGCCTTGGGTGGTTTCGTGAGGCCCCAGCACTTCTGAAGGCCTTAGGCCTTGTCTCCTTGCAAGTCGTTGTTTCTAAGTCTCTTACTTAGTATATGGTCTGGTACGCCCCTAGGGCCCCAGCCATATTTTGTGCTTAACTTATTGTGAAACGTTGATTTGTGCATATGTTTGTCTTCTAATCTCATAAAGAGATTAGTAGAGAGTTATTTAGAAATAAATACATATATATTTGATATATATACCTGTGTGGTGTCTTTTCATTTGGTGATTCAAGAGATTATATGGTAAAACAAGCTGCTTTACATTCCTCCGAGACTTAGCCTGAAGGCTGCTCTCCACAGCTACCACTAGGATAGCTTTCTTTAAAAGGTTGTCTTAAACCTATCTACCATAAGAGTCGATTTGCCCTGGTGCAAGGTGTCCACTTTAATTAGTGAACAGCATATACCAGGCCAACTTCTCACAAATAGTATTAGGCAGATTAAAGGATTGGGTGGAGCAGCGGTCGATTGTGCCTGTAGAACAAGGGGGATTCAAGGAAGGCCACTCCACTGTCGACCATTGCTTCGCCCTATGGGCAGTAGCATGGAAGTCAATTGAGCAAAGAGGGAAGTTATACTGCTGCTTTGTGGACTTCCGTGCAGCATTTGATTTAGTGGATCGTAAATGCCTCTGGGAGACTTTGAAAAAATATAACATTCCGGAAGGCCTGTTGGCTATATTTCAAGGGCTACATAGAGGGAATTGGGCGCGGATCATAAAGGATATGGTGGGGTCCTTGACACTGAAAATAGCTATTGAGAATGGTCTTAGACAGAGCTGTGTGTTGGCCCCCCTTACTTTTTGCCATATTTCTAGCAGATTTGCCCTTGGCCTTGGAAGTCGATAGAAGTGCCAGCCCGAAAAGGAATGGTAAACAATTGTCATGTCTGTTGTATGCAGACAATCTGGTAATTTTTTATCAGACCGAGTTAGGACTCCAAAGGAAGCTAAATGCCTTTAAAGAGTACTGTGTGGCAAAGTTTTTAACTGTAAATATGGATAAAACAAAAATGTTATGCTTTCGGAAAAGAGACCCCAGGTTTAGCTGGTTCTTGGGCCCATTAAAATTGGAAATTGTGAGAGAGTACAGATACCTTGGGTTCTGGTTTGATAGTACTCTAAAGTGGAACGCGCACTTAGAAGCCCAGAAAGCAAAGGCCTTTACATCGGTATGTGGGCTGAAAACATTTAACCGGGATTACGGAGACATGTCCCACAGACCGCTGTTAAAGGCCTATAGTGCAATGATACCCCCTCCCCCCAAGTACTGTATGGTGCAGAAGTCCTTTACCTAAGTGGTAAAAGTGACTGGGACCTGGAGGAAGGGAAGTGTTTAAAACCTCTACTGTCGTTACCTGGCTCAGCAATGATCCAGGCTATTAGAATTGAGCTAGGAACAACATCATGGATGTTAGACTTGGCACCATTGGCGTGGGTCTCCCTTCCATTTTTTTTGCTGTTGCCTCATCTGTTTTTGCTGGTTTAGATGCTTTGGGCACTTTGCCACTGCTGTTCAGTGTCAAAGTGCAAGTGCGCCCTATTGTAAATTGTTGTATGGATTAGTGGTTCCATGATTGGCTTGTTTGATTTACTTGTCAGACCCTAGTACAGTGCACCACGTGTGCCCAGGGCCTGTAAATCAAATGCTGCTGGTGGGCTTGCAGCACTGGTTGTGCCACCCACAGAAGCAGCTTGTAAAGTGTGTCTCAGGCCTGCCATTGCAGAGCCTTTGTGCAGTCTGTGACTGCCATGTCGACTTGGCAAGTGCACCCACTTGCCAGTCCCTAAACCGTCCCTTATCTTCATATCAGACACCCCTAAGGTAGGCCCAAGGGCAGGGTTCATTGTAAGTATAAGGTAGGACATGCCCTGGTGTGTGTGGCATGTCCTAATAGTGAATTACAGCCATTTTCGTTTTTCACTATTGCAAGGCTACCTGTTCCCCATAGGCCAGAATGGGCAGTTTGATTATAACATCTTATAATCCTAACTGACCCAGGGAACATGGTAGAAAAACGAATTAAGTATGCCTGAACTCAGAATGATAAAATACATCTTTTAGTGAAGTTGGTTTTAACATTCTGTGTTTGAAAATACCACTTTTAGAAAGTAGGTATTTTCTTGCCTAACTGTCCAAGCCTGCCTCTGCTAGGTTGTGTATTGTGTGTCTGGCTTTGTGAGTGACAGGGGCATTCCAGGAGACAGGGTGAGTCAGCACAGAGCTGAATCGACTTTCCTGCATATAGAGTGGTGGGAGGAGTTGCACCTGGGTCTGAATGGGGCTCTGCCTGCCTTCCACAATGCTGGCTCCACCTCCTGCCGGGCGGCTGATGACTCTGCCCCTCACTCACAAAGGGAGAAGATGTCTCCTGACAGAATGCACCCAGAACTGGTTTGGACCAGATACAGGACCCTCTGCCTTCAGAGGACAAAGGATTTTTGACCATAAATACTGGGGCCCAGACCCCATGAAATTAGATCACTTCTGGGAAATCAAGAAACCTGTTGCCAAGGAGAAGAACCGGAGAAGCTGAAGGAGGAGTACTGCCCCTGTGCTGTTTTGCTGATTGGGGTTGGCCTGCAGTGGTTGCTTTCTGCCAAGGACAGGAGAAAAGACTTTGCTGTGCTTTATCATCTTGAAGAAGAGAATCTCCAAGGGCTTGAACTGAGCTTGCCACTGAAGTAAGTGGTCAGGGAGCCGGTAGCGTAGATATTCGTTCTCTTTACCTCCGAGTGACAAGAGGCAGGAATGGAACCATTGTGTTGACAATGGTTTATGAGAGGTGAATGTATGGAATACTTTCGTTTAATTAGAACTACCTCTGGGTTGTATTTTTATAGCGGGCTGTTATAGGGATGGTTTGGTAAGCCTGTTTTGATAGGTGCGGTAACGGGAGATCCGCAACATATATATTTGTGGAAGGGATACTTCCGTTCAGTTAGAGGTATCTTTGGGCTGTATGGACACAGTGGGTTGTGATAGGGATAGCTTTGTAAGCCTGTATCGAAAGGTGCGGAAACGGGATTACCGCAACGCACATATCTATAATGGAAGAGACCTGAGCATACTAATGGATGTGGCCCAGCTTTTGGCACCCTCAAATGGGCTTTTATTTCCAGTCCTAGTGTCACTTAGGAGAAGAGATATAAAGGGACGTTTAATCCTAGTATCTATAAAAAACATACAAACGAATTTTAATAAATTTCAATACTCGTCTGTTATTACTTTCCAGACCCTAATTATAAAAGGGAATTGAGGCACGTGAAACCTTCTATATAGTAAACGTGGATACTGTTATCATGGTCCTTTTTTAAGAAGTTGGAAATCCTCATCTGATATCGCGGTCTCCAATAATAAGGTAAATGGTTAAGTATTGCCTCCTTTGATTTTATTTCATTTTATCAATTCCCACGAATACCTAGGTGGGATACTTAGTCTCATTCTATCTGTTTTACAGAATTGAAACAACCAACTGGACAGGAGTATTCTTTGGCTCCACATGTATTGTTAGCACATTCTTCCGGCTATATTAGGGGATACGTAGGTGAGATGTCACTGCTCTCCTTTACATTGGTAGTTATTTGTAACAATTTTGTTAGGATTTTTATAATTGGTTTATGAATTGTTTTCAGACAGACTAAAGTGTAATGTGGATAGAACACAGGAGGCTACGACCCCACACATCTGTTTATTACATGCCCAGTATCATCGCCCATGATAGGTGAGGGTTTTTATTGTAAAACAACCATGTAACTTTAATGAGAGAGGTTCTTATGTTGGAAATAGAACCAACAAACGAGTGGTCCCTAAAAAAGACATTTGTATATATGGGTGTGAGTGTGTGAATTGATTGAAGACTGCCATATATTCCTTGAGATAATCGTTGAGGGATTGATGTTTTGTATTTTATGTGCAAAGCAATGGTCTGTTAAAAAACAGGGGGAATATGTTTATAGGTTTATTGTCTAATGCTTGGGTTCAAATAGGGTGTGGGTTTAAATAAGGACATAATATGAATTTGTGTTAATCTCTATAGACAAATATGAAAGTCTTGCCGTAATAAGTTGCTTGATTTATAAAATTTATGGGTTTTGTATTTAACATGATAGTCCTTATTTTTATTCTAGAGGGTTTCTGATTGTTATTTGTGTTTTACCATACAGGTGTTTTTTATTGATCAAGGTAAAGGTGTATGTTAAAGAGAGTCAAAATTTGGGTCTTGAAAAAGATGGTGGTATAAGACATCCATCGAAACGCGTCGACGCTTTGAGAACAACACAATCCGTGTAAAGGCTGTGGCCATTGAGTACGTAGTGAATGACAAGTACCAGGCTCCATGCCCATGAAATTGTTTCTTCACGGATGTGTATCATATAAATGACAGAGTGTTTTTGTCTTTGTTATGTACTCTCTTTTTTAACCGATTGTAGTTTTATTCTGTGATAGTGCAAGGTGGAACTGAATGTTTTTATATTATGTCAATTGTCTTTCTTAAATTTTGTGTTCTTTTATGAACTTTTTAATAAATCGATTTGCATTTTTCTAGAATTTTAGGTGTCTAGATTATCTGTTGGCGATATATGGTTTGACTTCCTTAAGAGGTATCGTGTGCCCTTGAGTGAGTGAATTGAAGGGTGTATGGAATATATTGATCAGATGATGTCTTCATGACAACATAGTGTCCAAAGGAAACTGTTTTTCCACTACTGCTTTCTGCCAAGGACAGGAGAAAAGTCTTTGCTGTGCTTTATCATCTTGAAGAAGAGAATCTCCAAGGGCTTGAACTGAGCTTGCCTCCTGCCTGAAGTCACAGGGACACAACGACTTCACCCCTTCTGTTCGCCTGCATCTAGAACTGCTGTTTTAGCTGCTAACAGAAGGAAATTGCAACACCGACGCCGGCGAGCGATGCCGTAACCTGCACCGAAGCCGTGGGCGCCGCTCGTGAAGAGCACGATGCACCGCCCCGACTTGCACCGTAGGCCCGATGCCTGCCGACGCCGTGCGACATCGACTCCAAAGCCGTCACCGAGGCCGCTGCCTGCACCGGAGCCGATGACACCGCTCGTGACGCTCACGACGCACCGTCCCGACTCGCACCGCAGCCCCGACTTCACCGACGCCAGGGCTTCATCACCGCTGAGCCGATCCTCGACGTGGGTGACCCCCGAATCCATCGACACTGCACCATCGTAAGGAACCGCTGCCTCACCACCATCCGTGACGTCACCTCCCCGACACAGTAAGGAACCGACGCCTCACCTCCCCTGCGCTGCAGTAAGGGACTGAGACATCACCTCCCCTGGGGTCGTAAGGAACCGACGCCACCGGCGCCAACGAAGCATCACCTCCCCGACTCCGTGCACCGTCTTTGTTTTCATCGAATTCCAGGTACTGTTCTTTGTGGGTCTGTTCGACTCCGGGCCCGACGCCGCGCACCTCGCGGTCGGCGCCGTACTTTAGGATTTCCACCGGTCACGACGTGGTGATAACTCCAAGTGGAGTTATTTGTTGCTACAAGCTTTATTTGATTGACTATCCTATTTTTGAAGATAACGTGAACTGTCTCTATCATTTTAAGTCTATTTTAGATTACAGTATTGTCAATTTTTGCTATTGGGTCTTGTGTTAAGACTATATAAAGATTACTTATTTTTACATACAACCTGTGTGGTGTCCATCTGTAGTGTTTTCAGTGTATTACTGTATGTGCTCACAAATGCTTTACACACTGCCTCTGAGATAAGCCTGTCTGCTCGTGCCAAGCTACCAGGGGATGAGCAGGGGTTATTTTAGGAGTGTATCCCCCTTACCCTGACTAGAAGCAAGGGTCCCTATTTGGACATAGGTGCAAACCATTGCCAACTAGAGACCCCCAGTTCTAACATTGGTGGTCAGCGGTGAGGATGTGGACTTGCATTTCTGATTCATATACAGTGATTGGTGTACACTACTAGTGAGTGCAGACCAATACGCAACCACATACATTTTGATAGGACTTTTTTTTCCTTGGAACCTTTATTTTTGTTGAGAACTGCCAATTTTCACAATGAGCAAAACAGGATCCATTGCACCTGCAGATATTGAATTTGAAGAAGATAGGGTTGATACCTACACTGTGCCAGAGCTCAAAGCCGTTTGTAAAAAGTTTAAAATCTCTATGAGAGGCCTCACCAGGAAGGAGGAGCTTCAAAAGGCGCTGAGGGCCTGGTTGGAAGCACGGAATGCCGGTGGGCAGCCTGAGGAGCCTGTGGAGGAGGCAGAGAATTTAGATGAGCGGCTTGAGGGGCCATTGGGCTTACCTGGGAGGAGAGTGCCTTCCAGGGAGGGCAGCAGTGTTTCTCAAAAGGGCCTGTCTCCAGAGGAGCTGGAGGACAGGGAGAAAAGCAGGATGCATGAAATGGAGATGGCCAAACTGAAACAGGGAAGCCATGATAGCCTTGAGCACAAGAAATTGGAGTTGGAAAGTAAGAGGTTGGCCATGGAAGAAAGGAAGATGCTTTTAGAGCATGAGAGAGTGGTGAGGGAGCTAGAGCTAAAGGCTAGGAGCCTAGAAATCACTCCCTCTGGTGGCAGCACACCTCCAGTGCCTGTAGAAGGAAGAGTGTACATCCCCAAGGAGGTGATTAAAGATTTCATGAAGGGGGAGGACATTGGACAATGGTTTAAAGCATATGAGAGCGCCATGATATCACACCGGGTCCCTGAAAAGGATTGGGGAGCGGGGTTGTGGGGCCGCTTTACAGGTGAGGGAAGGGAAACCTTGCTAGCCTTGCCCACAGAGGATCAGATGTCCTATGCCCACCTGAAGGAAGCTTTAGTGGCAAGGTATGGGTTAACTCCAGAGCTTTATAGGCAGAAGTTTAGGAACTGCAAAAAGCTGGAGTCTAGTACCTGGGTGGAGTATGTGTCTTATTTTTGCAGAGCCTTGGATGGATGGGTGAAGGGTAGCAAAGTAAATGACTTGCAGGGGTTCTATGATTTAATTGCATGGGAGCACTTGTCCAGTAGTTGTTTTCCAGAGCTACGCCAGCACCTTGTTGACAGTAAGCTGACTAATCCTAGAAAGCTTGCTGAGGAGGCGGACCGCTGGGTCAGTACCCAGGTCCACAAGGGTCTTGTGGGAGACTCCACCAAAGGTGGGCAGGGTCACCAGCAGAAGAGTGGGGGGGACAAGGGTAAACAGAAGGAGTTCCAAAAAGGGCCCCAAAGTAAACCCCAAGGGAACCAAGGTAAGGGTTCCCAGCCTCCCACTGAGAAAAGACCATGGGTCCCGACAGATAAGTCTGTTCAGAAGGGGAACAAGACATGTTTTAGTTGTGGTCAGGTGGGTAACTTTGTAGGAAGTCCCAAGTGCCCCAATACCGTGACCACTGCACCCACTGGTGCACCACCCCGGCAGATGGCTAGTGTATCCCTGGGAGAGGAGTTGGGTGCCCAAGGTGGGTGGGGTCCCGCAGAGATGTCCCTGGTCTCTTTAGGAGACAGTGACATGGTCCCTAGGACCCAGCTGCCTGATAACACTAAGAAATACAGGCAGTGGGTGACCATCAATGACCATAGGGTGGAGGCTCTGAGAGACACCGGGGCCAGTGTGACAGCTGTCAGTTGTCAGCTGGTGTCTGAGGAGCAGGTGGTCCCCCACGTATTCTACCCCATAGTTGCCGCTGACAACTCAGAGAGCCACTGCAAGGTGGCCCAGGTTCCCTTTCAGTGGGGGGGGGTCTCAGGTATCCTTCAAGTAGCTGTGAGGCCAGCCATGCCTGTTGACTGTCTGCTAGGCAATGATTTGGAGAGCTCCTCTTGGGCGAAGGTGGAGCGGAGGTCTAATTTGTAGATGTTGGGTCTGCCAGAGTGGGCGTGTGTGACCACTCGGTCAATGGCAGCCGGTAAGGGTATTCAAGAGGACCTGGAGCCTGGAAGAATGGCCCAGGTGCCCGCCTTAAAGAGAGGAGGCAGGGGGCGCGGGAAACTGGCCCCCGAAGTTCCCACGGTCCAGGAGGAGGCAGACCTTGAGGGGGATGCCCTGGAACCTACAGGGGAACAAGTGGCTGAACTGGGGGACCTGCCTGAGCTGACCCATTGGCAGCAGGAAGGAGGCCCCTCCAGGGAAGAGTTCTGCGAGGAGCAGAAGAAGTGCCCTTCTCTTGAGGGCTTGCGGCAACAGGCTGCAAGCCAGGCAGCAGGTGATCAGTCTGGATCACACTGGATCTACTGGGAGAATGGTCTCCTGTATAGTGAGCCTAAGGTTGCTGAGCCTGGGTCAGCCCATGTGCTGGTGGTACCCCAGCGCTTCAGAGCCTTCCTACTGGGTCTGGCTCATGATGTGCCTTTAGCAGGACATTTGGGGCAAGACAAGACCTTTCAAAGGCTTGTCATCCACTTTCATTGGCCCCAAATGCGCAAGAGTTCAGATACTCATTGCAAGACCTGTCAGACTTGCCAGGCAAGTGGTAAGAGTGGGAGGCAGCGCAAGGCTCCTCTCCAACCTTTCCCTGTTGTCAGCACCCCCTTTGAGAGGGTGGGTATTGACATTGTGGGGCCTCTGGATCCCAAGACAGCCTTGGGCAACAGGTTCATCCTGGTCTTGGTGGACCATGCCACCCGGTACCCGGAAGCCATCCCTCTTCGGACAGTGACAGCCCCCGTGGTGGGACGTGCACTGATGGGGATTTACTCCCGCGTGGGGTTCCCCAAGGAGGTGGTGTCCGACCGTGGTACAAACTTCATTTCCAATTATATGAAGTCCCTGTGGCAGGAGTGTGGTGTAACCAATAAGTTCACCACTCCTTACCACCCCCAAGGAAATGGGCTGGTTGAGAGATTCAACCGGACCCTTAAAGGCATGATTATGGGTCTTGAAGAACCCATGAGGCGTAAGTGGGACGTCCTCTTGCCATGCCTGCTCTTTGCTTACAGAGAGGTGCCCCAGAAGTCCTTAGGGTTCAGTCCCTTTGAACTGCTGTACGGCCATCCTGTAAGAGGACCTCTGAGTCTGGTCAAGGAAGGCTGGGAGAAAGCTCCCAGGAAAACTCCCCAGGATGTATTTAGTTACATGCTGGCCTTCAGGAACCAGACTCGGCGTTTCAGACAACTCGCTGAGGCGAATCTGAAAGCCAGCCAGGAAGAGATGAAACGTTGGCATGATCAGAATGCCACTCTGATCGAGTTTCAGCCTGGACAAAAGGTTTGGGTCATGGCCCCAGTGGAGCCCTGTGCGCTCCAAGATAAGTGGACCGGACCATTTGAGGTGGTGGAGCGCAAGAGTGATGTCACCTACTTGGTGGACTTGCAGTCTCCCAGGAACCCCTTGCGGGTCCTGCATGTGAACCGCCTGAAGCCCCACTTTGAGAGGTCTGAAGTGGGCATGCTCTTAGCAACAGATGCTGGGATGGAAGAAGAGACTGAACCTCTTCCTGACCTCCTGTATGCAAAAGAGCAAGATGGGTCAGTGGATGGTGTGAACCTCTCTCCCACCCTGACCCCTGAGCAGCAGAATGACTGTCGCCAACTGTTGGGACAGTTTTCTGATCTGTTCTCCCTGACTCCCAGTATCACTGAATGGTGCGTCCATGATGTGGACACTGGGGACAGTCCTCCTGTGAAGCACAAAACTTACAGAGTGACTGACAGGGTGAGAGCTTGCATCAAGGAGGAGGTCTCCAAGATGTTTGCCTTAGGGGTGTTTGAGTCCTCTAACAGCCCTTGGGCCAGCCCAGTGGTCTTGGTCCCAAAGGCTGCCGCGCCTGGTGCCACACCCGAACTCCGGTTCTGTATGGACTACCAAGGACTCAATTCAGTCACCAGGACTGACGCGCACCCCATCCCCAGAGCTGATGAGCTCATTGATCGGTTGGGGGCTGCCCGGTACCTTAGCACGTTTGATCTAACGTCTGGGTACTGGCAGATCGCCTTAACTGATGGGGCCAAAGAGAGGTCAGCATTCTCCACACCAGATGGGCACTACCAATTCCGGGTGATGCCCTTTGGGATGAAGAATGCCCCTGCCACCTTTCAGAGGTTGGTCAACCAGGTGTTGGCTGGACTGGAGGATTTCAGTGCCGCCCACCTGGATGACATTGCAGTGTTCAGTGCCACTTGGGAGGAACATCTGCACCACCTCTGGGAAGTGTTGAAGGCGCTGCGGAGGGCAGGCCTCATGATCAAGGCGAGTAAGTGCCAGATCAGGCAGGGTTCTGTGGTGTACTTGGGACACCAGGTTGGGAGCGGCCAGGTGGCGCCCCTACAGCCCAAGATTGATACCATTCTGGCTTGGGAACCCCCCAAAACCCAGACAGAGGTGAGAGCCTTTTTAGGACTCACCAGGTATTACAGGAGGGTATGGCAACATTGTTGCACCCTTGACTGAGCTGACTTCCAGGAAGCAGCCCAGGAAAGTGAACTGGACTGATGCCTGCCAGAAGGCTTTTGATGCCCTGAAATCTGCCATGTGCACGGCGCCCGTGCTTCAGGCGCCCAACTTCTCAAGGGAATTCATTGTGCAGACAGATGCTTCAGAGCATGGTGTTGGGGCTGTGCTTTCACAGATGAATGAGGAGGGCCTAGACCAACCTGTAGCCTTTATTAGTAGGAGGTTACTTCCACGGGAACAGAGGTGGAGTGCGATTGAGCGTGAGGCATTTGCTGTGGTCTGGGCACTGAAGAAGTTGAGACCATACTTGTTTGGGACTCACTTCCGGGTTCAGACAGACCACAGGCCCCTCAGATGGTTAATGCAGATGAGGGGTGAAAATCCAAAACTGTTGAGGTGGTCCATTTCCCTACAGGGGATGGACTTCACGGTGGAACACCGCCCTGGTACAGAACACGCCAATTCTGATGGTCTGTCCAGATTTTTCCGCCTTAGTGATGACAACTCCCAGGAGGTAGGGTAGTTCTCCCCACATTTCAGCTGGAGGGGACACGTGTTAGACTTGGCACCATTGGCGTGGGTCTCCCTTCCATTTTTTTGCTGTTGCCTCATCTGTTTTTGCTGGTTTAGATGCTTTGGGCACTTTGCCACTGCTGTTCAGTGTCAAAGTGCAAGTGCTCCCTACTGTAAATTGTTGTATGGATTAGTGGTTCCATGATTGGCTTGTTTGATTTACTTGTCAGACCCTAGTACAGTGCACCACGTGTGCCCAGGGCCTGTAAATCAAATGCTGCTGGTGGGCTTGCAGCACTGGTTGTGCCACCCACAGAAGCAGCTTGTAAAGTGTGTCTCAGGCCTGCCATTGCAGAGCCTGTGTGCAGTCTGTGACTGCCATGTCGACTTGGCAAGTGCACCCACTTGCCAGTCCCTAAACCTTCCCTTATCTTCATATCAGACACCCCTAAAGTAGGCCCAAGGGCAGGGTGCATTGTAAGTATAAGGTAGGACATGCCCTGGTGTGTGTGGCATGTCCTAATAGTGAATTACAGCCATTTTCGTTTTTCACTATTGCAAGGCTACCTGTTCCCCACAGGCCAGAATGGGCAGTTTTGATTATAACATCTTATAATCCTAACTGACCCAGGGAACATGGTAGAAAAACGAATTTAGTATGCCTGAACTCAAAATGATAAAATACATCTTTTAGTGAAGTTGGTTTTAACATTCTGTGTTTGAAAATACCACTTTTAGAAAGTAGGTATTTTCTTGCCTAACTGTCCAAGCCTGCCTCTGCTAGGTTGTGTATTGTGTGTCTGGCTTTGTGAGTGACAGGGGCTGGGGGATTCCAGGAGACAGGGTGAGTCAGCACAGAGCTGAATAGACCTTCCTGCATATAGAGTGGTGGGAGGAGTTGCACCTTGGTCTGAATGGGGCTCTGCCTGCCTTCCACAATGCTGGCTCCACCTCCTGCCGGGCGGCTGATGACTCTGCCCCTCACTCACAAAGGGAGAAGGTGTCTCCTGACAGAATGCACCCAGAACTGGTTTGGACCAGGTACAGGACCCTCTGCCTTCAGAGGACAAAGGATTTTTGACCATAAATACTGGGGCCCAGACCCCATGAAATTAGATCACTTCTGGGAAATCAAGAAACCTGTTGCCAAGGAGAAGAACCGGAGAAGCTGAAGGAGGAGTACTGCCCCTGTGCTGTTTTGCTGATTGGGGTTGGCCTGCAGTGGTTGCTTTCTGCCAAGGACAGGAGAAAAGACTTTGCTGTGCTTTATCATCTTGAAGAAGAGAATCTCCAAGGGCTTGAACTGAGCTTGCCTCCTGCCTGAAGTCACAGGGACACAACGACTTCACCCCTTCTGTTCGCCTGCATCTAGAACTGCTGTTTTAGCTGCTAACAGAAGGAAATTGCAACACCGACGCCGGCGAGCGACGCCGTAACCTGCACCGAAGCCGTGGGCACCGCTTGTGAAGAGCACGACGCACCGCCCCGACTTGCACCGTAGGCCCGACGCCTGCCGACGCCGTGCGTCATCGACTCCGAAGCCGTCACCGAGGCCGCTGCCTGCACCAGAGCCGAGGACACCAATCGTGACGCTCACGACGCACCGTCCCGACTCGCACCGCAGCCCCGACTTCACCGACGCCAGGGCTTTATCACCGCGGAGCCGATCCTCGACGTGGGTGACCCCCGAATCCATCGATACCGCACCATCGTAAGGAGCCGACGCCTCGCCACCATCCGTGACGTCACCTCCCCGACACAGTAAGGAACCGACGCCTCACCTCCCCTGCGCTGCAGTAAGGAACCGAGACATCACCTCCCCTGGGGTCGTAAGGAACCCGACGCCGCCGGCGCCAACGAAGCATCACCTCCCCGACTCCGTGCACCGTCTTTGTTTTCATCGAATTCCAGGTACTGTTCTTTGTGGGTCTGCTCGACTCCGGGCAAGACGCCGCGCACCTCGGGGTCGGCGCTGTACTTTAGGATTTCCACCGGTCACGACGTCGTGATAACTCCAAGTGGAGTTATTTGTTGCTACAAGCTTTATTTGATTGACTATCCTATTTTTGAAGATAACGTGAACTGTCTCTATCATTTTAAGTCTATTTTAGATTACAGTATTGTGGAGTTTTGCTATTGGGTCTTGTGTTAAGTCTATATAAAGATTACTTATTTTTACATACAACCTGTGTGGTGTCCATCTGTAGTGTTTTCACTGTATTACTGTATGTGCTCACAAATGCTTTACACACTGCCTCTCAGATAAGCCTGTCTGCTTGTGCCAAGCTACCAGGGGGTGAGCAGGGGTTATTTTAGGAGTGTATCCCCCTTACCCTGACTAGAAGCAAGGGTCCCTATTTGGACAAAGGTGCAAACCATTGCCAACTAGAGACCCCCAGTTCTAACAATGGAGTATACAGGCTCAAGTGGCTTTGTTAAGGTTCTGGAAACGACAGGATCCCGGGGTGGTACAGAAGGTCTCACAATGGTGCAGATATGAGATTCAGTTTAGTAGTCTAAAATGGGCCAAGGAGACTAGAAAGAAATTGCACACGGTAGGCGAGAACTTAAATGTGAGAGTCTGTCAAAAATCACTGCAAGTAGAATTTACTAGGGGGCGCTAGAGAGCGCACGGCAAGATGGCCGCACTGTAGTGCAGCTCTGCCAGCTGCCGTCATTATCCTTCAGATATCCTGCTCCCTATAAGCCATCCGCACCGTTAAATGTGTGGCGGCTCATTTACAACAGCTGCGCATTGCTCTGGCAGTGTTTGAGGACAGTGGGCGCTACCTGCCAGGCGAGAACCGTGGGTGCCAGCATATCGGCTCCGAGACAACATGGCAGCCTGGTGAAGCAAATCGGGGAGTGCGGAGCTCTGATTGCGACTCGAGCGGCGCTTGAGTCCCTGGGGCACAACGCTACATATTGCTGCCGACGCAGCTGGAGCTCGTGAGTGCCTGTCTCAATCTGCGTGCCCGGTACTGTTTGCTACTGGGGGCCGGCGGGTGGCGGGGCCGCGAGTGTGGTTGAGCGCGCAGCGCTGGGACAGGCCTGCTGCGCCCGCTCGCGGCTGGCGCGGCCCCTGATGTGCGCCTGGCGGCCTTACCGAGGCGCATTGTGTTGGCGGCTCCTGGGACCTGTGACATCGGCTGGGTGACGCTACCCGGAGCTGTCTGGTGGAGGCCTGTTGCTGTGCGGGATCTGGAATCGTGGTGGATCCGGACCGCTGGGCGCGCGCTGGGAAGCTGTAGCGCCTCCTGTCCTGGCTGCTTGACTTTTGAGGACATCCCGTATCCGATGCCCTGGGAGGGGGGCCTCCCGGGTTGGAAGAATTGTGCTGCAACAGAGGCTGGTTGTCACGGAGGTTGCTGTGAGGACCCGGGGCCTGTTTATCCTGTTGGCCGGCGGTGAGTCTGCGGGGCGAGCTGCTACTGGGGATTCCTGCACATCGGGTTGACAGATCAGAAGCGCATCAAGACGCGGGTTGTTTAGCGCGCTCGCTTGTGGCCCTAGGGTGCGTAGAACTTGGGGATCTGTGGCGATCGTCTCCCCCTAATTGACTGGATAGGCAGCCCCATTGCCTGCTAAAGCCTGGCTTTTGCAACGCTGACACATCTCTTGCACATGGCTTGATGTGGGCCTGCCATTGAAGTACCACACCGCAAACTGTCACGGAGCTGAAGCTTTTGGTGTGGGTCCTGGCGTGCTGAGGGGGGGAGCTGCGCTGCGGTGCCGTGACCCTCAGGGGCGATTGGATCACGCTCATCGGAGTAATGTGCCAGCACCATAAGTCTAGTGGCTGGAGCTGCTACGCTGCCACTTGCGCCGGCACTTTCAGGCACTAACTGAGGCCGCTCTCCTGCACATCACTCGGAGTGGCTAAGGGGCACATCTGTGGCTGCGTCTCGTGCTGAGCGCGGGACTCTGTCCTAATCATTACCTCTGCTTGGTGTGGGGTGTGTGGTGCAACTAGTATACCGACTGCGTACCTTGGCCGAGCGTGGCAGCGACCCAGCCTAATTAAATTAGTAACCGAACGCTGCTCTCCACACGTGCCCATCGCCATGGGTAAAACCGATAAAAACCAACCGCGCCTTAACTTCGATCTACGGAAGTCGGGGAAAACACACCAGATTGCCGCGTCTGATTCGGAGCTGGATAATGCGACTGTTCCCCCTACCGCTGTGGAAAAAGCGCTGTCAGCTATCCAGGCTAGCTTACAATCAATAGACTTTGACATTGAGGCCCTCAATGGCCGTATGGATCACATCTCGGCCAAGCTAGACAAGCAAGTAGTCAGGATTGGCGAAGCAGAGCAACGAATATCAAATGCGGAAGATGGCTTACAACAGGTCACTACCAAAACTACGGACATGGAGAAGCTCCTAGCGATCATTCAAGCTAAAAACGAAGACATTGAAGCGCGCTCGAGGCGCAACAACGTTCGCATTTTGGGCCTACCCGAATCCACAAATGTGGGAAAACTGGAAACGTACGTCGAAAACATGCTTCGTGACATCTGCGGTGCTGACTACCTTTCTACCCTGCTCATTGTGGAGCGAGCCCACCGCTCTCTGGCTGCTCGTCCGCCGCCGGGTGCTCCTCCACGGTCAATCATTGCTCGTTTACTGAATTTCAGAGATCGGGATGCGGTGCTCCGCATCTCCCGCCAAAAAGGGACCATCATGTACCAGGGAAACACCCTGTCATTTTATCCCGCCTTCACGGCAACAGTTCAAGCGGCAAGAAAGGAATTCCAACCAGTCAAAAAGATTCTAATTGCGGAGAATGTGCAGTACGCTATGCTCTACCCGGCCCGCCTCCGGATTGGCACTGATGACGGGGCCCGAGTGTTTACTAACCCCAAGCAGGCCATGGATTATGCCAAATCTTTCCGCCGCAGGAAACAGGTTCCTGCAGATGCATCGGATCCCAAGGCTTGAAGTGCATCACTCCCTCTCCTGGGCTCGCCTTGCTGCTCATTCCACGGCCTGGCGGCCATTGAGATCATTGTTGTAATTGGTTCACTGACTGCTGTGACCTGAAGCATCCGACTTGCTAGAGGCTTCACATGTACTACCGCAATATGTTGTTATTAATGGTGATGTACATACACCTATGTTCCTTACGGCTTTGGCCGTCTTTGCAACCACTGTGAAAGTAATATTACAATGTTGGGTGCTGTCGTTTCAAGCTCACAGCACAAGTTTAGTGTCTAGGGAGCACATGTTACTCGATGGCGGCCACCTCCCTTGCCTACTAGGGAGTTGGATGTGCCACGGCGTCCCCCAACGGGTGTTCCCCTTATCTGTTCTTATATTTGTTTCCACATGTTGGTATCGGTATTGTTTCGAGGGAATAGCTTTGGCACATTGGGTTTGCTAAAGTGAGTGGGGGTGGGGGTTCAAATGTCGTGGTTATGGGGAATTCTAAAATTGGAGGGTTTTTAGTAACTCAGGAAGTATGGCGCTCTGTTCTATAAACATAAGTATTAGTAAGCTGTATTACGTATGGTGCAACCAGGTGAGGGGATAAGCCCTATAACCCCTAGAGTTCGTGTAGGGGAACCCTACACAGTTACAAATACAACCAAGTCCTCGGCACACATAAAAAGATATCATACAGTGGAAATGTATCCACACAGTTCAATTGGAATCGCAAGCAAAATCAGTTATCTTGTTGGGTAGAAAGTTTCTTTGTCTTTATTCCATATGTTATTTGAGCAAAAAGGAAACCAGCCAACACGTGTTTCGTCGCAAATGGAAATTAGTTCCGCGACTTCCTCAGGGCTGTCTCATGAATGTACTGGTATCAGTAGTCGCTCCGCCAGTGATAATTCCAACCCGGCTGGTTAAGTAGAAGTCCTGTGATAGTGGACTATTCTGTAATAATTGCACCGTAGTAATGGTGATTCCGTATTTGGATCTGCCATGAGTGTTCCCGAAGGTCGGAGTCGGTACGTGTCCGTAATTAAGATCCCAAAGCGTGGGCGCTGTGGATCCTCACGGCAGTATGCTGTGTTCCGACTATGGACACTCTAGTTGCTAAACTCCCATTTCGTGCCAACCATCATCACATATCTAAAATACTTGATACTCAGGGCGGGGAACATTACACTCCTCAGGAAATAGTGGACCAGTTTCGTACCTTCTATGCCAATATTTACACACCAAAAGGGGTGACACCTGCTCCGGCCTTCGAGGAGTACTTAGCGAACATCGCCTGCGGGTGGCCGTCGGACGGCCACCGTGAGTATCTTAGTCAACCAATTGACGAATCGGATATAAAAGCGGCGATATGTGCCTTACCCAATAAAAAAGCACCCGGGCCAGACGGTCTTACGGCGGAATTTTACAAAGCATATGCTGATTTAATTACGCCCCATCTGCTAGAAATGTACGCGGAGGCACACAAATCTGGCATCTTGCCACCGTCTCTTTGTCAAGCGCTGATTATCACGTTGCTTAAGAAGGATAAATCGCCCGACTTTTGTGAGTCTTATCGGTCTTTATCTTTGATCAATCTCGACGCTAAAATACTTGCCAAAATACTGGCAACACGTCTCCAGCCTCTTATGTCCTGTCTGGTCCTCCCGGACCAATCTGGTTTTATTCCAGAAAGATCGACGTCCCATAACCTCAGAACCATATTTGCGATGTTTCATGTACTTGACCCAAACACGCATGCAGCTGCAGTAATGTTGGACGCAGCAAAAGCGTTCGACTCAATAGAGTGGGGCTATATGTTTCAAACTTTGCAGCGCATGGGATTTCCTCCTGTATATCTTCAATGGGTGCGGCTGTTATACACTGATCCTTCTGCACGTGTGCGGGTGGGGGGACTGACTTCAGCGCCATTCCCAATCGGCAGCGGCACCCGGCAGGGTTGCCCCCTGTCGCCGCTGCTGTTTGCCCTTGTACTTGAGCCCCTAGCCTGTGTGATCCGTCAGCGGCATAGGGAAACGGCCCTCAATTTCGCACACCGCCCGGTTGGGATATCCCTATATGCTGACGACATGGTCCTTTTCATTAGAGAACCGCAACGGTACCTATCTCAGGTGTTGAGGGAATACATCGGATTTGGGCTGATATCTGGTCTCACTATCAACTGGGACAAATCGATGATAATACCGCTGACATCCATAACACCCCCCCCAGTATGGAATACCCATTGTTGTGGACCACTGTTCCAGTTAAATACCTGGGTGTCTGGGTGCATCGCGACCCGAGGTAGTCATAAGGGAAAACTATGGCGGGGCGTGCACCTCCTTAGAGCAACAGGTCGATAAATGGTTAGCATTACCACTGGCCGATCGCATTGCATCGGCCAATCGCATTGCTGTTATTAAAATGGTTATCCTGCCGCGTTTTTTATACTTATTCTGTAATATCCCTATAAAACGTACTAAACATTTTTTTAGAACCATGCAAACCTCGTTGCTTAGGCTGATATGGGGAGGTAAACAAGCTAGAGTAAGTTGGGCTACACTCACGCTCGATTATGCCAAGGGGGGATTCAGCGCACCGGACCCATATATGTACTACCTCTGTGCACAGGCGCAGTATGCACACTACTGGTTCAGTCATCATGCCTACACCCCGCACGTGGCGGTGGAAGATGGCGACGCTCACCCGATCCCGCTACCTGGCATCATCACACACACACGTAGAGGCACGCCTAGACATGAAATTAACACGGTAGATGCAACTATCGGTGCCTGGCAATCAATAGGCAAACTGGCAGCTAAACTACCTATCTACACCCCGGCACTACCATTAGCACACCACGCTGCACTATCGGTGACACAAGAGAAAGGCCCTCTGCGCTCACTAAGAGAGGCGGGTATCGACACCATGCAGGATGTCTACCCTGGCGGGAGTTTTATCACTTCAGAAGGGTTTCAGTACATCACCAACCCCACACCGCTGTTCCAATTCACAGTACACAGACTCAGGCAAGCTGTTAAAGCACACTACACTACATATCCATCGGAACCACCAACGTTGCAGTCGTTGCAATTGCTGCTGGTTGCGCCCACACGCCGCAGATTAGTCACCAGGCTATACAGAGCGGTGCGTGACGAAAGAGTCACTGGACCAGACAGTTGCCTTGCTCGATGGAATGATAGGCTGACGCCTCCCCTCACACCCACTGAATGGGGACACATATGCAACCTTACTAGTGCCCTTACGCCGAACGGGAATCTGCGAATTATACATTTTAAATATATCCATCAGATCTACCACACGCCTTTTAAACTGCACAGGTGCGGGCTCCTTGATTTGAGCAAATGCAAGAGGTGCGCCCAATTGGACGCGGATTTCTGGCATCTAGCGTGGGATTGTCAATTGGTGTTCCACTATTGGGAAGAATTAGTGAAACGTCTACAGGAAATGTCGGGGGTGATATTGCATTGTTCACCACTAGTGTGTCTGTTATGCTATGTTCCACAACTGAAGGGTACCCTGGGTAGATTTGTACGTATTCCATTATTAATGGCTAAGCGTCGAGTGGCTATTACCTGGGAGAGCACATTGGCCCCGAAAGCTGAGCATTGGATCAAGGATCTGGTATATTGCAAAGAGAACCTTGAGCTGTATGCAGAGGAGTTACCAAGCCCACAGACATTTGGGAACCGCTGCGCCAATATCTTCAGCAGCGCGCACAGGCCACTTCCCCGGCTGTAATTGAATGATATAAGTATGTAATTGTTTATTCACCAGTGCGTTCCACAACACTGTTCCTGGTCAAGTCTTAAACATCACTGATATTTCATATTGGGTCAATCACATTTTGTTTGTATGTTCTTAACTGTTTGAGCTGCCTTGCACTGCAGCACCGCTGCATATATCACTTTGAAAACTCAATAAAGAGATTTAAAAAAAAAAAAAGTAGAATTTACTAAGAGTACACTCAGATCCCAAGGGCAGGAATTGTCCAGGAGGGTAGATGTGGAGTACTTGAGCAAGAAAAAATCGGTACAATTCGTGAGGGATTCCTGGCTGAATGAAGCCTGGTACCCATACCTGGACACACTACCCAATTATTGGCTCAGATGTGAAATTTTAAGACTGCGAATTGGCATTAATCCTTGTATCGCAAACGAGAAAATAAAAGCAGAAATGATACAGCCCGATGGAAATTGTAAATGTATGCTGGGAACAAAATGTGACATTTTGCACATATTAGCCCAGCGTAAACTATTTTTACGTCCCATTTTTTTAAAATATGGTACTGTGCTACGGGCCCATGCTGTAGAGTTACTAACAGACATGTCTAATCTTGAGATTACAATCGCAATTGGAAGCTATATGAAGGCCGTAAAAAGTTTTTTATGGAATAATTGAAGGGTTTTACGATTTTAAAGGGGAATTTTATTAAAATGCACTTATTTATTAACACAAAATTTTAAATTAACTTTTAACTTTTACTTAGCTCAGCGGGGCTGTGCTGATAATGTTTACATTAAGAAAGTATGTTATTATGTCACTCATTGTTAGGATATTTGTGTAGTTGGTATTGATGTAGTTTTCTTCTGCATATAGGTTACCTATTTCTATGGAACCATTGATGAAATTGTAATGATTTTGGGTATTTATAAACATTGTTTTACTGCTGTTTAAAGACTATGGTCTAAATAAACATTGCCTTTGACTGACTACTCCAAAAATAGTCTGAAAGGAATAAACAAGGCTGGATCCCACAAGTTTAAAAAAGTGGGCAAGGCCCGCTGTATGAGATGCATTAAATATTTGGTGTATTAATTCTCCAAAATAGAGTGGGAGATTCGTGTTTAGCAGCGAGTGTATCTCACTTGCGGTTCTTGCCACCTGCAATTCGAAGGTCTCTCATCCTGATGTGAGAGCCACTTCTTGTTGAAACAATAGCGCTTTGAGTCTGCTTAGTTTATTGAAATCTGTTTTCAAAGTTGGAATGGAAAGCCAAAGCGAACTATCTACAATCCCATGTGGGAGGGGAAACAAGACATTGCTGCAACATGTAACACGCTGTGAAACCGTTACTATATACAGGATAAGCCGCAGCAATCGTGGTTATTCAAAATAAGATAACTGCCATTCGAAAGCAAAGTTAGTGCAGGAATAATAGCCGGGACAGGTGTACCCTTTAAAAAACATGCCAGATTAGGTGCCAAAATGTTACAGGTGCCGTGCAATTTAACCTGTTTACAGACTAGGGAATGTCCCACTGTGGAATTGCAATCCTCTCGTTAGGAAAACTTCCTTATCCGTGCGCTGACATCTGTAGGTGAAAGGTAACGACCACAATTCATGAATAAATGTACTGCAGAGGGGCTCAAACCTCCCCACAGGAAAATGTTTCATGCAGGCCGTGAACTGAAATAGTGAGATGGGCAGTGAAATAACCCCATGTATTAACCACACAGCTGAATCAGTCTCTGCTATGGAAAATGATAACTCTTCTAATTGTTCAATGTTGGACTTGGCTCTTTTTGCAGGGTCATCCCTGAACTTTTTGTCTTCCTCCTGTATTTTCTCTGACCTGTTTTTGTTGGTTTTATGACTCTGGGCACTTTGCCACTGCTGTTCAGTGTCAAAGTGCAAGTGCTCCCTACTGTAAATTGTTGTATGGATTAGTGGTTCCATGATTGGCTTGTTTGATTTACTTGTCAGACCCTAGTACAGTGCACCACGTGTGCCCAGGGCCTGTAAATCAAATGCTGCTGGTGGGCTTGCAGCACTGGTTGTGCCACCCACAGAAGCAGCTTGTAAAGTATAGCTCAGGCCTGCCATTTCAGAGCCTGTGTGCAGTCTGGGACTGCCATGTCGACCTGGCAAGTGCACCCACTTGCCAGTCCCTAAACCTTCCCTTTTCTACATATCAGTCACCCCTAAGGTAGGCCCAAGGGCAGGGTGCATTGTGGGTAAAAGGTAGGACATGCCCTGATGTGTGTAGCATGTCCTGATAGTGAATTACAGCCGAATTTCGTTTTTCACTATTGCAAGGCTACCTGTCCCCATAGGCCAGAATGGGCAGCTTGATTATAACATCTTATAATCCTAACTGACCCAGGGAAAATGGTAGAAATTCGAATTTAGTATGCCTGAACTCAGAATGATAAAATACATCTTTTAGTGAAGTTGGTTTTAACATTCTGTGTTTGAGAATACCACTTTTAGAAAGTAGGTATTTTCTTGCCTAACTATCCAGCCTGCCACTGCTAGCTTGTGTATTGTATGTCTGGTTTTGTGAGTCACAGGGGCTGGGGGACTCCAGGAGACAGGGTGAGTCAGCACTAGTCTGAATAGACCTATCTGCATGAGGAGTGGTGGGAGGAGTAGCACCTGGGCCTGAATAGGGCTGTGCCTGCCTTCCACAATGCTGGCTCCACCTCCTGTGGTGTGTCTGATGACCCTGGCCCACACTGACAAAGGAAGAAGTTGTGCACTGGCAGAATGCACCCAGAACTGGTTTGGACTAGGTACAGGACCCTCTGCCTTCAGAGGACAAAGGATTTACTGGTATAAATAGTGGGGCCCAGACCCCAGAACTTTAGATCACTTCTGGAACAACAAGACGAACCTCTGCCAAGGAGAAGAACCAAAGGAAGCTGTAGGAGTTGGACTGCCCCCCTGCTAGTGTGCTGTGTTGCTGGGTTGGCCTACAGTGGTGTCTTCAGTGCCAAGGAGAGGAGAAGGAACTTTTAAAGAACTTCCATCATCTTGCAGAATATTACTCCAAGGGCTTGAACTTGTGCTTGCCTCCTGCTGAAGTCTCAGGGACAAAAGACTTCACCACCAGCTCCCCTCTGAATTCCCTTGCTGGGAATTCTGTCTGCAGAAGCCTGCGTGTCGCTGGGAGCTGGAAGCTCGACTCAACGAGAAGAAGCGTGTCGCAGTCGCAGCTGTTGCCGTCGCATCGCCGGAGAAGCGTGTTGCCGCCGCAGAGGTCGCAGCCGCATCACCAGAGAAGCGAGCCTTCGTCAAATCTGTTACCCGACGCATCACCGGAGAAGCGTGTCGCCGCCGCAGAGGTCACCGGTGCATCACCGGAGAAGCGTGTCGCAGGGCCTGTCGCGGCTCCAAAGTTACTGAGTTGCCGCACGGCCGCCGGGCGTGCACGCATCGTCTTCACGTCGTCGCATCAAGGGCTCCATCTTATCACATCGCACCGGATCGTCGCATCGCATCGAGGCGCCATCTTGTCGCATCGCAACCGGAACGCAGTACGAGAATCTACGCATCACCTCCTCTCCGGTAAGGACCAAGACGCATCCCCTACTCTGCGCAAGCATTGAGGCGCGACGCATCGTCTCCCCGAAGCAAGGAACCGACGCATCTCCATCCCTGCGAACCTTTTTGTTTGTTTTGCGTTACGCATCCAGGTACTTTTGTGAGAACTTTGTCGCATTTACCATCAACTTGAACTAAGTTACTTCTACCATTTTTAAGTCTATTTTGAGTACAGTATTGTGGATTTTTGTCGTTTGTGGTCTTGTGTTAAGTCTGTATAAAGAATACTTATTTTTATAAAACCTGTGTGGTGTCCATCTGTAGTGTTTTCACTGTATTACTGTATGTGTTCACAAATGCTTAACACACTGCCTCTGAGATAAGCCTGTCTGCTCGTGCCAAGCTACCAAGGGGGTGAGCAGGGGTTATCCAGTAGTGTAATCCCCTTTCCCTGACGTAGAAGCAGGGGTCCCTATTTGGTCAAAGGTACCTACCTCTGCCAACTAGAGACCCCCAGTTCTAACATTCAATATGTAACAATGTGTATGTTGCGCCTTTCATTGAAATTAATATCTGTTTATCAGTCAGATTAAATGGTAAAAACAGTGCAGACGCATTCAAATAATCCCACGGCACTTTTCCATTTTTGATTGTTTGCAATGTCCAGGCAAACTGCATTACAGAATGCAATTAATTTTGAGCATGATACAAAACAGACACGTCATGTTGAACAATATCAATGACAGATGACACAATGTTATCCAAAGTATATATACGGGAAGACAGTGTATTAATGCTATTATCTACTACTGCAAGGACTTTTTCTAAATTAGCTTGGTCAATTTGGCGCAAGCGTACCGCAGCTTCCATCCGGGACAATTGCCACAATTCATTGTATGCTTCATTAATAAATTGTTTCGTTCTAAGGGCTTTTGGACCCAAAATATAATCAGCCAAATCAATGTCACCCGACAAAAGGGACAGGTGTTGTTTCACAGACGACAGTGTAGAGTGTCCTAACCATTGTTGACACAACTTACCCACTTAATATGTGGTGACCGAATGGGAATGCGGGAAAGTGGATCAGGTCTCCTTTGTGTAAACCCTTTGGTGGTATTTAGAAAACACAGTTGACATGCATTGGAGCTCATTGGCCACAATCACCATCCCAAGGATGGGTCAATGGCAGAAGAGTTTATGGTTCCATTTTGGAACATGGCAACTAAATCATCAATTGTGTAATTGGTGTGTGTGCGCCATGTATCATACTCAGCCAATGAGGGAATTGAAGGAATATTTAGATTTTTGGCCATGGCTAAACCAAAACAAGGAGTCTGTTGCACCGTGTCATTTAAAAATAAAATTTGAGACAGTATCAGACATGCACGATGCAAAGCTTCAATGCCTTGCACCTGCTAATCTTTTGTTCCCCAAATGGACTTTAAATCAATTGTGTCCTTCCAGTGCTCATAACCCTTCACGGATAAAAACGTTCTGAAGGAGTTGGAGGAAATCTATTTAGTGTGTGTCAACATAAATTTCGAGTGAGGCGGCAATTTTAATTTATAAAAATAGGACTGTGGATCAGAAGAATTATACCCTGAAAAATATATATATTTACTCGTTGAGTCTTTGAACACCCTGTATAGGAGTTGGACAATGTTCCCATTGTGTAAAATTAAAAAAGGGTCTCAGAGAGTTTGTCTTGTGCAAAAAATGATGGCCATAATGTTGATAACAGAATAAGTCTGCATAATTTGCTGAATTCAAATACAACTCTTCAGCCTCAAAAGCTGCATAATATTTCAAATCAGAAAACAGTGAATGAACAGCCTGAACATCCCAGTTGTCAGAGTGTATGTCCTGTGAAACCACATCTCCTAATGAAACGCGGAACATGTATGGAAGGTTCAAAAGTTCACTCGGGCCATGGATATCATATGCCACTTTATCCCAAACGATACCATCAGCAACAGGGAAAGCTGAAATGTTCACAAGGCCTTGATCTCTTTTCATTATGTGCGATGAAGTATGGGGAGTTAGAACTCCATCAACCAAGTTCACAGCAGAGCTTTCAGGCAAATAGTGACCATTGATGAGCAGAAAAAATACAGTCACAAACCCAATCCACATGAAGAGGAATATCAGCGTAAGTAGCATCCAGATGTATGTCCAGGGTGGGACCAGGTAAGTCTTTTTGAACCAGGAAATAAAGAGACTGGTGCGTGTAGGGGATGTTGCCACCGACAAGGACGAAGAAGAAGAGTCAGAAGAAAAGCTGTTATGGTCCATGTAATAACCACTCTCCCCAAGCCGAAACAACGGAGGCTGTGCAGCATCAGATAGATTATGTATGGTACTCACAGGAATGTCAATGATGACCTCAACTGGAGGAGAAACATACTCAATGTCTGCATTAGCGGAAGTAGAAGGTAAAACAGGCAAGAAATCAATTGAAGTTTCCAGCTCCCCTTTCATGGCGCGGGAAGTGGTCGAGGAAGCTGAAGCCATCGGGTTCAGTGAAAGGTCTCTGCTTGGAATACTTGGAGGCATACTATTCAGTATCGGCCATATGGTGTAACTTGACGTGTTCGATCGAAATGTATTGATTCTCCTTACGACCAGGCAACTGAGGCAGGATCACAGTACGGGTGCCTTTCAAGCCAAGGACTCTGACTGGTGCACGTTATGAAGGACCAAATTCTTTTTTGTTCTCCACTTTTTCACGGACCAGATCTCCAACTTTAGGAAGCCAGCCAGAAACAGAAATCCGTACCGCTGGATCCATGGAAGGAGGCAAATGCGCTTTTGCTTGTGAATCACAAACGTTTTGTAGATCCTGTAACACTGCACAATGGTTATCTACGTCAAAGGTTGCAACAGCCGCCACAACGTCTAGACCATCAAGATCTGGCACAAACATTTTAATGCCAAAGAGCATTTTGTATGGGGTCCGCCAACCCAGAGATCTTCTTGGGAGATTATTTAGTGCACGTTGAACCCCTTAGAGATGAGTCAGTCAACCCCTGCCAGTACCTAAGATTCAAGCCGTCAAAGATTGATTTAAGTCACGGTTCATTCGCTCCACAACTGAATTGCCCTCAGGCCGGTATTGAGACGAAAATTGCACCTGCACCCCCAGTGACTTAATCGCATCCCAGTTAGCCTTAGAGGCAAACGAAGGACCTTGGTCAGAATGGAAGGTGCCACAGGCAAATGTCCCGACAAAGACACGCAAATCCTTAATGACAGTGCAAGCGTCAGTACTACGTTGCGGCCAAACCCAAAGGAATCTCGTGCACGAATCCACTGCAACCAAGATATGTTTGGAAGCAGTGTCTGAAGTCAAAGGACCGCAGTGATCAAGATAGATACAACCAAACGGTTGATTTGAAATATAAAGTTGAGTATGTGGTGGACGTGCAACAGTAAAAGGCTTAATCTGTTGACAAATGTCACAAGAAAGAACATATTTATGTGTCTGCTGATATAAACCACACCACCAAAAGCGTTGTTGTAAAAGAGACACTGTCGCTGTCACTCCGACATGTGCAGAAACTACGCCTTCATGAGCGGCAATGATCAAAAAAAGTCTGCGGTCCTTTTTGGGAATCAGCCGATCCCCAACAGACGGAATAGCTGCAAATGGGACTTGATCAGAAGACATGTGATAGGAATAACGTGAAGGAAAACCTTGGGGAAGTTCTGTTCCCTCCTTCGTTGCAGCGATAGCCGCCAGAATATCATTATCAATTGTAGTCATGGACCTAGTGACTGCTGCTACTGAATATGTGGCTATTGCATATTTGGCTGCCTCATCAGTCAGCCAATTACCAACAGCGTGCGCTCCCACGCGCTGATGGCCCAAAGTATGAATAACGTGTGAGCGGCAAATGTTCCTTAAGAGCGGCCACCCGAACCCAAAGCGTTTTATGCTTAATTGCGCTACCTTTAGAATCACAAAAATCATTTTGTGTCCAAAAGAACAAGTTATCATTGAAGGATTGTACACAGTAAAAAGAATCGCATACTATAAGCGTAGGAACCTCTGGGTCAGCCATCTCAAGAGCCAAAAGCAAAGCACGTAGCTCCGCCAATTGAGCAGTGCAATCACCAAGTGACTGTGTATGCACCAAAGAGGATTTAAAATCCCCATCAACAATCCGTCCCACCACAATTGCGCAGGCCGCTGAGTAAGCATGCTTAGAACCTACTGCCGGTTGTGCAGAACCGTCAGTGTAAATAACACATTTGCAATGATCCAGAGGAAGTAAGGATAAAGGAAGAGGATGTACGTGTTCATATTGCAAAAACTCCTGTGTCTGTAGAGAAGGATCAAAGATAAAATTGACATCAACCGATGCCAAAGAACTAGCCTATTGTATCCAACGTAGATGCAAGGCTTTGGAGTTTGGAACACTAGCCTTTGTAACTGCTTCTAACACAGGTGCAGGCGAAACCATAAAAATGCGTTTACCTTGAGCCAGAGCACGTTCCTTAAGAATCGCCATCTGGACAGCCGTCAAAAACGTTTCCGTAGGAGAGAAACGCATCTCAGCCGAAGTGTACAAATGCGATTTGCAAGCAATGGGGATGTGTCCCCCTCATTGAATGTCAAGTAAGTGAAACCTAATGCGCCTGGTACAATCCTCATTACTAAATTTATCGAATTGGCTTATGTTAACAAGAAGTTGGTCGCAAGCAGATCAGTCTGCAGTGACTGAAGAATCACGGTATGTTCCGGAAGCCAACAGGAAGCCAAGTAAGTAGGTTGGATCAAAGAGTAAAGAGGTTTGATATGCTGGGCATAATCAGGAATATATGTTCTCCCGAAATTTTAAAATCCCAGTAAAGATTGCACTTTTTTGAGAGTGGATGGAGGCTGCAATTGTTCACATTTCTCCAGAAAGTGGGGGGCTAAGCTCCGACCTTCATTGGTAATCTCATATCTGAGAAAAAGAACTGCCAAAAAGGCAATGTGTGACTTGGCAAAGTTGAATTTGTAACCCAAGTCAGCAAAATACATTATAATGAGATCCACACGCACAAGATGCGGTATTAACTCATCATCGTTCAAATAGATGTCATCGACGTATGAGAAGGCATCAGGGTCAATCTCATGCAAAAGGGACACTATGTGTGCCGCAAAAGCACCTGGACTACTCTTATATCCCATAGGCAAGCGAGTATACCTTTTGTGATTGCCGAAGTCGCTGAATGCTGTCCAGTCACGGCTCCCAGGGGCCAAATTGTGACTGTAAAAACCATTAGATATATCAAGAGTCGTTTTATATTTTTTACGAACAAGGTTATCCACTAACACAGAGCTGTGAGTGTTCTGTACAGCAAAGGTACGAACATGACTGTTTAAATGACGGTAATCCAAAACTATGCCATATCTCCGTCCGGTTTCAATATCGGAAAAAGAGGATTATTCATGGACGAAACACAGGGTTCAATCACACCCTGGTATTCCAACTGGGTAAGAATATCACTAACGGAAGCTTTAGCTTCACGCTTTATCGGGTATTGTGATTGGTGCTGTGGCATAGATCGCAATGGAATTTCATGTTCCGGGGAATCCTTATCCAAACCCACCTGATTACGGTACACATCCAGAGCAAGGGCTAATGCCCACTCCGACACATACTCATGTTTAGCCTCCTCCGAAACATAACGGGAAAAACTCGGGAGAATAACATCTTCTCCTTTAGAAGAAGCCAGAACAAATGGGGGAGGCCAGTCAACCTCCGCTAACAAAATATCATAAGAAGAAGTAAGGTTGTCCCAAAAGACCGCCTTAATCGTGCATTTAATATCACCTTCAATTTAGAGGCCTATCTCATAAAGCCTATCAGGGGGTGCAACTCGTGTGTCAGCTGTTTCCACTGTAATAAAAGTGTCAGTTGTTTTCGCCTCCAGACATTGGCGAAGTGCCTCCCGCACTATGGTAACCTCTACCGTGCTGTCGAGGAGTGTCACCACCCATCTCCAATCGAGGAGTAGGGTTCTCACCATCTGAGGCATACTTTGCAGTCAAAGCGGCAACATTTTTCTTCTGAAATGGGGCAAGAAATTTAGGTGGTCCCTCCTGCTTGGTTTTTACGTCAAACTGGCGCTGCGGGTCGTGTCTTGCTTGCGCAGACTCGCCTTCTCTGCGATCCTGATGTCCTCCCCCACCGAACTGTTGGTCCGACGATTCCTGAAAGGAACGAGAAGAACGAGGATCAGGAACCTAGAACCTCTTTGGTGTTTTAATTTTGGAGTGGTCACGTAAATCATATCAACATTCAGAAGCGTCTGGTGGTGGCGAACCAGCACGAGATGGAGGCTTCGGTTGTTGCTGTCGCTGATTTTTATTCCAAGCCTTTTTAGGAAAGACTGGACGACCCTCCTTTTCAGGAGGAGGCTTATTTTGTACCTGAGTAAAAGGTCTTATCCCTAAACTATTGCGTCCTAATGATATGTATACATCCGCAATAATAATCGGCAACTGTCGTTGCTTGTCAACGTCCGCCACCGCCGATAGGCATTGACGCACTTGCAAGCTAACTGCCTCACCTTTGACATTGGCCAGAATTATGTCAGAGACAATCGGGAACATGCCCACTAATCTCATCCCCATCTCCAGGGCTGGACCAGCCCCGTGTTCATCTTGAACCTTTTTGAGAACGCTCGTTGAGGGGGTGCCAAAACACAGTGTGTACACTGCAGCAAACACCGTCCCCCAGGTGGTGCAATCAGCTAAAGCAGAAATACCACAAGGTAAACTCATTGTAAGGATCCTGTGATTTTTCACAGGAGTAGTATGTGAGAAAACAGCTTTGAGTTGCTCAAATTTTTCTGCCAACCAATATGGAAAATCATCTCTATTTTGAGGACGTTTGCCCATCACTGAATTAATCATGATGGGACTTATATTAAGACCACCACCATGTGCAGGCGGCTGTTGAGCGGTCCAGCCGGAGCCGCTTGGATATTATGTGACATAAACTGTATGACACTTCTGCGTATATGAATCAAAGACGTATGTAATTGACGTAGCTCTGCGAGTGTAACATTAAGATACTTAGGATGTGGTGTAAAACCCGCCAACTTGGGCCAAGTGGCCCCATCGACCGATAAGGGTCCTAAACAGACTGCAGAAACAGGGTGAGGAATGGCACCATTAAACCATATGGTATGTTCCCAGGCTGTCAACGGAACTTTGAGTAACCGATAAGGGCGATAATTACGCGGAACATTCGCTGGTGTATATTCATGAAAGAGATTATCATTCCCGTCAACTGCTGGGAATGTAACCCAAGAGTAAAAGACCTCGAAGCCGTAAGCCGCATCCGCTTCGACTACAAAAATGAAATCAGTCCCTGCGTTAGGGACTCCACGTGCAGTCAGATATGCTGTAACTGCCGCGCGGTTAGGTGCCGCAATAGCGACCGGTTGTGCCATATTAGAAATGGGACAAAGAAATAGTGAGGACGGTAGCGCAAAACCGTGTCTAACAGAGAAACAAAAAACCTTTTAAAATTCAAGCTTGAAAAACCTATAAACATACTAATATAGGAGGCTAAGCCCCCCCCACCATGGACGTCTCCGGTAACGGTGAGATGGTATTGTGGACAAGCACAAGCGCTACTCATGAGTCCCACGGATAAGTACCAGACCAAACGTTGGTGGCGCCATGTTGCAGGGATTCTGCACAAAAACAGAACTATGATTGAAAAAAGGTTGCCTAAGGCAAGGCGATGAACCAGAGCTAATATGGACAAAGAAACCAAATATGAACAGGATGCTACAATGACATTCAAAGGTTGGATGTTCAATCATTTAATTTATAGAAAATGGTCATAAATATTTTATATAAACATTTTTCTGTATATATTTAAAATACAATTCTTGGCATCAATTGATAATCGTTTACTAAAATTACATAACATGCTAACCAAGTAATGCAATCGTTGTTGTTGTGGTTGCTCTCTGTGGTACAATATATGAACTGAGTTGATCTAAGCGTAGTTAACAATGGAGTTTGTTTAAGAGTCTATAATAGATAACGCACAAAAACATTTGAATGTACTGGCGGTCAATTATACACACACTACGCGCGTTTCGGCTTTGCCTTCCTCAGGGATCCGTCTCAGTTAAATCCTATTTACCTGTAGTACCCAAAAGGATCATCTGTGCAACATAATGTGTAATCCTGCCAAATTTCATTCAAATCCGTCCAGCTGTTTCGGCGCTACGTCTATCTGATGGGTGCCACTTATCGCCATCAGTGAAGTCCCTTGTCAGCCATAGGGAAAATGTTTTGAAGAGACTCTTTTATTGCAGAAGCTGTGGTGCGATAATTTTAGGACTCAAGCTTAGCTCCTCTCCTTTTTTTCACAAGGATTCCTTGAAACTGAATGTTTCACTCGGGGTATTAGTCCCGTCTTAAAGCAGTGTTAAACATGAATCCTTCCTCTATTTGCGCTATGAATCGCTATTTGCTACAATGTATCCAACGAAGAAAAACTTCCCCGTTTCTTCTATTTTTGTGTTGGAGTTTTCATTTGAGCAGTACGTGCTCTGGCATTGATCCCGTCTGCAAAAGCAATTACGCTTTTCTCCTTTCTCCGGTTAACGTAGGAATCAATGTTAATTACCAAGCCTCCGCCAAATTATTCAGGGGTGGGAGAATCCAAACTCCATCAGCGTTTCTCCTTGTGCGTGTCAAACAACTAGGACAGCCTGAAAACAGAACTATGCGCAGGATTATAGGACCTTGGTGTATGGGGACTAAGGGCCATATATATGAAGGCAATTTTGCGATCGCAAACGCCGAAATTCGCAGAATTTTGGCTTATGCGATCGCAAAATTGCAGTGTCCAATGTATGACACAAAACACCCTCGCAAAATAAGGAATCGCAAATTTTGCGATTCCCTATTTTGCGATTGCATTTAAGGAATCGCAAATTGCGATTCCTTAAATGCAATGTAAGAAGCACAGAAAAAGTGCAATTTGGACTTAAGGAATCGCAAATTACCACCAACTTCAAGTTGGTTGTAATTTGCGATTTCTTTGAAAAATGCACTTTTTTGCATTTTGCACTCGCACTCTTGTACTCGTCCACAATAAGCTCTGACAGAGTCACGTAATAGTTTAAAATATTTATTTTAACTAATGTGCTCTAACATGCAGTATACATGCCACAACAAACAGGAAAATGCATAACACAAATATAGTCAGCATGGCAGCTAGTCCATAAATCATGAAGGGAGATGTCATCATAAAAAGACAATGGAGCCTATCCTCCCTCCCCTTGCTACAGGCAGTATTATTATATATTAGAAGATCTCTGGGCTTTGTCAGCAGCCCCATACCTCAGCCTATAGACGGTAGATCACAGGTGCTGTCTCGCTCTTCTCCCTGGAAAGGTCCCTCTCCAAGTGTGTCCCACCTAATTTGTGTACCCTACTAAAAACCAAAGTACGTTGTCCAAACAACAGCTGCATCAGTATGTTTTGTCTAAAGGCTATGGTCTGGTCAGAACAAAATAACAAGGAGCATTGTTGTTCGACCTTGCACATAATGTTCAGTCAAAATCCCAGGAACGTGCAGAGTGTGAACACAGCGATGAGTACTCATGTGAAAGCGATCATTAAAATATTGCAAAAATAAAGATGTGTAGTAACGTGCGCAAAAGCAGCAGGTAAGCTCTAACGTGCTCATGCTAAGTTGATGAAAAACGACAATGTCCCCATGAGCCTCGTGACATTACAGGTGCGTGGGTGTGATGTGCTGCTGGTAGATGTGATGGCTCCCTTCCCTGCGTTAACCTTGAAGGGTGACTTTGGATAAGTTTCAGCATGCCCTCCATCATCTTCAAGGCCAGTTCATGGTGTCTTGCACTCTCTTCCCTATGGATGGATATAATGTCATTGATTTTCTTGGACATGTCTTGCCAAGATTTATCCATCCTGTCCAGCACCTGGGTCAGTCTGTCCACCATCTGATGGATTTGCCACATGTCCTGCAGTGCCTCGGACATGTCTGACAGGGTAGCCCCTTTGGCACAAATGTCCTGCCACACATCAGCCTGCTGTTGGGAGAAGTCATCCTCCCACTGGCCACCATGGCCATCTGCTAGCCCCTCTGCATGGTGCGGCCATGGATAAGACCGCCAGGTCCACCAACAGGGGGAGGGTGGCAGGTGGTAGTCTGTGGACAGGAGATTGGTGCCCAGTGGATGCCTGTACCGCACCAGGGGTGGTACCTCCCTGAGATGGTGGAGAGAATGCCTTGGATGCACTGTATGGGGAGGAGTGTATATGGGAACCACCACGTCTGTCCTGGATGTGAGGGCTGTAAGGGAGTGATGTCTGTGTTGGGATGTGTGAGAGCTGTGGCTGGTTAGTGCGATGCTGAGGACAGGCAATCATGGATGTTGAGGCACTTTGCTGGGCGGAGGGGGGGGTGGACGTACACATTTTGGCCAGTGTAACAAATGTTCTGGTCAGGGCATCTGACTCCTCATCCTCTGTGGGAGGGTCCAATTCAGCCAGCCTCCTCTGGTACTTCCTCCTCCTCCTCCTCTTGCGCAGTACTGACAGCTAAAATTGCTGCTTGCAAGAGTAGTGGATTCTGCCCTTTGATTGCCTGTCGCCCACCACTGGTGGAAGGTCCATTGTCCTCATCACCTGGTTGACAGTGGTTGCAACAGGATAAGTAATTGACATAGTATATGATGTGGTGCAACACAAGGGTAGATTCTACTGTACTTTGCATCAACCGATGATGCACTTGTGACCTGGTTTGGGTAAACCTACACTTGACAGTTCACACCATAGCACTGGGGTGTTGAATGGAGATGTACAATGCACAAGCAAACTCACCAGCTCCAGCCACAGCTCTGTGTTGGTTTGCGATCCCACCTGATGTCAACTGCTGAACCTGGCTCCTCATAGGTGTAGCTGAAGAAGCGGTCCATGATCCAGCTGCTGGAGAGGAAAGTGACACCATATTTAATGATCTGCATGACTAATATGCAAACAGGCACATGTGACACTCACATAACTGAAATAGTATGTATGTAACTTTTTACACACCAACTACAGATGCTATGCAGAAGGGGATATGGATCTTTGGAATGATTTTGGAATCCATAATAGGGAAACACTTTATGGCACGCTTACCTGATGGACAGATGCGAGTGGGTTTCAGTGCTACAGCCAGAATGTCTTGCATACCCCGTGATGGTGTTGTCTGTAGCGCTGATGGTATTCTGCCAGCAGCTGTTATGAGACATATATGTCCATATTTAAGTACACAGGATGATAGCAATGAGTTCACATGTATATGTCACTGTCTTAGACCATTGATATGCTATTTCTGGCCATTGTACCTCATGTGTACCTCCTGAACTTTACATGGGGCCCCTGCTCACCAGCAGCAGTTGCCAGCTGTTACCTCCACACAGCACTGACATCAACGAGAAAACACATTAACAGACAAACGTGTAAAAGAAGGTCCCTAATATTTGAAGGAAAGGGATAATTATGCTGAACGCCTCCTCCTACCTTTGGTTACACCTTCACTGTTAAGCCCATCATGCCTCATGAGTATGATGTTGTCTGTTGACAAATCTAAAGGAGTGTACATCATCATGCAGACCAGTTTCACATTTGCACATCAGATCATATCATTGCATTGGAGAGTTAATATGTAAGATGTCCAATAGTCAGGTACATTTTGTGGCACATTTTTACTTCCCTCCACATGAAGTCACAATGCCCATTTAGGAATTTGAGATCTCACATTTGTTATTTTCAATCTTTGTGTGTCCTCTGTTCCCATTATACATGTCGACATCATGGTAGAACTTAGCTGTCAATGGATGATGTCTTGTACAGCACTCATCCTAACCTCATATATTAACCTATAACTTATATATGGGAATACGGTAGGAGAGGGGGCAAGCTGAAATACATATTGTGGTAAAGTGTAGAAGCTTGGATGTTTGCCGCCTACACTGGATTTGCGTTGTGCAGTTCAGCCACCTGTTATATATGTTTCACTTCCTCTACATTCACCTTAGCAGCCCATACATCCCTCCCAAAACAACACAACCTAACTGGCTTCAGTGCAACCCTCATCCACACCAATTTCCATACATTTTGTGCCCTGTGATTTTCCTTGAGAGTTTTCATATCATTGACTTACAATCCAGTTGTGGCTACTCCACTTCATATGACACAACATAGTCTTTTATGTACATACTGCACTCACTTGCCGTACATTTATTGTCATCCTTTCACTAGCCACCATGGTGTGATATGGTATGCGGTAAAATGCCATATGGGGGCATATTGTGATGTGGGACAACAGTGATGTTGAACATATACAACATACTGCGGACATTAAATCCACATTTTATGAGCATTCGAGTACATCATTCTTGGGTTTACTTACCAGGGTCCCGCATCTGCCTAGTGTGTGATTCCTGGCCAGATGTCACAGCCAACCTTGTAGCAGATGTCACTGTGGGGACTGGAATCCTAGATGACATCATTGGACTTACAAAGATATGTGTGTTTGCGAGTTAACATTCCAGTTGCCACATGTGATGCACTCAATTTCAGAGTTCAGTTCACAGTTCTGGCACTGTTGATGGAATACATGTAATGAGCCCAATTCTCAAAGGTAAACTGAGACAAAAATCTAACTTTACGACTTTCGGTATTCACAAAGGGCATTTACTACTCGTAAATGTCCTTTCTGAATACCGAAAGTCGTAAAGTTAGACTTTCGTCTCAGTTTACCTTTGTGAATTGGGCCCAATATGTCCATCTGTTGTCTGCTGACAATGTAGGCTTTTGGACCCTCTCCTGACCAGTTTTACTTATCAGTTTGCGATGGTGGTATGGATTGCTGTGGATGATGTTGTTTCCTCCTAGCAGATGCAAGGACCTCTGCTACAGTGGATGACTGAACTCTGCCTGGGGAAACATCGGTTACATCGCAGTGTTTACACCGCGATACCTTTACCACGCAGGTTTTACTACGCAAGTCATTACAATGACTTGCACTGGAGGGCGCTCTGGACTAAGGAATAGTGTGAATTACTATTCCAACACCTTCCCTACTGTACGTAGACTGGAGTTGGAATAGTAATTCACACTATTCCTAAATCCAGCGCCCTCCAACGCAAGTCGTTGTAACGACTTGCGTTGTAGTACCTGCGTTGTAAAGGTATCGCGGTGTAAACACCGCGATGTAACATCGCATATTCCTCTGCCTGAATGTGTCAATAGAGGACAACAGAGAAAAGCCAGCAAAGCAAAAATATACATGTGCAACTTCTCAGAAATTTCCTCATCAGCATCTACATGCTAACAGTACTACTAAATGCAGCCGCGGCCGGTGCAGGTAGGAGCAGTGGGGCTGTGGGAGGGGGGGGGGAGGAAGGGGCATGGCAGGGCGTGGGGGGCGGGAATATCGACAGACGACCGAATAGGGAAAATCAATTAAAATCACTAACCTTGTGCTCGGCGATACGGCGAGCGCAAGGTAAGTGGTTTTGATTATTCTTTTTATTTTATTTTCTCTATTGCATTGACTGTCGGTTTTCACACGCGCCCCCCCCCCCCACACTTTTACCTGCCCCCACCACGGCTGGCCAAGTGGAACGGGCACTTTGTCTATTGCTATTTACCAGTGTTAGGTATATACACCAGCAGTGCTGGGCCCATGTTTTTGATAGTGGGAATGGGATTTGTCATTTCCATCTCAAAGGATTCTGGGACTTGTGGTGCAATGTACAGAAGGAGACACATGAGGCTCTGACTGACTATGCTTTTTCTACATACTTGGGACAACTTCCTTAGTCACAATTGTGGTGCAACGCAGACAGACATTTCATATCCATGTTCTTGTCATCACATTTACCTGGTACCACATTGCGGACATAACTCACAGGCAGCCCATGGAGCATGTGGGGGTGTATGGTGTGGAGGACATCCTCCTCTAGTGGGGTGAGATGGAGGCGGGGTCCGGATTGTACTCCAGGGAGAATTCTGGCCACCTCAATCCTGGCGTACTTCTCCTTCACCCGCCTCTTCTCGTCCTGCCACTTCTTCTTTATGTCACTGACAGTGCGGACATCCCGCCCCAATGCTGTGACTGCAGTGACTAAATGCTACCATAGGGCTGCCTTCTGTGTGCCATTGGTGCTGTAAGGGGGGAAACCATGGAGCCGTTTGTGGTGCCTCACAATAAACTCCGAGATCATGGTGGTCTCCTCCTCTGTATAATTTTTCTTCTTTCACTGGTGTAGCATTTTCCTGAAGTAATGCGCAGAGCAGGCAAGCAGGAACTCTATGTGGACAAACCTGGTCCTTGTTTGTGTGCTGCTTTTATATGGTTTGTAGTGCAGGTCTTGCAGGTGGTGTCAATTTACTTCATCCGGTCCAAGCAGGGGGGTGCAGATGGTAAGCACTTACACAAGTGTTTAGCATTGAAGACAATGTCCATCCGGCCCGGGTGCAGAGATACCGGGCCGGGTGCGGAGATTCCGCCCTGAGTGTGGAGATTCTGGCCCCAGTGCGGACATAAAGATATGAGTCAGAAATGACTTCAGTGACTACCAAAAATCGTAAGTGACATCTGTGAATACCATGTCGTAAAGTTAGACTTTTGGCTCAGATTACCTTTGTGAATTGGCCCCAAAGACTAGTCAGCAAATGTGAAAACATATATCGAGTTAATTTTTAAGCAACATTTTAAGTCTATATCACCATTTATTCTATTTAGTTTCAATAAGTTTATTATTCTCAATGGAAATTATCTAACATGGGGTGGGAGGGACTAAATGAACATAATACTAAAGTCAGCACATCTCTAAGATGACATCAATGTTAAGCTGTTGCACAGAACACTTTACTACGAGCAAAGGTCGAAAGGAAGCTTCGGGCCTAGTCGCTGCACAGGCCAAAGTATAGTTGCTTGGTGCAAATTTTAAAAATACAGGCAATTTCAGTGAAGGGTTTCTAATAGCCAAACCTAGAATGTAGTTTCTTTTTTTAATGTATCCCGTCTCTTTCTCTTTACCCCCTTGTGTGTTGTAGTGTCTTCATGTAGACATTGTTCATTATTCCCATTAAACCCATGTCCTTTTCTAAATGTTTTCGTTGATAAGCATCATGTCTCTTGTGTAGTATATATTTACAAGTCAAGTATAGGACATATAGAATTATTAAGTATAATCTGACAATTAGTATGGGCATTAATATTACTTTAATTATCCCTTTTCCGGTTGTTGAGAACCAGTTGCCAATTGTATTTAAACCTTTCCCAAAACTTTCATACAGACTAGGTGTTTCCAATTCTTGTAATTCAGGTCTAAAATTTTATATATTCCCTGCGAATTTCTCTATCTGTCTACTCTCGTCTGGGATATATGAACAGCAGTGGGTTAGCTTCATCATGTGACAGACCCCGTCCCCGATCTCGGCCAAAAGGATGTCTAATGTGAGACTGTCTTGCAAAACCATACAGCGTATAGCAATTAATTCTGTGTTAATTAGTAATATTGCTCCAGATGTACTAGTTGCCATTTTATCCACTACTGTTGCTAGTTTTCAGTTCTTCTCATCATTTACTTTTAACCCCACTGGTGGTATCATTGCTCCAAATATGTCTCCCGAAACTGAAGCTCCGCTCCCTGCACTTCGCTTATGTCTATTTGGTAGTGTTAGTGTTAATGCTTCTATTCTACAGACATTATACATTTTTGGAATCAGTACACCTAAATAGCATGTTCCTTCCTAATCAGCGGGTAATAAAAAGTAAGCATTTTGTTCCCAAATGTAGTATACCCCTGAGATGACATTCTCAGCTCCTTGTAAAATTTGCCAAGTTTCCCCCAATAATTTGAAGGTGTGGTCACAACTACTAATCCCTATATGTCTTGTTCGTTTTGTGGTTGCCTCTTATAAAAGCAAACTTTTCCTTTATGTTAGGCGTCTGATCTAAGTTTTGGATGCGTTAGTTTTTGTCTAAATTCATTTTCCTCCTTTTTCCATACATTTTCCAATACATCTCCCTTTTGATCAGCATTCTTTCTCATGTTCATATACCTTTCTTCTAACATCATAATATATGCCTTTTCTTTGGGAAGCATTAAGCAGGTTAAATTTCTTTTGTAAGCTTCTACAGTATTCATTGGTAAATGTGGGAAGAAATAATACCAAGCTTTGTCCATTGTTTTTCTTTGCGGGTGTAAATTCATGCTTTCCCTCAGAGGAACTTGTGACAGCACTAAATGATAATTGGAGTAGAAATATTCAAAGTGTTCCCACCTATAAACTAACAAAAGCAGAATACTACATGAGATAGTATATGATAGGGGTAAGTGATTGTAGGTGACTTCTTCTGAAACTGAAAGTGCACAAACATAACAATCCTTAACATCTAAAGCATGCGTATATTCCTGTACTAATCTAGAATAAACATTAGTAGAATAATCTTCTACTTTAATATTTCTAAACTGTGTAGTAAAGGGGTTGTTCCGGAAATTTTGTGCATAATCATCAGTAATGTCAACTCTTGGTGTTTCAGGGACGGGGTCAAATAGATCCCTATTGATATCAAAATAACTGTTACTACGAAAATCACGTACATAATGCATTTACAATGCCTTCTATGCAACACATCCCTTTGAGTTAGAAATTTGAGAGTTTGCAAGTTAAGGTTTCTTTCTTTTCTTCTGGACAGGTCCCTATCAGACAATCCTTAACCCTACCCCATGTTCTTCTAGTATGTTATCCCTATTCTTCTGTAACTTTCTTCTCTGGCTTAGGTTAGTCTTCAGTAAAACAAATAACTAAAATAATAAAGATCTAATAGACACAGTACAGTTTTTCACTCTTGAATCTTCTAATTCTTTACCCTAAATTTTTGCAAATTTTCCAAACACAGTCTCTATTTCTTTCTCATGGAGGTTCTAATAATTCAGGATTATGCAGTCTTTCTATTCATGACCCTGACATATTCCATAGTGCCGGCCTAAGGCTTCTGAATAAAACTTTCGGCCCTGGCACTTATTCTTTTACAAATTGAACATTGATTGTGGTAGATGAATTCTAAGAGTGTTTTTTGATACCATTTTAAATTACAGTATTACCGAAAAGCAATATAGGTTACTGATTTTACCATTACCCGCCAGTAGATGGTGCTCCAAGCCTTAGTACTGCACTGCTGAGCCTGAAGGAAAATTCTCGTGTCTCGATGCAAAGCTGTAGATGAGTAATCCACTCTCAGAGCTCCTTTCAGTCTGTTTATATGCCCCTTCCTCATTATTTGTATTTGTAATTGGAAATTATATTTATATAGCGCTTACTACCCGAGGTGTTGAAGCACTATGCGGTGTGAAACATGATACTCTAGAACCCAAGGTTAGAGGTAAAAGGAAACAGATTAGTAAAAGTGTTCTTGTTTGTTTCCTTGTGGAGATTATTTGTGGTAAGTTTATGTTCTTGAGATCTCATGAGTTTACTGTATTTTTTTCAAAGGGGTAGAGTCATTGAAATGGATTAATACATGTAGATGTGAGGTGTTATTGTGAGTGGTGAACATGTGCGACTGTTAGTTGGATGAACTGGATCAAGGAGGGAAGAGTTTTGAAAGGTTGTTTTGGAGTCTATAGAAGGCACAAAGGTTTGAGATGAGTCGGAGAGCTGAGGGACAGGCACATAAACATATTATAGTTAATAAATATTGTGTACAGCACACAAACCCCACTAAATATACACACACATATATATATATATATATATATATACATTATATATATATATATATATATATATATATATATATATATATATATATACATACATGTAGTAATAATTAAATGGTCAGACATTCATGTGTATTGTGCATAAATGTACATAGATGTGTAAACATCTATTTTTTTTTCTCTTCAATATCATTGTAGGCAGCTTTGCAGCTCTAAGGGGGCACCAGTTCCAACAGTGTATTCTCTGCTTCTCTGACAGTTACAGGGGATGGAATCACAGCAAAGAACACTGCTTCAGTTCTCCTCCTGCGAACTGGGCTCAAAATACTTTACCTGCTGCTATCCCTAAAGTTAAATGTGGGAAGGGACCCCCCGATGGCCGGGGCTAGGCGATGACCTCTACATGGGTCCTCACCAGGTCCGGACTGGGCATAGCGGGCATCGGGTGTTTCCCCTGAAGGCTGCGAGGATGGGGGCCGATTTTGCAGTGGTAGAGTCCGTTTTTGTCACTGGGGGCCGGTTTTGCAGCAGTGCTGTAATATCGGCCCCCAGTAACAACACAAAGCAGCAGGGGAGCTGATCCGTCAACATTGCCAGGGCTTCTTTGGGTTCCAGTCCGGCCCTGTTCCCCACTATTGCTACTCCCGCATCTCAGCAATTTGTGAATCTCACCTTTCATTGCCATCATCCGCATGAACAATTTGTGATCTGTTAATGCCATAAACGCAGTAGCAAACATATATAGACGTACCTTCTCAAAGCCCACAGTACAAATCATTCCTTCTCAATCACTGCCCAGTTTTTTTCTCTGAGAAGTAACAAACAATAATGGCTACCGGATTCTTGTTAACCTTATCAAAGAGTAGAGTCTGCATTATGAAGAGCCGTTTTTAGTCATGGCCAAGGGAGTAGCCTGAAAATTAAAATACCCCCCACTTTGAACCAAGGCTCTAGCACAAAGCAAACTAAACAAGTCATAGCAACCCTCCCCAGAAGAGCTTGCTTGTCTCTTCCATCCAAGCATCTATCCATTCATCCGTTCATCATTCCGTCCACTCGCTCATATCTACCATTTCACCTGTACATTCTGTCATCCATCCATTTTTTCATCTATCATTCAGTCTGTCACAATACTGTCCATCCGCCTGTCCATCCATGTCCAAACCTATCCATCCATCTTCAAATATATCTATCCATTCACCCTTTCACTCAGTCATACATTCTTTCACTTATCAATCCCCCCTTTCATCCATCCATCCATCATCCACTCATCCATTCAATCCGCCCATCCTTTCAATCCTTTTGCTCATACTTCCACACTTTCGCTCCATCCATCCTTTCACTCCATCCATCCATCTTCCCTTTCACTCATCCATCTCTCCATGATTTCACTCAGTCAACCATCCTTTCACTAATGCATCCACCCTTCGACTCATCCATGCATCCATTCATCCTTTCACTCATCCATCCATCCTTTCACTCATCCATCTGTCCTTTCACTCACTCATCCATCACTCTTTCACTCATCTGTCCATCCATTCACCCTTTCACTCATCCATCGGTCCACCCTTTCATCCAGCCATCCATCTACCTTCCCTTTCACTCATCCATGTATTCACTCATCCATCCTTACATCCATCCATCTGCTCATCCAGCCATCCATTTACCCTTTCACACTTCCATGCATCCTGTCACTCACTCATCCATCCTTTTATCCTCCCTCCCACTAATCCATCCTTACATCCATCCTTTCACTCATTCATCCATGCATCTCTGTCCACCCTTCACTCTCTCACCCATCCAGCCACCATCTCACTCACCCATCCATCTATTCTTTCACTCACTCATCCTCCCACCCTTTCACGTTAATTATGAGCCTTTGTCTGCCGAGCTGCAGACAAAAGAGGCCCATTAAGAACCCCAGCCCTACTGTAGCTGCTAAAGCGGGGGGTTGACGACGCCCCTGGTCATGGGCCTTCAGTACAGGTATATTGCATAATACTCTCTTCCGCTTTTGACACTCTTCGATCTAAATCATCTTCCTGGGCTGCTTTATGGATGTAGGGCTGTCAATGGGGCACCTATAGGCCTTTATTTAGTCACAAAATTTCTGTAATATCTGGTGAGTCGTAAGAATCCAAAGGTCGAATCTTCCCATTACCCATCTAATGTCCAAGGTAGACCACAGTGGACTTCCCCAACTGGCCCTTGGTATCCTTGAACTCTTCTAGCACTGATAGAACATGGTTCTGTCGGCAATGGAACGTGTTCGGAGCATTATTAAACCTAAAGGGCATTACTGAAATAATCCCTCTAGTGTGGAAACTGCAATCTTCTCCTGGGCACTAGGTGTTAAAGCCATTTGCCAGTAGACACTGGTCAAATCAGAGGTGCTTATGTTTTTTTGTAGCGCCCAGCCATCCACCAGCTCATCAGCTCTGGGGATTGGGTGTTTATCTATCTTATTGACTTTGTTTGGACAGCAATACCATGCGGCTGGCCTAAAGACGGTAGAATCGCTCAGTTAATCCCAGGTCCAACATCTTGGCCACTTCTACCGTGGTTCATTCATGAACTTAGTCAGGTATCCAATAAATCTTTCTTTTCACTGGCAGACTGTCTCCTGTGTGAGTGTCATACAAACAGGCTGGCCGTCAACCCTGGAGTCAGTGAGAAAAGGTAAGATTTAAGCAAGTTCACATGGAACGCCCTCCTGGGTTATCTTGTGCTGCCTGTGTCCACCAAGATGTTCACATCAGGAACCTTCTGCGTTACCTTGCATGATCCATGCCACTTATCTTCTAGAGCTTTGAGACAAATGGGCTTCAACATCAACATTTCCTGACCCTCCTAGAACCCAGCCAGCATCACTTCATCAGCTTGTGGCTTGTTTGAAGGTTTTTCTTTTTGCTTGACTCATGTATTGTGCCATCACATGGTATACTGCATCCTTCTAACGTGACTCACAAGTTCCTTCTCACCCTTCTCTGATCAAGGTGAGAAGTGCCCAAACAAATGTTCAGAGGGACTGAACCCACTACCTTCTGTGAAACTTACCTGTGAACGAATAAGGCACATAGCAGGAGAATATCGTACCTACTCCTGAGGTACTTGGGTAGTGTTCCCATCATGCTTTTAAGGGTCTTTATGAAACTTTCTACCTACCCATTTGATTTTGGGTGGCATGCCGTGAAGAAGTGTTAGGTCACACTAGCTTGCTCCCACATCTCTCTCATATGCGAGGAAATAAAGTTGGTTCCCCATTTGGAAATCACAGTCTTTGGAAATCCACTCCAAGCCCTAGCTACCACGTATGAAGTTGTGTTTCTTAAAGGTACTTATCCTGGATAATTGGTGGAATGGTTCACCACATCCAAGGTACACTTATTTCTTGGTCCCAAGGAGTGATCAGTGTCTATTCCCACCCCCTCAAATGGAATATCTACAACAGGCAGTGGCATTAACATTGCCTTGGCCTTACCCCCTGATTTACCACTTAATTGGCAACTGCTAGAAGTTCTACAGCACCTCTCTGCATTCCTGTGCTTGTGCTTCCCTGACTAGTAGAACAGAGAGTCCAACTTATCCTTGGTCTTTCTAATACCTAAGTGTCCTGCTAAGGGTTCTTCGTGGACCAGTCACAAAAAGGAATTCCTGAATGGGTAGTAGTGGAACACTCGCCTATTGCTAGCTCCTGGGCAGGATTCACAGGGTCACTGAAAAGCATTCCATTCTCAAAGCCAACATAATGCCTTCTGACTGCTCCTTTAATGATCTATGCCTGGGTTTCCTTCCGAAGTCCCACAAGTGTACGGCATTCAACATGTGCCTTGCAGAATACCTCCTCATTAGGTCTTCCAGCAGCAAACAACCCCTGTACATCTGTCAGTGCCCCAAATTCCAAAACCTGGTCCATTTTGAGTCTCTGATCCTCCTCTTCTTCTGGAGCAGGAGCAATGGACACCATGGCAGTACCTTCTCAGAGTCTTCCCTAATCCTCTTACTACAGTGTCCTGGTCTTGGCAAATCGAGGATGGTCCTAGCCTCTTCTTGAGAGTGATGCGCAACTGTGCTCTGTTCACCTTAGCTGATGTAGCCCAAGCCTTGTACTCTTCTGGTTTTGGTACTAATTCAGGAGCTATCAAATCATCATCCAACAGACATCCAGCACTTTACTTCTCTATCACACCTCCAACCATGGCCAACTTGCCATTGATTTCTCTCACAGCTCTGCAAATTGGGTACTCCATGTCCTCCATACTGGATACCAAATGTGTGCAATTGGCACCAGAGAGATTCTCAATGGATTTGAGATACTTCCTCTCAACCATAGTCCTGTATCTTTTAGGGCAGAAACCTTCCTTCCATTGATACCAGATTACACAAGTGTATGTGCTTCAGAGCACATCCTTTTCCCAAATGTCCATTGCTACTAGGTAGAGGGCAATAGGGGTCTCTGGTATCCCTTCTCTCACAATCAACACACTTGCTGTCATGGGTGCAGCTGGTTCAGGGTCTTTCACCTGCCAGTCTCTTTTGTAATATCCCTCCTTGTTATACTTACAACAAGTAATTTCTTTGGGCTTGGAAGAACCTTCCTATCCTCCTTTCCCCCTGTGTTGTTCCTGAGCCTGACCTCAGTTCCCTTTGTGCTTCTCTCCTCCCTTCAAACCATTGGGAAGTGCCATGCTCCTTACCTTCCTAGTATGGGACCAGTCTGTGGAGTGTTCCTTTCTCCCTTTGGCTTAGAGCCATGCTGCTTTATTACCCCTGTTAGCAAACAACTTATCAGCTAACACTGTAAGTTTCTCTCTTATCATTTTTGTCAAATCTCTTCCTCAGCCTTAGTATTCTGTAGAGTCAATGGCAAGTGTAGGGTCTCAGCTAGCCTTAACTCACCCAAGGAAATATCTCTTGGAGTCAGTGACAGTGGTACACTTGGAATTCAGCTGCGGTGATTGCCTTGGGGAAACAATAGAAATCAAATTTGGATACACACAAAAGGTGTGCCTAAGAAAAACCTGCACTAAGGGGCTAAGAGGGACTGACAACACAGTTCTTCCTTCCTGGGTTCCTATCATGGTACTATCCCCTGCCTCCATCACAGTTTATTCCCCCCACACCCAGTTTGACTGACTGTCTCTTACAAAACTCACAAGGACCTACTTGTCTCTGTCCCAGGCAGCCCTCCACATGGGCGCCTGCAAGCGAGGGTTGCGGCGGTGTGGGGGAGCACTTGCTTCCTCCCTGGATTTTTCACTTGCCCTTTAATGACTCTGCCCCTGCCCTTTGACACTGTCAAAAAGGGTCGGAGGATGGATGAAGTTAAAATTATGCCCCCCCGAAACAAATTCTGCGGACGCCCATAGCTCTCCACCCTCTTTTCAAACACAGATCCCTTGAATGATCTAAGCAGAGGGTGTCAAGGTCTACCCACACTAACCTTGGATCTGACATAGTAATTAGCAGGTCATAATGTATACAAGCTGGACTTATTGCTTTGTTACTGAAAGTTGAAACTGGGTTTTGCAGGATCTCACACTATTTGCCACCAATTGTCAGACCCTGTTTGGAGTGCCACGGTGCTACTGTAACTTAAATCTGGGGATTCATGTTTTTTGCCTCTGTTGTTCTGGATACCATTCTACTATGGCTCTGCAAACTGGGCAAGGTACAACCCCTTCATCACTTATCACTAAGGGTGGGCAAAGCACTACGCTACGCTCGCGTAGTTTGCGAAGTTTGCGGTACTTCGCACTACGCGAATTGCAAGTAGCACAGTGCAAACACGCGTAGCGGTCATTTTTTGCTTGCTCGCGGTCCTCAACGTCAAGTTGGCGACCGCGAGCAAGCAAAATGACATCCCGGCGAGACTTTTTCCTCGTTTGCGATCAGCAACATCAAGTTGCCGATCGCGAGCGTGGAAAATAAACCTCCCGGCGAGATTCTCAACGCGGGGAGGTCAGGTTTCTCATTGCGAGTGGTCGCGTATGCTCGCGACCGCTCGCGATGAGAAACTACCAGTCCGCGTTGAGAAAGCTGCCGCTCGAATAAAAATCTACTCGAGCGGCAGTAAAAGACAGCTCGCACTGTGCAAGATGCCGTTTTCAATGATTGCACAGTGCGGACAAGCATCCGGCACTGTGCAATCATCGCGAACAGCGCACTACGCAGTTCGCGTAGTGCTACGCGTAGATCGCGTAGTGCGAAGTGCACTTCGCGTAGCTTCGCGTAGCGCTACTTCGCGAACTACGCCCACCCTTACTTATCACTTGAGTGCTTGGGCTCAGAGCTCAAACAAAACATAACATGTATTTGTAAAGCACACGTTCACCTAGAAGGGTATCTTGGCGCTGAATAACAGATGTTTATTGTTACCCAATTCAATGATACTCAAACATCACACAACAATACAATAAACACATGTCCAGCCCAGTGCTTCTCTTGTAAGAGACATTTTTTATGCACACTACAGTAAATTAGTGCACTCTTACGACAAAAGGCAATTTATTGTCCTTGGGCGTTATCAGGCATTGCTGCGCCTCTATCCGCTATCTCTCCTAATTCGTCCTCTTGATCCAGGCTTGGTTCCTCCCCCCCCCCCGGGTTTGGGTGGCTCCCCACTTTGGGTAATAGTTAATTGCCTCATTATGGCTTGGGTGCAGTATCTGTCCTGAAGTTATTGTGCTTATTCTTTACTTCTCACTCTCAGTTTTTAGTCTTCACACATATGGTAGATTAGACCTCAAGAGTTGTTGCAGTTGTCCGGCTCTCTTTCTTAAAATCACTTGCACCCTCTCCCCTGAGAGGTGATGCACCAGCCAGCAGCATTGTTTATGTACCCAGCTATGTCTGCTGGGCCTACACTCTTGCAGTGCACCTGACAGGTGCAGAGTCTTCAGTCTTGGTCTGAGAGTCACAACAGTTGGGGGCCTTGGCGACATATGCAGGTGCCGCCTCTTCCGGCTGTTCAAGACGTCGGTAGCTGGTGCCCTACATGGGCTGGGAGATGCTGCCACACATGCTCTGGTTATTCAGGGCAGATGCTGCTACTCACAAATAGGCCATTGCTTCGGGGCAGATGAAGCCACTTAAGGAAATGATCATCTTTTCACATGGTTTACCCCAAATATTTTTTCCCCCATCTGTTTTCCTGACCTTAGAACTCTGGTCACTTTACCTCTGCTAAACAGGAGTAAAGGGCCTGTGCTCCCCCTTTAAACATAAAAAAACAATGTAATGGATGGAATGCTTGAATTAATCTCAGCCACTGGCAATTGCTCGGGCCGCATTCCAATAAATTTTTTTCCAGCCACCATGCCACCTCAGTTTGGACCCAACCATATGCAAATCAGTCTTTACCCTGCTCCTATGGGAACAGTCCAGCCTGAACAGCCAGGCCAAATCCTTTCTAAACTAGAACACAAGCAACCGAGGACCAATTTTTCCTTTATTAGGGCTCATCAGTAAGGTACAGCTTGGTTCCAGGTGCACAGTGAGCACGGGACCCACATTTGGGCATACCCATTACACTTAGGACAGCCAAAACCAAAGTGATATATGGAATGTTTAAATTAATTTCAGCCACTGGCGATCACTCGGGCCGCGTCGCAATCCATTATTTTTTGTCCACCATGCCGCCTGAGTTTGGACTCAGTCATATGCAAATCAGTCTAGAACTGCTCCAGTGGGAACAATCCAGCTCGAAGTGGCAGGTACGCAAGCACTGTCATTGTGAACTACTCCCTGACAACTCATCATTCAATATCAATGGATCCTGTTGGTACCCACCACTATAGGGCATTTTGTTTCTCATATTTTGCTGCATTAGTGTAGCTAAAAGCATAAACATTTGAAACGATTTCTAGTTCTGTACACTCTGTTCTGAATGTTGCGCATTTGGGGCCATCACATTTCCCTGCATTTGAGGAACAACTTTCCCTTGAATCCTATTTGGAGTCGTCCTCTTCCAGTGCCCGATCTTCCCTCAGAAGTGACAAGCTGTGTTTTTCTTTATCATTTCAACATTCATACTAACATCATTCACCATCCCTCTTCCACCTCCTTGCATCTGCATTGCTCAATTTCCCATCTGTACACGTTGCATATGATTCATTCCAGGTCAAACAAACTTAATATTTGAATTAATTTGGTTTCGGGACACTTTCTCAAATTGTTTTGTCTGGACAATCATCAGCTTTTCCTTAAACGTTTTCTGCTTCACATCAAAATAATCACTACTATAATATGCCAGTTTCAGAATTTCATCTAGGACATTTGTCTTCCGACACAATTCACTCAACTGAATATTGCTTCTAATCTAATGTGTCAAATCCGTCATGAAAATAAACATGGATCCACTGATACCATTTTTTTCAGGGTTGTCGACTCCACTATGTTTCTTGAAAATCTGCATAAGCCTCTGTTAAAAGGCATGCACTGACTCTTTTGGCTCCTGGAATGTTCTCAAAAATCTTTAACCAATTTATATCTTTTTCAGGCACTTGCTCAATCACCTTTTGGCATATGTCAGCTACCTACTCTGCAGGAGCTTTATTTGGAGCACCCAATCCGGTTCCTGTGTGAGCCATCCAACTATAACCGTACACTCAGCCCACAAATCACTAGTAACCACAATTACAAACAGTGAATTCAAATCAGTTCACAACACCTGTGAAATGTTTGTCAACCTGTGTACTTCGATATATCACCTTCCTGGTTCTTCTCGAAATTTCAGAAAACTATTAGTAAAAGCTTGTGTCCATAGCACATGCACCAAATTCTTTCCGAGAGCTTCTCTTGAAGGAAATTCCAACACTGTCCCTGTCCCGACTTTGGAATCACTCACTAAACCTCTTGCCCCGCCTTCAATCCCTTTTGATTTCTCTTTACTTCCCTCTTTTCCATCTTTCTCGATATTTCTTTCAATTACTCCATTCTCTTGTTTTCTCATTAAAATCTTTTAAATGAGCTCTCAAGGCAATCAAGCCCATTTCCTTAATTTCATCATGAATCAAATCAATTTTAAAATTTAATGTTAACTTCTAATTCATAAGCTAACACCTCTAATTTATCATGTGCTTCATTTGTCAATCAATCAATCAATCAATCAATCATGTCACTTATAAAGCGCACTACATACCCGCGAGGGTCTCAAGGCGCTGGGGGAAGAGGGGGGTGGTGCTGCTACTGATCGAAGAGCCAGGTCTTGAGGAGTCTTCTGAAGGCCAGTAGGTCTTGGGTCTGTCGGAGGTTGGTGGGGAGGGTGTTCCAGGTCTTGGCGGCGAGGTGGGAGAAGGATCTGCCGCCGGCGGTCGTTTTCCGGATGCGGGGGACTGTGGCGAGGGCGAGGCTGGTCGAGCGGAGCTGGCGGGTGGGGGTGTAGAAGCTGAGTCGTCTGTTGAGGTAGGCTGGTCCGGAGTTGTGGAGTGCTTTGTGTGCGTGGGTGAGGAGCTTGAAGGTTATCCTCTTGTTGACAGGGAGCCAGTGCAGGTCTCTCAGGTGGGGTGTGATGTGGCTGCGTCGGGGGATGTCGAGGATAAGACGTGCAGAGGCGTTCTGGATGCGTTGCAGCCGTCTCAGGAGCTTAGCCGTCGTTCCTGCGTAGAGGGCATTTCCGTAGTCCAGCCTGCTGGTGACGAGGGCCTGGGTGACTGTTTTTCTTGTTTCGGTGGGGATCCACTTGAAGATCCTGCGGAGCATTCGGAGGATGTTGAAGCAGGATGAGGAAACGGCGTTGACCTGCTTAGTCATGGAGAGGGTGGGGTCGAGGATGACCCCTAGGTTGCGTACGTGGTCAGTGGGTGGCGGGGCTGTTCCCAGTGATGTTGGCCACCAGGAGTCGTCCCAGGCTGAAGGGTTGGAACCAAGGATGAGGACCTCCGTCTTGTCCGAGTTCAGCTTCAGGCGGCTGGTCCTCATCCATTCGGCGACGGCCTTCATTCCTTCGTGGAGGTGGGCTTTGGCGGTGTGAGGGTCTTTGGTGAGGGAGAGGATCAGCTGGGTGTCGTCGGCGTAGGAGATGATGTTGAGGTTAGTGCTGTCGGGCGACGTGGGCGAGGGGTGCCATGTAGATGTTGAACAGCGTTGGGCTGAGGGAGGAGCCTTGGGGTACGCCGCAGATGATCTTGGTGGCCTTGGATCGGAAGGGGGCGAGCGGACGCTTTGTGTTCTGCCGGAAAGGAAGGATGTGGTCCAGTCCAGGGCCTTCTCTTGGATCCCGGCGTCGTGAAGGCGTGTTCGTAGTGTGTGGTGGCAGACCGTGTCGAAGGCGGCTGATAGGTCCAGGAGGATGAGGGCTGCTGTTTCTCCGTTGTCTAGCAGGGTCCTGATGTCATCGGTGGCGGCGATGAGGGCGGTTTCGGTGCTGTGGTTGCTGCGGAAGCCGGACTGGGAAGGGTCCAGGATGTTGTTCTCCTCGAGGTAGCGGGTCAGTTGTTTGTTGACGATTTTCTCGGTGACCTTCGCGGGGAACAGGAGCAGAGAGATGGGTCAGAAGTTCTTGAGGTCCTTGGGGTCTGCCTTGGGTTTCTTGAGTAAGGCGGTGATCTCGGCGTGCTTCCAGCTTTCCGGGAAGGTTGCTGTCTCGAAGGAGATGTTGATTATTTTCCGGAGATGGGGCGCGATGGCTGTACTGGCTTTGTTGAAGATGTGGTGAGGGCACGGGTCTAGCGGTGAACCGGAGTGGATGGTGTTCATGATCTCGCTGGTGTCCTCGTCGTTGATGTTGGTCCAGGAGAGCAGGCGGTTGGTGGTTGTGGGGGCAGTGGTCTCGGTGGTTACCGGGGCGGTCGTGGTGTTGAAGCTGTCGTGGATGTCGGCGATTTTGCGGTGGAAGAAGGTGGCCAGTGAGTCGCACAGGTCTCGCGATGGCTGGATGTCGTTGGTGTTGGAGCTGGGGTTGGAGAGTTCCTTCACGATGTTGAAGAGCTCTTTGCTGTTGTGTGCGTTGTTGTCTAGGCGGTCTTTGAGTGAGGCCCTTTTGGCGGATCTGATGAGGTGATGGTGACTGCGGGTGGCGCTCTTGTGGGCGGCGTAGCTGTCCGCTGTCCGTTCGTGGAGCCAGATCTTCTCCAGTTTTCAGCATGTTTGTTTGGAGGCCTGGAGGTCTTCGGTGAACCAGGTGGCTTTCTTGCTGGTGTGGCTGTTGGGCGGATTCTTGAGCGGGGCGAGGGTGTTGGCGCAGTCGTCGATTCACTGTCTGAGGTTGCGGGCGGCGGTGTCGGGGTCGGAGGGTTCGGCGGGTGGGCTCAGGGCGAGGGTTGTGGTTAGCTGGTCTTCCGTGACTCTGCTCCAGCAGCGGCGAGGCATTTGTTCGGTGCGGTGGTGCGTGGTGGGCTTCCTGTAGGTGAAGTGGATGCAGTGGTGGTCAGTCCAGTGGGGTTCGGAGGTGTGGTTGAAGGAGACGTGTGGGCTTGCGGAAAAGATGGAGTCGAGCGTGTGGCCGGCGGCGTGGGTGGGTGTAGTCACGAGCTGTCTGAGTCCGAGGGTGGCGAGGTTGTCGATCAGGGTGGTGGAGTTGGTGTCCTTGTTGTTCTCGAGGTGGAAGTTCAGGTCCCCGAGGAGGATGTAGTCCGTGGAGGCGATGGCGTGTGTGCTGACGAAGTCAGCGATGGAATCGCTGAACTGTGGTCGGGGTCCTGGGGGTCTGTAGATGAGGGTTCCTCTGAGGGTGGTGTTGGGATCGGTGTGGATCTGGAAGTGCATGTGTTCGGCGGTGCTGAGGGTGTCGTCGGTGTTGGTTGAGACTCTGAGGGTGTTCCTGTGGACGATGACGATGCTGTCATGATCACGTCCCGCAGAAACCAGTAGCCGGACTACACGTCCCAGCATACACCTGGGAGGGACATCGGATGTCCTTCCTAGTGGATAGGCTGTCTATATATAGCCCTCCACTAGGGGGATCCGGTGCTTGTCACTATACAGAGTCAGTACCAACCGAGCTCTGCTAGTGTTACCACGGACTGTTCAAGAGAGCCCCTTCAAGCCGCTTTCCTATTAGCGGTCTCTGGATTACTCTTACCTGCCCTGACTGCCAGTACACTGTGCGCGGCGCCGCACAGTTTTTCCAGCTTCTTCGAGCCTCGGGGTTGGAACCGGGTGCGTCCTGGCTCCTCCCGCACCCGTGGTCCCGCAACGGCTCTTGTGTCAATTTGAATAGGATCAATTGCCTCTTCGAGCCTCGCGGTTGGAACCGGGTGCGTGCTGGCTCCTCCCGCACCCGTGGTCCCGCGGCGGCGCTTGTGACAGCTTGTGAAGGATTACAAGCACCTTCGAACCTCACGGTGGGAACCGGGTGAGAACTCGCCCTTACGAACACCCGTGGTCCCGTGAAGGCTATTGCATCGGACACTATAGCCCTGTTATTGTTTTTGGGAGGGATACAGGACTCCTTCCCTTGGGACTCAAAGACGTGAGACGGATCACGCTCTTCGAACACCCTCTTTCCAGACTCTGGATACTCACCTTTCGATGGACTCAGCGCTACTCTCAAGGAGAGAGTTTTCCGCGCTTCCGTTGACTTCATGTGAGTTCAGTGCTGCATGTTCCTGGAAGCCATTCTTTCCAAAATTCCGAGCAAGACCCTGAAGTGCAAAACCTGGTGAGTCTAGGTTAGAGAGATAGTGGGTGGAGTACTAGCAGGGTGGGAAGGAGTAAGGTAGATGCGTCTATAATCCACCTGTTGTTGGTTGTTTCCCCTCCTACAGACCCTGTGAGGACACGGTGGGACCACCCTATTGTGCGCACTTTCCTAGAGGGGCCTGGAACGAGAGTTTCGCTGAGAAGGAAGATAGCAGTGCCTTCTTCCGTTATTCCCTATTCTTTATCCCCTATCCCCTGCGCTCTGTAGTGCAGGGTGGAGTATTACACGTCCCCTTGTAGGGCAGAGCGAGGGGGCTTTGGGTTCTAGGCATCACCCCCGCTGGATTTGTCTCCTGAAGGTTAGTGTACCCTTTCGCAACCTGACAGAGTGACAAGCCCAAGACGACCATCCAGCCTGGGTGATGGATGTCAACACAGCGTTGACCACACTACTCGAGACCATGGCGACCCTACAGACGGAGGTCAACGCGTTTCGAGTCGAAACGCAAAACCTTTGGACCGAGATGGGCACCATGCGTCGGGAAGTAGCAGGGCTGAGTAGAAAAGGCCCTGACCCGCCTGGGAGGAAGTATATCCAGGACTGGACTCTTCCCCCTCCGCAGCCTCGGGCTGCGGAAACCTCTGTAGGTCACCCGGGAGGAGGTGAAACCACCCCGGTACAAGTGATCCACTCCCCGCAGATACCCCTTGAAGCTCCCGAACGCTTTTATGGCGACCCCAAAAAGTTTGGGATATTCATCAATCAATGCAGGTTGCATTTTTTATGCAAACCAACCCTCTTTCACAATGATCAGGCGAAAACCTCCTTCATTATGTCCTATCTGGGGGGGAACGCTGCAAACTGGTCCATTCCCTTGATAGAAAGGGACGACCCGGTGTTGTACAATTTCGCTGGGTTCTGCACGGAGATGCGTAGGTTGTTCGATCGAAGGATGCATCTGCTGACCTCCGACAGGGAGCTACTCACCCTTAAGCAAGGGACACAAGACCTCCTTTCCTATGTAACTACGTTCAACCGTTTGGTGGTGGAGACGGATTGGCCCCAAAACAAGAGGACCTCGTTGTTCTATCAGGGGCTTCGGGGGGAGCTAAAGGACGTGCTTGCCCAGGTCGTCCAATTGCCCCAGACCTGTGAGGAGCTAATCGATCTAACGGTGCAATTGGACCATCGGATGCAAGAAAGGAAGACCGATAAGAACAGGCCCGAGGTGAGATACGTTCTACCTAAGGGTCGACCTACATTTGGGGAAGGAGCCCAAGCGGCGGAGGCCCCCGAACCCATGCAGATTGGCAGTACCTGAGGACCTTTGAGCACCGAGGAACGGGAGAAGAGACGGAAACAACGTCTCTGTCTGTATTGTGGAAAGGCCGGCCACTTTATACGAGAATGCAAGGCTCGGACACGGCTCCCTGAGAAGAGGCCTCCGACAAGGAACCAAGCTGTGACCCACGGGGCTTGGGACACTGAAGGGGAGAAGGGAAACGAATAGCCCCGAGCCAACATGAGACCGTTGGATTGGGGCATGTGGAAGAAAAAGTGTCTCCAGTAATCGCTAACACCTTACAACCTTCAGTACCGCACCTCCACGTTAACGTATCTTTGTGGTTGGAGGACGGTGTACTCAAACTCGTGCCTGCTTTGGTGGACTCCGGGGCCACCAGTAACTTCATTGATCAGAAGTACGCGGAAGACTTAGGGTTGCCCTTACAGAAGAAGACCGTCCCTGAACCAGTGAAGGCGGTAGATGGCAAAGCACTCACGTCTGGTCCTGTTCGATACCATACTCGGCCTCTTCTCATGCAATTCGGACAGGACCATTATGAGGCGATTCGGTTCGACCTAATCGACGCACCTCATTTCCGATTGATCTTGGGGATGCCATGGTTAACCCTTCATGACCCTACGGTGGGATGGGCAAGCCGAACGGTGGTGATGGGATCTGCGTACTGCAAGGAACACTGCACTAGACAACAAGCGTTGGAAGATGACCTGGGGGAAAACCAAGCAACGTTTCTGGCTGCAGGAGGCACCATGCACGTCCTGGCGTGCACCACGACACTTCCCCCGGCATATCAACCATATGCCTCTGTGTTCGATAAATCAGCAGCAAGCCATCTCCCACCCCATAGAGACTATGACTGCCGAATAGACCTGGTTCCGGGTGCTGCAATACCTTGTAGCAGGGTATACGCGTTAACCGAACCCGAAAATCTACATTTGAGGGAATACCTGGATGAGAACCTCGCCAATGGCTTCATCAGACACTCTACTTCCCCTGCTTCCTCTCCTCTTTTTTTATCCCTAAGAAGGAAGGCGATTTGCGGACATGCATCGACTTCAGAGCACTTAACAGAGTCACAGTGAAGAACCGGTACCCCTCCCCTTGATCTCGGTGTTGTTGGACCAACTGAAGGGAGCCACTGTGTTCACGAAGCTGGATCTCCGCGGAGCCTACCATCTGGTGCGGATGAAGAGAGGGGACGAGTGGAAGACGGCCTTCCGTACGAAGTATGGGCTGTTCGAATACTGTGTAATGCCGTTCGGGCTGTGCAACGCCCCAGCGGCGTTCCAGTATTTTATGGATGAGGTTTTGCGTGGGCTCATGGACGTGATGTGCATGGTTTACATTGACGACATACTGATCTATTCGTCATCCATCAAGGAGCACACCACACACGTATCGCAGGTGTTGGAACGGTTGCGGAAGTACTCGTTGTATGCCAAACTAGAAAAGTGTCTTTTTCATGCCACCAAAGTAGAGTTCTTGGGGTATATCATCAGCGCCACTGGGATTTGTATGGATACAAGGAAGGTGGAGGCCATCACAGGCTGGAGATCCCCGACGAACCAGAAGGCGTTACAGAGCTTCATAGGATTCAGTAATTTCTATCGCCGTTTTATCAAGAACTTCTCACAAATACTACAGCCCCTTACCTCCTTATTGAAGAAGGGAGTAGCGTTTGCATGGACCACACAGGCCGAAACCGCCTTTCAAGAACTAAAATCCTGTTTCACGAAGGCACCGATACTAAGGCATCCGGATGTGCACATGCCCTTTGTCCTGGAGACAGACGCCTCATACTACGCCTTGGGGGGCATCCTCTCTCAAAGACATCCAGACACGGGACAGCTGCATCCGGTGGCCTTCTTCTCAAAGAAGCTTAACCCCTGTGAGGTGAACTACAGCATTTCCGATAAAGAATTGTTAGCTATCAAGAGGGCCTGTGAAGAATGGAGACATCATCTACAGGGGGCCCAACACACTATTGAGATCTTCACGGATCATCGGAACTTGTTATTTCTGAAGTCAGCTAGAGCCCTGACACCACGACAGCTACGATGGTCTCTCTTCTTCGCAGACTACGACTTCGTGATACGGTACCGGCCAGGAAGTAAACACGGCAAGGCAGATGCGTTATCAAGACCAACCGATCCTCTCCAGGAGGACGGCCCGGAAATCACCACACCTCCCCCCATCCTAAGCAAGGCGACATACCCTCAAGAACGGATCGCTTTGGTGACGAAAGACGACTTCCTTGACGACCTCCGGATGGAGTCCGCAGAAGTGGATGCACAAGCATGGGTAAACGAAGAACCCGAAAATCGAAGCAAGAAGGAGGGTTTCTTCTTTCGCCATCACGTTCTGTACGTACCCGTTGCCCGCTTACAAGACCAGGTGATGCAGTGGGCTCATGACTCGTCTTTGGGAGGACATATGGGGATCTACAAAACCGTAGCCCTCGTTGAACGGCATTTCTGGTGGCCGGGATTACGAGAACGCGTGCGGCACTATATTACAGGATGCGCGGTGTGCGCCCAAGGCAAGACCCAACACTCTAAACCAGTGGGGTTACTGCGCCCTATACCCATCCCGGACTCTCCATGGCACACCGTTTCCATGGACTTTATAGTGGAAATGCCCCCAGCAATGGACACACAGTCATCCTAGTCTTGGTGGATCACTTAACCAAGATGGGCCATTTCGTACCGTTAAAGACGATTCCTTCCTCCTCCGAGTTATCCCTCATATTCCTGCAACATGTGGTGAGAGCACATGGTATCCCTGCGATTCTCATAACAGACCGAGGCTCGCAGTTCACGTCCAGATTTTGGCAGGCCTTATGCTCCGTTATGAAGATCGACGCCCGGCTATCAACCAGTTACCATCCGCAAACAGATGGCAAAACCGAGAGGCTCAACCAGACCCTGGAGCAGTACCTGCGGTGTTTCTCCCTACATCATGAGGCCGAGTGGAGTACCCTGTTGTGGACGGCAGAGTTCGCCTACAACAACAGTAAACACACCACGTTGGGGTGTTCCCCGTTTATTGCTTGTACGGCTACGACCCTAACATGTTGTCTTTCGCCTGGCCAGTGACGTGCAAACATCCGTCGATCCAAGCCCACCATGCGCATCTCCGTGCAGTGCTCATTGAGTCTAAAAGCCAGCTGCTGAAGGCCCAAGAAACCACCAAACGCTTCGCAGACAAAAACGATCCCCGGGGCCCCTGTACGAGGTAGGGGATAAGGTATGGTTATCCACCACCAACTTGCAGCTGAAGGGATCAAATAGGCTCAAACCCAAATATGTAGGTCCCTATCCCATAGTGCAAGTCATAAACCCAGTAGCGATGAAGTTGCAACTACCTAAGACCTGGAAAATCCACCCCGTTTTCCACGTTTCCCTTTTCGACCATACTTGCCTCATACCCGCTTGCTAGCAGTACCTAAACCTATGGAAGTAGAGGGAGAGGAGGAATATGAAGTACAAAGTATATTAGATTCCAAGAAAACTAGAGGGAAGATATACTACCTCATTCACTGGAAAGGCTATGGGGCGGAAGAACGAACGTGGGAACCAGCGGCCAACTTGCATTGTCCCCTGCTCCTCCGTCGTTTTCATACACGTAACCCTACGAAGCCAGGTGGGCCACCGGGACGGTGGTCGTTGCGGAGGGGTACTGTCATGATCACGTCCCGCAGAAACCAGTAGCCGGACTACACGTCCCAGCATGCACCTGGGAGGGACATCGGATGTCCTTCCTAGTGGATAGGCTGTCTATATATAGCCCTCCACTAGGGGGATCCGGTGCTTGTCACTATACAGAGTCAGTACCAACCGAGCTCTGCTAGTGTTACCACGGACTGTTCGAGAGAGCCCCTTCAAGCCGCTTTCCTATCAGCGGTCTCTGGATTACTCTTACCTGCCCTGACTGCCAGTACACTGTGCGCGGCGCCGCACAGTTTTTCCAGCTTCTTCGAGCCTCGCGGTTGGAACCGGGTGCGTCCTGGCTCCTCCCGCACCCGTGGTCCCGCAACGGCTCTTGTGTCAATTTGAATAGGATCAATTGCCTCTTCGAGCCTCGCGGTTGGAACCGGGTGCGTCCTGGCTCCTCCCGCACCCGTGGTCCCGCGGCGGCGCTTGTGACAGCTTGTGAAGGATTACAAGCACCTTCGAACCTCACGGTGGGAACCCGGGTGAGAACTCGCCCTTACGAACACCCGTGGTCCCGTGAAGGCTATTGCATCGGACACTATAGCCCTGTTATTGTTTTTTGGAGGGATACAGGACTCCTTCCCTTGGGACTCAAAGACGTGAGACGGATCACGCTCTTCGAACACCCTCTTTCCAGACTCTGGATACTCACCTTTCGATGGACTCAGCGCTACTCTCAAGGAGAGAGTTTTCCGCGCTTCCGTTGACTTCATGTGAGTTCAGTGCTGCATGTTCCTGGAAGCCATTCTTTCCAAAATTCCGAGCAAGACCCTGAAGTGCAAAACCTGGTGAGTCTAGGTTAGAGAGATAGTGGGTGGAGTACTAGCAGGGTGGGAAGGAGTAAGGTAGATGCGTCTATAATCCACCTGTTGTTGGTTGTTTCCCTCCTACAGACCCTGTGAGGACACGGTGGGACCACCCTATTGTGCGCACTTTCCTAGAGGGGCCTGGAACGAGAGTTTCGCTGAGAAGGAAGATAGCAGTGCCTTCTTCCGTTATTCCCTATTCTTTATCCCCTATCCCCTGCGCTCTGTAGTGCAGGGTGGAGTATTACACGTCCCCTTGTAGGGCAGAGCGAGGGGGCTTTGGGTTCTAGGCATCACCCCCGCTGGATTTGTCTCCTGAAGGTTAGTGTACCCTTTCGCAACCTGACAGATGCCTCCTCCGACTCCGTTGGTGCGGTCCCTGCGGGTGATCTTGTATCAGTCCGGGATGGCAATGGCGATGTCGGGGGCTGAAGCGGGATTCAGCCAGGTCTCCGTCAGGAATGCGACGTCTGGGGAGGTTGAGTCGAGAAGGTCCCAGAGTTCGATGGCGTGTTTGCGGGCGGAGCGGGTGTTGAGGAGGATGCATCTAAGGTAGTTGGGTTCTTTCCTGGGCGGTGGTTTGGCGGGGCGGGTGCTGGCGAAGCTGCAGTTCCGGCAGGTGAAGGGCCCTTGGGTGCGCTCGGGATGGCCTGGTAGCAGGCGTGATCTTTTCCGGGGTTGAGTGCGTGGAGGGTGCTGGCGTCGTATCGGCGTCTGTTGATGTGGCGGGCGCGGGGGATGCCCGGACCAGGGGGTCTGGCGCTGGGCGCGGTCACGGCGCGGACGGGCGCAGACGGGCTTGCCTTAGGCGCGCCTTTGGCGCGCCAGCGGCGCGCCCGCTGCACACGTCCGTACATCAGGCTGCTTCTTTAATCAAATATCTCATTTCATCTGCATTGTAAGTTAACAGCCTGTTTAATTCAATGTCTCCCTGTAATATTTTAGCTAAATTCAATGTTCAATATTCAAAATGCCAATGCTAATTTGTTTAGGAGCCTCTTCAACTACCACCTTCATTACAAGTGCGGCAGTAAGTATTTGAACAACAGCCTGTGTATCTCTGCTTGTATTGGGCACTGCTGTAATTCCCGTCTCAGTTAGTGCACTCTGTTCCACTACAGGAGTGGTAAAAACATGTACAACTGTACCACCATCTTCCCCAGCACCCGTATCAGTTTCTGAAATAGTAATAGTACTAGTTCCACCATTTGTCTCTGTTGCTCTAGCTGTGTATGTAGGAGGTCTAGAATTTAAAAGCTCATTTATAAAATGATCTTCCTCATCAGAATTACTTGTCTGCTTCTCTCCTTAGTTTGTCTTGTCCTTGTCATTTGTTTCCTTAACTATAGCAGGGAAAGGGTTTCATACACTCAATCATATTCTCCCTCCAGCTTTTCTCCTGCTGGTCCCACTTACTTTCAGAATGTCTAAATGAATTATACACCTGGTTTGTCATTTCCTTTCTCTCCTCTGTTGCCATTCGATCCCATTTCTTACCGCCTCAAACTGCTTGGGTTGGCTTCATGTCATAAATAGTCTGCCTCAAGAAATTTAGTTTTCTGGTGTTAAAAGTAGCCTTTAATGGGAATTGCAAAGCTTTGTCAGATCCAGTATAGTCATGTGTGGTATCCTTCCTGCTTTTGCCATTGTAAGTAACCACTGGCTCCTTGTATAGCTGGTGTTCTACACAAGTTAAACACTGCTGGTGAAGGGTTCCAGTGAAAATGTTAGTATTTGAATAAGTGAGGGGTTGGAGAGAGAGAGAGCTGGAAGCTGAAGGAAGGAGGCTGAGGTGTACAATTGATCTTAATAAAGAAGCTTATTATTTTATCATTCAACTGCGTGCTGTTCATATTCACAATGGCCATGACTGGAAACTACCCTGGATGGTACAAATTTTGAACTTCTCGAACACCTCAAGTCCACCAGCTCGGAGTAAAAGACTGGCTTTCTCCTTGGATTACATAAGAATTCAAGTAAGAGTATTTCCCCAATGTATGTCCGATGCATGTTACTGCTGTATTATAAGTCACTTTAAACCCAAAATACCAGCGTGTTCAGGCTGAACCTCAATGATACAACGTAGGGGCAGGCAGCGAGGGAGGCGCCTGCTGCTAACTTGTTGCTGAGGAAAACAAGATTGCGTAAGGCTAAAAGCAAGGAAATGTTTGTGCTGGACTGGGTGGAGAGCTAACGGGTGATAGCGCTCAAGCGGCCCCTCGAGCCTACATTGTATTATGGGCCCCACTGCGCTCGTTATCAGCTGCCCTAGCACATTTGCCTTGAAGTGTCTCGAGCTTCCATTGTATCGCATGCCCCACCACGCTCGTGATCAGCCGCCCGAGTGTGTTTCTCTTAGAGTGTCGTCGGAGAGCGTACACCCTGTTGCAACGCAGCGTTTCAGGGTTGAGCGCTAAGTGAACGCTACATATCAAAGAAGTTTTACGCACTGCCACTTCGAAAGCACTTCTACACGGTCTTCAGAGGCTTTTCTGCTGCATGGTGAGGAAAGGAATCTGTCAAACACAACACATTCTGTGTGCTGCATCTCACACGGTGATACTTCTGGAGCCCTTACTTTAACCGTGTTTGAGTCGAACTCTGCGATTGGCTCGCATCTTCACACTCTGCGATTGGCTTGCATTTCCAGTTGTTCTCCACTGATATTGGCTCACACTTCCAATCCTGGTTTAGTGATTTGATTGGACCTTATGGCAAAACTAGCCTAGCCACGTTGCCATTAGCTCTCTTCTGTGTTTGTCAGCCATATTGTAATGTTATAATATATATTTCTTGCAGGTGTGTGCTTGGGTACCGATACCGGTAAATTAGCTTAGCTATCTACATTTATTTATGTGTACTGTGTTTTTTCCCTAAATAAATTTAATTGTAAAAAAGTTAAAAAGACAATGCAGAACATCTCTCCGCCTACATTTTTTCTTATTTGTCCACCTATACCATGGAAAAATTTGCACACTATCCTCTAGTTTGTGGGACCAATCTCAGTGTAGAGCGGAAAACATCGCTCTTATTACACTGTTTGGGCCCAGAGGGTCAAGAGATTTTTGAACATTTGCCTCACTTATCTGCAGAGGAAATGGAGGAGATGAATGATTTTGACATTTGTCTTAAAAAACTAGATATGCATTTCTTGCCAAAAGTTTCAGCAGTACTTGAAAGACACCACTTTGGCAAGCGTATACAAAGAGTAGGTGAAAGTGTGGAAGAATATGTAACAATTCTAAGAAAGTTAGCATCTACATGCAATTTTGGGGTAAACTATGAGGAGAGACTGAGGGATCAATTTATGCTGGGCTGCAACATAAACAAAGCCAAGGAGTCATGTTGCTAAAAGGATAACCCAACTCTTTCTAAAGTTCTCACCATTGCTAAAACATGTGAACACAGTAGAGCGTGTGTTGAAGAGCTAAAGAATGGGGAGGTGGATAGCGGAAAAGAAGGGAAAGTACAGGCTTTTCAATCCTTTAAGAAGGAGAAGGTTAAAGAGACACAGACACAACAGAATAAAAGCAAAGGTGGTGACAGTGGCAGGAACGATCACTTGCCAAAGAAATTTCAAGGGACATGTTACAGGTGTGGCAAATATGGATATATGGCAAGCTATAGAGAATGCATTGGGAGGAAAACCACATGTAAAAAGTGCAAGAAGAAAGGACATGTGTCAAACTCCTGTAGAAGTGGGAGTATGAAGAAGAAGGTTCAGGAAGTTACATGTGGGGGAGGGAAGTGATGATGATGATGATGAAGAAATTGTGTTGCAGATTTTAGAAGGGTGTGAAAGTGGACCATTTGAGATGGTCCTGATAGAGAATGCTCCTGTATGCATGTTGTTTGATTCTGGGGCAAAGATCACCCTTATTCCCTTATGAGCTGTGTGCAGAATAGTTGAAAAACAGTGTTGTACTGCATAAACCAGATATCAGAGCTAAAGGTTATGGTGGGAGGACAATTAAATTGTCAGGTTACTTTGTAGGGAGTATCAATTTCAAAGATAGAGTTACTACAGGGAAGATCTATGTCTCGGAAAGGGCTGATTTGTTAAAAAGCTGGATACATCAAAGGGATCTCAAGGTATATTTAGACTCTAGTGAGATTCTGGCTGTAAGACTAAAGCAGACCAAAGGTGAGTGGGGAATTCATCTTCACGATGGAGAAAACAGTGAATGTCTTAGTCAAGTGCAGATGGATAGACCTGTTTTTGAGAACGAGTTCCCAGAGGTATTTTCAGATCAGTTGGGTTGTCTAAAGGGGTATGTCCACAAGATCAAGTTGAAAAAGGGCGCGATTCCAGTTGTTGGTAAAGTCAGGGGAGTTCCCATTAAAGTGAAAGAGAAGATGCAGGGGGAACTGGGTAAACTCAAAGAAAGTGGGGTTATTAAGGAAGTAGAAGCCGCAGAGTGGTTGGTTCTAGTGGTTATGGCACACAAAGCCAATGGGGAGTCTAGGCTGTGCATTGACCTGAGAGAGCTAAACAAGTGTGTCATAGTGGATTATTATTCTTTACCAAACATTTCTGAGATGCTATCATTGCTTGAGAGGACAAAGTATTTTTCTTTCTTAGATCGTGCCTCCGCTTATCACCAGGTGAGGTTACACTCGGACTCACAGTGTTTATTAAGCCGTTCGGCATTTTTACATTTCTGAGGATGCCGTTCAGATTAATTTCTGCAGCTGCAGTCTTTCAAAGGTGATGGAAGAAATTCCTAAGGGAACTGATGGAGTAAAAATCTACCAAGATGACGTTTTGGTCTTTGGAAGCAGCTTTGAAGAGCACAATGAGAGAGTCAGGAATGTTTTTGGCAAATTGAGAGAGAGTGGCCTTACACTCAAAGCAAGAAAATGGTAATTCAATCTCACCGAGATTGATTACTTCGGCCACAGGATTACACCTGCAGGTATTGAACCAAAAAGAGAGTTGGTGGACTCAATAAGTAACATGGCTTCCCCAGTGAACAAAGAAGAAGTGATTACGTTTTTGGGACTGGACAAATATTATGGCAAATTTGTACCCAATTTTGCAGGAAAAGACGCATAGGACTATACTCTAGGCGGCAGGGTTTCTGTACCATGTAAGCACCAGTTCATTTGAGCTTCCTACTCGGATTGAGCTTCCCTAATTTATCTGTGCAGCTATTTGATGTGCAGCGTTCCTTTGGCATAGCCACCTCTGTTTTGTTCATTACTTAAAAAAGGTGATGGGTTTTGTTGGAGTGAAGAATGCGGTAAACAATTTGTGATGTTGAAGTCTCACTTATCTAAAGCAACTTCTTTAAGGACTTTTGAGCCAGGTCAGGAGACCATGATTATGACAGATGCAAGCTCTACTGGTTTAGGAGCTGTGTTAATGCAGAAACACAAGGGGGTAGAAAGAACAATTTTGTTTATATCTAGGAGCTTAAATGGTGCCGAATTCAACTACTCAGTGGTGGAAAAGAAGCTTTAATCATCTTCCGAAACTATACGAAAATTATGGAAATTTAGTGGAGTTGTGAGTTTCTAGTTAAGACTGATCACAAGCCACTAAAGGAAATTTTCGAGAATAAAGGTTTGGATAACATATCTTCTAGAATACAAAAGTAAGTTGTTGCCCTACAGTTCAAGTTTTAGGTGGATTATGTACCAGGGGCAAGGAACAATCTAGCGACTGCTGTTCACAATTAGTCAACAAAGATACCACATGGCAGAAAGAGGATGAAGATGAGTCTAGTGATTTTGATAATTATGCAGTGTGCCTAATCAGAGACAGTGTTATCAAAGAGGATGAGTGGATTCAGCAACTGGAGAGTGATAAAACGCTACAGGCAATAATGCGGAGAGTCAGAGGAGCATGGATAGAAAATTCTAAAGTGGAGGATTCTTTGAAAATATTTTTTAGAGAAAGATGTGTACTTGCATTTCAGAATGGTTTATTAATGGGAGGTCCTAGACAAATTCCTCCAGCTAGCCTGAGGGAACAGTTGATAGAGTTTGCACAATGATGGTCATCGCAGCATATCAAAAACAAAGGAACTACTAAGACAAATATATTGGTGGCTGGGTATGGACATTCAGATAGAGAGAGCAATGAGAGGATGCGTGGAATGTGAGAAAGTGCTAAAGCCCAGGGTGCAACCTATGTCTTTAAGGCAGCTTCCCAAGGAGTCTTGGGAGGAGGTATCTATAGACATTCTGGGTCCTATCAAGCATTCAAGTATTGCCAAATATGTTATTGTTTTGGTGGATGCATATTCGAGGTGGCCTGAAATTGAAATGACTAATTCCATCGAAACAAGAGATGTTATAAAATTTATGGATCGTATTTTTTAAAAGGAGGGTTTCCGAACTACACTTTTGTCCGACAATGGTGCTCAATTTACCTCTAGGGAGTTGGAGAAGTTTCTGGGTGATAGGGGTATTAGACAAAACAGAACCACTCTGTATCATCCAGAAACAAATGGAATGGTCGAAAGGTTCAATCGTGTTCTGAAGAAGACCATACAGAGTGCCATGGCAAACCAAAAGTATTGGAGAACTGAGGTTTGGTACAAAGTCAAGAACTATAGGTTCACACCCTATTCAATGACTGGTAAAACTCAGTTCGAGTTTTGCAGCAAACGGAAGGTGTGCACTAAGGTGTGTCGCTAGGCAAATCGCAAGGCTTGATGTGTGAGAGAGATGACAAGAGTAGCAATGAGAAAGAAATGAGAAGAAAGTGGGTGAAAATAAGAAGAGATTTGATGTGCGGAAAGCAGCAAAGAAGACTGTGGTGGAAGTGGGGGATCTAGTAAGGACAAGAAATCCTCAGATAGGCCTGATGTCACAAGGTTCCAAAATTCTAACCCCTATGAGAGTGATCAAAGTTTTCAAGAATGCCATCAGAGCAGAAGACCAAAGGGTATGGAATCTTATTAGAGTTGCCAAACTTAATGATGGTTGGAGAAATGATGATGAGGGTGACTACAACAACGAAGATTGTGGTCACGATAATAAAGATGGGGGTTACAACAAAGAGGGTGATCATTTTAAAGAGAGTGGGGGGAGAAGTGCTCGACAGCGGAGTAAACCAAAATATTTATGCTATTATATTTGATGCTGAGAGATGATGCATTTACCATGTAAAGTGCCCGACAGCGCATTAAACCAAAATATATATGTGATGATATTTGATGTTGAGAGATTATATATTTACCATATACAGTGTATCATAGTTAGTCTTTACCTTGTACAGTGTATCTTAGTTAGTCTTATGCTTAGTTCAACTTTAGGTTTGTTAGTTGTGCTCTGTAATTTCTTACTTAAGTTATGTCATCGTTTTGTATTATTGAGAGGGGGATGTGTGGTATCATTCCTGCGGGAAACAGCGTTTACAACGCTGCCATTACATCGCGTTACTTTTACAACGCGGTACCTTTAAATCGCAAGTCATTAGATCGACTTGCTGTAGGGGGCGCTCTAATCTAAGGAATAGTATAATTTACTATTCCAACACCTTCCCTACTGTTGCGCAGGCTGGAGTTGGAATAGTAAATTATACTATTCCTAAGTCCAGCGCGCCCCCTACAGCAAGTCGATCTAATGACTTGCGATGTAAAGGTATCGCGTTCTAACAACGCAGTCGTTGTAACGACCACGTTGTAATAGAACGCAATGTAATAGCATGCATTGTAACATGCTATATTCATTCCTGCTCTTGCCATTGTAAGTAACCATTGGCTCCTTGTGTAGCTGATGTTCTACACAAGTGGAACACTGCTGGTGAAGGGTTCCAGTGAGAATGTTAGTATTTGAATAAGTGAGGGGTTCGAGAGAGAGAGCTGGAAGCCGAAGGAAGGAAGCTGAGGTGTACGATTGATCTTAATAAAGAAGCTTATTACTTCATCATTCAACCGCTTGCTGTTCATCTTTACAACATGCCATTCAGAAATCCAGGTACACGTGTAGTACCCAATGTCTGTCATCCTCTTGTATGCAAGCGTCACTTCTGCAGGAAATTTGTGACCTTCGACAGGATCTACTGCAACTTTAGGCTTTTTCTGCTTAGTGCAAACTCAAAATCAACTGAAAATCACAACAAACAAATTAGCAAACAACAACCAATCACAATGCCGCTGTGTTAGAGGTCAACCTCTCACAGCGGAGCTCTGTCAGCAACCAATCAATCTGAGCACAGCTTCATGGGAACGTCTCACCAATCACAGCACGACTTCTCTGTGAAAAGGAGAAGAATCACAGTACCCCTTTTATTCCAATAAAGAAACTAAACTCTTGCGTGTTTACCCTATAAAGGAAAAAAGTCAATAAATCAAGTAAAACAATTCAATTGCAAACCTTAAAACTTTAATAATAAAAAAAACCATAAATTCGAAGTCAAGAACGGAAAATGGAAAGCCCTGTTTGACCACAATTCACAATAGGTAAACCGCCATCCTTTTCAGTGCACTTAGCCACGTCACTCAGAAGCAAGATACACCAACCGAAATTAAGCACACAACCTGAAAAGGAAAACTCATTAGTTCAGAATCCCTATCCGTGTATGTGGGACACCTGCACGATACACTACCTTTTACAGACAAGTAAAATCAATATATATCGAAATCTTGGATTACCATGATCCAATAACCAAACCAACTAATATAAAACCAAATGAGATTACAAATATGAACATATATCAACAAAACAGTGATCCTTCCTCCATTTGAACCCACAATTTTCATCACATATCCAAACAACTCACGAAGACAAAAGAAATCCATCTCTCAAACTAATACTTCAATCATACACATAAATCAGAGCGCCCTGCTCATACTTACAATCCAAATCATTCAGGAACACACTGCAAGTCACTTCTCGGAAGTCTCCGGTATTGGAAGCTTGGCAGAGTTCCAAAAACTCCACTATTTCCTTGGACAGGGCGTTATAGACCAGAAAACTTTAAGGGACCTCGTAAAAGAGGTGCTTTCATGCAACCATCGTCTGCTGCCAATTTTGTGGGAGCAGAACCCTGAACCTCAAAATTCCAACACCCCAAACTTTACCTCTAACGGTTCCGCACCTCATGGTTGATCTTGAATTAAAGGACACCCTCCTTAACATCAGGCCCAACATTAATTTAGCAGCTTAACAAAATACATAACTGGGACCACTTAATAACTGAGTTCTAGATCAAGGAAAAGTTAAAGGTTTTATTACAAATTCTCAAAATCAAGCAGAATAAATGTTTAATGCCATGAATGCTCAAATGCAGCGTACATAATTGGAAATCAGATTTATTGTAAGTCTCAAATGAACAACAAAACCCTAAGAGAAACTGACAACATCTCTAGTAGAAAAGGGAAATCATTTCAATAAATCGACATAGCCCCTAGCAGAACAGGAAAGTCTTCTAAAAAAATAACTGTCAGAATTACAAACTAAACAGACAGCATCTCTAGTGGAAAAAGGAAAAGGCTCTGGCTCACCCCCAAAACCAAGGGTTTTCATACACAATTCCAGGATAATTATTAAGCTAATTCTGTAGATTCACAGTACATGAACAGAGATAGCACATTTTAGGCAAATCAAAACATAACACGTAAAAAATAAGGGGCATATTAGCAAGACCCCCGTTAAAATTATCGCCGTTTTAGCGGCAGGAAACTGCCGCTAAAACGGCGATAATGGGCTTGCTAATATGCGTTATAGAATTCCAATAGAAGCCCAGGTTAGATGTGCAGGACATCTAACATGGGCTTCTATTGGAATTCTATAGCGCATATTAGCAAGCCCATTATCGCCGTTTTAGCGGCAGTTTCCTGCCGCTAAAACAGCGATAATTTTAACATGGGTCTTGCTAATATGCCCCTAAGTTTTTAACACTAACCCACTTTTAAGAACGCATCGAGCAGCTTCTGCACTGGTGTTAAGATGAACAGCATCAAAACCGCATCCTTGCTCACGAAAATTGTGACTTTGTGAAAATTTGGCACAAATAAATCATATGAAAAAACACACTTCTAAATGTCATATTACATTTGTTTTAACCAAAATATTATGACTCATCATTTGGATAAATAATTCCTCATAAAAATCATTATTACTGAATATTAATTGCCACCCAAAATTATGCATTTAAAAAAAAACTTCAACAGTCACAAGGTGGCTTTGAAAGGACTGCTGCGGGGAAAGAGGCTTAAGGTGCAGTCACTAATATCAACCCAATGAGCAGAGACCTGATGTGTGCAGTTACACAGCAGAGGGAGAAACTGATCACATCAGGGCCCACAATGATATTTAGAGGGTCCAAAATGATCTTGCGGAGTGTCACCTGAGTGTCCAAACTTTACATTCTGGGATGGTGCAGGATGCCTTTAGATCATTGTCTGATTTCAATGCTGCTTTCAGTGGTCAAGCACCATCTGATCTGTGAAACATCAGCTGGCAGCTCCAAGGAAAGCAACTCACAGTTGCACACAGAACCACCTGTCACAACCCCCTTGTTGAGACTCAGGCCTCTTCAGTGGTCCTTAGGAGAGGATGTTCATCTGGCCTGGTTGAGGGTCAACACCAAAGAACCTACCACCAAGAGATGCAAAAAGTGATATCCTAATGTGAGCGTCAGAACTATTCCCTGTATTCACCTGATGTCCACCCATTTTCCTTCCGCTTACAGTGTTGTCTGGAAAAAGGACTCTAAGCAACTGTTGGCTCATTGTTAATTTCACATTCAACATACAAAAGAACTTATGACATTTCTGTATCAACTGGCCCACTAAGTAGAGTAGTAACACAAATGGCAGTCTTCAGCCACACATTGGGCTACCTTCATGTTTTACACCAATTTTGTGCTCAGATGCAGTCATAAACTGCACCAAATTTCCACAGATAGGCTATAATAGACAACATCAAGTCCAAGTTCTAGTCTTTGACACACACTAGATGATTTATATTGGCATCACTCCATGAGTGAGAGGATGTGTACCACTATTTGTTTGATAACTTTTCCACCAATGGTCAGGCAACTTGTGGTTCTCTCTATAACCAGTATCTGTACAAATTGGCAGCTGCCGGGAGGTGAGCGCCTCTCCGGCCTGAAGCACAGCAGCGGTGGGGGCTCAGAGACCACTGAGAGTGCTGCCAGGGGGGTTGGTGCATTCCTTCTTTTCTCCCCCCACCCCCTTATCTTTACCTGGAAGGAGTGCAGGGAAAGACTGAGTTCCCTGTCTGGGAGCTGGTTGTCGGAAGAGTGGAAAGGCGCATTGGGAGTGGGGTGGCCTGGCTTGAAAACACCATCGTGGGGCCTAGTCTCCTGGGGCAGCGGTGGTGACAGCAGGTGAGAAGGGCGCTGGGACATGCCAGAAGGACACAGAAGCTGCAACTTCCCCTCTCCAAATGGTGGCCGAGCATGACTGAGCCATCCCCCCGTGGTTCGGGGCAACAGACGGCAAAGGCCCAGACCGGCTTTGAGGGGCAGAAAGTGGATATCAAAATCCCCCCAATCCTTCCAACATTGAGACATGAAACATCAGGGGTGAGACAGGGACATAAGCCCTGTGGGGAAGATGGACTGGGCAAGGTACCTGGTGGGAAAACAGTGTGGCTGCCCCTGAAGTGGGCCCCATCCTGAACTGGGCACAGGGCCACAAAGAGGAAGCCAGTTGGGCGGAGGGGCCGGAAAGCCAGGGCTGCTACACCCAAGACCCCTGGTAGAGCTAAGGAGCAGCAAGACTCTGTGAAGGGAGCGTACCCACTTGAGGACATCATCACGAGGCTCTCCCCCCGGGGGAGCAGCAGCAGAGCAGGCAAGTGAGGCCGCAAAGTGGCTGCGCAGGAAGAGGCAGATAGTGTGACCCCGCTCCCCCCAAACCTCCCTCCGTTGAGACTCTGGACACTGGGGATGAGTCGGAGGCATCTATGCTGTAAAGGGCTAAAGGAGAGAACAAGCTGGGCCAGGTACGGGACGAAGCGATGCTGAAGTTAGGCCGTATCCCACTAGACCGAGGTGGGCCACAAAGGGGACAGTGGTGTTTGGTGTGAACTGGCAACTGCAGCCTGCAGTTCAGGGATGGGGGGGAGTTGCTGACCCTGACAAGGAGTACCCAAAAGATACAGAGTTGCCAAGTGAGTACCCAGGGCCCCCCCTTCCTCTTCCCCTGTTCTGGTTGAGGTCGGCACCCTGGCCCCATCCCCGTGTTGTGGTGCCGGGTCCTGGACAATGGCTAAAGATAGGGACCCTAAACTGCCCCGGCAGAGGAAAATGGACCGCTACACTAAAGTGGTCGCTCCACCGGTGGAGGAGGTGACACAGACTATGCCCGACAATGCAGCGCTGCTTCTGGCAATCCAGTCCTCCCGGGAGGCCCTGGAGGGTAAGGGTAGGAGAGGTGTGCTCAGAGGTCTACCTCTTACAACAAGACCTACGCAATATGGCAGACAGGGTGACGGTGACAGAGACCAGAATTTTGGAACTGGAAGATATGATTCAGGTGCTCCGGAAAGAGGTAACCATGGCCTGGGCCACCACCAAGGATGTTGTCTGGAGACTGGAAGATGCAGAAAACCGGGTATGACGCAATAACCTGAGATTCGTGGGGTTCTCAGAAGGAGTTGATGGACCAAACATGGTGGCATTTCTGGGCGGATGGCTGAAAACGACCCTCCCGCAAGGCAAGTTCTCTTTATGCTTTATAATAGAACGTGCAGACAGAACACTGGGTGGGAGGCCTCCTCCAGAGGCTTCCTCAAGGCCCGTGATTGCAAATTTTCTATATTTCAAAGATCGCAACATGATCCTGAGAGAAGTCAGGCACCGTATAGAAATCTGCCGCGACAACTCAAAAGTCCTTGTGTTTCCGGACTACACACGGGAAGTCCAGAAGCTGCGCCGCTCCTTTAACTCCATGAACGGCAAGCTGCGGGCCCTTTAACTGCAGTATATGCTACTATTTCCGGCAAAGCTTAAGGTCCTCTATCAAGGGAATTCACTCTTTATTCACTCACCAGAAGAGGTGTGACCATGGCTTGAGGAACGCCCACAGCTGTCGGGACAGGGGGGCAGACGACTTGGCCTGCGATCGCATATCGGTGAGGGAGCCTGGCAGAAGGACAGAACACGGATCCGGAGGAGAGGCCACCCTTTGGCACTGGGAGGAAAGGGAACTCCATTGCGAGGTGAGTTGCCCATGGGATGGCCTGGAGCCTTCTCGGACTCAGAGGAGAAATGGACAGTGGTGACAAAAAAGACCAGGTGGAGCTGACCCATGGGGAAGCCCTCTCCTGGCTCCTCGGGTAAGGAGCTAACAACTGGATCAGATGAACCGCACCCCAATGCCATAGTGATTGCAAACTTGGAACATGAACCAGAGAGATTTTCGACCAGCAAGCCAGCAGGGAAAATGGAACCCCACCCCACGCCCTCAAAACGCTTGGTGGAACGGAGTGTGAACTTTATCTTTACACTACTATAGGGTCACTGCTTACAGGGGCAAGTGGCACAGGTTTACTTTGGTATTTCAGGAGTTTATGGTTGATGGGGGTGGAGGGCTACAGACCTCTCATATTCCCCTGACGAGTGGTTTAAGTTTAGACCTGTGGTTTTACACTTGTGGGGGACATTGGGGCGGGGGGTGGTTGGGGGATGGGTTTGTGTTTATTGATTACAACTGTTCACAGACGAGAGACACTAACACTGCAGCCCGCATTCCGACCTAGTCAGGGGCATCCAAACATACCAAGAAGCACTTTAGATGCATGGCACAGACCAGACTCGTAGATAACATGGACCTCACAGTCCTGCCTTGGAACGTCAATGGATTGGTTAACAAATTAAGTGGGGCATTGTAGCACAATACATTAAACGGCTGCAGCCGGATGTAATCTTCCTAGTGGAGACACACCTCCAGCGGCACATTGCCGTTTCCTGGGGAGGGGGCATATACCACACTAGCCCATGTCAGCTATACCACAGGCTAAAGGGGCATCGCCATACTGATAAAAAAGAATCTCCCATTCAGGGTGACCAGAACATGGACGGACCACTATGCTAGATTTGTGGGGGTACATGGCTTCTCGGGACGGACTGATATCACCCTACTGGGTGCGCATGCACTGGTCAACTCACCAAGATACTTCTCGAGGGGCTTCCTTGTTATACATAGTGGGTGGTGACATTAACGGCTACAAGGCCAGATCAATCCGAGACCCGGCGACAGCCCCGCAGGACACCCCTTTCGTGCACTGTGCAGCCATGATGGGCTTCTCTGATCTGTGGCGATCACCCCATAGACAGGCGGTATTCTTACTTCTCCTGGACACATAGGGTATTTTCTAGGCTTGACTATGTATTTGCTCCAGGAGGGGAAGTCGGCACTATTGACCAGGTGGAATACATGGCCAGAGGACCGTCGGCTCATTCCCCCCTAATGGTTAGGCTGGGTCAAAGGAGAGGACGAGGGGGGGCTGACTGGAAGCTAAGTGCTTGGGACCTACAGGATCGGGCGGTAGCCCTGGGACTTTACATTGATACTGAGCTCTACTTCACGGAAAACAAGGGCTCCATCACGCCAAAGGTGATATTATGGGAGGCCTACAAGGCAGTCCTCTGTGATAGAGCACAGAACCTGATCATGTAGAAAAAGAGGAGAGCAGTGGCAGATCTAGAGGGTCTTGAGAACCAACTCCTACAGTTACAGTGCAGCAGTGTCCGCCATGGACTTAGGAAGATAGCGATTCTGCAAACGGAATGCTGAGACTTGGTGCAAGAGGCAGCAAAGAAGCAAATGCTGGCCATGCAGCACCATCTGTATGAAACAGGCGATAAAGTGGGCAAGCTTCTGGTATGGTAGGGCAGGAGGGAAATGGAGGCCAAATGGGTGCGGACTATCAAGAACCAGGCTCGGGCACCATGCGATACAGATGAGCAAATAGCAGAGGAATATGCCGAATACTACAGGTCAGTTTACAAGGCCCGAACACTGCAGGATACACATCATATTAAACAATACTTGGCCAAAGTGGTGACACCAGTGATGGTTGCAGAAGACCCTAGAGGGAGACATTACGCTGAGCGAAGATCAGTCAGCTGTAGCAAAACTAAGGACAGGTAAATCCTCGGGCTGTATGGAATCCCAGCAGAGTTTTACAAGCGCTATGCCTGACTTTTGGGGCCTCACTTGTTGAACCTATTTAGAGAGGCAGAAGAGCAGGGAATGCTACCGCAATATCTCAGATGAGCCACCATCGTGGTGCTACCCAAAGACGGTAAACCCAGGGAGCAATGTGTTGTACCGCCCAATATCCTTACTCAATATCGAAGTTAAAATTCTTGCCACACACTGGCCATGCAGCTCCTGCAAGTGATAGCACCTTAGATACATAAATACCACTCAGGCTTCATGCCTGGCAGATCTACATGATATAATCTGCGGCGCACCAACAACTGCCTGGCTGAGGTAAACGATAGGCCTGTCCCGCATATCTTGCTCGCACTAGATACAGTAAAGTTGGCCCTTCCTGGAAATAACACTACTGAAGTTTGGACCTCACTACAGGAGGTGGGTGGCGGTGTTATACCAGACCCCGATCGCAGCGGTGAGAGTAAACAGAGTGACGTCATCAGACTTCCTGATCGTACAAGGTACCAGGCAGAGGTGATCCCTGTCCCCCTCTTGTTTGTCCTTCCCATAGAGTTCCTGGCATGTGTAGGGCAAGACCACCCCAGGGTTAGGTGGTTCAAAATATCAGCTGCTGATGAGGAGGAGGAAGGGATTTCACTATATGCGGATGACATCCTCCTCTATATTACTGCCCATGCTACGACGGTCCCTGTGATCTTTCAGATTTTTGAGGAGTATGGCGCACATTCCGGTCACAAGATCAACTGGGATACGTTGGTGTTATATCAACCCAGGTGGCAAATGGACTTGTCCCTATTCCTGCAAAGACTAACAGTGGCTATGGAGGGCTTCAAGTACCTAGGGATATTTATGACGTCATGGAGAGAGCTTTCCCTCCGAAGAAACTTGTGGAGGGTGGCACTACAGTTTCAGGAAGATGCTGAGAGGTGGCGAGGTCTGCCCCTCACCCTTCTGAGACGGGGAGCCATCTTCAAAATTATCACAGTCCCTAAGCTGCTCTACGTTATTCAGAAGTCATACTACCATATTCCGCAGGAAGTATTTACCAAACTGGAGGGGGACATGAGGTCCCTGCTCTGAAATGGGGGACACCCCATAATTGCAAACATTGCAGTGCAACCCATATAATGGGGGATATGGAGGCATACTACAGGGCGGCACACTTAATCAACATAAATGACTGGATATTTTCCCCTCTCGACCACTTGACCTTCCATCTGGAACAGGTGAAGCTGGAGGTGCGATCACACCTGCATCATCTCAATGGGGGGAAGGGACCTAACAGTTGCTACCAGCAGTGCACGTGGCTCTAGCGACATGGAGTAAACCCACCAAGTGTACTGGCTGGGCACGCAAAATCACTAGGGAAATGCCCCTATTGAAGGGCTTATGGCTCAGTGAATTAGGAAAACTGATGGGGTTTGGGTCATGGGACACTATTGGAATTCACAAAGTGGGGTACCTGCTAGAAAACTGAGATATTATGTCACTTTCCTCACTTCAGCAGGAGTATCAATCAATTTTTGAAATATGCACAACTGCACAACAGCGATATGCCTGGCAGGTGGAGGGGCTTACAGAGGGAGAGATCCCAGAATATGTGCCCCTAGAAGGACGGCTACTAATGGAAGAACTAGGGAAGGGTACAATCTCCCTCATGTACAAGACATTGAACAATAATATGCCAGACACCATGGGGAAGCTGAGAACGAGATGGGAGCAAGATATAGGGGAGTTGGAGGACATAGACTGGGAGGCGGCACTGGGCCACCTGAGGTAGGTGGCGATAAAATCAAGACTGCGGTTGATACAGTTTAAGATCTTACACAGGGTTTAACACGACCGGCAGAGACTACACGGCATAGGGAGGGCTGCTTTCCTGATATGTATGAGATGCAATGGGGCCAACAGGACCTTCCTCCACACGATCGGGGGCTGCCTGCTTATTCATCCGTACTGGAACAAGGTCATTACGGAGCTCAGTGCCATCCTAGAAGTCGCCATCCCACACAAGCCGAAATATGTGCTCCTGGGGATTTCCCTCCCCATGACGTAGCTGTCACACTAGCCAAGCTACTGTTTAGCACCCTTGGCCTGGTGGTGGCCAAGAGAGACTTGGCCCGGTACTGGGGTGCATGGGAGATCCTGACTATACAAGAATGGAGACGGGGAATTGACATATACATGGCGGCAGAGAAAGTCACCTACACCAGCAGGGGGGTTCCCCTTAAATTGTATAGGGTATGGGGAGGCTGGCTCAAATACTGTACACTGGGGTCCCCAGGGGGAGGTGCTGGGCCTACTCCAAACCTGTGTACCAATTAGGATTGACTGAACATGGATGCATAATGCCAAAACCTGTTTGTGAGCTTTTGCTTTTACTTCCTTTAAATGTTCATTGGATGTCTGATATCCGGTATACTAAAATAATGTTTGTCGTCCTTTTAGTCTGTACTGACACGGGTGCATGTTGTGCACCACAGTATGTTGTTCTTTTTAAAAATAAAAATACATTTAAGAAAAACATTTCAAACAAACAAGATAACAATATGCACCTGATTTTGATTTTGGAAGATAAGATACTCATTCACGGACATGGCAAAACACGCATACACCATTTCCCACATGCATTAAAGCCTATCTAACTTTCAATCTGCTGGCCAAAATGAATGCCATATTTGTGGCAGAGTCCATCAAACACTAGAGCTGTGACACAGTGTTTGAGAATGGTGAACATTTGTGCATACTTGGGAAATGTTAGTTTTATGTGAAATTAATTAATTAACTGTTTTTGTGCATGATTTTGAGCTTTGCAGTTAGGTACTCTGTCACATAAGTGACGCATATCCCATCCACCTTATTACAGATGCTATGTAATATAATGCACCTGTAATAAGGAGGGCAGGATATTCATGACATTTGTGATGTAGTAAAAATCTAAATCAGGCAGTTTATGATGTCACATTGTGTGCCCTTTCTTGAGATTAGTAACCTAAAATGTGTACATTGGCGTCCTCTTAAGATGTGTGTAGCTTTTGTTATTTACCCCTGTCGGATGGAACTGATGTGTGAAAGTGTCTGCTTCCAGATTCCTCCAGAGCAAGCAGGGGAGATGCTGGTCATTCTTCAGGGCACCATCAGGAGAGTCACTGGCATTCTGAAGGTTGAGCCCCAAACAGAGAGAGGCCCAAAGGCAATGACGGTGATGAGTCTGGCACTACAACATCTGAATCTGAGGTCTACAACTCTGGCCAGTCTCTTGTGGTTGAGGCAGAAACATCACATGCCACTACATCTGTTCCCGTGGCCACCACTGCCACTAGCACCAGCACCGCCCTCACTCTTGTTCCCTAGTATAAACCCAGCACCCAGTCTTTAAATGCACTAGGATCTCCTTCACTTCGGGCACCTCTGACCCTGCTCACATCCCACCAGCACTGGTGTCAGAGGAGGCACTAGAGGTTCTTAAGAACCTCTATGGGGGGCAGACAGCATTGTTGCATATCATCCAGAGAGTCAGTCAGCAACTGTCTCAAGTGATTGACATACTGAATGATATGCGCTCTGCCTTTTCTGCAAGTTCTATCTATGCTAATACCTCCTCTGACACCAGTGCCAACCTTCCATTCCAACCCCATATCCGATTCCATTGTGTGACCCCATTCAAAGCTCTGACGCCATTCCAAAGCCCACCCCAATTACTCCTGCTGTCCCAGTTCTTTCTTTTCCTTCCACTATTCCACCTGTCCACAAATCACACATGCCCCACAACATTCTCCTATAACCCTCAAACTCACCATTCCTGTAGACCTTCCTCCCCAGAAACCCCAGGCCCTGCCCCCCTATAAGAATCCTCAAAAGCCCACCCCATCCCAAAACGTAGGTGCCTGGACTTGCATCTGCTCCGGAGGCTATCCCCATAAGGAGGATACTCCTACAAACATGTGGAGGTAAGTTGAAGACCTAGAGCTAAGAGACTGTGAAAGGGCCCTATAATTTCTTCTCCACCCTCTTCTCAGACTTGATTTTTACTCGTTTTTTGGTGAAACACTTTTATTAACTCAGCGAAGAAGGTTTTTATCATCTCTTTTTATCTGAAATTGATAAACGTTATACTTGAACCTTTTGTGTATTGGGATTTCCTATGTGCTGCATTGAGGGTGATATAGTTTCTAGAAAGACCAACTATTTAGGATTCCTATTCAATGCTAGGTCTCTGGTCAAAAGTCAAGCGACGTTTGCAGAATTTATTGTGATAGACAATCCTGATTTGGTCTTTGTTACCGAAACCTGGGCCAAGAATTCGTCTGGTCCTGACCTGGTGGATGCCATCCCCCCAGGCTTCACAATCATCAGACATGACAGGACAGGCAGAGCAGGGGGAGGGTTGGCAGTTATTCATAAAACCAAGTACTCATGCTTCATGGAACCTCTTCAGATTTCGATTCCCTGTGAAGCGCTTCACTTCTCTATAAAAATAACGCCTAACAGCTCATTTGCTGGGGTCCTAGTCTAGCGACCTCCTGGACCTAGGTCGGCCTTCATATCTGAGTGAGCGCACCTAATGGAACTGCACCTAGGGAAACATAACGTCACACTCCTAGGTGGTTTTAACTTCCATCTGGATATATGATTACGTGCTGTGAACTGTCACAACTTGTCATGACACACTCACATGGACCAGGCCATACATTGGATAGCATTTACTCCAATGACTCTTGCCTAAAATTCTTCTAGGCCCTACCACTAATCTGGTCGGACCATCATGCAGTTCCATTCTCTCCCTGCTGGCCTCACATACAAAAGGATCTCAACTGTGGGAACAATAGAACGCTTAAAAGAATCTGGAAAGGGCTCTCCAAAGAAACCTTATCTCAGGCGTTAAAAAACTGCAACAGGACGGATCACGAGGACATGGAACAAGCAGCCGGTGAGTTGTCCTCCTGGCTCACTTCAGACATCAACACTGTTGCTCCAATTAAGGAAACCTACATGCAGCGGCAGCTGCCAACTTCCCCGTGGTTTTCAGAGAGGCTCAGACTTTTAAGATAGTCCTGTCGTCACCAAAAACGGGCTTGGCAAAAAAGCTACGACCCTCAAGAAAGGGCCATATACAAGTCTGTTATGGGTCAAAACAAAGCCCCCATCAAGGAAGAAAAATCCCTCTACTGCACCAGTAAGCTTCAGTCAGCCAAATCTTCCTAATATCACTTCAAGCTGGTCAACCTGCTCTCCACACCCTCAGACCCCTCCAGCACAAAGATATCTATGGATTGCTGCAATCGAATTTCAAGTTCTTTCCATACCAAAATTCTGAATATTTATAAAGAACTTGATCTTCTTAATGTAGAGTCCCCTACTTCTTCCCAGGGGGACACCTATGCGAGTGAAGCCCTTCAGAGACTATGGGATCCAGGGATAGAATGACAGCATCGCTTTCCTGCTTTACCCACCTGACACCCAAGCAGAAGGAGCTTCATCTACTTAGTATGAATTCAGGCTCACCCTTTAAACCTTGCCCTCCCTAGATTTTGCATTTGGCAGCCAAGGCCATTGTTCCTCATCTGACAGCAACCCTGAATAAAGCCATCACTTCAGGATGTTACCCACAACTATGCAAAAAAGCTGCTAAGCCACTTCTTACAAAACCCAATTTGGACCCCACTGATTTAAAAAACTTCCGTCCTATCTCCCTGCTGCCCACACCTTCCAAAATCCTTGAAAAGCACCTGAACTCCCAGTTGATGGCATATCTGAAACAACATGAACTGCTGGATCCCTCACAGTTTGGGTTCAGGAGCAACCTTGGGACCAAAACTGCACTGGTTTCAGCAGTTAACAACATTCGAACAATGTTGATGCAGGGCAGGCTGTGGCACTGATCCTTTTGGATCTGTCCGCAGCCTTCGACACCATTTCCCTGACCCTGCTTGCGGGGTGGCTGAAGGAACTGGGGCTCACAGACTCAGCACTGAAGCTTCCAACTTCCTTTCTCAGTGACAGGTCGCAGACAGTAATCTTAGATCAATTCTATTCTGAGCCTATCATCCTGCCATGTGGGGTTCCTCAGGGCTCTTCCCTGAGCCCGACCATATTCAACCTATACGTCTCCCCACTGGCTAAGCTCATAAGGTCTTTTGGGTTACAGGCTCTCTCGTATGCCGATGACACGCAAATCATTGTGTCAATCACTAGCGAAATGGAGGCAATTTTCACCAACTTCAGAAACTGCTTGCAGTCATTATCCATCTGGATGGGCAAAAACTACCTCAGACTCAATGGAGGTCTTTGGTAGCCAACCATCCATTTGGAACAACTCCTGGTGGCCAGAAAAGCTGGGCACTTTACCCACTCCCACGGATTCCGCAAAAAACCTTGGGATTTCTGGTTGACATTAACCTATCGTTTCCACACAAAAAAAAACTATCGTTTGACCTTCAAGTCAATCGGACAGTCTCTACCTGCTTTTGAATTGTCAGAACTCTTAGGAAGGTGTTTCTCTATATTCCCCTCTCAGTGCGCAAGCAAGTTGCTCTGCCGCTGCTCTCATCCAGGCCTGACTATTGCAATGTGCTCTACTTGGATATCCGCAATACTGCAGTAGCCAAGTTACAACTGGTACAAAATGCAGCAGCAAGAGTGATTCTCGATAATCCTAAATATCAATCGGTCTTGGGGCGATAGCAAAGCTCTACTGTCTACCTGTGAACAAACATGTTAACTTTAAAGCTTTATGCATTGTTCACAAGGCATTGCAGAACACTGGGCCCGGAGGACTTTAAGCCAAGTTCCAATGGTACACTGCCTCCAGACAGCTCTGGTCTTCAAGCCGTAACTGAGTGATTGTCTCCAAATTTTGAAAGGCAAGATGGGGAGGCAGAACGGTAAACAGCCATTACAACGAGGCTGTTACCCCGCAAGTCATTACATCGCATGCGTTACAACGCATGCGATGTAACAACGCGTAGCCATTACTACGCATACCATTACATCGCATGCGCTTTTACAACGCATGCGATGTAATGGCTATCCACATCGTTGTGAGGAAACTGAGGCTGTTCCATTTCCTCACAACGACCTGCACCGTCCCTCAGACGATGCTGGACCCAGGAGAGAGGAACCATGAGGAGAGAGAGGTAAGGGGGATTGTGCTTGGGGTGGGGGTTACTTTTTTAGGGTTTAGGGTAGTGTTGAAGTAGTGTTGTAATGTTTGTGTAGTGTAGGGTTGTGTTTTAGGATTTAGGGTAGTGTCGGGGGGGTCGTGCAGGGTAGTGTTAGAGTGTAGGGACCAGACTGGGGGTAGGGGGAGGGTCGTGCTGGGGGTAGTGGTTTAGGGTAGTGTTGTGGTGTTTGTGTAGTGTAGGGTAGTGTTTTTGGGTTTAGGGTAGAGTCGGGGGTCGTGCAGGGTAGTGTTATAGTGTAGGGGCCGTACTGGGGGTCGTGCGGGGGGTAGTGTTCTAGGGTTTAGGGTAGTGTCGGGGGTCGTGCAGGGTAGTGTTAGAGTGTAGGGACCGGACTGGGGGTCGGGGGAGGGTCATGCTGGGGGTAGTGTTTTAGGGTTTAGGGTAGTGTTGTGGTGTTTGTGTAGTGTAGGGTAGTGTTTTTGGGTTTAGGGTAGTGTCGGGGGGTCGTGCAGGGTAGTGTTATAGTGTAGGGGCCAATAAAGGAGAAAAAAGGGTTCCCCTAATTTTAATTTTAGGTCCTAGAGGAGGGGAAAGAACCACGTGTGTACAAAACAACCTCTAGCTGACCTATATTCCTTTTCTAAATAGCCAAAATGCTTACATGTGCCCCATAAGAAAGAAACTTTTCATGTCTATAGTAAAATCATATAGAAATGACAAAGCTGATTAAATGACCATTATTTTTTATTTTGTATCTTTTATTTATTATTTTTCATTTACAAAAAGAACAAAAGAGATTTTTTTCAGTTAAGAACATTCTGAAGAATTATTTAACAGAAATATACAAAATTGAAAAATAAAACAAATCTAGTCAATATCATTGATATACCCCAGCACACTCATACCTAAACCACAGCATACTCACTCCATACCATACCATTCATTCACCGAACATACAAAATGCAGAGTAAAACATTTTTTGATTAACAATTTAGACAACATAATAGGGATCCGACAGTGGAGGAAAGAAGGAAGAATATCATCAAAACAATCAATTCATCTATAATAATAAAGCATTCCATAAATCACAGCAGTGTATAAGAATCACTGTTTCATTTCATTATTTTATATAGATATCTTCTCTGTTTCTTTTCCAATGATATTTCACTATACGGATTCCCAAAAGATAGATGGTCGACGTACGTTTCGGTGGTACTCAGATATTAACCCCACCTTCATCAGGACCAGTGTCTATAAGAATTGTGCAGTAACAACAATAAAACTAGGAGCAGGGGTATCTGAAAGAGCAATGCTTCAATCCTAGCTCTAGCTCTTATATTCAAAGCCCACTTTTTGCGATCTGCGAACAAAACTTCCAGTTGCTCAGAAGATGTCCATAGGAACGCAAGGGGAACCAAACAGTTCAAGGATATAGATATGCTACAGTCAGAAGCTCTTAAACTGCCAAGCAACAGAAATTAGTCCATCTTATAGGGTGTAGAATCCAAAAATTCATGTAGATCCAAACCGTGATATCTTGTAGGATCTGTGTGTTTGTTGGCGGCGTATTGGGAGTCCCAGCGTGGTTTCAGCAAAGCCAGGTTGGCATAACGAGAACACTCCCACACCACTGTTTTTAAATGTGCGCGCGAAAATAACAGCCACATAGTGTAGGGGCCATACTGGGGGTCATGCAGGGGGTAGTGTTTTAGGGTAGTGTTGTGGTGTTTGTGTAGTGTAGGGTAGTGTTTTAGGTTTTAGGGTAGTGTCGGGGGGTCGTGCAGATTAGTGTTTGAGTGTAGGGACCGGACTGGGGGTACGGGGAGGGTCGTGCTGGGGGTAGTGTTTTAGGGTTTAGGGTAGTGTTGTGGTGTTTGTGTAGTGTAGGGTAGTGTTTTAGGATTTAGGGTAGTGTCGGGGGGTCGTGCAAGGTAGTGTAGTGTTATTGTAGGGAGAGGACTGGGGGTCGGGGGAGGGTCGTGCAGTGGTACTACATTAGGGTTTAGGGTAGGGTGGAGTCACTTACCTTGCAAACGTTTACCATGAGTATGCCTTTACCACGCATGCCTTTGCGTTGAAATGGCATGCGTTGTAAAGGCATAGTCATGGTTAAAATTTGCGTTGTAATGGTAGTCGTTGTAATTGACATCGCGTAGTAATACCCGTGTTGTAATGGCATGCGTGGTATTGCTATGCGATGTAATGAGTCATATTCAGGCAGAACATTCTCGGTGTCTGCGGCCATGGAACTGACACTCCATTTCTCACTTCATCACTAGCCTCCAGGCTCAAACCCCATTCCAAAAGGCCCTAAAAACTCGGCTTTTCACCCTCTAAAGAATGGCCTCAAGGTCACTTAGATCTCTGAAACCGCTCTCCGGCTGACCTCCTTCCTTCAGTACTAATCATAACTAGCGCCTTGATGCCTTTAGGCATTTGTTCACACTCTATAAATCCCTTTCATTTCATTTAATTTCATTTTATAGCCCTGAATACCAACTGTCCGGTAGTAGAAAGAAGCGTTCCTTTGAGGTAGCCAGGGGGGGGGTACTTCTGTCTTGGAATATGGCTGGTTTGGGTCATAAAGAGGAAAAATGTAATTTTTTAAAATCCTTGAATCCTTCGATTATATGTTTACAAGAAACCTGGTCGTGCAAAGATTTTGATTGTGATGGCATCTTTGTCTTCTCCTGTCACGCTAAGCACTCCGAAAGGGGACATGCTAGCAGGGGGGGTCTCCATTTTGCTCAAGAATTCTATTAATTGGAATCAGAAAGTCTTTCGCCATCCATCAAATCTCTGTATTTGCCTGAAGCTGGCATGTTTGTGAGAGTCTGGCAGGCCTACCTTCTTCCTGGTGGCAAATCTATATATCCCCCCTGGGAGAAATTTCGACCATTTGTTGAGCACACTCTTTCTATATATTCATGAGATAGCTACCATGGAAGAATGCCACTTAGTGGTATTAGTGGGAGATCTAAATGTGAAAATCTCCAATTCCGCACTGGAGATTTATGCCAATCCAGATAAAGAGGAAATTTGGCATATTCCTGATTCCTTTCTACCGGATAAAATAAAAACGGATAAACGGGGATTTCTCCTGCTTGATAGCATCAGAAGTACGGATTTGGTCATTTTAAATGGGAGGGTGCCTGTTGATAAAATAGCACAATTTACTTTTCACTCCCATTATACACAAAGCCTATTGGACTATGTGGTTGTCTCCTATCAAATGTTTGGGGCCTGTGAAAACCTAGGTGTTTCTCTGTCAGTATGGAGTGACCACAGCGTAATAGGTTTGACAATGGCCTTTAATCTACCCGCACTGAATCAAGGGAACTTGGGCCAGGGCTCGGTGGTTTTTAATAAAGCAAATGGACGTTCTTTTTGGACGCAAAAAAATACCACCGAGGTAGGTGTGATAGTGAAGAAAACGTACGTAGAACAGCAGGGCCATGCTTATGCTAATATTATACAGTTCTTTGAGGCCCAAATGAAGGAGATAAAAAATTTAAGTTCTGAATCCACTGGTCCCCGCCTGGCAAACCAGGGTACGCCCTCGCTGAAAGTATTAAATCAAGAAATTAACCGTTTAGTCCGAAAACAACATTTACAATTCTCTACGGGCAAACAGCAGGAAATTAATCGCCTTAAGCGAGTAAGAAGTCGTTATAAACTTAGAGAAAAGAGAAGGGAGTTTGATGCTAAATGGATTGGGTTGAGGGAAGCCGCAAGAGCCAAAGATTCAAAAAAGTACTGGCACCTGATTGCAGAATATTGTGACTCAAGACAGAGGGCTCTCCCTATTCCGATCCCAGAAAGGGAGTGGGTGGATTATATCTCACTTTTATATAAAAACAACAGTTCAGTACCTTTTCTGATGCCCGCCACAGAGGAGTCTTCTTTTCTGGAATATGGACCCTAGTCAAGGGATGAAGTAGTGGGTCACATAAAGAATGCTAGAACCTCCAGCGCACAAGGACGGGATGGTATCCAGATTATGTTAATTAAAAAAGAGTCAGCTGCATGGGGAGCCTTTTTGGCGCCATTGTTTAATTTTTGTTTTCGAACGATTAATATTCCCTCCTCCTGGAAGGGGAGTATTATAGTCCCGTTGAATAAAAAGGGCCTGAAAAGTTTACCTACTAGTTTCAGACAGATTGCGCTGTTGGACGCATCGGGCAAATTATTTGCAAAAAGTATACTTTGTCACCTGCAGCAATGGGCTCATGACCAGAACATCTTACCACCAGAACAGGTTGGTTTTAGAAAGAACCATGGAACCCTGGACAATATTGCGGCTGTCCAGACCATTGTAGAGAAATATGTTTTCTCACGAAGCATGCCAATTTATACAGCATTCATTGATTTCACCACGGCGTTCGATAAAGTGGATCGTCCGACGCTGTGGAGAAAGCTCTCTCATCTTGGTATGCCACACCACCTCTTGGGCCTCATAATAGAATTACATACAGACACTTGGGGCCAGATGTATCAAAGGGTTTTACCCATTCTGTGTCTATGGGAAAATGTGTTCATACATATGGCCCTTGGTGTCAAGTGATGATGGGAGGCTTGCAGGGGTTATCTTGTAGGATTAAGACTTATAACGGGCTTAAGCAGGGTTGCCTTTTGGCCCCTCTTTTGTTTTCTTTTGATATATATGATCTCCCCGGCACGTTAAACTCAGTGAGGGGGGATGCCCCTAGAATTGGTACAATGTCCATTGGTTCCTTATTAAATGCAGATGACGTTGCAATTTTCGATTTAACTCCTATTGGCTTGCAACGCCGCCTGGACGCCCTAACCAAATATGCGGAGGACCATTTTTTGAAAATCAATATTGCTAAAAGCAAAATTTTAGTCTTCCGCAAGAAAGGTCTTAGAATAAAGAAAGGGTATAAGTGGTCGTTGGGGCATGAAGAACTAGAATTGGTTGACTCGTATTTGTATCTGGGGAAGGTTTTTTCAAAAAATGGGCGAGATTCAGAACATATTAAACTGGGTGTTGGTAAGGCTGCCGCCCAGGCTGGAGCTTTAAACAGATTTTATCAAACTTGTGGGAGACGCCATTTTAGTTATGTTCTGTCAGTATTTAAGGTTAAAATTCCTCCTTCTTTAACATATGCTGCAGAAGTACTGGATATGAACTATTGGCTCGCTTTTAATAAGGCTGAAGCCAGTTTTTCCGCCAAATTTTTAATTTAAACTCTCTGGCTGCCCCACATGTTCTACGCTTGGAATTCCGTCTAGTCTCTTCATATATTTCCTCCTTGTCAGCGGTCCTGAGGTGAGGGAATTCCCTCTTTTGGGGGGATGAGGGCACCCATAGGGCCGCTTTGAGAATGGAAATTTTTGACAAATTAAAGGATCAATCAGCATTCTTTAGATCATTCGCTTATGCAAATGATTTATTTGGGCTCAGTTTAAATAGCGATTCACCTATGCCAAAGCCTGCACTGAAGTTATTTTTAAAGAAGTCCGCAAGCTCGACTAGCATGGCAAGAGATACAGTTTTAAGTCAATCTAAATCCCGCAATGAGGTGGTCTGTGGGAGTGCTGTGGGGAATAGACCACAGCCTTATCTAACATGGAATCTTCCACATGGGATTAGAAGGTCGATACTTCTTTTGAGAACCAACCTGTTGCCTTTGAGAGAAGTTACTGGTATATGGGATAAAGTACCAAGAGAGGAGAGAATTTGTGAATTGTGTTTTTTACAAATTCAGGATCTTAATCACGTGCTATTTGTGTGCCCGGAACTACAAAGGGCCAGGCGTATGTTTTTAAGATCATCATTTATTAGGTCTCGCCTGGGCGTTGGAGCGCGCATGCGCTCCTCGCTCTGCGAGATCTATTGTGGACAAGCAGATTTCAGAATGGGACTCGAAGCCCCGCCCCTCATTTCCATTGGGTAGCGTCAGCGTTTATGGTAAACGCTGGCTTCCCATTGGAAAGGAGGGTTTTTCGTTGCCTCCCTTTGGCTTTTTGGTCCGGCCCATACGGACGGGATCGCCTGCTTCACGGCTGTCATGAAGACTTTTCTTATCTGCTTGTTTATTTAACAAGCAGATAAGAAAAGTCCTCACGACAGCTGTGAAGCAGGCACGGAGCTCAGAGGCGCCGGGGGTCATGGTAGAGGAAAGGGGGATCCCGGCAGACTCTGTGTGTCGTGTTCATTTTTGCATTGCGCTTTCACTTTAAAGCGCGATGCAAAAATAAACACGCTGCTGCTTTTGGGAAGCTGGGTGTTTCTCAATCGAGAAGGGACCTTGGCAAGTTATTCATGCAAATCCCACTTAGATCCATATCAGAGGACTCCTGGGCAGGCAGCACGCTGCAGTAATGTATGTCAATACCCCCCCCCACACACATACGCACACACCGACTGGGCGATGATCGCCTTTCAGAAGCAGCGCCGTCGCAAGTGATAAGCAAAAAGGCAGACAGTGGGGCATTGACAGCGCCCTGATATACACTGATGAGGCCTCGGCAGCTGGGTGCTACATTTTAAGCGGTGGCCACGGAGAGTCGTGGTGCTGACAAGGAGAGGGGGCTGGCCAGTCCCCTTTCTGTTTTGATTATGCGCCCCTGCCTCCCCCCTCACTTCCCTAAACAGCAAGTGTCATTCCTGGTGGTGTGGGAAAGCGTTTCGCTTCATGCCTCCCCTCTTGTGTCTCCGGAGCTGGTTGTGTAATTGTCAGCTCAGCGTGAAATTCCCAAAAGGCATGGTTTTACAGCCGTCCCCAAGTGTGTGAAACTGGGGAAATTAAGCGTGAACATTAATGACAACTGCCGTCACTTCCCCCCCCTCTCCCCGGGCTCGCTATTCTCTCTTCACACTGGTGTCTGAATTAACAAGCTGCGGAAAAAAGTAAGCCAGGAAACTCAGCAGAAATGCACCATACAGTAATAGCTAGGCAGAACCCAGCTGATAAACACACCTCTGCCCCGCTACCCACCCCTGCCAGTCTCCCGCCTCCTCCCCGTGCGAGTCCATCATTTTGTGCCTTATGTATTCCCCCCGCGGCCAAACGTTTTAAAAACCATTCCTTGGCGCTAATGATGACCTGCTCAATTTAAAACACGCAGCGTGTCTTACTTTTTGGGGGCGCCACATTTGCGCCTAAGCGATCTTTCCCGTCCTATAACTTGACTTTTTACCCTTTTAACTTAACAGGTTACCTTGACATGATGCTTTATATTCCTGACAGTGGCGTTCAAAAAATTTACTTATGCGAGTGTTTTTTTATTTTTTTTTATTTGGGGGTGTTTCGCTAAGTGACTAGGGACTTTTAATTGGCCCTTGGATACTGACGACAACAGGAAGGAAATAAAAAAACTTGCTGTATTTCAAGCGGCGCTGTCGGCCCGTCAGTGTTAGATTTAACGATACAATAACATCACATGGGTGAAAAGTGAGCTGGCGCTGGTAGAAGGGAAGGTGTGTTTTAAACTTCAGAAAGCTTTGTGGCACTGGGATGCGCGCCCGAAACTGTTAACCGTGTCAGGAGTTTGCTTTGAAGCCAACTGGTTGTTATTTTTTTTTTTTTTTAACCCCGGCAGTGTGGCAGCTTCTGTTGCAGAGAAGCGCGGTGTAAAAGTTCATTTTCCTTCTCTAAGACTCACCCACCGAAAAAACAACTTCCCACTTAATTGCAACTATGATTTGACGCGTGATAGATCGCCTGTCATCCGGCTGCCTTTGATCTATTCAGTCTTGATTCATATCAATAAATCACTCGCCATGGTAACCCAGGCAAGAGTGACGCAGGGCTCGCCCTCTAGATACTATGATCCAGACAGGCACAATTATTACGGCATCTGGCACAACTTCCGTTAAGATGCCAGGGATTTGGCCGGAAGTCATTCAGGTTGGTAGTCACGTAAAAAGAGTTCACTAAGACAGCTGCGACGGATGTAGGCTCTTCTGTGCAGGGTGTGAGTGGTAGATACAGACTCCTGGTGGGTGGCAGCGCTGGCATCGAGGCACCTTACGATTGCAGAATCGGAAAAAAATGTGCACTGATATCCGGCTCCTTCGGAATAACAGCAACACCCACAAAGTTGCCACCAATGCAGCCGTCTCTCCTCCCAGACAGTCTCTTCTTTTCGTTGTGTGCGTTTCAGGTTATTCTGTTCCCTTTTATCTCTCTCTCTTTGTTCTTCCTGACTCTTCCTTCCTCGCTCCTGTCTCACTGTCTCCTCTCGTCAGTCCTTGTCTGTCTCCCCTCTCCATGTCCTTTTCCCTCCATCACCCTCTCTCTGTTTCTTAAAAGATGTCTCCCGCCCTATCTCTCCCTCCTCTGTACCTCACTCTCTCCTTCCCTTATCTCTTTGCTTCTCATCTGCCGGTCTCCCACCCCCTCTTCCCAGCCCCTCTCTTCTCAGAGTCTACCCTCCTCTCGTTTCCTCTTATTTCTGCCGCATCTGCGCACCCCTCTTTTTTCTCCCTTATTACCTGCCTCTTCTTTTCAGCTTATCTTCTTCGCTATCCTCTAACAGCTCCGTCACTTCCTTTAAATCTGCTCTTTGTGAAAGAGCGGATGGATGCCACAGTGAACGTAGCCAATTGCTGAACAAAGGTGCTTAAAGCTGGGCAAGGGATGCCTAAAAAATAATAATAAAGCCAGTGAGGGATGGGGAAAGCAGCACAGGAGGGAACAGGCTAGAAAAAACAAGGACTTCATGGATTGGATTGAAAAATGTAGTTTCCTGAATGGGAGCAGTGGAAAGGTTTAAAGCCAGCCAGTCAAAAGAAAGGTAAAAAGTCTGTGTTCCGAGGAGTGGGGGATAGGGGGAACGGGGGAGGGAGAAACAGATGAATTCTGAAGAAGGTTACACTGGACCTCTTACACCTTCAAACTAGCGGCCAATCTGATATCTGCCCTGTCTTGTTTTGGTAGTAGTTCGTTTTAATGATGTGTTACTCAACAAGCCAGCCTTGGCTGACTTGTTGAGTAACACATCATTAAAACGAACACTACCAAAACAAGCATTTGCAATGCAATAGGTCTCGCATTTGCGAGAGTTTAAGCTATTGGCATTGTAAATGGCAATGCCTTTTATTTCAGTTTTAAAAACCAACACGTAAATAAAAGGCATTGTCAGTTTCAGTTTCAGTTTCAAATAGCTTTATTCGACAAATTAAGTCATAAAAGCATATAGGAACCATCCATCATAAAAATACATGACCTAAAAAGATTATTTTTAAAATATATACAGTGTTGTAATAAAAACGATATATTAAAACCAACTTTAAAACGTATAACATGTACATTTTATAATACATTAAAAGGACCTTCCCTTCAAGAGTATTTATGATTACAAAACCTGCGGGGCAACTCTTGATATAGCTCACTTATGCATGTCGTAGGTAATTTGATCTTAATGCCCACAACCACCCTAAATATTTCGCCATTGCTATGACAATAGATGCTGTTGTGTCCGAGCGCAGTATGCTGTTGTGTCCGAGCGCAGTATTCTTTCAGCCTCCTGCGCCCTTCTTATACCTATGAGCTTACAGATTGGCCGTAACCAGACACGACGTGGTCTTTCGTATCCAACGCAAACAAATAGTAAATGTGTCAGAGACTCAACACTATCTTTGCAAAAAGGACAAGTTTTATCACTAGATACTTTCCATCCCGCAGTAAAAGCTCTCAAGGGCAGGGAACCTACCCTAAACTGGAAATACAATTTCCGGTCCAATGGCTTTGTGATGAGGTCCCAATAAGACTCCATCCTCGGGGTGGCTATGAATTCCAAAAAAGTGCCGGTCAGAGTGGAGGAATCACTAGATCTAAAAACATTGAGATAAACCCATTCCCAATACAACTCCTTCATACTTTGTTTTGAAGGAAAGGCAGAATTTTCCGGATCATTCCACAACTGGATCATGCCAATATTAAATAAAATAACTTTGACTTACCGTAGCCACTTTATAGAGTGAAAGGTGTCGCCCCTAATTATATCCAGAAACCCTCCTGCATAACCTGCAAGTTTGGGTACACTCCATAGTCTACGCCAATACAATAAAGGATGCAATTTCGCTAGAGCTGCAATCGGTTTTCTCCCCAAATCATGCAATAACGGGCACATTGGGGTGCTTTGGGGTAGTCTGGTAATATTCCTCAGGAATCTATTTTCAGAGGATGTAAGCACCACCAGATTTTCACAGCCCCACAGCTCCGAACCATAAAGGGCTGAGCTAATAACTTTTGTGTTATAAATCTCCAGGGCAGGACTTATGGGTTTTGTATATGAGGTATTATATTCGAGTTGAACCGCCCCCGCGAGTTGTCTGTGCTTAAGGGATGCCAATTCAATCTGATGATTCCATTTCAGATTATTTTGGATGTTGACCCCCAGATAAGTGAACTCTTTTACATGTTCTAGCGGTCTATTATTCATAACAATTCCGCCCTTCAGTACCTTTTGTGTATTAAATGCCATCAATCTTGTTTTCGACACATTAACCTCCAACCCACGCAATGAGCAGAACTCCTCAAATATTTTGAGGGCCTTTCGCAGTCCGCTAGGGGTCTTGGAGATAATTAAAGTGTCGTCCGCAAACAACAGTATGGGGATTTTTACTCCAGCTAAACTTGGGGCATCCGTAGGGGTAGAGCTCATACTACTCACTATTCCATTAATATATAATGAGAATAGTGTCGGGGCCATCACACATCCTTGTCTCACCCCTCTTTCCACAGGGAACGACTCAGTAACTTCGTCTAGATTCCCCCATCTTATCTTGGCACTATTCTCGTCATGCAGCCTAATAATAAGTGACAAAAGCTCATGTGGCATCCCTAACTCATGTAGCACCTTCCAGAGTTTTGTTCGGGGAACTAGATTGAATGCCGATTTGAGATCAACAAATGCGGCATATAATCTACCCTTGCCCAAAGTAACAGTTTTCCAGTAAAGCAAAACAAACCTAAACACCTGATCAATGGTGCTGGTTAGTGCCCTAAACCCTGCTTGAAGGGGAGATAAAACACTGAGCTCATCGATCCAGGTCTGTACTTTATTCAATACCAATCTCCCCGTCACCTTTTGCATACAGTCAATCAAACTGATTGGCCTGTAGTTCCCGGGGCATGACCTATCCCCTTTCTTATAGACTGGTATAATTATTGCTCCTCTCCAGGATTCTGGTATTGGCGCCCCCTGAGCTATAGCATTTGTCAGCAAGAGGATGTAACGGTTCCACTTGTCTCTATCATAAAGGAAAACATCCCCCGGTATGCCATCTGGCCCTGGTGCTTTTGCAGCTGAAATTGCCCTAAGTGCAGTGTCGACCTCTTCCTCACAAAAGACTGGGCCTTGATATGGTGTAATGGTGAAACCGCCTTCATCATAGACTATTTCTGAGGCATGCTGGGGTCTAAAGTGGGTCACCCAATGCTTTTGGGAAACATGATTCAGGGGCTGCTGAGCCTCCCCTCCCCCATTTGTAAACATTCCAAAATACCTTAGAATTTTTTGAGGCGCAGGCCACCTTTAGCTCGAGCCATCTTTTGTCATCCCAACTTCTCTTCGCTGAAGCCTGAGTTCCTTTATAAACACTTCTTGCCTTACGTACTACTATAGGGTCTCCTACCTTAATGGCTTCCCCTAACGCAAGCCGAGCCTCTCGGCACTCTTTCTTGAACCAGCGCTCACCTTTCTGTCTAAAGACCTTTTTTTGTCTCCCCTGCTTAAAGAAATAGGTGCGCAAATCAGCAAAAAAGAGGTTGTGAGTACTTGTTATTTCGTCTAGTCAATTAGAACTTTTCACCTTCCTTTCAAGTTCGGTGGTAGCACTATCCACTCCCTTCTTTATACAATCTAGTAATTCTGGTGTTTCGATAATTTGAGCCCATTTAAGACGTCGCATATCGTTCAAACAACTAACTTCATTTACCAGACTTCTATCACTGGATCCTATTTGTGTCTTAGGCCCCCACGAGTGAGTAGATATGCACAGCGGATTATGGTCACTTTCCTCCCTATCTATAACTACCATATCATTTAAAAGATGCCATAGATCCAAACTCAACAATGCATAATCAATTCTACTGGAGCTAAATCCATTATTAAAAGTCTTGGCCCCAAACCTATCGGAGTGCGTGCGCCCATTGACTGCCCTCAAACCCTTTTCCATACAAATAGTATTGATTTGAATGACCACATCTGTCCAATTTCTTATGGGATCCAGTTCCAGCTTCGGGATGCTCCAGTAAATATCTGCATCGTCTAGGTGGTTACCTCCCTCCTGGCACTAGAGGCTCGAATGTCATGTTGAAGTCCCCAGCAATGATAGCTTTAGTAGATTCCTGGTAAGAGTCTAGGTGAGCATCTAGAACGTCCAGGACTCCCGATTTCTTGCCTCTTGTGCCCCGCACATAGATGTTATAGATGTCTATTATTTGACCTGCACTCAAAATCAGCCTAACTACCTGGATGTCTTTACTTTGGATTTGGATTTCCTTTATAATTAACTGAAGATTTTGTCGCACCCAAATGGTCAAACCCCCAGATGGCCTCCCTTTTTCTCCCTGCAGGCTGGTATGTGATAGTTTAAGTACCCTTCACAATAGAGTGGATTCTCTGCCCAGGTCTCTTGAAAAAGGCAGATATCATATTCTCTAATGAATGCATGCCATTCTGGAGAGACCATCTTTTTACTCAACCCTGCAATGTTCCATGACAGAATAGAATTCTTATATGGTGAAGTATTCCAAGTCAAAGCCCCATCCGTAGGGGGATGGGACAAATGACCCTCCATCGAACTGCTGTCTGCCTGGGCTAGGCTAGCTAAGCTTAACATGGAAGTCTGTGTCATTTCCACTATTGAGACCTTAGGGTGCACAGAACTACCATTCTCATGCACTTCATTTACTAGCAATGTAGAAGCTTTATTAAGCGGAGTAGATTGGGCCAATTCTGTCACCTGGTCTTGCGGGCACGCAGGGTTCTTCCTTATGATAGAGTTCAGGATTATGCGGTCTTGTTTTCTTAATGCTGAACCCTTAATGAGTCAATCATTATTATCCAACGCAGAGCTCCCTTGCAAACTGGTGGGCCTTTCTTTTGCCAAACAGTTGCTGTGATCATTCGGGAGGAAGCGTCTAAATTGGATAGCTGAGTGGCCTGGCGATGTGGTGCGAAACTATGTCTTCCCTAATTACAGATCGGCAACCCCTAACATGCCTTATCCAGTGAATAGCCTTATTGATTACCGACTCCCTGTTCTCTATGCCTCTTCGTACGTCATATTTTGGTACATTGGTCATTAAGATTCTATTAGGGTTAAAAGTAGGATATGTGTTGGGTATATTCTTTACCACAGCACCATGCTGAAGTGAACTACGCTGATTGTCCTTCTGCTGCTGTTCCACTAATCCAGGAGGGTTTCTAGTAGGTAATACAAGTACCCTCCTGTTGCCCAACCTCCTAGTACCAATGCAATTGCTTGAGACGGTATTCGGTAAATTTTTAGACATCAGCTGAGGTCGTGAGTTTCGACTGGCATTATCTAGCTGGGGAGAAGGCCTACTTAAGCTAGTATTACTGGCTAGTGTCAATGCTGGCCAAGTGCCTGTTTCCCTCGCTGGAATAACTCCTTGCTGGCGTGCTGTATGACAGTTATTGTTTACATTCCCTATCCTACTTTGAGTTAAGTCTAGCACCAGCGATTTAACCAGTAGAGTTAATTCCTCTATCGTACCTCTCATAGACCTCACTTCCGTTTTTAATGACATTACCAATTCCATTAAATTCTGTCGACCAATGTCTAAGTCTGTGTCTACTTCCTGTCTTTGATTCGTTTCGGCCACACGGACCCGGTCTGACATTAACCTTTCACCCTCATCACAAACTGGATTTTCTAACGTTAGTAATGGCTGGAATCTGTTTGAACAGAGGACTTGGGGGTCTTCATAATAAGTATCGGACGGAAGTACCACTGGACTGGCATTAAGGTCTAATACCCTCTCCTCCTCTATTGCCTTATCAATGCAGTTTACTAGGGCCTTAGTACTGTTTTGTTTAAGAAACATATCCGGTATTGACAAGTTGGAAGGGGGCACTGCTTAGATGTGTTTTTTTCTTCTTACTGGCTACTGATTTCTGCGAGGCAGATTCTAAAATGACCTCGCATTCATTAATTAGACTATCGATGCGATCCATCACACAGTTACTACCCGATGATTTGATTGCCTTTTTCGCCCTTTTACCCCTATTGCCCCGGCCAGGTTTCGCTCCCCTGCCTCCCCGCCCTCTCCGCACTCTTCCAACTGTTTCCTTTTCCCCATCAGATTGCCTTGGCTACCCTGGTAACTGTATCCCAAAAATAGAAACCAAAGCGTAACAATATTAGGCAGTATAGATTAAAAAGTACCAAAACTATTTGCTTTTATAGGTCCAGGGGTTCATCAGAGCAAAAGTGCAGTACCTTAGGACGCCCCTTGAGTCAGTTCTACTCCCTAGAGCCAGTTGTCAGAGGGGTGGCCCTGTCCTGTCTCTTCCTGGCGCTGACGGGCGCAGGACGGGCCCGCCCTTGGCCCAAGCTTCGCACGGGCGCGGCCCGCGCGCGGCCCGCGCCACGGGAGGCGAGCCGCGCTGATGAGGACACCACTGGCCCCTCCCTCTCAGCTGACCGATGGGCGTCAGTGGCGGGAAAACACACGTTGCACTCTGGGACTTGGAGTCCCACCAGAGTGTGGAAGATGCAGCAGTGCACTCGCGGTGGCCTTGAAGGTAACTGGCCAAGTTCAGGAGGGCACAAAAGGGCTCAAGATGACACAGCCTCCGCTGGGGGGTCCAGGGTCAATGGATTTGCCCGCAGTTTTCCTCGAGCGTCCCGCGCCACGGGAGGCGAGCCGCGCTGATGAGGACACCACTGGCCCCTCCCTCTCAGCTGACCGATGGGCGTCAGTGGCGGGAAAACACATGTTGCACTCTGGGACTTGGAGTCCCACCAGAGTGTGGAAGATGCAGCAGTGCACTCGCGGTGGCCTTGACGGTAACTGGCCAAGTTCAGGAGGGCACAAAAGGGCTCAAGATGACACAGCCTCCGCTGGGGGGTCCAGGGTCAATGGATTTGCCCGCAGTTTTCCTCGAGCGTTACAATGCCAACAGCTCAAACTCTCGCAAATGCGAGACCTAGTGCATTGCAAATGCTTGTTAAATTTAACATTCATTCTGCTCAGGAGGCCCGAACTTTTGTCTTGTCCCCACCAAATGAAATGGTCTGCCATAAGATATTTCAATTTTTTAAAACATTTCTGGCTATTTATTAGGAAATTTTTAAAGTTTAGTTTGTATGTTGTAACGTCTGATGGTTGGACATTGAAGAATTTTGCACTATATACAAAGTATGTCTCTCCCTCTTTCCTCCTTTTAATCTACCGGTGTATTTTTAAAAAAAGAAACGTTTTTTGTATTGTATTTAAAAGTATGTCTTTTTTATTGTACTGGTGTATTTTTGTGGACCTCCGGCGGAGTTCAATAACAAATAAAAAATTGAATTGAATCATTTTATAGTTCATTATCATTTCCAAGTATGTTAAAGGAACTGGAGTGTTGTTGGAAAGGCCTAGTGTGTGAGGCATTTAGAGTGGGAGAGTGTTTTACTACATTAGCCTTTATTATTTTTCTGATAAAATGTAGGAATACCTTCAGATACTGGGATTCCCGTATAGTCCATGTCATACATTATTTATGCCTAAGTTAAGTATATGATTAGAATGTCTGGCACATGAGTGGGCGTCCTGATCTTTATAAAATGTGCCAGATTTAAAGACATAACATAGCAGTGATTGGGTTGTGGAAATATCTACTTGGGGTACATGGTTGAATCATATGATTGTGGAGTGTAGAGTAAGTGGGTAAAGCGGGATCATGGGTAGTTGTGTGGTTTATTTAAAACACTTGAATTTGAAGATATTATTAGTACACATTTAGTTTGTAAAACTAATTCTAACAGCTTATCGAGTGTTAGCATTACATGTTTGTCTGAACACGTAGATTTATAAAATATGTGCATTCACGTACTTACTTGAGGTGTGGGGCACAGTAAAATTGTATTAGGTGAGCATATTTAATGTCGGTATGTAGTGTGAGGCATGTGGTCAGACAGGTAGACAAGGTCAATTAGTTTGTTTATAAACTTAATTTTAGCATAATTCATAGGTACCATAGTGCATTTAAAAAAGTTAAAATAATTGTACTCACCTTACATTATGCATTAAATTGGTGTTAATCAACCACTGCCAGAAGAAGTGCCAAGGCTTAGAGTAGGAGGGACATGTTGATAGAGTAGGCTTTGTGGATGTTGTGGTCAGGGTTTGCCTATGTATGTTCTTTTTTCTCCAAAATAGGTGTGCAGCATGAACCATCATGTTTCTGTCAATGGAAATTATACCTATATACAGCAGACAGAGTAGTGAATTTCTGTCACTCCCTCGTTCGTGTTTCGGTGTACTGCCATTAATGGAGTAAGGAAAATGTGGCAGGGGCGGTGGACGGTTGATGGACTTTCATCTGTCAAACCGCCACAGTTCTGAACGGAATGTGTCTCTGGGTAAACAGGAATTTTTGACAGCCCGTTCGCATCCACCAAACTCAGGTCCATAATCTTAGCAGCAGAGTGAGCGATGTGTTGAGTGAAAATAGGTGAAGGCGTGCTCTGAGGGGGTCAACTTAAGTTACGATGCAAAGGTAACCTGCAGGGACAGCCCACCCTAGCACTGTGCACTCATCCCTGATCTGTCCAGCACTCCATCTATCACTGCATTGAAGTCCCTTCCAAGCACAATAATACCAACCAGAAGCCTTGGTCAACACCACCTTCAGTGTTAGTCATGCCCTTAGTCAGTGGGGAAATATGGACTCTTTTAATGTCAAAAAATAAAAGATACAAAAATAATATTCAGTCATACCCAAATAATTAATTGGTAAAACAGTGTATCTACTTATTAGCCAAATATGGCATAAATTTACGTAGGCAATGACTGTCTGATTTGTCATGCAAGAAGTTAATTGTGAGGCATACCAAGCCATAAGTTAACTGGGAGAGAACATCATATTAGAGGGATTGAGGCTTTGACCACTCCAGACACTAACACAGTTCAAACCTGGTCTTCAGCTCTGCTCTCACGCTCTGCAACATTTACCAATAGTGATTAGCCTCTGATGTAGCTGCCCAACACCTTCATAAGGACCTCCATGGGTTGACTCCAGGTTCGTCGAATGCAATGTGATCTTTGGGTGTGAGTGCACCTCACTGGATTAGTTAGAAGAAACATAACTGAGCAGAACCCTTTACCATGTCCCATTTCCTTCCCGACCTCCCTCCATGGGATGAGCTGTTGGCCCAAGTTCTGCAGACTCTTCCCAATTACCCAAGTGTGAGTGAACTAGAAGGAATGGTGATGAGGGCTGGACAATCTAAAAACAGCGAGCCCCCAACCAAACGGACTCCTGACCAATCTATCTACCAACAATATGGTAAATGCACATGCAAATATTTACAAGAGTGGATGGGACTCACTATTAAGTACAGGAAGAGGTCTCTTCCTCAACATGGTACATTCGATGTAGAAAGATTAGCTAACTTACAGAAAAATCTGAAAGATCCCAAGAATAGGATAGATGCTGAGAAAGAGCTACTGTTCGCTGTTCTTCATACAGTGGCATGAAGAGGCACACAAACACAAACATGAATCCAGCATGTGAGTAATACTGAAGATAAGTTGGAATACCAAACTAGCTATTTTAGGGACAGAGTTAGTCACTAAACCACAAGAGAAGTAGGAAGAGAGCAAGGACACGAGGAAGGATGATTTATTGGACATGTTCCCCATGCCGGCTAATGGGACTGAGAGTGCAGTTGATGATGCACTCAAATGGAGCAATGCCCTCAGGACCACCAGAAGCTGGAGTAGAAGAAGGTAATGTGCAAGCGAATGCTGCAGTGTGACTGGCTGGCAGTAGCACGACTAGGTTGGAGGCCTATCCACTAATGCGGATTGGTCTAGAGCACTCACACATTCCGCCCTGGGATGTTGAAACCAACAAAAACGAAGCCCCACTATTACCTTGGAATGCTTGAGACAGACGGCAGGAGGTCTGTCTTGAAGTGATCATCCTTCTCCTCATCCAAGTGAGGGTGACGATGAGAGATCTTCTTCGTCCACCCTTCTCCCCTTGAGAGACTACCCTGCTGCCAGGCGTAGAGTTATGGTCCATACTGTAGTAATCACGCACTCTCCAATGTGGTTTCTTCACCTTCTTTGATTTGCAAGACAATTAGTTGTCAAGACAGTAACCTCCATCTAAATGAGAAAGCAACAGCTTTTTCCTAGAATACTACTTAACACCCCATCCCAACAGCATCATCAATGCCCTCTCTCCATTCCACATTCAATTTAATCTCCACACATACTTTTGACCCCTTCTGACTTAATGAATGTTAAGAAACAATTTCCCACTGCTCGTTAGATATTTCCCACTGCTCGTTAGATCCCACCCAGTTTCAAGAAAAACTAGAGTGTGTTTGAGACACACAGACCCAACTGGACAGATGTGAGTCAGTAATTGCAATTGTGGAGTGACCCCAGGAAATGATGGGGCATTTAGTGTTTCAAAAGATACATTGCTGATTGCGATTGTAGAGGTATAACCAGTAAAATCGGATTGTAGTAAGATATGAGTTGTAAACAAAATAAGGATGAGGCATTAGCTGATTATTTGGATAGACTTAAGGATGTGTTTGAAATGTATTTGGGCATAGACCATCCGACGGAGATGACACAGGAAGCAGTAGGTGCTGCTTTTGCACAGGGAGTATTACCAAATGTTAGGAGTCAGTTAACAACAATATGTATTTAGCTGCACTGGTGACAGTTGCCAATCACTGTGCAGCTTTGCAGGAGAAAAAGAAAGAAAATGTAGAATATAAATTAATGTCTTTGAAATTGTAGATTATGCACAGGGCAGTAAAGGGAATGGTACAGGAAGCTATCGAAGGAAAAATGGAGAAGGAGGCCAGAATAGCAGGAGAATTGGGAGAGGGGACAGCAGTGACCGAGGAGAAACCTTGGGTGCAAGAGGTACTTGCTTGGCATGTGGTTAGCTAGGGTATTGGAAGCAACATTGTCCCAACAGTGCACCTAATGCATCGGGTCGCCATGATTTATCTGAGTATCATTAAATTGCTTAAATCATTTCCCTGAATTCTAGGGCAGCCTGAGAGGTGCTGTATGTGTTAATGCATACCCTAATTCCGATAGATCTGAAGGGCCCTCATGTAAGTTGTGTCATTGATGGTAAACATACTACTTTCCTTATTAACATGGGCACAGATCTCTCGGCTCTCAAAACCTCCCCTCTTTACCTCTCTTGGGCATATCAATAGATGCAGTCATCATTTCCAATCTGCAAGTTCCCCACCGTATTACTGATCCTGTGTCCATTTCTGCAGTACCTATTAGTGATTATGAATGAATGTATTGTTTTGGATGGATCATGTCTCAGAAATGCTGAGAGTGTCCTAGTTAATGGTTATGATGTGTGTACTGTGTACCAAATTGTGGAGAGTAGCTAAAACAAGCATTGGAAATGCAATAGGTCTCGCCTTTGTTTAAGTTAAAGCCATTTGTTTTGCTAATTGTATTGTATTATAGCTATGTATTATTGAGTGTAAGTATGTGATATGTTGTGTTTCTATGTTGTTAGAATTGTATTTGTTAGCTGTGTAGTAGGTGAAAGTATAGCGTTAGGAGGAGAAGAGCAGTGTTTAAGATTTGGGAAGGAGAGTGAGTAGGAGAATAGCATGAGGGTTAATGAAGTATAGTGAGGTGTAGAATAGTATGAGGCAGAAGAAAGGTGCGGGGGAGAGAAGTTTGAGGGAGAGGGAATAAAGCGTGGAGTAGGTTAGCGTTATTTTGAATGAAGGAAAGTGTGGAGAGCAGTATGAGGTATAAGGAAGGATAGAGTAGTAGAAGAGTAGAAGGAGGGATATGAAAGGAGTGTAAAGTAGAAGAGTAGTGGGAGGTAGAAGCAAGGTAAGAATATTGTATTACAATTAGGTATAAGGAAGTAGTTAGGTGCAGAAGAGCACTTTGAGGGAGAATGTAGGAGAAGGAGTAGGCGAAGAGCAGTGTAATGCAGAAGGACTGATAGTGATGAGGGTAAGAGCAGTGTGATGTTTGGTGTTTGATGTTGGTGATAGTGTAAAAGGAGTTACCAGTGTAGTGTACGAAGAATTTGCAAGCTAGATTGATGTGGCTCCTCTTCTAGAAGAATAGAGTTTTGGGATATCTGGGAAGAATGGTTTAGAGCTGGCCAATATGGCACGTAGATTTACTATCACCCAGTTCATGAATGTTACATGTCCTATGATTATAACATTTTGGCAGTGGTGGTAAAAGGGGAACCAGATTTTGTAGTTGCTGTTAAAATTCCCCAACTTTTGACTCTATTTGCGGTCAAGGTCCAGGTTCCAGATTTTGTCAATGATGTGCCCGGGATTCCGGGACAGGTACTTTTGACAGTCTTAGAGCTATTTTGGCCTTGCGAGATGAATAATGAGGAGTAAAAAAAAAACAAAGCCCAGAAGCGAAACTGAAACCTAGCCCACTGGAATGTGCTCTAAGCGTATAGCAACATAGCATCGGACTCTGGTGCTTTGGATCAAATCACATAATTCCCCCTACTGGATCAAAATTGTAACTTTACAATGTGAGCTTTGTAGCGCTGAATTGAAAGTAAGAAACTGCACAAACAAACACCTTGTGAGCAATAATGCCTTTTTTCCCAGCCGACAATGTAAGCTGTGGAGCAATGTAGTGAAAGTGCGTAAATTGGTGAAAAACACAGCATGTGCGGTAATGCCGTGCTTAAAGCCTACAAGTGAAACAGAATCTAGAGCCCTGGAATGTGCTCTAAGCATATTGCAACGTAGCATCGCTAGCTGGCGATTGCGATTACATAACATAATCTCCCTTTACTAAAACTAAAATGTAGATTTACAATGTTATCATTGTAGCGCTGAAGTGAAAGAGAGAATTTGCAGAAAAACAGAAAGTGGGAGCGCGAATGCCGTGTTGTTAAGCCTAAAATTGCAGGTCAGTTTTTAGTTGTTTGACTGGTGATATAGTACAATATGGATCGGTGGAACAAAGCCCACATGCGAGATACTAGCCTAGAGTGCTAAGGGGGTTATTTGTAGCAAGGTAACAAACGCCAACATTTGTGTGCCAATGCCGTGTGATCAAAGCGTGACACGCTATAGCACTGGCAACTTGTGATTGTATTAGTAAGGAAAATAAAATCCGCCCTTTAAGTACCATAAACTACCGGGTGTTGCACCACCCGCTAAGCACAAACCCAGCTCCCCTGGAATGCCATGTGTTCAAAGTGTGCCGCCATATGGCAGCAGCATGTTGTGGCTGACAAATCACGTATTTTGTCTGTGATACCCGAAAAAAATAAACCGGACATAACATAAGATAAAACCGGAAATAGTTAATTGTGAAGTAGGTGCGAACGTTTAGCTGTGATGATCAAAGGAATGTATAAGAATAAGCGAAGTAAATGGTTAGAAGGTATGTTTAACTTGTTTCTGAAACTGAATGTTAGAGTGAGTGTGAAATAGATGGCGCCGTTGATAAGAAGAAATTCCCTGCTGTGATAAGGCGGTCTGGTGAAAAGAAAAGAACCGTTTGCTTAAAACTGCTAATAACTCCCTAACAAAAGATGGCAACAGAAATTACCTTGCAAGACCTGCTAAAAGGAAAGGAAGCAAAATCTGGCGGCATGTGGCTATTATGTACGAAATATCTGCTTAAGAAAAAATGTAACTTTTGTTCTCCCCGATATAATAAAGCGTGTTTCTTTTCTAGTAAAAAGTTGTTTCTGTGTTTTATGGAGTACAAAGTACTAGTAGAAAGCCTGACTTATTTGCGGTGTTGACAATTTAATTTGTGTAAAACAAATATATAAGCCATTACTAATAGAGAAATACGTACGATGTTTCGCTAACGTTGCAGCCCGCCGGAACAGAGCCCAAGTAATTTAACGCTAATTTGCAGCATTAATAGTAAGCTTTACGTGCCCCTAACTGCGGCAGTTTTGGCCCGGCAAATATCAGTGGTCCGGCAAACTTAAGTATGAAAGGTACGTAAACGGCAGCAAGGGAAGCAAGTTTAGTAATTTATAGATATCTATGGTATTTTGCTAGCGTTGTATCCCGCTGGAAAAGACCCCAGTAAAATAAGCGCTAATTTGCAATATTTATATTAAACTTTACCTGCCCCTAACTACGGCATGGTACTATTGGCCCGGCAAACATAAGTATGAAAAGTATATTAAAGCCCCCATGTTCAGCTACCTATAAGAGCATAATAAATAACGTAAGTTCCCCAATGTGAAGCCTTGCTTTACGTCCCGGTAACTGCAATGCTTACCCACTGTTTAGACCCTTAATAAACAAGCGCTAAAACACAAGCGCGGCCCCGCGGCCGCGTAAGTTAATTGTTGTGAGAGAGAGGGGGAGCAGGAGGTGAGCCCGCGAATGGTGCGCGCGCGCTTGGGAGAGTCTTAACTTTTCAAGCACTGCACTCATGCTTGTGGCGCGCCCCTGCTCGCTCCCGCAAGGTGGATGCCGCCACAAGCACGAGTGCAGTGCTTGAAAATGAGCAGATCGACGGCTAAAGACCCTCCTATGCAGCGCATGCGCGCTGCGTAGGCGAGACCTAAAAAGGACTGTTACTGTATGCACAGACTCAAAGTATGTATTTTGAGTGATGCACAGCTTTGGGCTCCTCTGGATGCAAAGGGGTTTCCTAACATCATCCGGAATGCGCAGTAAGAATGGGAAATATCTTTAAAACCTTTCAAACGCAATGCAATTACCAGAGAGGATGGCAGTGATGAAATGTGCTGCACACCAGCACACTCATGACAATGTTTCAAGGGGCAATGACCTATCCGATTCAGCTGGTAAGACTGTTGAATTCTCTAAAATTGCTAATGTTGCTATGTATGTTATGAGAAGTAATATATTTCCTGTACAACTTGAAATGATTTTCCTCAATTGCAGGAGTAAAGCTCTGAAAATGAAAAACAGTTCTGGATCATATAACAATGTAAATGAAACCCTGAGGGGGTGTGGAGAGACAGCACTGGGCGTCTGGTCACACCAAAATCTCTGCTCTCCATCTTCGCCAAGTTGTTTCATGGATCAGCCCATTTTGATAGGGACAACATAATATGTGCTGCTGCAAATCATTGTTATGCACCATTTTTTTCTTCCATAGCCCAGAGATTACACAATGTCAGAAATTGGACAAAGGCCACACCCAGGCTCCTCTCTCCCTTCGGACACCTTTGTGTACATTCAGATAGACTTTATCTAGATACTGAAGTGTGCAAATTACTCTTATGTTCTTGTCATCGTATGTATGTTTTCAAGATAGGTGGAAGCATACCCTTTTGCTTGTGCAGATCCCTTCATGGCAGCTAAGCGGTTACTCAGAGATTTTATCCCTTGGTTCTGGCTACTGTACTTTCTGTGTTGCTATATTCGCTTTAAGTGGCAAGGGTATGTCCAGACATGGGCCCCATGCTCTCTATGCCACTGGATTCAAGCTAGTCTTGCTGATGGGGGTTGATTCCCCAAAACTGGTGGCAGTACGCTTGTTTTCCGGTCCAGGGAGGTCCAGTTCGGGCTGGAATGTTCCCATGGGGGGCAGGGTCAAGACTGATTTGCATATGACTGAGTCCAACTGGGGTGGCATGGTGATCAGTGAGCAGGAAAATTATGGATTTATCCCAGATCTGTGACTGGGGGTGAATGTTTGACAAGGTTCAGCATTACATCCATCATCTTTTCGACTTACTGTACAGAAACAGCAGTGACTGCGGAACACACTTCGTGTGTGCAGTGGTGCAGGCAGTTCATAATGCCCAGGAATAGACCAGCATTTTGATTGAACCTATCGCCCAGAGTCAGCTGGCAAAGTGGAAATAAGTAATGGTATTCTTAAGAACAAATAACAAAGATATGCTCGCAAATACAGTTAAAATGGCCTGCTGACCTGCCATTAGCATTATGGTCCCGGAGAATGATTTCTCACCGGAAGACAAAGCTGACCCTCTATGAAATAATCATGGGTTGACTCATGATGCTCCACTCATATCCTCCTATCTCAAATGCCAAGCTCGATTTACAGTTAAATAATGATGCAGTCATAAAATATTTCAGAAAGCCTACACAATGTCTTTACAGGTTGTTTTCAGGTGCAAGCAATTTTACCTGAGTGCCTCGACTAACGCCTCCCATTCTCTCAAGCCGGGTGTCTGGATCTCCGTTCATGTGTACTAGAGGAAGACTGTACTGCATCCTAAATTGATGTGGATCGTATCAGATGCTGTTCATCACAAACAAAGCTGTTAAAGTTTGTGGTCTGACAACTTGGATCCACTCTTCCTACTGTAAGCAAGTTGCTCCTCCTAGAGACAACTGTGTTCCTGCTTCTGCCTCAGGGCCTGTTCCTGGCCATAGATTTTCTACCAAAGCTGTTCCTGCTGCAGCCCTACCATCTGCCAGTGGGTCAGGTTCTTAGTGTTCACTTCTTTGCCTATTGCACCACCGCCATGCAATTTTGCCCCTGCAGCCCCTCATTGCTACTACCTTCATCCGAGTAAATTGGTCTCCTCCTTCTGGATATTGAATTCCTCTGTGGAGCTGGCCTGCTATCTTCATTGCTGCTTTGAACACATGGTTGGTGGTGGGATACATTCTTGCTGCAGAATGGGGAATTATTTCAAGACCGGCTTGTACTGAACCTTCCTTTGTGTGGAGCTGGCGCTTTGCCTCTAAGAGTAACTTCTCTGCTGTCTCTTAATAAGTTTAACAGTCCATTGAACTGCAACATGCCAGATGTGACTCATCTTGCAATGAATGAGCAAGGTTTTATTTGCAAGCACGAAGAAGCAGATTTCTCTAGTGTTTTTGTTGGACATAGAAAATGCGATTTATTGGTGGAGAACATTTTATTTTTAAATCACCTCCATTTGAGTATTGTCTTTCTCATGGATTGTTGTTTAACAAGCCTCATTTGCAAGGATATCATGCTTCCTTTATTTGCAGGTCACAAGCCTATCCTTCCTGCTCTGAGACTGAACTAGAACCTGCCATCAAGGATACTTCGTTCCTGCTGTTAGGCACTTTGATGATCATCCTCTAAAATGTACCCCGCTCACGACAGAAGACACCTTAAAGACCCTGAAGAGCATCCACTCCGGAGCTCACTCAGACCCCTGTACCCCCCACATCTTCCACAGAGCCTCCACGGCCATTGCACCCGAACTACGCCGGACGATCAACTGCTCCCTCGAGACCGCCACATTCCCCGATGACTGTAAACACGCCGAAGTCAACTCCCTCCTGAAGAAACCCTCCGCAGACCCGACGGACCTCAAGAACTTCAGGCCCATCTCACTGCTTCCTTTTGCAGCCAAGGTAATCAAAAAGGGCGTCAACACCCAGCTAGCAAACTTCATCAAAGCCAACAACATCCTGGACATCTCCCAATCCGGATTCCGCAGCAACCACAGCACCGAGACCGCCCTATTCGCCACCGCCGACGACATCCGGGCCCTCCTCGACCAGGGCCAAACAGCAGCCCTCATCCTCCTGGACCTCTCAGCTGCCTTCGACACCCTCTTCCACTGCACACTAGCCACCAGACTCGACGACGCCAGCATCCGAGAAAAGGCCCTCCACTGGACATGCTCATTTCTCACAGGCAGAACTCAGCGAGTCAGACTCCCGCCCTACCTCTCAGAACCGACAGAGACCAGATGTGGAGTACCCCAGGGATCCTCCCTCAGCCCCACCCTCTTCAACATCTACATGGCTCCCCTCGCAACCTTCGGCAGAAACCATGGGCTCAACATCGTCTCCTACGCCGACGACACCCAGCTCATCCTCTCCCTCACCAAGGAACCCAACATCACCGGGCACAACTTCCAAGAAGGGATGAAATCCGTCGCCACCTCGATGAAGAAGAGCTGCCTGAAACTCAACTCCGAGAAAACAGAGGTCCTCATCCTTGGCTCCACCCCCTCAGTATGGGACAACACCCGGTGGCCCCCCCACCCTCAGAAACCCCCCATCCCGACAGATAATACACGAACCCTCTGCATCATACTGGACTCATCACTTACAATGAACCGCCAGATCAACGCCGTATCCTCGGTCTGCTTCAACACCCTCCGCATACTCCAAAAAACATTCAGATGGATCCCCTCCGAATCCATAAAAACGGTCACGCACGCCCTCATCACTAGCAGTCTGGACTACGGCAATGGCCTCTATGCCAGAATCAACAAAAAACTCCTTTGCAAGCTCGAGACCGTCCAGAACGCCGCAGCCCGACTGATCCTAGACATCCCCGTTACAACCACATCACCCAACACATCTGCGATCTCCACTGGCTCACCATCGAAAAAAGAATAACCTTCAAGCTCCTCACGCACGCACACAAGGCCCTCCACAACATCGGACCAGCATTCCTAAACAACCTCCTCTACTTCCATGCACCCAAGAGAAACCTCTGATTAGCCGACCTCTCTCTGGCCACCATCCCACGCATCTAGAAGACCAGAACAGTTGGAAAGTCCTTCTCCTACCTCGCAGCCAAGACCAGGAATGACCTTCACCTCCAGCAAAGCCCTACACTGCTCCAGTTCAGGAAGGACCTCAAGACCTGGCTCTTCAGTTGACCCCAGCATCCAACGGAGCCATCCTCCCCTAGCGCCCTGAGACACTCACGGGTGAGTAGTTGCACTTTACAAACCCCTGATTGATTGATTGATTGAAAATGAAGAAGGTGTAGATGGGCTGTTTCAACTACTACGAGGTTCATTTCTGCTTTTATTCCCATGTATGGAATAACTGTTGCTTTAGATGCTTTAGACAAAATAAGAAGTAATGCAGAAATTCTGAAAGAATACCTAATTCTACCCTAATATCTTTAGGGAAAGTGACAGAGCAGTTAGATGTCCATACTAAAATGCGGATTGCAAATAGAATGATATTAGATTATCGTTTAGCAGCTAAAAGTGGGAGTCTGTTGTTGCGGGGATTCTGCACCTACACAGAACTATGCGCAGGAAAACAGGACCTCAGTGTATAGGGGTGTACCAACCTATCACCTTAGTACCCAAAATCCCAAAACCGACTAGCTATAGTTTCTTATTCGTTCTCCTCCAAAAATCACGAAGCTACAAATGATTAGACAACCCAGAACACAACACTCCCGACTCTCTCAGGAATCCTGGTAGCAAGACATACCCTTGCGCTCGCTCACTCGTACTTGTCCACAATAAGAATGGTTAGAGTCACTGTTATAGTTCAAAATGTTTATTTTAACTATCGTGCTCTATAATGCAGTATACGAGCCACTACCAGCAGCGAAATGCATAAACTTAGAACAATCAGCATTGTTACAATTCCATATAATATGAAGGGGGAAGTCATTATATATAGACAGTGGAAAAAGAACTATAAGGCCTAACCACCCTCCCCTTGGTAAAGTGATGTTTATTATATAATAGAAGATCTCTGGGCTTTGTCAGCAGACCCCCTACCTTAGTGCCTAGATGGAAGCTTTACATCATAGGAACCGCATAGCTCTTCTCCCTGGAAAGGACCCTCTCCAAGTGTGTGTCAGAACAACATGCATCCCTGTAATATCAAAGCACGAGCTTCCAGTAGCGCAGCTGTGTTAGCATGTTTTGTCTAGATGCTAGGGACTGACCAGAACAGAATAACAAGGGGCATTGTTTATCGACCTTGCACATCCTGTTCAGACTAAACTCCAAGAGCAGGCAGAGAACGCGGAAAGCAGACAGTTCTCATGTGAAAGGCACAAACAGAGTCTTGCAAAACAAAGTCTAGTAGTAACGTGCGCAAAAGCAGCATCATGGCAGCCATGCTCATGTCAATTTAGCAATGTCGACAATGACCCTAACGGCCATATAACACCCTCCCCTTGGTAATGTCATAGCATATAGGCAAAGGACCAAAAAAGATTTCAAGGGTAAGCAGAGTTCAAATGTGCATGAAAAATCCAGATTGGAAAAATTTTCAAAAAAATTAAAATATATAATTTTTACGTTGTTAATGCATGTACCGTTGCACGAAAAACGTGTCTAACATGGACTACGGGGGACCGAATGAGGTTCATAGCGGATGATTCACCATTACCAAATTGGAAACTTGGACGAACATCCCACCCCCGAGCCTCGATATCTGCCTCAATACCCATTAGCATTGAATTTTTGCTTTTAAAGTATCAGTGAGTACATCGACTTTTTCACCACACACCTTAGCGCGTGTGTAGGTACCGCACTGGTTTTCACGTGGCACCTATTATTTTTGCCACTCACCTATCACTCACCTGGTCCTGAAGAAAGCCCCATTTACTTTCCCTTGAGGGGCTGAAACATGTAGACCGCCACACATAGTCAACTTAATGGTAATAATCCATGAATAGTTGCACTACACATATCAATTTTTAGATATATCCTGAGCCGCCAACATTAAAATTAGAGGCAAGGATTCTCAGAGATATTTTTAACCTAAACGATTCACCTCACATCACATTTCACGCACCAACACCAGCTCCGCTGTAATCAGGCGTTGTAGCACAACCGGGGGGCACTCGGCCGCCCGGTTGGGACCCCAATGATGAAGCATGACACCAACTAGGTTGGTGTGTGAGGGGTCTTTTAAGAACACCTAATGGGTCCAAGTTCATACTACACTTAGTGACTTATCTACGCACACATAGTGGGTTCGTCCACATTGTTTAAGTTCAGTACACATCTGGGGAACAGGACGCGCCCCTTAGCCTTATCCCTTGCTCTCCCATTTGTTTTCTAATTTAGCAATGTCGACAATGACCCTAACGGCCATATAACACCCTCCCCTTGGTAAGGTCATAGCATATAGGCAAAGGACCAAAAAAGATTTCAAGGGTAAGCAGAGTTCAAATGTGCATGAAAAATCCAGATTGGAAAAATTTTCCCCAAAAATATAATTTTTACGTTGTTAATGCATGTATTGTTGCACGAAAAACGTGTCTAACATAGAGGTGGTGTATCCATGAAAGCACGTGATCCTGTCAATGCAATACATTCCAAAAGGTCATCCCTATCGTTAGCAGCAAAGAGGGATGCCATCCAATCAAGTAGACCGAAGGAACAAACGTGCTCCTCGTAATCTGATGCTTCCAAGAGCATATCCGGGCAACTTGCATGATATTCAATGAAGCTCTGTTGCAATAGGTTCTGCGCGGCCGCACAGATATCCCATTCAGCCAAGACTCCAAGTGCAGCAGCACGCGCCATACGGCCATATCCAGAACAAGCCTGGTATTGGCTCTCCAGGGGACCCACCAACCGGTTAAAATCCGGGACAGGAGACGACGTATTGGAGAGGCATAAATCCATAGCCCAATAGAAGGGGCACAGTTGACAGTAGAATACAGGTTGCACGCAAGTGAAGTAGGCAAAGCGAAAAGTTAATCCATAACTCACGCTAAGCGTCGCTAATGGCAAGCATCCAAAAACTTGTTGCATACTTGTTGCATTCGATCACGGTACAGTTGCAATTGGCCTGGTCTGTGCATTACCACAAGATGAGCAGCCATTGCGCAGCAGGAGCAGAAGAAGCAGAATTCCACCAGCTAGCGCCAGTAATAAAGGGAATCCCCCAAAGACGGTGGAAAAAATACAATGAATAAAGGCCGGTATTACACCAAATATTGTCTGAAAAGAAGTCACAAGGCCGGATCCCACCAGTTTAAAAAAATGAGCAAGGCCTTCAGTGTCAGACGCATTAAATATTTGATGTATCAACTCCCCAAAATGTAGTGGGAGATTCGTGTTCAGAAGTGACTGAATCTCACTCGAAGTTCTAGCCACCTGTAATTCGAAGGTCTCTCGAGCTGAAGTGAGAGCCACTTCTTGTTGAAACAATAGCGCTTTGAGCCTGCTTAATTTGTTGAAATCTGTTTTCAAAGTCGGAATGGAAGGCCAAATGGAAATATCTACTTTCCCACGCGTTAGTAAGCAATGTAAAAGTGGGAATTATCGCTGGGGCTGGACTTCCTTTCAAAAAGCAAGCAAGATTAGGTGCGGATACATTACAAGTGCCGTGCAATTTAACGTGTTTGCACACTACGGAGTGTCCCACCGTGGAATCACAATCCTCCCCTGTTAGGAAAACTACCTTATCGTCACGTTGGCATCTGCAAGTGAAAGGCAGGGACCACAATTCATGTAGAAAAGTACTACCCAGGGGTTCAAAACGGCCAATCGGGAAGTGTTTCATGCAAGATTTGAATTGAAACAGCGAAAAGGGGAAAGAGATAACCCCGTGTATTAACCACACGGCTGAATCTGTCTCCGCCACAGAGAACGGCAAATGTTCCAACTATTCAATGTGTAATAACGTGTATGTAGCATCTTTCATAGACATAAACCGTTGTTTATCAGTTAAATTAAATGGCAAAAACAAAGCGGAAGCATTCAAATAATCCCAAGGTACTTTACCCATTTTAAGAGTCTGTAGTGTCCATGCAAACTGCCTTACTGATCGTAATTGATTCTGACCATGATATAACACAGATACATCAGTCTGAACAATATCAATAACAGATGAAACAATATTATTCAGGTTATAAATGCGTGAAGACAGTGTGTTAATGCTATTGTCAACCACTGCAAGCACTTTTTCCAAATTAGCTTTGAAAATTTGTCGCAGACGAAATGCCGCCTCCATCTGCGATAATTTCCATATTTCATTGCACGCAGCATAGAAAAATCTTTTCGTCCTCGGGGTCCTAGGACCTAGAAGAAAATCAGCCAAATTGATGCCACTCGACAAGCGAGACAAGTGTTGTTCAACTGAGGACAACGTTGAGTGTTCCAACCATTGTAGGCACAATTTACCCACCGAGTATGTTGTGACCGAATGTGAGTGCGAAAAATGTGGATCTGGTCTAGCCTGTGTAAAACCTGGCATTATATTATAAAAATGCAGCTGGCATGAATTTGAACTGGTTTGCCACAGCAACCACCCGCTAGGGTCAACATTAGAAACATTGAAAGTACCATTTTGAATGAGAGTGTGCAAAACATCGATTGAATAATTCGTGTGTGTGTGCGCCAATTATCATACTTAGCCAGGGATGGAATTGACGGATTATTTAAATTTTTTGCAGTCGCCAGGCCAATGCAAGTGGTTTGATATACTGTATCATTTAAAAATAAAATTTGGGCAGGTATGAGGCAGGCACGATGTAAAGCTTCAGTTCCCTGGACCTGCCAATCCTTAGTGCCCCATATTGTTTTTAAATCAATGGTAGCACTCCAATGATCGTAACCCTGCAAGGCCAATTCAGATCTAAAGGAATTGGAATAGATCAATTTAGTGTGGGTCAGGATAAACTTAGACTGCGACGAAAACTGTAATTTAAAGAAATAGGATTCAGGATTGGACATGTCATAATCCGTGAAATAGGTGAACTTATCCCTAAGTGTTTTCGAACTCCCCTGTAAAGGAGTCGGGCAATGTTCCCACTGCGTGTAATTAAAAACAGGACGTAACATGTTCGTTTTGTGTAAGTAATGATGCCCATAATGTTGATTACAGAATAAATCAGCATAATTGGCCGAATTCAAGTATAAATCTTCAGCATCAAAAGCAGCATAATACTTTAAATCTGAAAACAATGAATGTACCGTTTGTACATCCCAATCATCAGAATGTATGTCCGGTGTCACCACGTCTTCTAAAGAAACGCGAAACACGTATGGTATGTTGAGGACCTCTGTCGGACCATGGATTTCGAAAGCTACTTTATCCCAAACGATGCCATCTGCAACTGGGAAAGCTGAAATGTTCACAAAGGCCTGATCTCGTTTCATTATATGGGACGATGTATGAGGGGCCAGAATTCCATCGACCAATTTCACAGCAGAGCGTTCTGGCAGGTAATGACCATTGATGAGTAAGAAAAAGACAGTCACAAATCCTATTGACATGAAGAGAAAAATCAGGATAAGGACCAGCCAGATGTAGGTCCAGGGTGGGACCAAGTAAGTCTTTTTAAACCAAGAGATGAAAATACTTATTTTTGTCGGTGGAAGTGACAAAGTAGAAGACGAGGAGGACGAGTCACAGGTGAAGCTCGGACAGTCCCCAAAATAACCGCTTGCACTCATATTCATTAAAGGCTGGTGGGAGACATCAGTTTGGTGTTGACTTGGACTGTTCGGTACTTCAGTGTGTGACTCCTCCGCAGGATAAGTATACTCGACCTCTGCAGTGGAACAGGGAGGTGTGCTGATTGGTAAAAGGTCAATAATTGTTTCCGTTTCACCCCCTTCAATACGAGGATGATGTGAAGTGGACGAATGCACCGGATTCATTGAGATAGCGTTGCTGGAAACAGCAGGAGTTACACTATTCAGAATTGGCCAGACGGTGTAACTTGACATTGTCCACAGAAATATATCTGTTGTCTTTGCGACCAGGTCGGTGGTAGTATTACTGTACGAGTACCCTTCAATTCAAGAACCGGGACTGGTGCACAATAAGAGGGACCAAATTCTTTCTTGTTCTCCAGCTTTTCTCGTACCAAATCTCCAATCCTAGGAAGCCAGCCGGTGACCAGAATCAGCATCGATGTGTCATTGGAAGAGGGTAACTGTTCAGTTGCGTAGCTGTCACGGGTCTTTTGTAGGTCCTGTAACATAGTAGAATGATTATCTACGTCAAAGGTTGTGGCAGCCGCCACAACGCCTAGACCATCAAGGTCTGGCACAAACATTTTAATGCCAAAGTGTCAGGGCTCAGGGAAGAAGAATCAGAACACTCCAATGTCCCGCAGTTTTTACCTATCAATCGGCATTTCAAAGATCACCCGCTCGCAAAAGGTCGCGGGTGATAATAGCGCTGAACCGGGCATACTCCCCAGTACTCCCAACAGGGAGAACCACGGTGGAAGTTGCCGGTCTAGTTCTGCGCTCCTGGACACGGGCGCAAGGTCTGAACCAGCTGTGAAGTGCGCCGGTTGATTTTAGAACCGCGCACTTCACCAATGGATTTTCAGGAATTAGTCACGTTTTATTTCTGTAGTCTAGTTAGACAGATGTAGTGTAGTTTCGTGCCAGGCTTAGGCGCAGGTTAGATCGCTTCGGTGCGTCGGTTAGTTAGTTAGGTTATTAGTACTAGGGAAAAATACTAATTTAGATTAAATAGGAAAAAGAGATTAAAGGGAAGATTCAATACTTACCTTTTGAGCACTTCAGTTCCTGATTTCTTTCGTCGCCTGGTTGACGGCGGAGGCTCCAGAAGATTCCTAAGGGAGAAGTAAAGAAGAGTTCTGAAGATAAGAAAGTAAGGCAGAGAGTGAATGAACGAATGAGTGTAAAAGAATAAATAAATTCACAGAGTTAAAGGGTACTTAAATGTCGTTTGCCATGCAGGATACAAAAGAATAAAATACTTACATAGAAGAATAGAAGAGGAGCAAAAGTCTTAGGCACTCTGGGTAAGGAGAGCAAGAGAGAGAGTGTAAGAGGGTGGAGAAGGAATTGAAGGAAATTAGTAATGGTGTGCTTATCTGTTACAGTGTTTTCCACTCATACTTGAAGATAGAGAGAGAGTAAGAAAGGAATAGCGGAGTACAGAAGAAGGAAAGAAGTAGAGTGGAACAGCCAGAGGGTCAAGCAGTCTCTTCTCTGTCCCATTCCCCTTTCCCCCTGCGGGGTTCGCACGGCCACTAGTTAACTCTTGAGTTGGTGGCTGTGGGAAAACCAGTGGTGGAATTAGGAAAATCTCATTGTTCTGCTCCTGGGAGTGTCGGCACAGTGAGTAACCACGACCTCTGACACAAAGAGCAGTTCGTAGGGGGTCCGCCCACCCAGAGATCTTCTAGGGAGATTATTAAGTGCACGTTGAACCCCATACAGCCAGTTCCTGCCAGTACCTAAGCCTCTAGCTGTCAAAGATTGCTTTAAGTCGTGGTTCATTCGCTCCACAATAGAGTTGCCCTCAGGCCTGTATGGAGACGAAAACTGCACCAGCACCCCCATCGACTTCATTGCATCCTTGTACGCCTTAGAGGCGAATGCCGGACCTTGGTCTGAATGGAAGGTGCCACAGACAAACATCCCGACAAAGACACACAAATCCCTGATGACATTTTGAGCGTCAGCACTGCGTTGTGGCCAAACCCAAAGGAATCTAGTGCACGAATCAACTGCAACTAAAATGTATTTATATGCAGTATCAGAAGACAATGGACCGCAGTGATCAAGATATATGCAACCAAATGGTTGATTAGAAATACATAGCTGTGTTTGTGGTGGACGTGAGACCGTAGACGGTTTGATTTGCTGACAAATGTCACAAGAAAGCACATAATTACGGGTTTGTTTATATAAACCACGCCACCAATAATGTTGCTGTAGAATCGTAGCTGCTACCGCTGCCAGAATATCATTATCTATTTTAGTCATGGACCTAGTAACTGCTGCTACGGAACACGTGGCTACTGCAGATTTGGCCGCTTCGTCAGCCAAAGAATTACCAAGAGCATGTGCTCCCACACGCTGATGGCCAAGAGTATGGATAACATGTGTGAGGGGCAGACGTTGTTTAAGGTCTGCCACTTGAACCCAAAGCGTTTTATGCTTGATTGCGCTGCCTTTAGAGTCTCGATAGTCATTCTGAGACCAAAAGAATAAGTTGTCATTAAAAGATTGAACACAGTAGTAAGAATCGCATACCATAAGAGTATTCACATTAGGATCGGCAAATTCAAGGGCAAGAACAAAAGCACGCAGCTCCGCCAATTGTGCTGTACAGTCCCCAAGTGCCTGAGTATGCACTATGGAAGACTTAAATTCTCCATTGACAATCGAACCAGCCACAATAGTGCAAGCAGCTGAATAAGCGTGTTTGAAGCCGGTGGCCGGTTGCGCCGAGCCATCGGTATAAATGATACACTTGTACTCATCTAAAGGAAGCAACGACAACGGAGGAGGATGAACGTGTCCATACTGTAAAAACTCCTGTGTCTGAAGTGCAGGGTCAAAGATAAACGTGACATCAGATGATGTCAAAGAAGTAGCCCATTGTATCCAACGGGGATATAGTGCCTTAGAGTTGGGTACACTTGCCTTAGTCACTGCCTCTAAAGCAGGGAAAGGCGTGACCATAAGAATGCGTTTTCCTTGCGCCAGTGAGCGTTCTTTCAGAATCGCCATTTGCACCGCTGTCAAAATTTTTTCAACATTCGAAAAACGCATCTCCGCTGCAGTGTACAAATGTGATTTGTATGCAATAGGTATTGTGTCCCCCTCATTGAACGTCAAGTAGGTGAAACCCACCTTCCCGGGTACTATACGTATCACCAGGTTCGTGGTGTTATCCCGCGTCAACAAGTAGTTAGTTGCAAGCATATCAGATTGCAAAGATTGTAGGATAGTGGTATGTTCCGGAAGCCAGCTGGCAGAAGAGTATGTTGGCTGTATCAACGCATAAAGCGGTTTGATACGCTGGGCATAATCGGGAATGTATGTCCTCCTGAAATTCAAAAATCCCAGCAAAGACTGAAGTTTCTTCAGCGTAGAGGGAGGTTGCAATTGTGCACAGTTCTCCAGAAAGTGGGGGGCTAACCCCTGACCCTCATTATTGAGCTCATAGCCAAAAAAGAGCACCGCCAAATGTGCCATGTGTGATTTTGCAAAATTGAACTTGTATCCGTAGTCGGCAAACAATAAAATGATGCGGTCGACTCGGACAAGATGCGGCATTAGCTCGTCGTCTGTCAGATAAATATCATCAACGTACGAGAATGCATCTGGATCTATGTCGTGCAACAAAGATGCAACATGCGCAGCAAAAGCCCCGGGGCTGTTCTTATACCCCATAGGCAAGCGTGTAAATTTTTTCTGATTTCCGACGGCGGTGGATGATGTCAAGTCACGGCTCTCAGGAGCCAGAATATGACTGTAGAAACCATTGGATATGTCCAGTGTAGTTTTGTATTTTTTACGAACCAGGTTGTTCACCAGCGCAGAGCTGTGTGTGTTTTGCACCGCAAAAGTGCAACAATGACTATTCAAAGTTCGATAATCCAACACAATGCGATATGAACCATCATGTTTTGATACCGGAAAAAGAGGATTGTTCATCGGTGATACACAGGATTCAATCACTCCTTGATATTCCAACTGAGTTAGAATGTCACAAACGTGAGCCTTAGCCTCACGTCTGATTGAATATTGTGGTTGTGGCATAGACCGTAATGGTATTTCATGTGCCGGTGAATCAATATCCCAGCCCACCTGATAACGGTACACCGCTGGGGCAAGGGCCAAAGCCCACTCAGCTGCATAAGCCTTTGCATGTTCCTCAGGGACGTAACGCGAAAAACTCGGAAGTATCACGTCCTCCCCTCTAGAAGCGGCTAGCACAAAAGGTGGAGGCCAATCTGCCTCCGCCAACAAAATGTCATATGAGGAGGTGAGATTTTCCCAGAAAACCGCTTTGATTGGGCGCTGTATATCACCTTCAATTTGGATTATAATCTTATAGAGTCTATCCAGGGGGGGGGCAACCCGGGTATCTGCTGTTTCTACTGTAAAGAATGTATCAGTTGCTGTCGCCTCCAGACAGGGACGCAGTGCCTCCCGCACTATGGTAACCTCTGCTGCGCTGTCGAGCAGAGTCACTGCCCATGTCTAGTCTAGGAGTCACTTTCTCACCGTCTGAGGCATACTTCGCAGTTAAAGCAGCAACTTTTTTCTTTTGATACGGGGGTCGAAAATGAGGCAGTTCCTCTTGTTTGGCTTTAACGTCAAACTGTCGAGGTAGATCTCGTCCCTGCTTTTTCGTCGGACCTTTGCCACGATCCTGGCGCTCCCCTCCACCGACTTGAGAGTCCGATGAGTCCTGTAAAGAATGAGGAGAGCGCTGATCAGGGACCTGAAATCTATCAGGAGTCTTAATTTTCGTGCGGTCGCGCAAGTCATAAGTACGCTCAGAAGACTCAGGTGTCGGTGAGCCAGCACGCGAACCTTGCTTCTGCTGTTGCTGCCCCTGTTTTTTATTTCTCCAGTTCTTTTTAGGAAAGAACAGGCGCCCATCTTTATCAGTCTGGGCTTTTTGTTGAGTTTGAGATTGCGTCTGTGTTTGAGTAAAAGGCTTAACTCCCAGACTATTGCGGCCTAAGGTTTTATAAGCCTTTGCAATAATCTTTGGTAATTCGCGTGGCTTGTCTGCGTCTGCCACAGCCTCCAAGCGGTTAGCCACTTGTAAGCTGACAGCATCACCCTTAACATTAGCAAGGATCATATCAGCAACAAGGTCGAACACCCCCACCAGCCTCATCCCCAATTCCAGAGCCGCTTCGGGTCCGTGTTCATCCTGAACACGCTTTATCACGGAAGGGAATACGGTCATGGAGGGGGTGCCGAAGCACATTGAATATACAGCTACAAACACTTTACCCCAAGTGTTACAATCAGACAATTTGGGAACCAAGTCTTTAGGTAAACTTATGGTTAGGATCCTGTGTTTTTCCACAGGAGTGGTATTCGGAAAAACAGCCTCAATTTGTCCAAATTTTTCAGCAAGCCAATAAGGAAATTCATCCTTATTCTGTGGACGCTTGCCCATCACTGAATTAACCATAAGAGGACTGATGGTTACACCACCAGGTCCAGCGGGTTGCGCAGCAATGCCAGGTGGTCCCACCTGGAAGTTGCGCGACATGAACTGTATAACAGCTCTATGTATACGTATTAAGGAAGTATGTAATACCCGTAGTTCTGTGAGTGTCGCAGTTGTCAGATAACGCGGGTGTGGGGTATACCCAGCCAAAATGGGCCACGTGGCTCAATCTATCAATAAAGGGCCTAAATGGACCGGCGTTATTGGGTGAGGAAGGGCGCCATTAAACCATATTTGGTGTTGCAAAGCCGTTAGCGGAACTTCAAGAGACCTATAAGGCTGATAATTCTTAGGTAGGGCCGTGGCAGTATATTCGTGAAAAAAATTATCTGTTCCATCCACTGCCGGAAAGGTAACCCAAGAATAAAAGACTTCGAAGCGGTGAGCTGCATTTGCATCTACTTCAAAAATGAGCACAACACCATCATCAGGGACTCTATTTTGAGTCAAATAAGCTGTGACTGCAGCCCGATTAGGCGGTGCTATGGCAGTTGCCATAATGAATAACAAGAATAACAACCTAAGTGCGGCAGTGCTATAACGGGTTTATAAGAACGAGAAGGAACTTTTTCAAATTCAAGCTTGAAAGAACCTATAAAACATCAATATAGGAGGTTACACCGTCACAACCGTCTCCGGAAACAGATGTGAGGGGATTGTGGACATGCACAAGCACTACTCAAGAGTCTCGCAGATAAGAACCAGACCAAACGTTGGCGGGCCATGTTGCGGGGATTCTGCACCTACACAGAACTATGCGCAGGAAAACAGGACCTCGGTGTATAGGGGTGTGCCAACCTGCCACCTTAGTACCCAAAATCCCAAAACCGACTAGCTGTAGTGTCTCATTCGTTCTCCTCCAAAAATCACGAAGCTACAAATGATTAGACAACCCAGAACACAACACTCCCGACTCTCTCAGGAATCGCGGTAGCAAGACATACCCTTTCGCCCGCTCACTTGTACATGTCCACAATAAGAATGGTCAGAATCACTGTTATAGTTAAAAATGTTTATTTTAACTATTGTGCTCTATAAAGCAGTAAACAAGCCACTACCAGCAGTGAAATGCATAAACTTAGAACAATCAGCATTGTTACAATTCCATATAATATGAAGGGGGAAGGCATTATATATAAACAGTGGAAAAAGGACTATAAGGCCTAACCACCCTCCCCTTGGTAAAGTGATGTTTATTATATAATAGAAGATCTCTGGACTTTGTCAGCAGACCCCATACCTTAGTGCCTAGATGGAAGCTTTACATCATAGGAACCGCATAGCTCTTCTTCCTGGAAAGGACCCTCTCCAAGTGTGTGTCAGAACAACATGCATCCCTGTAAAATCAAAGCACGAGCTTCCAGTAGTGCAGCTGTGTTAGCATGTTTTGTCTAGATGCTAGGGACTGACCAGAACAGAATAACAAGGGGCATTGTTTATCGACCTTGCACATCGTGTTCAGACTAAACTCCAAGAGCAGGCAGAGAACACGGAAAGCAGATAGTTGTCATGTAAAAGGCACAAACAGAGTCTTGCAAAACAAAGTCTAGTAGTAACGTGCGCACAAGCAGCATCATGGTAGCCATGCTCATGTCAATTTAGCAATGTCGACAATGACCCTAACGGCCATATAACACTGTGCAGTTCTAGGGAATGCGTGTTGTACTCATCTCCCCAACACTTCTCATAGCATACCTGAGCAGTGAGACACAAAGTGGCCCTGTTTTGAGCCCAAATGCCACCTGCACATGGGATTTCGACCACGGGGAATGAAACTATTTGAATCAATTATTGAAATAGTTTTAACTGTGGATGTCTTATATACAGCTATTAGACTAATATTGCGCATCATCCAACGCTCCAGCACAAATAGAGATTCTGACAATATTTTTACTTGTTGTTTCTATGGATGTTGAGGAAATTAACAAAGATGTAAAAGTGATGAGGTTGTTTTCTATTGAATTGTTGTAAAAGGAAATTTTTCCTTTCAAAACAAAGGAGGGGTTGCGAAAATCTAATCATGTATTACTGATTGCGTCATACTCATTTATTCTTATGTCTTACAGTAATGTTATTATTACATATATGACCAAGAAGGTATTGATATTTCATATTCAAACTCAGATGTTCGTTTGCATTGACAAAGCAACATCCAGTTGCTTTGAGTATGCTTGCTAATTTTCATTGTTCAAGTAGGCCTGGAAAACATGTTACTCAAGTTTTTACACTTCCACATCTCCAAGTAGTGCAATCTCGCTTTCAAACCTGGCAAATGTCAGCAGGATTTTAAGAGAATAATGACCCTAGTAATATATTTATGAATGATATCCCCTGACGTGTTGCGTTTTATTTTTAACAGGATAATGTAAGTGCTTTTGCATCAAATATCCCAAGATAACAGTGTACTTCTCACTTTGTTAGCCACAGGTCAGTGGCAAAGACCAATACTTCATGTAAACATTAAACAAAGTACTGTGAATTACCAATGAGCTGCACCAACACTACCAGAAGATAGCCATCTCTGGGTTCTAGAGCCCCATTGTATGTAATGTCGGCTTTCATTACAAGTGGCCCCTTAATACTATTTGAGGCAGAAACATAGGTTTCCACCCAAAAAGATATTTCAAGGCCTGCTTTTTTTTCCAAAGATAAATACTCCAAATGAACGCTGGACCATAAAGGTGTCAAATTATGGGTTTACTTGTGGACGTTGATGCCATAGCACTGATTTCCCCATGCTGAGCCTCATTCCATGCATTTTGTTTTGACACTTGAAACCTATTCAGGACTGCAAAGTTCAATATTTTTTGTGTTCAGGCTTGTACAACAAAACTGATCTGTGTATCTGAGACATTAGGCAATTGGTTCTTTTGTACAGAAATCAAGGCTTTTATTTTTACTGAAAACTCTTTTGTGTCCCAGTAGCGGCTCGTGGAGGGAGTGCCGCGGGGCGGGGGAGGAGCAGGATGGGGGGTTGTAAACTACGGCATACGGCCGAACAGAGGTAAGTAAACAAATAAATAAATAAAACGAATTTCGTTACGCGCGCAGCATCGCATTTGGCAATGCAGTGCGCGCAATGAAATTAGTTTTATTTATTTATTTGTTTACTTACCTCTGTTCGGCCGTATGCCGTAGTTTACTACCCCCCACCCTGCTCCTCCCCGCCCCGCCCCACCGCCCCGCGGCACTCCCTCCACGAGCCGCTACTGTTGTGTCCACTTGTAAGTGGTATTTTACTCCCCACTGTGACTCAATGAAACATGTTTCAGCTCATTTTTGGTTTATTGTTGCAGCGAATAGCGCTTACAACTCACAAAGATACATTACCAGTATACTACAAAATATTTCTTTTTCTTTAAAAAATCAAGTAAAATGTATGTCAACCATGTTCAAATACAGGTTAAATAAAAAACATTTTAAATACCACACTATGTGTGCTTAGCATTTGAACAGATACACAGAAGTTCATAAGTTAACTCAGTTTTAGAATATTATGGACATAATAGTTACATGGGGGATCATCATTCCAATCCACAGCACGTATTCCTACCAGTGACAGGGAAATGCAGTACTCCAACCCCTCAAGATATTTTCTGAAACAGCCATTAAAACTGCATGAGTACAGTTTTAATAGATAAAAATAGGGATAAGCATCTATGACATAGGTGAGATAATAGTTAGGATTGGGTGGTAGACTTTATTCAATCACTGGCTAGTGCATAGGATAAATCTGGCACCTCCACCACTATCTCATCAGAACCTTCCTTGACCTAGGAAGATACCATCTGAAAAAGAAGACCCGCTGGAAGAAGACCCCTGCTGGATGAAGAGAACTTATATAAGTATTTAAGGGCCCAAGGACTTCTAGCTTTTGCTGATGCCCAAGAACTGGAACTAGACTCCAAGGATTAAGTGTTTAGCCTCCTGTTTTCCTGCTCCAGGGACACAAAAAGCGGAACTCCTTATCCAAAGATGGATGAGAACTGCTTGTAGAGATATTTGGTGCCTTGAAGTCTGCCTTGAGGAGCTAGTAGCTACAGGGCTGACCAGGAGGAACACAGAGGGTTACTGTGAACAGTGTCCACGTCAATGCTCTGTGGCAAACATGTGTCAGCTGGACCCTGATAGTGAAAAGGTAGATCTCCCCAGAATAGTATCCGCAGAAAGAGGTCTGTATGGTAGGGAATGGCCATAGTTGAGTCTGACCTCCCTGTTTCCATAGTCTCCTTAGAGTAGTAGGGGATAGTTGCCTAGCAGAAAGTATCTGTGTATCTGTGACTGCCCATAGATTGCATCCTTGGCAGTGAACTACCACAGTCAGGAAGGAAACCAGTGGGTCACATCATGCAGGTTGCCTCACCATAGGTCTATGAGGGTACTGGCTCTTAGGTTAGGGTACATGGACCCAAGAGGAATGTAGGAGGTAGGAGTCAGGTACTCCCTGCTGTGGGAGGACACGTGAGCTAGGGGTTACTTGATTTCACAGGGAAGAACCTTCGGATTGGCTCTGGTGAGGCTACGTCTGTCCTGGAGGTGCTCTTACAGAGACAGGTGACCGTAACCCTGGACCTGGCACACTCATGCTTGATACAGTGTGTCATCATCATTGTGAACTGTGTGTTGACATTGGCAAGTGTTCAGTTTCAGAGTACAGACTCTGAGTGGAAGGGCCTGTCTCAGTGTATCATCCCAGAGATGATAGAACTGAGAGTAGAAGGCGAGTGCCTTAAGCCTGAGGTTGTAAACCCCCAACTCTGAAAGCCTTAGGAAGACTGAAAGACCGCAGGGAAGTCTCTAAACCAATGGCTTAGAGACACATGAGTTTACCCAATGGATGGGATGCTAGGGGTTGCCTGTCTTGCTCTACTGGGAAACTTTAAGAGACCCTTGTGTGAATCTGGTGGTGACAGGTTAGAAGAGAGTCGTAGGACTTGTGCCTGACTCTGTTCTAAAGACTTGGCATTGGGGCATATTGTTCACCCAGGGCTGCGTGTGCTGGTAGATCCTAGCATGTGTCCAGAGAGTCCCGAGGACCTGTAGGTAACTCCATATCAGCACACAGGTTGGAAGTGAGGCCTACACAAAGGTCTGGGTTTGATCATTCATCAGTGAGTGGATGACCTGTGCAATAAACTGACAGTTTAGTTGTTTTGCTTGTTGATTGCCCTGTGGACAGAGCTAACCATAGGTTGTGGACAGAGATTGAATACGGGAGGCAGAATGGGGCAATATAACCTTGATGGCCAAGGTGGTACTGTTTGCATACTGAGAAGCATGCATGTGAGTAGGCTAGGGTTAGCCCTGTCAAAGGTGGGGTCTCCAGATTAGGATAAGAATTCCTCATGGACAAGGTTACTGATGAGGGCAGCTTTTGACAGGCTTGTACTGTTTGGTTCAGAGGGGCATATAACAGACAAGTGCCTTTGCTGAGGCAGGGAAAAGTTTTTGCTTTATCACCTGAGCAGGGAAGTTCATCAAGGGATTGATTAGTCTAGCATAGCTCTCAGCTGAATTGGGTCTGTGTAGCAAATCTGCCTTTTCTGCATGGCCATTCTAGTTTTTCGCCCTTTTCTGAACCCTATTTTTGCTGGCTTTTGGACTCTGTGCACTTTTCCACTGCTAAAGGTAGTATAATGCCTGTGCTTCTACGTACATCATGTGCTGTACAGTGAAATTCCCTATTTGACTTGTTTAGCTTTTTAATAACTTTTCTATGTGTCCATTGTCAATGGTGCCTAAAATGCACCTAAGGCATGAAAGGTTAACGTCATGTGTGCTGCAGCGTGTATTTAAATCGTCTGCATATTACAAAAATATATATCTGCCAGGAGCACCACTGTTCTCTGGTTGGACTTCAGGTTAAATGCACTGCTGCTTGGAAACGTGCCTAAGCTATGTAGGAAAAGGCTATATAATTAATTCAGGACTCACCCCTGAAGCATGCCTTGTAAGCCCAGAGGACTCCTGCAGGAACTGGTTTACATGGATGAAGTGGTTGACCTCCTGTTTACCTGATTCAGGGACACAAAAGCAGATAGATTTCTGACTCCAAGAAGTTCCAGCTGACCACATAAGCTGGACCCTGCAGGAGACCTCCCTGGAGAAATACCTGCTGCCTAGATGCCTGCCCTGCATAGGTAGAGACTGCAGGACCAGAAGGAACTTTGACAATGTTGAGACTTGGCCATTTTTATCACCTTTGGAGAGCACAGGACAAAGTGCTAAGTATTGCTCACGACGGTCACACTCACAGTGGGCAAGAAAACCAGGTTTGTCCTATTTGGAGTTTTTTGCTGTGCTGAAAATTGATTGAGCGATACTTTACAGCTATGGTATCTGGCCTTGTGGAGCCCCCCCCCGCTGCGACTTTCCACCTTGCCCCGCTGGAGGAATTTCACTTCCACAAAAGTGACTGAATCTGAAGGCAAACCCTCAGACCTGGGGAAGGCGGCAGACCTATCTGACCCATGAAGTGACCTTAACAAATAAGAAGTCCAGGTTTGTGAGATTTGTGAGATTTTGGCACATAGTAGAAGTTCTATATCGATGTATCTGACTTCAAGGGACCCTTGTTAGCCATAGTCTTGGTCCATGCCCCGCTATTTCCACTCCATTTCGGCCAACCTGACAGTGTGCCTAGGTCCCTGTCAACCACAAACAGTAACTTTTAATTTACCCTTTACTTTTTTCTGGCGCTTTTTGCCCTAAAACTTAAAAATCTCATATATCTGGTTTTCCTTAACCTATTTCCATGATTATAGTATATTTCTATTCTTCATTTTTCTAAATTGGTTTGGAAATTTTGTTTTGATATCTGCTTAATAATTCTTGCTATTGCATGAACTTAACTCACACTTCTCTGGGGATTGCCTGCTGCTTGTGCCGTAGCTACCAGGGGTTGAGCAAAGATTCTCTCAGGCCTGTGTTTTTACCTAACCAAAGTGGGTTTATAGAGTTGGTAGGGTTATCCCCTTCCCAGATTAGTAACCCCATTCCTGACAGTATAAATAGTAAAAACATAAGCAGGGAACCCTTGATTGTTTCAATGGAACCCTCTGCCATTCCCAGTCCTTAGGTGGAGAGCTGCACCTATTTTTTAAATCACCAGCAATACTCTAAAGCTGCTCACCTCAAATGGCTGTTTTTCTAGCAGAATTTGTAAACATAGGCAAAGCCCAATGGCATCCATGTTGAGCTAGAAAAATGACAAGGCCTTTTACCATTTTTTAGCAATCATATTAAGCATTTGGTTAGCAAGAACTATAGTTCACAGGCTAAAAATGACAAAGGCATTTTACCATTCCAGACACAGCTTTGGATTGGTAACATACTATCCAATACAACCTGAAATATGTAAAAAAAACTCCTTGCACGTGCATTTTATTCTTTTTAGAACGTGTCAGAGGAGCATAGCTTTGTCCAGACAAAGAGAGCACCCAGTAGAAGTCCAAACTTTTCCCTTGCAATGTTAGAATGCTGGCACGTAAATGAACAACTGAATTGCCAGACAATTGTGGAGGAGTAAGGACATGTAGTAAGCACCCATGTATATGAAACAATTCCAGCTTGTAGTGCTGTTGGGCTGCACAATCCATGATTCCAAAAAGCTGATATCCATTCAAGCATCAGGCTTGCTTGCCTTTTGGAATGCAATACCCATTGGAGTCTGAGCCATATTCTTGAACAATCTGTTTTCCAACACCAGGAACTGCCACCATCAAGTGGTGTTGCGTCCCATAACTCCAAAACTTCAGTCAATGTAATTGAATGATTTTCTTCATTACAGTCTTACAATACAGAAACATACTCAATTGTCACAAATATACATCCAACTCCTACAGGAACAGCTAGATTTAAGTCATGAAAAATACACAAGACCATGTTATCAGAATTAACATAACACTGTATGTAAAAACAGTGTAGCTACTCATGGATACTTTACAAGTACATTAGGTACATTATGAGGTGAGAAATATATAATTCACCACTTACTAGATATCTATCCTTGTTTATGCCATTTCCTTGTAAAGAGCTGCAGCCAAAGTATTCTGAGTCTGTTATGAAAATGTAGATTATTTTGCCTTGGAGGGCATCTTTTTTTCGGTATTTTTGGAAATTCCAACTAACTTTCGATTCAAAATATAAACATGGCATAGATATGAAGCCAGCCTCAGGAATAGTTATAGTCTTAGCCAAATCCAGTATCTTTCCCTGTTAAACCTGTAAACCTTAGGGTGATCTTCCCCCATACTTTTTATGCCAGCTTGCCTCCAATTTTGCTGAATTAGTTTTTGTTGGCCTTAGGATTCTGTGCACTTTACCACCGCTGACCAGAGCTAAAGTACTTGTGTCACTCCAGTAAACATGGTTTGATTGACTTTTACACAATCAGCATATTTAATTTACCTATAAGTTCCTAGCAGAGAGCACTACGTTTGTCAGGGCCTCTAAATTAAATGCTACTAGTAGGCCTGCAACACTAATTGTGCCACCCACTTAAGGAGCCCCTTAATCATGTCTCAGGCCTGCCACTGCAGAGCATGTGTGGGCACTTTACACTGCCATCTTGACTTGGCACATAACACCCCTTGCCAAGCCTTAAACACCCCTTTTATTACATATGTCACCTACGGTAGGCCCTAGGTAGCCCATAGGGCAGGATGCTGTGTAATTGAATGGTAGGACATGTACCTTTAAGTTGTACATGTCTTGGTAGTGAAAAACGTCCAAATTTGTTTTTCACTACTGTTAGGCCTACTCCTCCCATAGGTTAACATTGGGGATTCCTTATTACATCTAATAAGCTGTAATTCCCAATTGGAAGGAGGTAGATCTATCATGCTTAGTACCCATGGAATTGCAATGATAAATTCACCTTAATGGCAAAGTCAAATTTATCATTACAGTTTTAAAAATGCCACTTTTAGAAAGATCAAAAAACAATAGATACCTTTGCTGATAATTATTTTGCCCGCTCAGTTTTTTTTAAAGTGATCAAGTTTTTATTTTTCTTGAACTCATAGTTGTTTAGTTAAACCTTTAGTTATTTTAAACAACACATTTATACACTTTCCATATTCTTCAGACAAGCACTGCACTTTTGGCAATATTTTAAGCCCACGAACTCAAAAAACAAAGGGCAAAAATAATATATCATACATCAAATTAATAACAAAACGCAGTACTATAGGCCCAATTACATTATACCAGTCATGAATTCAAAAAATGAATGGAGTTGTCCTATTCTGCCCTATTTTTAAGCAAACTCCTTATTTATACTCATTTAGAGGTGTTGTACCACCTTTTTGTTTGGATAGAGCAAGGTATCCCATGTTCCTTTTTGGATTGCCTTTGTGTGGTTATTAATTATCGCCAACTCCCTTGTGCAACACGGTCAACGCGTTTCAATTTCCCCTTTGCCTTATTTTTTAATTTTTCGTTGCAGCCACCATTTTTTTCGTGAAGAGAAAGAGAGATAAAAAATATTATTCTAGGTTTGTTCACATCGTGTTTGAAACATTCAGTGTGTCATGCATGTGAATTTTTGAAAAAATCAGCGTACTTTATGCTTTGTCGTGCCCTGCCACTGTGCAAATTATTCATTACCCAACTTAATTCCAATATCTCTCTGGTTAAGTGCAGCCTTTCTCCACTTCAATCTGTAGCTCCATGTTGGGCTGAAAGGAAATCATTTGTTTCTTTCTAATCTTTAAACGAAGGTTTCAGTATATAGGCCTTAGGCTCCTTTCATTCTGCCATCACTCCTCGGAGGAGATTTATTTCACTTTCTGTTTACCTTCTAAAGTAAAGTTTTATTTTGTGTGGCTAAACACCCAGCTTCATTAGTTATCGATCAGGAAACCCTGTTACACTGTTACAATGAATCTCAACTTTCAGAGTTTAAAAGAAATGCTTTTTCAACAGACAAATCGCCTTGTATTTGTTACTTACTTTTCATTTAATGGAAAGTTTCTTATCTTCTCTCCGTTTGAGCTCCTTAGCTGCAGTGTTTCCTGACTCGTGGTCACGTAGTTAATTAAATTCACAATGTTGGTCTTTGGGCTAGACCTTAGTAGTTGATTTACTAATTATGCGCGGGGGCATTCTGGTCTTTGTAGTGCTTAGTACGATTTTTGCCCTTTGTGACTCCACTTTTATTCCTTGTATTTGATACTTACATCTAGGTGTAATGTGTCATTGTTGTCTTGCCGCAATTTTCACTTAAAGTTCATTTTACCATCTTTGACAATGTGTCTGATCCTAGATGATGCCTGGAATATTCAATTGTTTAACCAACTTGGAAATTTTTATGTTTCTTGTAGTCCACTTCATAGTTGATGGAATTCAGACATTTCATTCAATCCTGTAGCTGTGGTATTAAAACGCAAGATTAGATATGCTTCCTTTTCTTGGAGAACTACCTCATGAATTGGGCTGGACTACCATCAAGACTGTCCATTTAAAGTCCTTTTGTCCTGTTGATAGGAAGTAGCTTACAATTGGTGCCGTAATTGCCTTTGTTCTTATCCTAGATTTAGGCTGGTAAATTTGTTATCTGATCTCCTGACTTGTTTTTCCAATGTATAGTTTTTGGCAGGGACATAAGATTCCATGTACAACATTTTTTGTTCTACAGTTCGAAAAAATGGTGTGCCTCCATTTGAAATTCCCCATCTGGACATTTGGGCCTTCTATTGTTTGTGATGGACTTGTGATGTCCTTCCAATGGAGCCATATTTCAATGTTGCCTCAAGCTGGTTTTTGCTGTTTCTGGAGGGATACATGATCTGACTAAGGGCCTCATTACGATGTCAGGCGGAAAGCCTCCTCCCGACAGTCGGATTCTCCTCGACCGTGTCGGAGCCCTCCCGACCGACTTGGTTGGTTCACAATCCGCCCCACCGATTACGATGTTCGTGGTCGGAAAGTAATCCGTGCGGTCAATCCGAATTGGTTCCGACTGCCTCTTGGAGTATCCGTGTCAGTTGGAACCACATCGTACACAACTATGGACAGCGTTTTCGACCTAGGGATTACGATGCCGATTTCCAACACCCTTTCTGCGTCAGCCTGTTGACACGGAAAGGCTGTCGGAAAGTAACTTTGGGGGCCCCTAGCAGGGCCCCCTTCATCTTGCGGCCTCCGGTCAGGGGCCTAGGGGGTACCAAAGGGACCCCCCTGTAAAACTCTGCACTGGGTGGTAGGCACTGTGTGCCCGCGAAAGGGTGCAGGGTTTTACACACACACCCCATTTCTCCATAGGAGCCTGTGTTACGGGCGGAACACAGGCTCTCATAGGAAACAATGGGAATCCGACCGAACAGAGTTCCGTCGCATCGTAATGAGGAGGGCGGAACCGCCGAGTGCGAGTCGGTCGGTCCTGATTCTGAGTCGGGCGGAAAGTTTCTGTCCGACATCGTAATGAGGCCCTAAGTTTCTACCAATGCTTGCATTCTTCTTTAGTACGAGGTGCACGTTTTTTATAATGATTTTCTTAAAGTTATTTGTTTGGGGACAATATGTGGACACGCAGACTAGACTGTCTAATGTTGGTTTTGCTCTCTTTTTTCAGGAGGCATTCCCTTGGAGTGTACCATGCCCGCTTGTGTGAGTGTTTTAGATTTTTTTGGGGATATCCGTTTTCCTTCAATTTTTCCTGTAGAGTAGCAGCATTCTCAAAATAGCCTTTTCTTGTTGAACAATTACGTCTTATCATTAGAAATAGCCCATAGGGCAAATTAAGATTCTGAAGTGTAAAGTGTTATTCTTGTCTGTTGGCTTCTGGGTGAGTTAAAGGAGGTAAACAGAAAGAGAAATAAATCTCCTCCAAGTTTCACGTAAAGCCACAGATTGTATATAGATAAGGCCGCAAATAAACAGGGAGACGGCAGAATGAAAGAAGCTTCAGGCCTTTATACTGAAACCTTTGTTTAAAGATTAGAAGGAAACAAATGCTTTCACTTATTTCCTTTCAGCCCAGCATGGAGATACAGATTGAAGTTGATAAAGGTTGCACTTAACCAGAGAGGCATTGGAATTAAGTTGGAAAATGAATAATTAACACAGTGGCATGGCACCAAGCTTAAAGTAAGCTGATTGTTTCAAAAATACATATGCTTGACACACTGAATGTTTCAAACACGATGTGACCAAACCTAGAGTAAAATGTAGTTTCATTTTTATCTCTCTTTCTCTTCATGAAAAGAACGGTGGCTGCAAACCAAATTTCAAAACTGAGGCAAGGAAACTAAGAAAAAAGCCCACGGATGGCTTGAAGTACTCAATGCAATCTTTGGACATAAACGCCTTCCAAAAAAGAAAAAGGTTAGGTAAATGGCAAAAAAATTAAATGGCAAAGAAAACACATTGCCCCTTTCATTAAAATAACATAGTTTACAATTTGTTTTTTATTTATTTTCTTTGTAATTCAACACCGGCATTGGTCTAGAAACCAGTCTTGGTCCTGAGGATGATTCATAATAAGGGGAATTTGAAACGAGTTGACCGTGTTGCACAGGGGAGTTGCCGATAATTAGTAACCACACAAAGGCAATCCAAAAGGGAACATTGGATGACTTGCTCTATCCAAGCAAAATGGTGTACAACCCCTCTAAATGTTTATAAATAAGTAATTTGCTTAAAAATAGAGCAGAATAGGACAACTCCATTTATTTTTTGAATTAATGACTGGTATAATGTAATTATGTTTATGCTACTGTGTTTTGTTATTAATTTGATGTTGGATATATAATTTATATCCTTTGTTTTTTGAGTTTGTGGGTGATCGTCTTAAGAATATGGAAAGTGTATAAATGTGTTGTTTAAAATAACTAAAGGTTTAACTAAATAACTAGGAGTTCAAGAAAAATAAAAACTTGATCACTTTAAAAAAACTGAGCAGGCAAAAAATTTTCAGCAAAGGTATCTATTGTTTTTTGATTTACAAGTGGCCCAACCTTGCTTAGAAAATAGGCCCAACCCCCTCCCCCCACACCCCCAATTCAGTACTTTTAGAAATATGGCATTTTTCTGCTCTTAGACCTGTTTGCCTGCAGCCTGTCTCTGATACACAGCTGGGCTTTGTGTATTCCGTCCAGGCAGCCACACACAATGGGAGCTTAGGTGTGACTTGATGGGCCATCCTGGTAGGATGGAAGGGAGGAACTGTGCACAGCCTCACACTTACACCTGAATAGGCTGTGTCCTGTCCCCACACACAGGGCTGCATACCCCCTGTAGTGAGTCTGAAGCAAGGGCAGGAAGGGATGACCTCTGTGTACTTCAATGACCCTTCTTTGAAGTCTCCCCCACTTCAAAGACAACTTTGCGTATAGGAACTGGACCTCAGACCCTACCATTTCAGTACACTTGTGGATCTGTGGATACTCTGCCAGGAAGGAGGACTGCTGTGCTGCTGAAGGACTGCCACTCTGCTGGACTACGGCTCTGGAAGAACTGCTTTCTTGTGTGCTGACCTGCTGCCCTTCTGATCTGGATGAGAAGGACTAGATCTGTATCACTTGACCTCCAGAGTGACTTCAAGGGCTAGTTGGCTTGCCTCCTAATCTGAAGTCTCAGGGCCATAACAGAATTCCAACTATCCTGCTTCTGCACCTGGACTCTGCCATTAGTGAGACTACCCTGCCAAGTGGTGCTGCTCCAGTCCTGGACCCTTGGAAGTGGGCCTAAGGTGCTTGCTCAACACTTCACCACTGCTGCGGAGATGGAACCGGTGCATCACTGTTACTGCGTGTTCAGCACTGACACATCTTCGTCACTGCATGGATCAGAACCGCTACATCACCCCTGTTTGTGTGGACCAGAACTGATGCATCACTGCATCTGCATGGCTCAGAGCCTACGCTCTGCCTTTGGAACCACCATTGTGCAATGCTCTTCAAGTAAAGTCCCCGTATCTCCCTCGATGACAGCAGCGACGTTGAAGCTGAAACTCTGCATCAGAGCTGGCGCATTGTTGCTGTTGTGCCTAGAGGACAAGCACATCACCGCCAATCATGTGGATCTACATTGGCGTATCAATCCCTCTGCGCTCCGCATCCTCTCCGTCAACAGAATCTTTGACGTCGACGCAGCCCGGACTAAGCTACTTCTGCTCAGCTGGCCCAACCTAGTCCCTGTAGCCGGCCCGCGCTCCATCGTGATCTGCCTGAACCTTTGACTTTATCCCGTTCCAGCGTGACCAGCTATCCCTTTTTTGCACTTATTTTTGTTGTTGTTGTTATTTTCACTAAATTCTTCTAAAATCTATATCTCCAGTTCTACTTACTGGATGTGTGTTGTTTTGGTGTCAAATAATTTATTGAAATATAATCTATTTTTCTAATCTAGTTTGGGATTTTTATTGTGTTGTGTTTTCACTTTATTACTGTTTGTGTGCTGTAGAAATACTTTCCTACATTGCCACTAAGTTAAGCCTGACTCCTTGTGTGCTAAGCTACCCAGGGTTAAGCACAGGTTAATTTTGTGACTTTTAGTGGTTCACCCTGCAAGGGATTGTGAATGTTGCTTGACTAAGGCTCACACCCAAGTCAACCAGCAACTCCATTTCTCACGTTCCCCTACAGTTGAAAAACGTTCTATACCTAGAAAGTTAGGCAACTTTTTAAGGTACTTGCCAGGTGGGTGATTTTCCAAAATCCTTTCTAGCAATATCTGAAATCATTAAGCTTTTAGCGCTACTACTGATACTTAGGAGCATAAACAAATTCAGTACAACAAGGGTTACAGCTGTTGCATTGATCTGATGGAATTCACATTTTATTTGGTTCTAAGCTGAAACTAAAGAAGTATGCTCTCTCGCACCCATCAGAATCCTAAAGAAGACCTTTTCAGTCTTCTTCAGATTCAGCAACTCTGTGACTTCTCATTTATCTGCCTTGTGAGCTGCAGTTTGAAAGGCTTTACTCTCATTGACAGGTAAAGCTGCAGTGATGTCAGTATATCTGTCATGGGTCCTAGGCACATTTTTATTTACATCCCTCTTAAACTGTGAAGAACCTACATCCCAAATTAGCTGCTTCTTAGGTGAAAAAAGAATATAAGGTGGCAGAGTGGTAACACAGGCCTCTGCAATCTCTTTGGAGGGGGCCACTCTTTAGGGTACCACCAATTCAGCATCAGATCTATGGATGTATTGGAGATATGGAACTATTAGGGGCCCCTCAACACATTCTACAGCCCCCCCCCCCCCATCATTTTGTATTACACCACAATGAGATGGAAGCTTTGGTAAGGATGTATGGCAAATTTTCATGAAAATTCCTATGGCTTTCCTAAGACCTCATTGTCCACTGAAATGCATCCCTATTCTCTAGGGAGCCAGAGATCCTTCCCATACCAACCATTCCACTTTCCACTGTGTAGTTGTTTTTATTTCTTAACACTCTTTTTTATTTTTTCCTCTTTCTTATAATCTACATTTTAAACACTATTTACAGGTATGTATATATGTATGTGGTATTTTGGAAGCGAGTACCTGGCCAAAAGGCAGCAGAGTGCTATGGCAGGTCAAAGACAAGCATATAGTCAATGAGTGATAAAGAGAAGTAACTGTTTTGTGGAATGTTATTGCATTGTAATGTAGTGTTCTTTAAAGAGGTGAGTCTTCAACTCTTTCCTAAACAGGAGCCAAGTTGGAACAGTCCTGATGGATGTGGGGTTGTTGTTCCACATCCTGGATACATAGATGAAAAATACCTGTTGCCTTGTTCTCTCTTTTTTACACTTCTTAGTTTGCAGTGTGATGGTGTCCTTGCTGCGGATGCGCCACCTACTGCCTCTTTAATCTACTACCAGACATGTCCTGTCTATTTAGCTCACTCTTACAGGTTCCTGCTTTGTCCCTTTGTGACTTTTTATGCGTCCTTCTCTGTCTTTCTGTTTTGTATGTTTTTCTCTTTTTTGCTCCCGGTAAGTGTCTGAGGCAGAACATCAAGCGTTGGTCCCCCAAAAATAAGTGCTGGTGGCCTCGAACTGGCAACCACCGACTCAAATTAAGCACTGGATGCAGCTGGTTTTGAAGTTGGAGCATGCTGGCAAGGGGAAACAATGGAGTTCCATCATGATGAGAATGGTGTGGTCATGTTTCTTCAGACTCTGCATGAGATGTGCTACAGCATGTAGCATGCTCTTAAATGGGTGGCAGTAAGGAGTCTGGGAGGCCATGGAGCAGGGTGTTAACACAATCCAGATGCAAGAGTACGAGGGCTTGAACAGCAATTCTGGAGATGCTTTTTAAGAAACATTTCACTTTCTTTAGAACAGAGTGTTCGTACCATGCGGTCTTTGTTTATTTGGTAATGTGTTCCTTGAGGGTGAGGTTGGTTTCAAAGATTAATCCAAGTGACGTGGTATTTGGTGAAAGTTGGGGTTAGAAGCCATCAAGGTTGATGTGAGTGATCCAGGATTGTACTTACTGTTTCTTGTTTGTTGTTCTTGGTAAATAACAGAAATTCTGTCTTTGTTAGGTTGAGCTTCAGGTAGGTGCTGGATGATTGCAGGCAGTGTCTGAGGAGCTGGATGTTTGAGCAAGAGGAGACATGCAGATAGAGTTGTGCATTCTCAATATATTGGAGAATCTTGATGCCTTTCATCTGTGAGTAGGGCACCACATGGGTAAAAGGGATCTTTGGGACTTGGAGGGGCCCATATGAACAAACTGGTGTTGGTTGGAAACTGGTGACATTACACTGTTATTCTATATTGAGTAGTTAAAACTGTGATGTGGCATTCCATCTGACCTTTCCACAACTGGGCTAATGCAGTCACTTTTGCCATATTTTTTCTCACAATTTTCATTCACTGCTGGATATAGTCACCAGCTTGGACCCAGTTGAGAGATCACTCATTTTCTGTTCGTCTGTTGATGCAGCAGAATGACTATACTGTGACTTTGACCTGGTGGAGGAAAGGAATTTGCACCCCAGAAGCTTCTTGCACTGGACTCTCAACTCTTTGTTCATGCAGAACAGAATGATGGGGTTGGTGAAGATGGGTAGATCAAACAGAAACTCTGTTGCTGTTTCCAGGCAGATATTCTTGTCTGCAATCAGAGGCAGAATTCCACCTAGAAAACAAAACAAGGAGTGATGTATTATTTCATTACTTCAATCTAAAAGATACATTAACATGTCAATTGAAAAGATCAATTCAAACAACAAGAAAAGAGTGGATCACATTTAATTTTAATAAGGGGGTAATGGCTGAAAGGTTAGAACAATTGCAGGCCCAACAAAAATATTAAACATAAAACAGATTTCAGAGGGTAGATGTTAAGAACAATGATTTGTGATAGGTTTATACATATGATCTGGTTATTTCCAAGAGTGATAGCTCCTTGGAACACAGTAATGAAAAGATTATAATTCATAGGCCTCGGTTACGAGTGACTTTTTCATTTACAACACCAGTCCAAATCCATGAGTTTACCCCAGGTGAAAATTGGCAGGTCAAATAAGTCGCTACTTACCGTATGAAAAGGCCTGGTAAGTATTGGCACATGTGGATTTTGGTGCAAAAGAACAAACATCCATGTTATTCCTCATTCCAATAGGGAAAGGTTGTAATAGTTACTATTTATTGCACCTGTTAATTTCCAATCCCAAGGACATCGGAATTTAGGTGTGTTGCTGGAATAGAATTTACCTTGAAAAAACAAAACACAAGAGGCGTTTGGCAAAACAGTAACACTTGGTTTAATTAAACGCTTTGGCCAGGAAACAACCACAGAAACCAGTCTGAGGACTGTCTCAACATACATTTGTTCTGAGTGCCATTATATACAGTCTTTATAGCATCATGAAACACTTCAGATATTATTTCAGGGAAATGAATGCAAGTCTAGTCCTGGGGTTGTAAATCAAGCCACCTAATAGTAAATGCAGGTAGGTCTTGACCTTGCGTGTACACAATGAAGGCCAGTGGGTGAGGTGTTCAGATGTCTGATATGGGGAGCGTGTGATCGCTGCATGTACTGTGTGTGCTGTGCCCTGATTGGCGGAGTGTTCCTACCTTCATGTGGCATCTAACTTTATGCTCCTATATATAACTCCGACCATATGTGCTATAGTGGGGCCGTTCTCCTCGGACCATTGACGTGTTTCTGACTATCTGGGTTTTTTCTGTTTACATGTTTGTCTGGCTGGTTACGTGCCACACCACCTGTGATCTATCAATCGGTGGCCTCAGCCCTAGGTCACAGGGCCTGCCTGACCATGTATTTCTTACTCGGGTTGATGGAGAGGTCATCTCTGGAGATTTTGACAACAGTGACTTGATCTTGTTTTTAAATATACATGTATCGTTGCGTAATTTGACATCAATAGTAACATTCCCCCCTCTTGTTGAATTTTTAACTATACATAAATCACTAGGGAGGGTTACCCTAGTGAGTTAAATTAATTTTGGGAGGCATAGGGTTCCTACCCAGGCATAGCTTCTCACTCCTTCAAGTTTTGACATAGAATTTTCAGCTTCATCATTTACCCCACACTTTATGTCAGTCACATTGTTGGGGGCTTGTTGTGTTTCAGTTTCGATTACTACTACTTTTCTATTTATTTGCATTCTACCCAATTTGAGGACTGCGTTTTTACAGCAGGAAATCCCCTATTGTAGGAAACCACACAAAAACAGTATAAGAATGAAAACTGGCAGCAATGACGTACACAGTCCCGCAAACCACCAGGGAAGCCAGGCAAACTAGCCTTCATACCAGTCCTGCTTTGGGGAACCTCCCTCTTTACGCATGTCTGTTTGCAATTGATGCATTGTTTGGATGGCAAGTGTGAGCACCCCGTTCTCCATGTCATTGCCTAAAAGGAAAGTACAGCAGGACGTATTAATCTTGGTACACACCCCTCCCTCCATTGCAGTCATAAAGCCCAACACATACAGATGTTGCATCACCATGAGGCAGATGGCTCTTAGTTCTTCTTTGATTGCGTTGAGACCAAGCTCAGTAACGTTCATCATTTTCAGCAGCTCCCACCTGGTTATTTGTAACCAGTGGACGTTTGCTTTCGTCTGCATGGTGAAAAGGGTACAGACCCTCCTGCGTTTACTTGTGTGTCAGAAAACAGTCTAAATTCTTCCGTAATGTCCTTGTACTGAGCCCAAACAAAATAATCAGCAGTTCTTTTTTCTCGAGCCTGATGCAACAGAGTTGTTTTCTTCTGTAGTGGATGTTGGTACAACTCTAACAGATCTTCTATAGGGATGAACAGGGTTGGGGTGTGTATGATGACAAGGGAGCAAAGGACACGCCATCCGGGGAAGAGCTGAGCGGATGTAAATTCCCCACATTGCCAGTACAGATCCATAAGCATGGAGGTGCCCAATGCATGTCCGGTATGTGCAGCATTGCTCTGCAGCTCTCATTTGTGCTGAGTGGAATCATTCCTTTGCCTCTGAAACACAAGGAATACAGTGTAAGTTTCCATACAATTAGCGGCTGCCCCATCCCCTCTAACCACGTCTAGCTATCTATCTCCGTGTTCCATATTTCCTGACAGGGGTTATCTATGCTGGAATTTAACCCTCCCCTACGTGACTCATTTCCTATCGTATCATCGAGGTGGATGACCCTACACTGAAACTCCATGTCTGGTATCCATTTGTTATTAATGAAGACTGCACCAGACACGCTAAGGGCCCCCCAGGGCCACAGACGGAAGCAGGATTGGATGTGTTTGTGCACTGGTGCAGTGGTTTTGCTACCATCAAGAATCTCTTTTTCGGAAAGTCTCCGGCCAAACAGAATCCTCCCCATGGTGCCCCACCTGCGCATCCTATCTAGCTCAGTTTGAATCCCGCTAGGCTCGGTGTAAAGGTATAGTGCTGTGGGATTGGTCTCGTATCGAGTCACGTTTACTACTATTCTATGGGGTTCTACTCTGTTGGGCTGTATCTTGGCCCTAATCCTACATAGGTACAGATGGAGGAGGCATTTCGCTTTTTCGGGGGCTACCTCTTGAGATAAATAAAGCCTGTCTGCGCCTACTGCTTGTGGTATCAGTGAGTATACATAACATGACCAGGCTGATGTCTGGGCACCCACAGCGGTCATGTGCTGATACCAGGTGTTGTGTAAGAGTGAGCTCTGTAGTGCGGAATACTAGTGCTGTGTTCAGTGTAATTGTAAATGGTGTGGGAGAGGTCCCTGCACAAGCACTGTAGAAATGGTGGGATAGGTTCCATTTGACTAGGCAGTTTTCAGGCTACAGATGGATGCGTTCACACCCATACTAAACAGAGGGCATACAACAGTACAATAATTCATAACTTTAGAAACATTGCAGGTGTTGGGATGGTTTCCGGAGGAGACATCTGCAGTCTTCTGGCAATCGGGGGTTTAGTTTGCTTTGATGAAAGTGCTAAAAAGAGTTTGCTTGCAAATGTCCTTAAGAAAACAGTCCATGGTTTTAGACTTGCACACTTGGGCCTGGTTGGAGTTCTGAAAGTAGTCTCTGCAGAGGTGGTGCACCACTGTAAATGTGGTGCACTTGTGGCTTGACTGCAGACCTGTTGGATAAGAACTGTTGTTTGTAGGTTAGTTTAGAAAAACATGCAACCTTATGTATTATCATAAACCAACCTTGGGGTTTCCTGTACCATTCCTGTTTGGGGTTTTGCTTTCTTTTTTATTTATTTTTTATTAGCACAATTTTAGTGGGGTACTGGAAGGTGGCCCCAATTGTGGTAATTATTTAGAAAGCAGTGGTGAATGGTTATTCATGGTTCGCCTGAGTCTTTACTCATGAGTCATCATCTTTCCCACCTCACCACAGCGGGACAAGATGTTTTTAGTAAGTGGGTAATCTCGTCTATTTAGCTGCTTGTTATGGGTGTTGTCAGTCTTCTAGCCTCCTAACTTCCTTAATGTGCGTGGAGGTAATTTTATCGATGCTGGTGGTGCCTTTTGACCTATGCGTATGTGGGACGATGTAGAAGAGGGGATAGGTCGCAATTGGGTGTTTGTTAATGCTCGCATCATGATCTCAGGTCACACATCTGTCCCTCTAGCTCTGGCACACGGTGTACTGTGTGATTCTCCCTAGTGGGGCCAGGCGTCCTGGTCATACCTTTTTTCTAGGGACTTCTTTTGGGCTTCTTTTTTTTGCAGATCTTTTGGGTGCTTCCCTAAGTTCTCATGTGATTTGGTTATTTCCATTGTTGTATACCGGAGGGGGTCAGAGAGCTGTCCCGTGGCCCCCATGTGTTTCTGCTGTGGCGGTGTTCGAGATTGGGCTTACTTGCTCCCCTAGACGGTGTGTAAGGCCTTTTGTGCTGTCAGCTTGGTTGCTAGACTGGGTACTGTGTGAGCCTATTTCTGACCTCGCATGGAGCTGTGATGGATTTCTGTAGACCTTCCCCTTCCCGGCACCCCCTCTCCCTTCTATTACGCTCCACCCTAGATCTTGGGCCTGCTGCCCCAGGCTCTGGCCAGAGACTTATAAATCTGGGACACGCTACCTTTGATGTTTTGAGGGACATGACCCGAGGAGCAGGCTTTGGGTGTTTTGGAGAACTTTGAGGGAAAGTAGGAGGCAGGATGTTGCTCAATGGAGAGTCCAGTGCAAGCCCGAACTTCTTCGTATTTCCGCTGATGCGGTTAATAGACTGGGATGATCGATTGTTTTGATACGCTCACTACTGACACTGTGGTGTCGGAGTTTTATGGGTGGCACCATTATCTCAAGCGGATGGGAAATCTGGCTCCAGATAGTGGAACATCGCCTCGTTTTGGAACCAAAAGGGGACCTCCATTGGCCTGGAGGTAGTTGAAGGATAGGGTCCTTTTGTATTAGGGCCAGTCCTAGTGACTTGGGTGAGGAGACCTGGGTGCCTGTTTTTATGCACTGGACGCAGGAGCCACCCTACTCCCTCATCAGACTGCCCTCCCTCCGGGGCGTGGCCAGCCAACCCCTCCCTGGGGGATCAGGAGCAGAGTGAGGCCTAGGCTCCTGTGGGCACCCGAATAGTGAACTCTAGTGTGGATTCCCTTTCAACACAATGTACGGCAGCCATGAATTTCTCAAACGCAAGTAAAGACTTGAAATTCCTAATGTTGTCTTACTAGTCATTATTCTGAAATGTGTATTGAGGTGTGCATGAAGTGTATGCTCTGCATTGGGGGTTCAAATCTACTGTGTATTTGAGTTTTGTGTTGGTGTGAAGGTACTGCCTTCCCAGACATTTACCTCTCCCTGCTGTGGTTGCGGCCCCTGTGCCTGTTGGGTTGGACCCTGTTGGCTGCTGCTGTGGCCATGTGCTTGGCAAACCACCTGGTCCTTGTTGCGGTGGTATGGTCGCTGACTGATTTCACTGTAGCTGGATGTAAAGTGCATTAAGGTTGGTCTGGCCTTGATTTTGTGGATGGGGATTTTGAGGGGACTGGTCTAGGCTTATCGATCTTTGCTCATGATACTCCTTTAACCGGCATCGGGCAGCGATGTGGCCGATTCTGTGGCAATAGAAAATTTCTCTGAGGTCTGGTTTCTGCCAGCCTCCCTGTCCTCTGCTGTTAGGACTGGGTGGAAACCCTCTGGGATTCTGAGGCAGAGCTCCCTTCAAGACTGGTGCCATTTGCACGCTTGCAGCCAACGCGGCCACCTTGAGGATAGTCTTTTTCAATTTGTGTTGGGCCAGCTTAGCAGTGTCTCGTTGGGCTTGTTCCTCCCTCTTCCCAGTAAGCCTTGGTGTGGGGGGTCTGTGTGGCTGACTATCCTTCCAACGCTCAGAGTCCCTTCCCAGGTGGTTGGCAGAGACACTTCCTTGAGATGTCATCTGTTTGCTCTACGTGCCGAATTCCCTAGGGTGGTTACACGCCTTGATACCTCATTTGGCAGCACGAAGGGGGCCGCAGGCATGTGGAACGCACCACATAGTGCCAGGCATGCGTGTGTTGCTGTCCCAGCTCCCTTCCTCCCTGCATACCCTGTTAATTATCAAGGTTCTCGGTCTTTTGGCTGCTTCAACTATGAGGTGGTGTGAGCGACATGTTCACTGCTAGGCTGAGCCGCATAGTTCGACGAAACGTCCTATATATTCCGTGACTGACTCAGTGAAGGGGGTCCGGTTTGCTGGGACAGGCCTTGCCTGTACACATGCAGTGCGGTAATGCTTTGTTAGTCTGGGTTCTAGGGAAGGAGCTCCAAGGGAGGAGCAGGTTATGGCTTCTTTGCCGGTAAACTGAATGGACATTTCTAGCTTGGTCATTAGGGCTCGTCCAAAGATATTAGTCGGGTTGAGCGATAGGATAGTAGCTGTTCCCTCATCCTATTCCCCCATCTCCAACTCGAGGGGTTCTGTGATGGGGACCCCAGGCACTGTACCTGCGACTCCCTCTGTGGTTGCAGTGTAATCTGATAAGGGGATTGCCCCTTTCCATATGCACGATGTCCTTACCCCCCTGTCTATTGGGAAATTGTAAGGCATTTTGTTTACTAGCATTGTGACCAGGGGGACTCCTTCTAACTGGCTTGGGGTGGATAATAGGATGTGCATGTTCTCGGGTGTGTTGGTGGCCTCTGGCATAGGTCTTTTATCTCCCCCCTTGGTCTCTTTGGCTGAGACCCTGTAACCTCACGTATGCTGTCGGATCCCGAGGGACCAGGGCCGTCACCCTCACTCTCGCTAGTCATGTCGCTCTCCAGAATTGCGATGAACCTCCCGGTCACCTGAGAGCATTCCAATAGATGGGTTGGAGTACAAGCTCCCTGTGCTGCTGGGGCTTGATGTGTTGAATGTGATGGATGGGGGGCCGAGCTTCGGGAAACCCTAGCACCTAGCTGGGGTGAGGCTGGAATCACCTGGGCTTGCCAGTCCGGTAGCTTCCCAGTCCTAGATCTAGTGGCTTGATGACCAGTGGGGGGCCCTCTGGCTCCCACAATCAGCGGGTTAGCTTATCCTATTGCAGGAGCGGCTGGGATGGCAGGCATCAGAGAGAGCAACTCCGCTCCTGTACACGGTGGGGAGGAGCGGATGCCTTATTTGGGTGTTCTGAGACGGGATTGTCGGTCTGGGCCACCTCGAAGATGGGCAAAAGCTCTAGCAGTGCCCCTCTTCTAGCATTCTTTGTCCTATATATTTGGTGGTCTTAATGTGTGTCCTTATATGTCCCAATATGTTGGTGTTGAATGTTCCCCCTTCTGGCCAGGGGAACGCTTATGCCTTAGTGTGTGCGTGCCATTCACGGCAAAAGTTATCTAGTTTTTTAGCCTGCGTAGGGAACCTAGTTTGCATGTGGGTTAGAGGCGACTCCATGATTTAGTTGGGAACTTTTTAAGGGAACGGTATACTCTAACTTATCGGGTAAAAATAATTCTAAGTTTCCTACTCTGTTCGCGGGCAAATATGTACATGTGATTATGCTGGCAATCACTACTTTACTACGCGCTCAGCTTTAGACAAAGATGCATCGAAAACAGACTTTTCACAAAAAAATAAAACAACAATGCATATGAAGGGTCACAACCTGAAGAGTGCAATGGTTACATTCAAAATACTGAGTTTTTAGCAGCGGGATAGCAGATATGGAACAACAGTTTGCGTAATGGTAACTTATTCATTTGTACATTAAGTCATTAACAAGTCACAACGTTCAACATAAAACACAGTTGCAATCATTTACCAGCACCACAACATCAAGAATATCCAAAACATTGTGAATGTAACATCTGAACACTGCAATGACAAGAGAGAGACAGAGAGCGAGAGCAATAAAAAACTGACCGAAAAAATTGTGACTTTTTAAAAAAACACCTCTGCCTGCTCCTAGTGCATGCTGCCCGATGACGAGGGGAGGCTCTGCATGGTACATTAGACTAAGTGAGCCCGATAGTCTGCCAACATCGACTCTGGGACAAAGATATCTACAATTTACGCGGAGAAGAAGGAACAACTTGACAACCACAGGCCCTCCTTGGCCCAACACAAGCTACACCTAGTCTCCATGATGCAAATTTTCCCTAACATCCGAATTACACCCTATGTCACACCCAGGGGCCATGTGTACCAGCTGTGTCACGCCCAGTGGTCCAAGCGGATAACACCTCTCACTTCTTTCAGATACTGCCAGTGTTAAGAAACCGACAGCATGGAGAAAACCCTTTAGACTAAAAAATAAGATCGAGGTGTTGGCCCTATATCACACCTAGGGCATTGGCGTACCTTCTGTGTCACGCCCAGCTGTCCAAGTGACTAAACAACCATCATCTTTCCTAGTGTGCTGGCTATCAAAAAAAGGAGACCTTTACGGGATTGCCTCCGAGGCCGCCTTGCGACTACTCAGTTCGAACACATAAAATAGGCAATATGTCAGATTTCTGTTAGTGACAGTGTGCTCAGGTTAAATTTTTGCACTTCTTCCTCGTTTGCCATACGACAAATGCTGGGACTAAAGATCAGATGTAGTCTCTTACCCACTGATGGCAGCTTCAGGACGGAACTCCGCCCTGCGGATTCAGCAGAACGTTTAATCAATTGTAGCGCCTGCTCACCTTACTTGTTCCACAGACGTGAATCTGTTGGGCGGGGTCCTTTTCCTTTGGCTGCAGTCAGGTTCAAAGAACCAATCTCTCCTTGCTGCCTTGCCAAAATGTTGTTGGAATATGAATTTACCTTTAAAAAACAAAAGACAAGAGGCATCTGGCAAAACAGGAACAGTTGGTTTAATTAAACGCTTTGGCTGGTAAACAACCACAGAAACGGGTCTGAGGACTGTCTCAACATACATTAGTTCTTAGTGCCATTATATACAGTATTTGGATGATCATAAAACACTTTAGATCTTATTTTAGATAAAGGAATACAGGCCTAGTCATGGGGTTGTAAATCAAGCCACCTGATGGTGAATGCAGGTGGGTCTCAACCTTTCGTGGACACAATGAGGGCCAGTGGGTGAAGTGTCCAGATGTCTGGTATGGGGAGCACGTGATCGCTGCGTGTACTGTGGGTACTGTGCCCTGATTGTCTGAGTTTTCCTAACTTCAGGTGGGATCAAACTTTATGGTGTTTTGGGAACGAGAGCACCCCTCTGGCCATATGTGCTTTATTGTGGCCAATCTCCTGGGACCATTGTGGTGTTGCTGCCTATCTGTGGGACTAATATGGGTTTTTCATGTTTGTCCATCACACTTAAAACAGACCCAGCCAACGCACTTCATCAGGCCAATTTGATTTATCCTCCTTCGCAAAATTCTTCTTTTTCATTCATTCCCCGTTTAAATTTCTGGGCTCCTTTCGAGCAGCCTTTCAGCCTGTGTGTCCTAGTCCTTTCTGATTGATCTATCCAGTATGGCATTGGCTGGGTCTGTTTAACTTGTGATGGAACTGGGTACTTAATAAAAAGAACTTTATGGAAAAAGACACTAACGTCTGGAAATTAATTGAAAAACAAAATATGGAAAGTAATTGAAAACAAAAGAGTGATTACAAATGCATGCAATTCAAATTGGAAAGTTCAATGTGAACAAGGAAATTAGGTTGCCCTCCTAATATTGAAAACACTGTCCTGATGAGACCTGCCAACTCAAAGCAGGTTTAAACATCAACGCTATACCCTTGGTTGTATTTGGATTGCTTCAGGTAAAACCTTCAAGATGTTTCTGGCAGGATTCTTTTTTGTTTAAAGTATTAACAGAAACCTCAGGTTACAAAAGAACTTTTATATGACTCTGTACATAAAATCACATATTTTTGAGCACTGTGCTGTCTGCACTATATCAACGATTGTATAGCACCATTGGATTTGATTTGTTGCAAGAAATATATTTCTATCAGAAAGAAAGGGGAAGGCCTGTTGAAACCTTTTGCACATTTAACAAAGAGTTCTTTTATTAATGATGGAAATTGAAAGTAATGTACTTCAGAAACATAGAGTGTTCCGAATGGGGCCTCTTGCTGTGTATATTGTGTCTGAGGAGCAGAATATGAGTCAAATTCTGAGTGAGGTCACAGCAGCTTCCCCTGGAGTGCAAGAGCGACCAGAGCAGAAGCAGGAGTGCTCTATGCTCCCATGCCTCACTGCCTGATCTTCAGCCACAGAATGCAGGTAACCGCAGCTCCTAAACTGTGAGTGGAATGAAAGACTGAAGAAGCAGAAAGAGTTGTGCCAGACCAAGTTAGGACTTTTAGCAGGTGAGCTTGAATTCTATGTAAGGACCCGGAGGCGAGGATAAGGCTTTTCTTTCCTCACTTTATTTTTCTCCAGCAGAGTTTAAACAAAACCATCTTCAAACAAAGCTACATTTCCCATGAGTTCTTGGGAAAGAGAGAGAAAAACAGTCATCCAATCAGAGAGCTGGAGCTTCCTATAGCAGTCCTCGTCACCTCTCTACCGTCCTCTTTCTTCACTGCTCCATCAGCACTAAGATAAGTGTCTCTTGTTTTTTCTTCATATGCTCATTAACGAGTTTTATTGTAACCAACACTTGCTTTGTTTCTCTTGTTATGTACGATTAAGTCGCAACAAGCGATCAGCTGACTATTTCCGACCGCGTGAACATTCTGGTTCCTACACTGGCGCACTGTGCTGCCGGCTACGTTGAGCGGTCTGCCGGCCGATAGAGGGCCCGTGCACCTATTCTTATGCGCTCAGCATGTTTCTACCCCCTGGCAAGCCGGATGCGTCAGCTTCACTCACAGAGTGCAGCGTCCCGTGTCCGGCTTCGTTAGCGATATCGGGAGAGGATTTAGGCCGTACCGGCCTGTTTTTTGGCAGCATTACACAGTGCAATTCTGAGCCACCACCTGCAGACGAACACCCACATCGCGGGAAGGACTGCCTCACGAGGCAGAAGTGTGGGCTCGTCCCAAGCGGCAAACTGCCCTATTAAAGTAAGGGTGCAGGCCCACGACCTGTGGGAGGGTGGTAGTATAATCCCCACTGGGACCCTAAAAATCTTATAGGCCTCTCCTGTGACTAATTGCTCTCTGATATTTAACCCTTCTACATGGAGGAGTTTGAGGACACTGAGGGCTTTATGGAGGAGGAGGAAATCACATACCTCCCCATAGATGATGATTTTTGCCAAGTGATGGATGCTTCCATCTTTAGGGCCGTAACACAGGTGGTAGCCCCCCTGGAGAGGATATTTCGCAGTTTCAGGCACAATGTCTGAGACTCCTTGACCAAAGGGAAGACACCTCTGGGCCTAGTGCCCCCATACCTCCAGGGCAACAGGCTAAGCATGATGCTGAGAAGCACAAATGTCCAGTGACCAAGGCGTCGATCTGGACACCTTCGAACACCTTAAAAAGGCCTTTATTGATTCCCAGCACCCACAACCTATACCCCAAACTCCATCGCTCCCTCCCTCCCTCCCACAACCCGACGCAGGGGATGCTGATGACTCCCCTAATACGTTGGATGGAGATGGGGACTCGGGACGCCCCTGGCACCCATCCACCACTTCCTTGACTACTCTTGACCCCACTGCGGATACAACGAAAACTCTTGAAGCAGATCTATTGGACCGGGAGGATCTACTTAATCCGCATTTGGCGGAGTGGTGTCCAGCGCCCAAGGTGGCCGCATACATGTCAAATAGGCTCAGGAAACCCCTGGATAAGAAGGTGAGATGCTGCCTCTGGGCAGAATACCTTAGACATTCGTTGGAGGGCAAAGTAGACCTCACACCGGTGATAGACAACAAGATGGCTACCTTTCTCGCTAAATTTGTCCGCGACCCGAAAAAGGGCATTGACAGGTCCTGGCGCTCCTGCCAAGATAAACTTCTTGGATGTAGCAGGTCCCTTAGCTAAGATCATGGATATGGCCGAAGATGTGAAAGCATCTGAAGCGCTGGTTTCCCCCAACACTCTCTCCAGCTGGACCCAGAAAGCTATTATCTTTCTGGGGAATGCCAACTGCGTTATTTCAACTGAACCGCGCAGGTCGTTACCCATTAAGATAGATCCCAAATTAGGGGAACTTGTGAACTCAGAGGCTGGTGCGGTGGCTCAGGGTAACTTGTTTGGGGACCCGTTCATAAGCGAATTAAGCAAGTTCGTCAATACATTCACTTCCCTCGACAAAACCCAGACATCGATAAAACGTGTTTTTACGTAGGACTCCTCTAAGTTCGCGAACTTCTACCCGACAAGATCCTACCCCCGGTGCAACGGGGGCCCGGGGAGGTTCCAGGGGAAACAGCAATTTTAACAACTCCCAAGGTGAGAGTACAGAACCTGGAAGGGTTACAGGTGGGGGGCAGAGTGATGCAATTTTTGAGCAATTGGGAGGCTCTTTCCACAGATGCGTGGGTTCTCCAAATGGTGAGAGGCTATCAGATAGAATTCTATAGTACCCCGACCCAACCTCGCACACCCAAACACCTGTCCTTTTCCCTGGACCAGTTCAGATTGGTACATTTAGAGGTGTACGAACTTCTACAGAAAGGTGCGATCATTCACTTCTCCTTACATCCCAATGGGTTTTTGAGCAATCTTTTCCTCGTAGAGAAAAGGGAAGGGGACCAGCGTCCCGTCATCAATTTAAAGGAGTTGAACGGGTGGCTGGTCTACCGCCACTTCAAGATGGAAGGCATCCATCTTCTCAGGGATCTCCTACTGATAGGCGACTGGATGGTGAGATTAGATTTGAAGTACGCTTATTTGGCATTTCCCACATTTCCCCCTCACAAGAGGTTTTTACAGTTCCAATGGAGGTCTCAGGTGTTCCAGTTCACCTCCTTCCCGTTCGGCCTATCCTCCTCTCCTTGTTTTTTTACCAAGCTAATGAGACCGGTGGTCAAATACTTAAGGACTCAAGGGGCGAGGATGATCGTCTATCTTGACGATATATTGATCATGAACCAATGTCCAGAGCGTCTCTCCGCAATCTTGCAGAAGACCATTGATCTGCTAGAATCTCTCAGATTTGTGATCAACACGGCCAAGTCATTCCTCATTCCCTCTCAGTCTACGCAATTTCTAGGTTTTCCCATCGGCTCAGTCATGGCCACCCTCAGTTTACCGATGCGCAAGATGGCAAAGATCAAACACAAACTCAGGACGACATTGGCCAAGCCTCAGGTGTCCCTACGGCAACTTTCTCGATTTGTGGGACTCCTCTCTTCTTCCATTCAGGCCATATGCCTGGGGCCTCTCCATTACCAGGCCCTAATACGTCTAAAGACGTCTTATCTTCGGAAGGGAATGATGTACTCCCAAGTTGTGCCATTGTTGATGGAAGCGAGGGTGGAAATGAAATGGTGGATGGCTCACACGGAGGCCTGGAATGGCCGAGCAATTTTCAACTCCCAACCGGACTTGGTGATAGAGTCGGACGCTAGCGGATCAGGTTGGGGAGCTTGTTGCGGGGAGTTTACTACAGGAAGAAAATGGTCCTCTACCGAACAGGCACTGCATAGAAACTGCCTGAAATGAATGGCGAGCTTGTTCGCTCTCAAGTGTTGAACAAAAGACTCGGTCCAGTGCTCGGTCCTTCTAAAGATGGACAATGTGGCAGCGGTACGTTACGTCAACCATCTCGGGGGGGACGAAGTCCAACACCCTATTGGACCTGGTGTGCACACTGTGGGGTTACTGCCTAACCACTGTATTGAAGAAGGGTATGCAGTTCCTAAGGGTATGAAGATATACAAGGTCAGAGGTGTGCTAGGTTCTATGTGCAGGATCACAATGTATGTCCTGTGATTCAAGGCGAGAGGGGGAGAGGCCCCTTTTCAGAACTAGAGCCCTCACACACCCAGCAAGCTAGGTGTCATGCTTCATCATATGGGCTTGCTCCTCATCGGGCCGGCGCTGCAATGCCCGACGGGCTCCCATAAATGGGGCTCTTTATCGGAGATCTTTTGTCCCTGCCGTTTGGTGCAGTGGGGGTGAGGGGCCTAGTTGTGTAGATGTAGTGTAAGTGAGTTAAAACAGGTCAATTATTCCTTGAATTGTCTTTTATTCTGGAAGGTAAACTGCCTGATTAAAAATTACTGCCTAACCAACCAGATCTCGCTAACGACGGAACATCTACCAGGTCGCTCTAATCAGGTGGCGGACTGGCACTCCTGTCATTCGAGGGACGTCAGGTTGTGGAAACTACACCCCCGATTGTTCCAACAAGTCCAGGAGAGATGGGGTCCCTTCTCCATAGATCTTTTTGCATCTCCCCTGGACTGCCAACTTCAAAGGTATTGCAGTTGGCGTCCGGATCCCAATGCTGTGGCCAAGGATGCTTTCCTGCAGGATTGGAGCAAGGAGACGCCGTATGCTTTTCCCCCATTCGCAATGTTGATGATGTTAACAACCAGGTGCGCAGGCAGGAAGCGGATCTGGTGGTGTTGACCCCAATTTGAAGGTCTAGCCTGGTTTCCAGTGATAATGGAACTTTCCTGGGATTTTCGAATCCCTCTACCCCTCTTTCCGGATCTTCTCCGGGATCCCCAGGGCAATCTGCACCCGCTGGTTCTAGCGGGTTCTCTGCATCTTATGGCCTGGAGGATTACCAGGAATGGTGGAAAGTGCCAGCCATTTCAGAAGATGCTGCCATCCTACTCGCCAAAGCGTAGGCAGACAGGACTTCCAAGAGATATCGTTCAGCATGGTCCAGATGGCTGGTTTGGTGTGTCTGCCTCAAAGTGGATCCCATGGGAGCGGATGTTGTCAATATATTGAATTTTCTGGCGCATCTGGCTTCCTCAGGTTTAGCTTACAGATCGATAAATACCTTCCGATCTGCGATCTCAGCAGGTCACCTGCAGGTGGATGGTCACCCTGTGGGAGAGTATCCTTTGGTGTGCAAACTTCTGAGGGGCATTAGACTGTCTCTGCCCCCGGAGCCCAGGTATTCAGTATTGTGGGACATGAACAAGGTCCTTCGCCTTTTTAAATCCTGGCCTTCCAATAAATATCTGCCTAGGAATCATCTGTTAGCAAAATTGGCAATTTTATAATGCTTAGTCTCATGTCGTGGGTTATCGGATGTCCATGCTCTGGACATAACAGGTAGAGTATTCACCCTGGATGGGGTTTCCTTTCATATTTTGAGACGTACAAAATCTAACTCAAGAATTGTGTCTTATGCTTCACTTCATAAGGTTCCCAAATTATGTGTGGTTAAGACGCTGAAGACGTATGAGGCGCTACCAGAGGAATTACATCCTCATGATGAGAGACAATTGCTCATTGCACTTACCAAACCTCATAGGGTGGTTTCCTCCCCTATGATTGCCAGATGGGTCAGATAGGTAATGCAAGAAGCGGGTATTGACACTTCCCGTTTAGGAGTCCACTGAGTGAGGGGAGCTATGGCATCTAAAGCCTTTGCCTTGGGGGCCAGACTGGAGGACATCCTCAATGCAGTGGACTGGTCCTAGGACTCAACCTTTAAGAGGTTCTACTTTAAGTCAGTATCTGACTTGGCAACCCTAGTGGTGGAGATGCTTTGAACTAGCCCAATCCTCGCCTCCGGGTCCTGACAGAATTAAATATTTACTAGCTATTGTGACGGAAAGTTTCAAGTCAATTAAGGACACAGAGGCGAGGATTAGCCCACCCGATACAGATGTTCAGGTATACCTACATACTTATGTAGGCTACATCCATTTCATAACCCACCCAGTGCCTTGAGAGTTATTTCTTTTAAAGAGGAAAATGATAAAGCTCAATTTACGTTCAATGAATTGTTGCCTTTGGTATTTCTTTGTCATACACTGGTGTTTTGTCTGCCATTCAGTCTGGATATGGATATTGGATATATTTCCCATACTTCTTTTCAGGGACGGATTCCAATAAACAGGAGTGAAGTGTGGGAGAATTTAGCTGTGTTGCAGGAAGAAAGAGGAAGGTAGAGAGGTGACAAGTACCGTTATAGGAAGCTCCAGCCCTCTGGTTGGATGACTGTTTTTCTCTCACTTTCCCAAGGACTCATGGGAAATGTAGTTTTGTTTGAAGATGGTTGTGTTTAAACGCTGCTGGAGAAAAATAAAGTGTGGAAAGAAAAGCCTAAACCTTGCCTCCGTGTCCTTAATAGAATTGAAACTTTCCGTTATGATAGCTAGGAACTTTTTCATTGGTGAAACCAAATTGAACTGATGTGCCCATCTGTGCTTTGTGGTACTGAACGTATGCGTAATCAGTGCCTTGTTCCATGGTACACACTGAGGATTGTAGACACTGGGCATCTTTGTTAGTTGGTTAGTTGAGGGAGGGTGTAGTTCCACACTGAAGATCACAAACAGGATTACAACCCAGTCTCTGGGACCCCTGATTGTCCTGTATAGTATTACAACATGTTTTGTGAATAAAGTACTTTTTTTTAACCAAAGGGAAAGCACTGAATTGGACAATATGTACATATGAATCTTTAATAATTTTCCACTGTTCATAACATAAAGCATAATTATGAGAAAGAACAATGCCTAAAACAGTCCTGCATAGGTACCAATATAAATGTTCACCTCACACCTATAAGAGCTCATGCTCTTCTCATCACTTGAACTGTGTATCTACTCCTGATATCATCTGAGAGCTCCCTATTAAGTTCAGACCTTCAATCATTGAATCTCAAGCCCCGCCTCTTATCCATTATACATTAAGAAAGAGAAGGACTGGGTGGTGTTGGGAGAAAAGAATATAAAGAGACATGAATATATCTCCAAGGTGCAAGGTGTATGGAGTAATCACTGAGAAGGTCTACATAGGAGGTATGTAAATACAGTAGAATAAGTATTCTTTCTGAATTCCTCAAATATCATCACTCGGCATTGAGGGTCGATGGAGACGGACGGATGCTTGTCACACTCCTCGCTACTTGATCTAGATAATAAGACGCCGGCTTGGAATCCGCGAAGTTAGGACCTGAGAAAACGAATATACTTACAGATAGATTGTTCTATGCCAGTTTTGATTGATGCGTTTGGAACCACGACTTGGGATTGGTGGTTGACTCAGAGAGTTTATACCACAGATATTGGACTCTTGACTGTGGCCACTCAATTTTGGGACTTAGTCAGACGAAAATTGTCCTGAGGAGACCCCGTAACTCAACAGGGGTCGAAACGTCAACATGTGTTTCACTTGGTTGCTTTGACTATTGATTAGTTGGCTTGCTGTGATGTGATACTCGCATTTCTTTATCATCCATACATAGAACCAGTGAACTTTTTGTTTTGTGTCTTTTGTGTATATATTGTATATGTTTTTCACACTAAAGCACTGCGTCGCCTGCACTTATGCTATTAATTATACTGTCACCTGCATATGATAAGAAATATGTTCTGACAAATAATACAGATAAATAACCACAGAACCCATTGTCTTCATTTTCTCAAACAAAAATTGTTTCATTCCCTTTTACATTAGAAAAAACCCGAAGTGTGTAGATAACACTTGGAATTTATGAGTGAATACATTGAATGCGAGCCTCCACAAACGAAGGTAGAGGGTGGCTCATGGTTTTGAAAAGAGTCCCACGGTGGACGTTGTTCGCATATAAGTACTAGTAACCCTGGTCCACGTGGGCATACAAGGGGTTGTCCTTGTGATAATATAAAACCAGTTGTTGAGCACTTTCAAACATGTGAATTTGAATTTGGCTTTGTCGGAGGTCCTGATTCTGGACCTCCATTACAGCTGTCCAGTCCTCATCTATATAATCTATGTTTAAACATACTTCCTGCAACTGGGCAATTGATAGCCCTAAGCAGAAAGATTTTGCTGGGGGGATTTTATGGACCAAGGAAGCACTCCATTGTGCTCTGGTGAATGCCCGCTCCCTGGTTGAACACAGCCTGGAGATTAATGAGTTGATTGAGACAAAGCGTTTGGATTGTCTTTTTATAACAGAGACCTGGGCCAAGGAGGATTCTGGTCCAGATTTTGTGATTCCTACACCACCAGGGTATGGGGTGGTGAGATTGTATAGAACTCTCTGGAGGGGGGAGGCCTTGCCATTATTTCATGCTAGAAGCAATTGCTACTCCCATTGAAGGCTGTGAAGTAGGCTATTTTAAAATCAAGAATAAGAACTTTGTGTGGCTGGCGGGTTTGTTGACATTTTTTAATCCACCTGGTCCAAACAAAATCTATTTCTAATTGACACTAAGTACTGGAGCCCTTTATATCTGCTAACAAGCTTACTATCCTGGGAGATTTTAACCTTCATTTGGAGGAATAGCAGGATCGGGATTCCAGGGCTTTTCTGGACTTTATGTCTAGCTTTGGGCTGACCCAACAAGTTACGTTTTCTACCCATAAAGCAGGACACATTTTAGATGGGATTTTTTCCAATCAAGAGAGTTTGATTTTTCAGTTTAAATCATTTTTATTGATTTTATGTAGCGTAACAACAATACAACATAAGCCACCTACAACCCTTGGCCGGTGGTTTGTGCATTTGGATGCATACTTAGTAGGCAGTGAGTAAATAAGAAGGAATAAAACTTATTAACAGTGCTGTTGAGAGTGAAGGAAAGATGAGGGAGGGGGGGAGATAAGGGGGGTTGGGGCATTGCTTTCCTGGCGAGCATGCGTCTTGAAGAGTCACTGCGGCCTAGGTGGGAGTGGTAAGCTCGCGGAATTCGTCTGCCAAATACAGTATACATGGTTGCCACATCTTATCAAACCGGGGCAATTGCTGTGCGATCACTGCCGTCAACTTCTCAATTCCCAGGATTTCCCACACTTTGTGCAACCAGTCCTGATGCGTGGGTATCTTGTCTGTCCCCCACCTGGCTATAAGAAGCTGCTTAGCCGCCCCCAAGGTAAGAGTAATGGCTTTGCCTCTGGGCGTTTTCAGTGGGTAGGTGAGCGGGTTAGGAAGACCCCGCAATATGTTACTAGGGAATTTGGGTATGTCTGTTTTAAACATTGTGTTAATAGCGTCTAAGACTCCTGCCCAGTATGCTTCTATCTTGGGGCACTGCCATAGGATGTGCGTGAGTGTGCCCTGCTATCCACATTGCCACCAGCAAACCCGCCCTCCCTAGGGTCCCACGTAGCTACTCTGGCCGGTGTGAGATACCAGTAGTGAGCTATTTTGAGGAGCATTTCTTTACTAGTGGTGTTGAGGGCAGATGTTTTTGCTCGGTGTAGGATGTCACTCCACTCTTTATCAGAGAAGGGGCGTTTGCATTCTCTTTCCCATCTAGCCCTGGCGGGGGAAGGCAAGGGATGCCCGGGCTGCATCAGGAACGCGTATATGTCGGAGAGCAGCTTCTTGTCTGAGCTCCGCGGAATGAGCAACTTCTCAAAGGGAAGTAGGGGTTTGCCGGAGTGTGGTTGGATCCACTGTTGGGTCGCCCAATGTGCCACTGCCAGATACTGCCATCTCGCCGAGTTCAGGAGTGGGTAGCATGTCTGCAGTTTGGCGAAATCCATGAGCCCCTCAGAATCAAATAGGCCCCCCACCCGCTTGCAGTTAGCGTCCTGCCATACCTTAAAACCCGAGCCTTCCAACGGAGGGGGAAAGTCCGGGTTGCCTATCAACGGGGTCTGCGGGGATATCGAAGTAGAAAGATTATGTCTCCGCTGTACCTTATCCCAGACTCCCAATGTTGATCTCGTGACCGGTGAGATATACACACCCACCGGTTTGAGAGTTTGATTTTTAAGGGGTGCTCGCAGCTAGACTGGACGGTTCATAGTCTGGTGAGATTTTTGGTCCAGGAAGGATGCGCAGTGGATCACATATGGAGCACTGCTAAGAACATCAGAAACTGGGGAAAAATTGCTGTGGGGGAACTTGTTAGCACTCTGGAGAAATTTAAGGAGAAGGACCTTCTGGGTCTGGGTTCTTTGGCAGAAAATGTTAACAGTTGGGTAAGATCGGCGGTAGAGGAGGTGGTACACCTTAGGAAAGTCAGCCCAAAGGGGAGGAAGACATCCTTGGCCCCTTGCTTTTTTGAAGAGCTCAAGGAGCTCAAAAGGCAGTGTAGAAGGCAGGAGCAGAAATGGAAACTCTCCTTGGAGCCGGAGGAAAAAACTAAATTTAGGGAGTTTACCCTTGAATATAAAAGAGTGATTAATTAAACAAAAACTGCATACCATTCCAAGAGGATAAGGTCGCCATTAACACCCTAAGAGAACTCTTTAATACAGTGCGCACACTAATGGCACCCCCGATGTCACGGATGTCAAACATTTTGTAATAAGGTGGCAGAGTTTTTTTAAAGAGAAAATTTTGAAGATCTATGCAGATTTTCCAGTTTCTTCAATTAGCCCGGATGATTCTGGAATTCAGGTAATCTGCAATAAGGTTAGGACAGCATCAGAATATTCCATCTCCAGTGGCTTAACTAAATTCTCCACGCTGCCGGTGTCCAAGATAAAGGCCTTGCTGGCAGTCATGACTTCAGGTTCGCCTGATGACCTGTGTCCGCTTAGGATCCTGCAATTAGTACTGGACCTCATTGCGGAGGCCATGGGGAAAATTTACTCTGAGGTCCTGGGGACCGAGATATACCCTGCAGTTGTTATCCCTCTAAAGAAGAAGCAGGATGGTGACCCCACTGACTTGAAAAATTTGTGTCCAATTTCTCTGTTGCCTTCTCTGGTGAAAATCTTGGAGAAACATAAACTTGCCAAATACCTCCTTGAGCATGAACTCCTGGACCCTTCGCAGAATGGGAGCAGGAAGAATTATAGTACCGAATTGGCGCTTATTGCTATGACAGATTCTATTCGTAGGCAAGTTGATCAAGGAGGAGCAGCCATCCTGGTTTCACTTGACCTGTCAGCAGCTTTTGACACCATATCTCCATCCTTGTTGGTGCAAAGGCTGCGACAGGTCTGGCTGAAGGTAGTGGCCCTTGGACTGCAGGAGTCTTTCCTGTGCAATAGAACTATTACTGTCGGTTGTGGCGATTTTAGAGGAGCCCCCTTTCAGCTTCCATTGGTGTTCATCAAGGGTCATCCCTAGGCCCTATCCTGTGCCGATGACACACAGATCATTATTTCCATTACGGATGACTAGGAAGAGGTAGCGTACAGGTTTAGGGTAGGTATGCAGGAAACCAGTAGATGGATGAGGGACAACTGGTTAAAAATGAATGGGGAAAGATCGAGATTATGATGTTTGGAGCAGAGAGCTTCATCTGGACTGATTGTTGGTGGCCCGATAACTGTGGGACCCGTGTCATTCCTGTGACGATGGCCAAAAACCTTGGGGTTTAGTTTGATAACACCTTGACCTTTGACTCCCAGGTGAATAGAATGGTGAGCTCTTGCTTTTGGATGTTCAGGATCTTAAAGAAGATCTTACCTTTGCTTCCGAAGGCGCTTAGGGCATCAGTGGTCATCGCAATCATCACCTCGCGTTTAGACTACTGCAATGCCCTATACTTAAACATCAATCAATGTTCTTTGAATAAGCTCCAAGTCTTCCAGAATGCAGCAACTTGCCTGATCCTGGGATTGCCCAAACATGCCTTGGTCAGAGAAGCTTGGAGATTCCGGCATTGGCTTCCAATAAAGCAACAAGTGTATTTTAAAGCATTGTGTTTAACGCACAAAGCCCTTCATTCTACGGGTTCGAATTATTTAAATACCACCCTAAATTGGTTTGTTTCCAGGAGATCGCTGAGATCTGCGAAACAGTATAAGGTAGCGGCAAGAAAGTTAGGTGGGGTGAACGCACCTTTACTGTAGGGGCTGCTAAGTTGTGGAATTCTCTTCCTGAATTTATCAGAAGTCAGAGCTCTCATTTCAGCTTTCAGAAGCGAATTAAAACCTGGTTGTTAGCAAAATAGATCGCTAGGGACTGTTTAGGTGATTTGCCTGTTGTTGTGATCCACTGTTCTGTCTGTCCCTCCTCATGTGTAGCACTTTGATACGGTTTGGTCTGATGCGCTTTAGAAATACCACAAATACAAATAAATCGTTATCGGTTTTGACCATCAGGGGCTGTATGTTATCCTGATCATATTTCAGGCCTCTGTTAATCAAAATACCCAGGTACTTTAACTTGGAGACCTTCCATATGAATCCATAACTGTTTACCGCTTGTCTACGTGGACACTAAGCTATAGAGAGAGCCTAATTTTTGCCCCATTAACTCTATATCCAGAGAATACAGAGAAGGCATTAATGAGAAGCATAAGATGTGGTATTGACATGTCAGGATCACTAAGCATCAGGAGGATATTGACAACATAACATTAATTTTGTCTGTCCAGTTGGAGTGTCTATTATTCATATTTAGCCTGTTTGTCTATTTGCCGCTGGTAATGTTTAAGGCCAATAGAAACAAGAGTGGAGATAGAGGGACCCTTTTCTTGTCCCTCGATAGATCAGGAGGGACTGAAACTTATGACTCCCACGGTCTATTTGTACAGTTGTATCTGTATACAACCATTTTTATTTTGTCGAGAAATTTGGGCCCATTTCTGCTCTTTCCAATGTACTGAATAGGTATCCCCACTCAACTCTGTCAAATGCTTTTCCAGCATCCAATAACAGAAGTGTCTTTTTATCCGTATCATTTTCCACCTGCACACTTGGGATTGATGGATAAGGCTTGGCAGAACTTGTTTCAACCAGTTCGCCAATAATTTGGGAAAGATTTTTATGTCAGTATTACTTAACGAAATAGGACAATAACTGCACACTGGGTTGGATGGGATCCTCATCTGCCTTCAGTATTAGACTAAAGATCGCCTTAATGTGTTCACCTCTTAGTCTACCCATTTCCTCATCTTCTTTGCCAACTTTGCAAAGCAGAGGGGCCATTATAAATTTGTTCATTTTATAGAACTCGTTTGGAAACCCGTTATCCTCAGGTGCCTTGGAATGGGGCAAGTCTGAAATGACTCAGAGAACTCTTTTACAGAGTTTTCCCCTTCTAACAATTGCCTGCCCTCATCAGAGATGATTGGGAGGTTTAACCCTTCTAAAAATGCCAATTTCTCCTGGATGTTTTCAGGGCCTTCCGAGCTGCACAGATCACTCAAGAAATGTGTCTATCTCTACGGGGTGCATGATTAAAAAAAGGACCGAAGCCAGGAGTATGTATTCTGGGCGGCCTGGTCCCTAGTAACTACATTATTTTTTTTAGGGCTTTTTTAAGGGCTTTAGGGGGATTGGGTTTGGCCCCTTAAACAAAGCTAATGACTAATCTACAGCACAATCCATGCCTGGGCTGCAACTATAGTGTCTGCTCACCTTCCTTTTTGTCTTTGCTATAAGTTACTTGTTCCGCACATTAATTCCTCATTAAATAATGGCTCAACTCAACTCTGTATATTCAGTGATCTGAAGTGACAAATAGGTGATATTTAAGCACTTCAGAACATATTCATAAGTACATACCATAACATTCTGAAAAATTGCCTTGGCTTAAGTCTGCAAAGCCTGCAGGGTCAACTTGCTGCTGCAATTGTGGGTGAGAAGAGGGACCTAGTTGCCTGCTGAGAAGTTGGACTGTGCCTGCTACGAGGAGTCACCTAATCTCTGGGTAAACCAGCAAAAGGCCCAGCTGACTGAAAGGCCTTTGTGAGTACAGCTTGATGAATGGAGCCTGCAGAAGAAGCACAAGGTGACCCCACAATGCTAAGAGGAAAGAAGAAGAGTATCTGGGTCATGGTGCTAATGCAGTCCTGTCATTGATGTCAGGTTGAGCCTACACCTTCCCCAACCCATCCTGTTAATTGAAGGATATCTGTATTGCCCCTTCTCCAGCCCCAGAGGGAACAGAGGGAAGCTTGACTTCATACCCTTAGTGTAGGTCCTGGTTTCGCTAGAGGTAGAGGCCCTCAACCATGTTTCTAGCCAATAGGGTTCTGTAATATATAATTAGTTGAAGACACAGTGAAGCCTAACCATAAAAACCGACCAGTTCCTGGGTAGGACAGGTACCACCAGGTACTGTTGTGGGTGTTCCTAGCCACATGAGTGTCTGTTTCACCAGAAGGTCTTGACAGTTACTGTCACATTTCAAGATACAGGCCCCTAAATGAATGTCAACCTCTGGACTCAGTAGACTGAGCTAACTCAGTACTTCCATCATTCCTTCTGAAAAATTGCAGATTGCATCAATGGTAGCACTAACAGCAGCAAACAAGGCAATCTTTGCAATTATCAAAGATTACACCGCGTCCAGCAACATCACTCCCTCACAAGACCTTTTCAACAAGCTCTCAGAATTCTTCCGTAACAAAATCACCTCCATATACAGCAATTTCGACCCTCAACCAGATGCCGTCACTGTTGCAACTTGTACGTAGGTGGAGTATTATGTAGTGATACTGGTTAGGCTTCACTATGCAATACTCTCACAAACCACAAAGATGGTCCTTGGATTCCTAATAATATATCCTCATGCCAAGTCACCAGGAAGTGGACTATGGGGACACCCTCTATGTTGTGATCACAATGCAACTCACTGGCAGACTACAAACCAACCAAAATTCAGCCGCCAGACTCACTCTCAAACTCCCACACAGAATTCAAAACACACCACACCTCAGGGGACTACACTGGCTCCCAATACACAAATGTGCTAAATTGAAACTCCTCACACTCACATTCAAGGCACTACACAACTTAGGCCCCACCTACCTGAACAGTCGTATCTCCTTCCACCAACCACCCAGACACCTCTCCTCCTCAGGACTTCTACTTGCACACATACACATCCCACGCACACATCACTCCTACAGCTTGGAATGACCTCCCACTCCACAGCTCAGCCTCCTTCTCTCTTCTTAAATTCCAGAAGAAGCTGAAGATCTGGCTTTTCAAATAACCAACCTAACATAGGAAGGGCTCGGCACACACACCTGCTCACTGCCAGGATACCCTCGCAAGTGACAGTGTGCTTTACAAATACACATAACATACAAATATAGAGACCACTTTGGTCCTTAAGATGACTCGGGACTCTAGTTCCCCGTGGAAAGTGGCTCTAAACAGACACTAGTGACAGGACACTGGGTAACCAGAATGTCACTGGGAACAGTGGGTGCACAAGATAAGTGGGCTCCTAGCTGTTTGGGTGGTTGGTTTTTAGGCTCTGCGTTTCTTAGGGTGACACATGTTATTCTTGACTTCTGCTTTTAGGGTTTAAGCCTTTTTATTTCGTCATGTGGTGTCTCAGAGATATCCATGGACCAGAGTTGGGTCTATTTTCACAGCATCTATATATAGTGCCCAAATTCAAACCCCCATTTGTGATAGTTAAGTTAAGAAGCTGGGAACTGAGCGCTTACGAAACTCCCTGAATCATTTCAAACAACAAATCCCCCCAACAGGATAACATTTGCTCTAGGGTGAATGTTAATAGACATGTAGTGCCTAGCGCTAAGAAGTTGTAATAATATTTGTAGTCATATCTTGACCCTAAAAGTTACTTACACCTTTCTGGATTTATATGTGTGCTTTTTTTTCTGAACTAGGTACTTACCTCTTATATAGTTCTGTCTTGATTTTATTGAGTGTTATTTTCTGTGTCATACTGAATCCGAGTTTCTAACTCCCTCAATCTACTGGAGTAGTTATCACTGCTCATCCTCTTTGTGACCGCATTCCCTCTCCACCAAGATCTAATGTGTACCAAATGGCAATACATTTTCTATAGACGGAGAAGTACATTTGTATGCCTACCCCAAGCTTAATACACAGTCAGCAGCACCATATGTAAATAAGAACCACGATAAGCAGCCCCACGACTAATAACTTGTTTTTCTATAGCGCTTTGCGCCACATTTTTAAGAACCATTTCCAATGTAATAGTATTCAACTTACTGATATCAGACAGACGGAAGGCTGTGGTGGTGTTACTACAATTTGAAGTCATGAATGCAAATCATGAACTTTATTGGTGCTGATGAATAAAGATGGCGCATTGAGTTAAGTCTTTGCTGCTGATACATGCGGTAATATGCAGGTTACGAGTTTGATCCTGCCACACCCAGCTCAGCCTTCTGTCCATCTGAGTTTGGCAAACATATTACTTTTCATATGACAATAATAATACTTGTTATTTAACACACTTAGAAAAGGCAAACGTGCAGAATGAGGTACTATGAAAAAGTAACTAACAGAAACACATAATTATTAAAAAACAGTCTATTATGTGGTAAAAAATACAAACAATGTTTAATCAGAAATACCAATGGGAACATTTACTAACACTTTGTGTCAGTTTTGCTTTCCAACACAAATCAATATTCGATTTGAAAAGTTGCTTATAATAGGGCATCCCATGGTTTGCACATGGGCGTTCCCATGCAACCACCCATGCTTTTGACCGAAACCCCTATCTACTCACATTTGTAGACATAGATTTGCACAAAAAATGAGACCCCCTCAAAGCAGGCGTAACAAGGAGCAGGGTTTGAGAGTCTCTACACTTTTCCAACTTTGCATATGTGCTGTTCTGTACAGTATACATAGGGGCATATTCTCAAGAACGTGTGATAACTACCGCAAAATTAGTCTAACGCAACTCTTCACATCGCAGTCCTTCGTGGGAAAACAACTCCGTGTCAACTTGGTATTCACAACACGGCAGCCCCATGCGATAGTCCCACGATAACGCGACAAAAGAACGTGTTAAAACCAACGCGACGCAGAAAAAACACGAAACACGAACGCGAAAATAGTAGCGATGATGCCAATCGCGATACAAAACTCTGCGATAACCAGCCATAGGCCTGCAATCCCCACGCGTCATGCGGGAAAATGCAGCATAAAAGCAGATTAAAAATACGGTGAGATGACAATGTACGAGCACAACCACACATCCCTGACGTAGAACAGATGACCATTGTCCCGCATCAAATAGACATCTCCTCACAGTCACAATGTACATTGACATGCAGTCTGCATGTAAACTGCGCCAATGCAGAAACATGCATGGAACACACATTGAAACCGCATCTCCCCTTCACATTGCAGAGGGACAAGCAACCCTTCCTGCACACAGACATGTCATGACCATGAGCAATCCACCATGAAAGCGTGGACGAATGTAGGGGCAGTGACTCCCGCCTACGTACATGTTGCCCATGTTATGGGACTCGAGCCACAGGGGGCATCCCTGCATCATGGTGGTACATATTTGACCCCAAAAGGAGCCCTGTTGTCACCTGTAGGACACAACTGACAGCCAAAATGGAATGATTTTGGACACAAGTGAAACAGCGAAGAGTGGGATTCCCTACTAACTGCGACACACAGAACTGGCAGTCCGAATACGTGACACCCTTAACTGCCCGTTTGCACAGAGGTGACACACCCACCATCCCTGAACAAATCATAAAATTGACAGCAATACATGTCGCACTCACACTTGTCTGAGTGATGTGCCTGTACAGATGAGTGACATGCACTCAGGGGATGTGTATTTTGAAAGCATTCAGTAGCACATGCTGTGCCTGTGGCCACACTGTACTGTCCCATGATTGCCAAGGACTGTCACAATGTGACGTGCTCATGTGAAGAAATTGTCAATGATGGTGTTCCCACGGGCAATTCCTGCTGCGGCCGCAGTGGGGTGTGGGCCACCTGCCTCATCCTCATCCTCATTGTCCGGTGCATCTGGCACTTGTATCCATGGGGCCTTGCTGCGTACACATATGTTGTGCAACACACAACATGCAACGATCATCTTGCACACAATGCCTGGGCTGAGCAGGAGCCCCCCACCTGTGACGTCCAGGCACCTGAAACGTGACTTCAACACGCCAAATGTGCGTTCCACGATGCCCCTGGTGCGTTTGTGGGCCGCATTGTACAGCCTCTGGGCGTGTGTGTCCGGGGCTTGGAGGGGTGTCATCATCCAAGCGCAGAGTGCATATCCTTGGCCACCTGTGACTGTGCTGTGAGACATGAGCCAATAGTTGGCTCTGCAAGATGTGATGGCCGGCTCAGTGGCTCATTGGTGTGTGATGTGTGACTACGTGATTCCTGCATGACATGTACTGCATGTCGCATGTGAGCGGCATCAATGTGTATTACGTAGCCTCACTGCTGCTCCTCCCTCCCCCGAGCCCATCCACTAGTGTGCGCAGCGCCGTTGCATCACTTGCACCCCTGCGGCACACTATTGTCATGCCTGTCTGCGCAAGTCCACAAGCCTGACAACGACACAGTGATGTCGTGCGCTGAAGGTGGACGGACACGTGTGTGTAGGCCTATGGTAAGGACAGGGCGGACACAGATGTAGAGGTCATGCCTGGCTGAACTCGCCATGCGGTTGAGGGTAGACCTTTGGCTGATGCTGCGGAAATAGCGACACAAGCAACAGTTGGCATGTCTGATCCCTAACCCCCAGCGGGCTTGCGCACCCTCATTTACCCCTCGGCCGAGCCCGTACTCCGGGGGCATGCTACATAGCAACATTGTGTATTGCATGACGGGTGGCGCCGACACCACACCTGAGACACACGCATTAGTTACCGCTTTGACAAGGCCTACACATAACCACGCCCAGAGCCACGTGTTGAATGACCACACCTCTACGCCGTACTGCCATATGCCGGTCCACTCCCTCACACCCACAGGGGGCCCGACACAGATACATGTCCCAGGTCCACCCCACTGCCTGAGGTGACAAGGTTGCGCACGCTGTACACAGCACAATGTAATGTGGTATGGCCCGGGGCCCACATGCACACAGAATGACCACACGGACACACTGAGATAATTAGTGGAACTGGCTACGGGCACGTGCGCCCGGCCCCTTTTATTGCCAGGGTCACATGTCCAGTGATGCCTGTGCTGGATGGGTGTTGGGTAGTGTAAGCCACCCCTCAGGGGTTGGATGGGGCTGGCAACAACTACAACAGTGATCAGACAATCAGGAGTTCGAAGTACAAACAGCAAGGGTCCATGACTTGAGCTGCACAGAGTGGGTGTCCCCGGATGCTCATGGGCCGGCACAGGCAAACCGCCACGGGACGGTGCCTGACGATGCACTGAGGTAGGGCCACGGGATCTGAGCAGGTCCTCGTTGATGTCCAAGGAGACTATCACGGAGTGTCACGGGGGACAGTCGAAGGTGTCCATCCAGGGCATGATGCAGAGGGCAGAAGCAAGCAGAGACAGGCAATATGGAGGAGTTGAATGCGACAGTCTCCTCTTTCCCACAATGTCAGTACCAGCTACATGATGATGAAGACAACCCCCAGGCCATAGACTCAGACGCCACCAACGTTCAACCAGAGAGTGTCCATGACTCCCGTGGCACAGAGTCAGTGGCACCAGAGCCGGAAGGGGATGCAGTCAGCGATGAGGCCTGTTCAATGATATAAACTCTGCAATTAACAAATCAAGACTCAGTTCCAATTGTGTGTCCTACTCGGCCACAGTGTGTGCCGGAGGCAGCAGTCAGCGCGGGGCAGCCGCTGTGCAGCCAGCTCCTCCTGGATCTCTAACACACGGCGTTGAAATGGCATGTGGAGAAGATTCCTGGTTGACAGAGTTGGTGGCACCACATCGAAGGGAGTATAGGGATATAAACGATGCCATAAATATGTACTCTGCCATTGTGTAATCAAGACTCAGTTCCAAATGTGTGACCTACTTGACCGTAGTGTAGGCCGGAGGCAGCGGTGGAGTACGTCAACGAAAAAGGAGTACAGCGGGCCTGTGTCGCGGAGGCCTGATGGTCTGAGAAGGCTGCCAAGGTCGCGGGCTTTGGGCTTGGAGCTTGCGCCAGCACGTGGTGGGCCCTCATTGACACACGCCGGTGACGGCAGGTGAGCAGTGAGGCATGGCTGCGCAGGGGCGGGCATGACGGGTTGGGGGACCAGTGGCCCAGGGTGCAGCAGGCGCACAGGATCGCAGGCCACCCCGCTCACGGCGATGCCGACGACCTCGTGGCGGGGTGGGATGCGCCGCCCTGGCAGACGCGTTGGGCATACCGGAAGAGAACCACGCCCAGTGTTACGTGCTTTTTATTCACACCCCTACGCTGGCCTGGCGTCCTCAGGGCCAGCCCACTCCGCACGCGCTTACATGGGGGGACGTCACATGCTACATTTCCGCGATTTTCCCCACTGGCTGGGGTGACATGGTTGCGTCCACTGTCCACTACACACCAAACACCAGCAGTGCATGTAGCCATGGATATGTCTGTGGTCTGCATTCTGCAGTCTGGCCAGCACATCCACGCCACACTTGGCATTGTGTACACTCTCATTCATGGGTCACTTGCCTCCTTCGCACATGCCTGGTTCCCACCTCTCCCCACATTCCGCTATTGTGTGGCTGAGGTGCCATGCCGTGATGGCTCATGTACATGGCTAACCAAGGTTGCCACAGTAAGTTGTGCTGTTGTGTCTGGTGGGTGGGCATGTTGTTTGGCATGTTTTATGTGATTTTGTGACGTGTGCAGTGCCAGAGTTGTGACTTGCATGATTGTGGAGTTGAGGTGTGTGGTGTGTTCAGTTGGTACTTGCCAACGAGCAGTGCATTCCCATAGGTGCCATCCTGGAAGCGCTGGTCAATGATGGACTGTCGGAAGATGAGGGGATCATGCACACTGCCTGGGTAGTTGGCTAATACATTGGTGACGAGTCCCCTGTGGTCCACTATTGCCTGCACGTTGATGGGATGCGTGTGCTTTCTGTTGCGGTAATTGTGTGCGGTGTCGGCAGGGGGCACAAGTAGGACATGTGTGCTGTCGATTGCCCCAACACGTGCGGGAACCCCAACACGTGCGGGAATCCAGCTATGGCGTATACTCCTTGCTTGGTCTCCAGCTGTTCCTGCGCATTGTGGGGGACGTATAGGTACTGGGGTGCCTGGCTGATGATGGCATCTGGGACATGTGTGGGGAACTTGGATGTGGCTGGCTGTGAGACTCCTCCGACTCTGGCGGTTGTTGGTTGGGAGGTTCCAGAGGGCAACAGGTGCAGCACAGCCAGCAGCTTTGTCTGCGGAGGGATGTTGGTTGTCCGCTGTGTTGGTACCATCTGCCTGTGGGCAATGATGTTCAGGATGCGGAGGATGGTTGTCCTTTTGAGCCTGTAGTGGGCATTGACATTGTCTGGTGTTAGGTCTGTGAGTCTGGTGCATTTCCTGGAGGTCCGCTGTCTTTGTCTATGCTGCCTCTGTGGTGGTCCGAGGGGCCGAGGGGGGGGGTGGGGAGGTGGTCCGGGGGGGGGGCGGCGATCCTGGGGGTGGTGGCGGTGGGTGTTGTTGCCCTTTCGGGGCTCCGGGATGCATGGTGTGTGGCTCCATGCCATCTGTTGTTCTTCATGTGTGGCTCTGGGCTGGTCTCCCTTTGATCGTGCAGGTTGTCGTCCGACTTTACACCAGGTCAGAGCAGGTGTTAGTTTCTTGCTGCTAACGCGCCTTATCGCCTGTTTTGTGGTCTTATCGCCGATGTGGCTGGTCGTTGGGAATGTTGAGGTGTGGTGTTGTCGCGGCTTTTTGCTCGGGAACGCCTACTCTGCATCTCATTAGCGATAGTTGCCGGGGTCATCTGTGGCGATGTTTTTTGCGGTTGCTTTCGCACGTAAACTGGTGGTATCGGCTGTTAGCACCAGCTTGTGAGTGGGGCAATAATTTTATCGCGACTTTGGCTGCGATAAAGTGCCGGTAACTCGGCGATAGCTCCTTGAGAATATGCCCCATAGAAAGTAATAAAAGTGTTAAAGCATCGTTTTTATCCTTTCAATACAAAACCTATGCTTGACAGAACACACAAACAATTGCACTATGGTGCAAGGGTGTGCTCATTGCCGCATTGCAGCCTAAGGTGAGTCTTCATTTGGGGAAAGAAAAAGAATGCCATGTCTCATAGATGTTACAAGTAAAGGCCATCAATAGAAGAAGGCAAGTGCCGTGAAGCTTTTCCACTTAGTTTTCCAGCGAGTTGGAGCCGTGCTACGGCACATATTAGAACTTTGCAGCCTCATTCACTTTTTAGCACAATGGCGGCCCTCACTAATACTGGCTTTATAACTAATGACACGATCATCTCCTCCCCCAGATTCATGATGACGGGACCCGATTGATTTAGGATCGTTTCGAGTGTTGCTGGCCCCACCAAGGCTGTAGAACAGGCAAGTGTCTCACAGACTTTTTTTTTTTTTTTTTCCGGGATCGGAAAGGGACGCTGAGCCCCGCAACAACATATGAAAAACCCATGCAGGCCAGATCGTAAAATAGAGCTGTAGGGACATAAGAAGCCCTCCTTAACATTGATTTTGATATTCCTGACATTCTGTCTTCCTCCCCAGATCCACGAAGACAGGACCAGCTTTCATTTGGATCGTCACCAGTGTCATTGGACCTAATTAAGGTACGCCATGGCCTGCAATTTTGCAGTTAATAAAACCGAGTGCTTTTTCAGTTACATAGTACTCATTTTTAGAATTTTTTTCAAAAACCTGCAGTTTCTACGTCTATTAAGAAGCATGCATCTCTGATTAAAGAAGTGCTGAATTTCCTGCGCAGAAGCAGGTATGAAATTATTCAAACACCTTACTCTGAGAGTACTTAAAATGCAGAACAGGTTCACAACATTAAAACACATATTTGTTATTTATTAATTCTAGTTTTCAAGACCAAGTCCTAGTCCTGAGGAGAACCCCGCAGCAAGATGGGGTTCGAAACGCGTTGACTCTAGCGATTGGGCCATTTAACATAGGGCGTGTATCGAGGGAATAATTTTTCAATTGTGCTTCCCCCATTTGACAACACCCTTTGAAAGTAGCAACTCCATAGCTCATGACACGGGCAGGCTATAGGCAGTAGCCTTTTGTTTAGTAAACGTGTTATGTCCGCCTGGTGCACTTTATAACCAAGGACTGGTCGTTTGTGTCTATTCCGTTTGGAAGACTGTGTATGTTCACATTTATTTGGTAATGTTCTTCATTGTGTTGCTTTGTATCACATGTTGTCTTTGTTTTTTCAAAGTCTTTTCGTAATGCAAGTATACTTTATTTGACAATGTTGACAAAATGTGTTGTCTGAGATGTGACATGATATAAATGGCATAACTCTGTGTTTCAAACAAAAAAAGCAAAGTAAAATAGATCACACGGACTTTAGAAGTATAGTCTAAGGTTTCGTTCAATTAATCATATGCTGTGAATGGTCTACCTGGTCACCTAGATGGTTATGCAATGTCTCATAGAAGTGGCACTGTTTTTCTCTCTCCCTTTAATGCAACACAGCCCAGCAACTTGTATTGTGGGATAACTCTTTAGGGCAGATTTACCAACACTTTGCACACTGGGTTTGCTTCACAAAAGTGACACAAACTGGTGCAAAGTATTGCTTTACTTTCCAGCGCAAATCCTGATTTGCATTGGAGAGTAGCTCTAAAGTAACAAAGTAGCGCATGGGTATTCCAATGCAACCACCCATTATTTTCGACACAATGCTCCATCTACTAAAAAGTAGACAGGACTTAGTACTAAAAAGTAACACCTCGTCAAGACAGTTGTAAAGTTTGTTTTCTCAAAACTTTTCCAACTTTTCATGTGTACTGCACTGTACAGCACACATACGAAGGGAGAAAAGTGTTAAACTATGTCTCAGCATACAGGTACCCTTCAAGTACACAACCTATGCTTGACATTACGAATACACTCTTGCACTCTGATGCAAGGGTGTGGACTTTGGCACATGGCAGACTAAAGTGTGCCAGGGCAAGCGGAGAGAAAGAGTGCCATATTACAGTAGATACAGTGCTTTTCTGCTCTCTGCCTTTCATGCAACGTAGCACAGAAACTTTGGTTGCTGTGCTGCATTGTGTGAAATATTGATAAATCTGCTGTTATGATTTGTAATGTACCCCAATATAGGCTTGGGCAGTCACCTAACCTTTCACCTACATTTACCGTACCATTGTACTACATAACGGGTTTGTGCTGACCTTTTACCTAGTTAGTGCTGCATAAATGTTGTGTGGTTTTCTCCGAAAACTAGCCTCATTTATTATGCATGAGGATTCTCAGAATCACAGCAGGACTACAATCTTCTGCATAATAACTATGTATAAGGGTCATCCCTTTCATCATCCTCCGCTGACATGACACAGCAAGGTAGAACCCCTGAGGGTACCTTTGGGGTATACAAACACCATATCTTTGCTGGGGCAGGCAGAGGAGAAAGACTTCCATGCTGACACACTGACGAGAGACACTGAGGTTCCTGCATGCAGACTTCCCGGCACGCAGTGGTCGGACATCCCTCGCGGGTTGTCCATCTCGAAACCAAGACGAGGTCCTTCATTCTCTCACACCAGGTAATGGGGTTGGTTCTATCCTAAGGGTATTCTTGGCTATACACATACATACATGCGAGGTACATTTAGGTACATCTAGTTAGGGTCTGTATCGTAGGAGTATGCATTATTACTGTCATGCATTTATATGCCTGCGTACATTCATTGTTTTAGCACTATGGTAAAAATCTACCATCCATTTACTCTGTTGTTGCTTATAATCGTATATATCTGTTTCTGTCTTATGGTTGTTGCAGCACACATATTTTACACTAGAATGATGCTGGTTCAATAAATGGTTATTGAAAACGTCCCCATCGTTTATTCTGTGCATCTCTCTGAGACAAAGTGAGCACGTGTGACTGAGCGAAAAGTACTGTACCGTTTCCACGATCTCTCAGAGGACGGGTTGTCATGTTCGATAGTTGTCAGAAACTATTGGCTCCTTGTTAAGAGGGGCTCATAGTGGCACTGTGAACTAGCTGGTATACCAACGAACATATACAGTGGGGGTGTCTGGAATCAGTTTGGACACCACTCCCACAGTTTATGTTGCCTAAACGCGCAGGTCCTATATAGATTTATAGGAACTACACGACACTGCCCCGTGTTTGTGTGTTTAGGCTCAGAGTGTGATTTAGGGGTGCCAGACTAAAATATGAAGGGGATTGGTCCCTCTATCCCCCCCCTATGCACAGCTATGGTCCTGATTAAAAAACACCCCTGATCGCTGATAGCAGATATGGCTAGATGGGCCGCTCTCTGCCATAGCTGTGCTGCCAGCAGCTGGCTGGCCTTTTTTCCCTGTTCGTAATGTCACCATTTTAGCAGCGTACTGTGCCTGTGAGGTAAAATGGGAATTCAGGTCAAATTTTGCTTTCTCAATTTGTTGTAGTAATTGAGGAATAGGACACTTGGCATATCATGTTGTCATGGTTTTGATATTAAAATACCAACTATTGTTGGTTGTCCTGAGATTTTTTTCTTTTTAGGGCAGAATCCCTAATCAGCACCCCTTGCTGAGTGGCCTTCCCGGCTGCCCGCAGTACTTGTGGCAAAAGGACTGAGTTCTTATTCCCGTCCAGGTATGTATATGGGTGGTCCATAGTGGATGAAGGGGTGATGTGTCCAATCTTTACTGCTAACATAACAGGGGCATGATCAGATACCCCTCCCTTACCAATTGTACAGTCCTGTAGCATCAAAACTATAGAGTAGTGTGGGAAAGTGGCCCTTTTTTGACATTGTCACTCCCACTTTTTGCCTGGTATCTGATGCAATTTTGACAGAAGTGCACTGGGTTCCTGCTATAAAGGTCCCCAGTGCCAGATCTCTTTACCTAAAACTGGGGTCCCCCAATTAGCAATACCTTTATAACCCCTCGTAAGACACTAGTAAGTGGTACCCCTGATACCTAGGGCAAGGAGGCTAAAGAGGGTCCCTCCGGACTGCACCATGTATTGTGCAACCTTAAAGGAGCACTCATTGCCAACATGCAAACTGCCATTGCAGAGAAAAGTGAAAACACGACATGGAGCACTTTCTGTGCACCATGCCTGCAGACACTGCATGCAGTATAGGTAAGCCACCCCTACAGCAAGCCTTACAGCCCTAAGGCAGGGTGCACTGTACTACATGTGTGGACATATCTGCATGAACAGATATGCCCCTGTGATATCTACGTCGATTCTTGGATATTACAAGTGAACAGGGAAGCCATTTTAAGAGCATGTGCTGGACACTACTGTTTACGAATTCCCCAGCTACATGATGGCTTTGCTGAACCTAGAGATGTTTAGTATCAAACATCTCATATTAATAAACCCCATTGATTTCAGTGATGGATTTATTATTACATGCACCCAGAGGGCACCTCAGAGGTGCCTCCTGGAAACCTACCAACTACAACTGTGCTGACTGACTGGTGTAGACCATCCTGCCACCTCAGACAGGTTTCTGACCCCCTGCAGGTGAGAGCTCATGCTCTCTGAGGGCAGAAACAATGCCTGCTCCGGCCGGAGGTGTTGTCACCTCCTCCAAACAGGATGGCTAAGTGATCAGCAGATCAAGGCAGGGGGCTTCAAAGGCCTCTGCTGCCTTTTGATATGCGACCCAAGGCTTCCCAGACAAGGGAAATGCCACCCCAGGCCCATTTGGCACCAGGACAGGTGGGAAAATTAGCTAGGCAGGAGGCATGTCCCCCTCTGCGGCTAGTACTGCTACTAAGGTGGGCTACCTGATGTGGACACGACTTTTAGAATTCACCATCTTAGTTTCGGCAGAATTAGGCTCTCTGGACCTGGGTGGCGCCCACTTCCCACAGGAAGTGGTCATATAGAGGGTGTTAACCCCCTAAAGGTAAGCAGTCCATGGGCTACTACCTGTCACTCCCTGTAACACCCCTAAGTTGAATATTTAGGTGGCACCCCTGACAGCAGGAACTTAGATTCAATGGATCAAGAAGAAGAAGACAACGAGAGCCGCGAGAAAAAGAGAGAACTGAAGTATGCTGTGGACTTTTGGCACTAAACCCTGCCAGCCCGCACCATATCTTGACAATCGTGACCAGCAACTCTTTCTGTAGCTGACCAGCTTCCAAGAACCCCAGGAGACTGCCAGCCCTTAGCAAATTGCCAGCAATCTCCCTTGGAGTAGAAAAGCTACTCCCTTGAAGTCCACAGGCACTGAAACGCAAAGTCTGGTCGACTGAGTTGCCACTCCCCGGTCAGCCCGACTGTGGAAGGGTGGTATGGAATTAGGAAGCAGGAGATGTGTAGAGATCCAAATGTGCTTTATTAGCATAGCAGTTGACCCACGACCAAGGACACGTCTGGATGCTCCCAGGAACACAGCCAACTGACCACTCAGCTGACATTCCTAGAATCATCCAGCCAGTTTCAAAGAACATGGAACACCTATCATAGATAAACAACAGGAGGCTCGGGGCCTCAAGCAATACATGAAATCATAGAATAAGAAACTCACAACGTTCCAATAAATCCCAGCATACCACATCACCCTCCCCCCATAAATAAACAAAAGAAGACCATGTCACAAAACACATCAATACATAACAAAGTCTTTGTACTTGCATGGTACCCTTACCACTCTGGAACACCGAGTAGTCACCGTTCCCTGAAAGCCCGAAGAAGCAGAGGGAGATGGAGGGACAAGAGAACTGTATGCATCAGATCTAGTCTGAATATTTGAACCATGCGCCACAACATCTGTAGATAACATTGACTCAAAATCATCCTTGGGTGTACAGGTTTGGTTATAAATGTTGGCTTGACTCTTAAAAATGGGAATCAAACTGTTCTTGTAGCACCAACCTCTACCTTAAATAAGAACTGAAGCAGCACCTGCTTAATGACTCTCACAGGTGAGGAATACCGAGACTCCCCCTTGACCACTTTGTGTGGTTTCTTTATGAGAACAAAATCATTCTCTGTGATGTCAACAATGCGTGTTTTGTACCTCTTGTCATACCAACGTTTTTGTTTGTTCTGTTTGTGCAACACTCTTTGGTTTATGTCTTCAAAAGAGACCTTAGGAGCAAAGGTTTCTTGACCGGAAACTAATTTGAGCCAACTTGGAATAAGTTTAGACTTAGCGTCTCTACCCCTCCAGCATGTAAAAGGCGCTACACCCGTAGTAAAGTGGGGAGTAGTTAAATAACTTCAGATTTTGTCCTCAAGAAACTCAGCTACATCCAATCTTGCCGAAACAGCTGTTTGAATTCCTTCCTTAAGGATACGGTTAGCCCTTTCTACAAGACCATTAGAGGAGGGGCTATAGAGAGCCACTTTGAGATGAGAGATGTCGAATTTGGTTATGAACTGATTCATTTCTTTAGATAAAAAGTGAGTGCTATTATCTGTAATCAAGGTTTGAGGACAACCTTCAATTAGAAACACCTTCTTGAGAAAATCAATAGCAGTCTTAGTGCTAGGGATATCCACTAATGAATAGTAAATCCATTTCGGAAAATAATTCACTAATACTGTGAGGAATCTCTGATCAGTGGGTAACAAATTGAATGGTCCAGAGAAATCCAAGGCTACCTTGATTCATGGAGCAGAAGGTAAGGGAACAGGATGAAGCGGTTTAATGTTAGGAACCCAATGTTTATCAGACACTAGACATTGGAGACATTTATCAACAAAAGTGGAAACCATTTTGTCAATACCAGGCCACCAAAAGAATTGTTTAACTTTTTTACAAGTGGAGGAGATGCTTAGGTGACCAGTGTGAGCTAGAGAAATAATGCGCTCACGCAAACTGGCAGGTGGCATAAAAAGACTACCACACATGCAAATTTGACCCAAACAAGATATCTCAGCAGCCACACTGGCAAAACTGCGAATTTCCTCTGATTGCCATTTACCAGTGGGCCAACCTTGTTTGTTGAACTTGATCACCTTTTGCCAGTTCTCATCTTGAGCAGTTGCAGCACTCCATTCCTCTTCTGATATGACTCCTGCACAGGCATGTAAAACATCAATCATGGCTACAACACACTCTTCGTCACCCCCAACATCGACTTCACAGGATATCGGCATGCGAGATAGACAGTCAGCTGTGAAATTCTTTCCACCTTGAATATACTTAACTGACATGTGGAATTCTTGCAATTTAGACAGGAGTCTGACTAGGCGTGAAGACGCTTTGCCAAGACCATTACCGCTTAAAAGATACACTAAGGGTTTGTGATCGGTGGATAAATCAAAAAAAGTGCCCCAGATGTAAGTCTTGAATTTATCCACCGCCCAAACACAAGCAAGCGCCTCACACTCAATGGTGCTGTAGTTGACCTCAGCAGGAATAAGCGTGCGTGACGCAAATGCCACAGTATTTTCTTGACCATCAACAATTTGTTTAAAAACGGCTCCAATTCCTTTAATGCTAGCATCAACCATGATAAAAGATTTTCATCTAGGGTTAAAGGATTGAAGTGCAGGAGCATTCGACACCAACATTTTAATGTCATTAAAAACTTGTTCAATCTGAGGTGTCCAAGTAAATTTGACTCTTTTTTTTTAACAGTGTGCGTAAAGGTTGGACTTGCAAAGTCCAATACAAAACCATTAAATAATGTTAGCCTCTGTGTCTTTAATGAAATCCTGATTCTCTTGTCATGTTAATCTGAGAATCGCCATTTCATTACAAGACCGGAGGCTAACATTATGCATGTTAAAAGCCCTTCAACACAACTTCCGACATATGCTCGATTGGTCTAAAGTAGTGACTTGCAAAAGTTCCCACGTTAGACCAATCAGCTGCCTTCAAAATCCTTTCCAAACTTACACCAGACCAACAAGCTTTACTTGCCATTGCACCTCTTACCGAATGCGCTTTAAACTTCTCCACATCCACTCCAGCTTCCTTCATAGCAAATTTCACCCATCTTGAAATTGTAGACGTACTTACCGCTCCAAAAGGTTTGACATATGAAATCAATAACTGATGCAAACCATGACCTCTCTTCTCCTGCATCCTGCACTCATACTCCTTTAAACACTCAACCACGCAAAGATTCTTACAATCTTCAAACCTTGGATAAAAAAATCGAACTTGTCATGGTCTTAGTTCTCTTTCTAATCTCAAAGAAAACACCATCAGGACATAACACTCTATTACTTACCTCCAGACACTTGACATCCGAAACTCTCTTTACAGGAAATTAAACACAACAAAGTCACCAACTTTGCCTAAATATTCTTATTCGATAAATACTTGTTTGAAGGCCAATTCATAAAAAGTTTAAAAACTAAATTCACATCCCATAAAACCTCATACCTAGCTCTAGGTGGCCTCCTAATCTGCATACTTTTTAAAACCCTACAAACTAAAACATTACTACCTACTGACTTACCACCGACAAACGAATGACCTGCTGAAACTGCAGACCTACAACAATTAATAGTCCTATAACTAAAACCCATCTCAAAATTCACCACCAAAAAATTAACCACTTCTACCAGAGGCGCCTCCATGGGATCCAAATCCCTTTCAAAGCACCAACATGCCCAAAACTTCCAAACCCCCTTATACCTTCTCCTAAAAACCTGGGGCCCAAGACTCCTCGAGTAACTCTGCAGCTCCCTGCGAAAGACCTCTGAATGCTCCAGAACGCCTGACACCTTCCAAACAAGAAGGTTCAATACCCCCTCTAAAACCAGAGGATGCTGCTCTCCCAACTCGTTGGTTAGCAAACCTTCAGAAGCCGGAATCAACAGGGGTACCTTGCATGCTAATTCCAACACACCTGGAAACCACGCCTGGGAAACCAAAGAGGGAGTCACTAGAACCGACTGACATCTCTCCTTCTTCACCTTCAGAAGGACCCTCTGAATCATTGCAAAAGGAGGGAAGGCATACCCTCTCACTACTGTCCAACTCTGCTGAAATGCATCCACTGCTTCCGCTCCTGAATCTGGCAACCTACTGTAATACCCCATTTTCTGACATGTCAGTCTTGTTGCAAACAAATCCACCTCCAATTGACCCAATCTCTCTTCTATCTTTGCAAAATACTCTTGATTCTGCATCCAATCGCTGCAATCCTTCACATACCTCGAATTCCAATCCGCTACTACATTCAAATTCCCTGGAAGGTACTCTGCTCTTAATGCTATCTTGTGCTCCAGACAAACATTTCAAAACTCTTTTGCAATATCCGAAAGATCCTTTGACCTGCAACCTCCCAACCTGTTTATGTAACAAACAGCTGAAACATTGTCCATCTTTAACAAAACTGTAAGACCCTGAATCTTCTTCTTGAAACACCTCAATGCGAACAACCCTGATGATAATTCCAAGCAATTTATGTGCCTCTTCCTCTCCAAATCCGTCCAAGCACCGCCTGTCTCCATCTCTCCCAACCGGGCTCCCCAACCAGAACCACTGGCATCCGTCTCTAAGACAAAATCCAGAACGCAACTAAAAATCGCCCTTCCATTCCAAGCATCCAAGTTGTTTAACCACCAATCTAATTCCTCCTTGGCATCGAAATCCAACTTCACTTGGTCCCCATACCATAAACCTTTTCTCAATGCTTCCGCCTTCACCCTCTGCAAGGCACGATAATGCAAAGGGCCTGGAAAAATGTCTTGGATCGAAGAAGAAAACAATCCTAAAACTCTTGCCAAGTCCCTTAAAGACAAAGTTTCTTTTCGCAAAACACGAACAACCTCCTTCTTTATCATATTCACCTTCTTCACTGGTAACTTCAAGATCTCCTCTTTTGAGTCATACTCTGTGACGCATCCAAAACAGACTTCTTCTTGTTTATTAAAAAACCCAACTTTTCCAAAAGATTGATTGCATTCTGCAACTGATTCCTCAACACCTCTGCATCCTGTGACATAATCAATATGTCGTCCAGGTAAACAATCAACATGTAACCGCTCTCTCTTAAATATGAAATGACAACTCTCATTACCTTCGTAAAACACCACGGTGCCGAAGAAAGTCCGGAAGGAAGACAAACAAATTGGTATAATTTGCCTCTCCACCTGAACTGTAAATAACTCTGACTCTCCTTCTTCATCGGAATTGTAAAATATGCGTCCTCCAAATCCATTTTTACCATCCAATCTCCTTTCTGTAAAATGTCCCTTAAAAGATGGATTCCCTCCATCTTGAAATGCCTGTAAACCAAATTCTGGTTTAAACTCCTCAAATTTATTACTGGTCTCCACCCTTTGTCCTTTTTTTCTACCAAAAACAACGTGCTCACAAAGCCTCTCTTTTCCTCTTCTACCAAACAGATGGCACCCTTTTGCAACATTGCTTCTATCTCCTTGTCTGCTAACTCCATCTTTTCTTGTGAAAGAATTAACTCTTTTGGTTCTATATTTTGTTCTGGAATGCTTATAAATTCTATCTCGAACCCCTGAACGGTCTTCAGAACCCAAGGATAGCTTGTGATCTTTCTCAATTCCTCCTGAAGTAACTTTAATCGACCTCCTACTCTTCTTTGGGAAAAACCAAAAGTAATCTCCGTACTCACCTCTTGAACTTGACATTGACTGGCCTCTACCACGAGCTCCACTCCTTGATCTTCCATATCTTCCAGGCTGTGGGAAGAATCCAGATGAGCCTTGAAATCCTCTTCCTGCACCCCTGTGCAAGAAATTGTACTGGGATCTTTGGAATCCACGGCCGGCATAAGACCCCCGTCTGCCGGCCCTGCCAAAAACCCCGCCAAACACCTTCCTCATATTATTCTGCGCCTTATCCAAGGCTGTATATGTGGCATCATGATTTCCCAAGCCTTTCACTATACCTTCTCCAAATAACAATCCTTTTGCATCTATACTAGTTTCTTTCTCTGCCTTTTCACCCAATTTAGGGTTAATCTTCAACAACACCGACTTCCTTCTCTCTGCCAACAAACTTGTATTAGCATTTCCCAAAAACACCATTGCTCTCTGACTCCATCCTCTAAGCAAGTCAATATCCACTTGCTCTCCATTCATATGAGCCTCGCCTGCCATGTCCATAATCTTGGCCAAAGGACCAAGAGTATCCAATAATTTATCTTGGCACTGCTTTAGCGAGCGCTCAAGCCCCTTGCATGGATCTCTTCCTAACTTATATAAATAAGTAATAAGCTCCAGGTCCAAGTTTGGGATGTAACAGACCTTATTCTCAATCTGCGGTCTGGAACATTCTGCCTTCAATACATTCCTAACCTCCTTCTCCAGAGGTTTTCTAATCCATTTCTGAATGAATTTACTGACATTTTTCAAAGGCCACCAGTCAGCACTCCTAGGATGACGAAGATCAAATGGGTTAAACATCTCTCCTCCTAAAGGATCCCTAATTACCAACTTGCTAGAAGTAGCTACATCATCCTTCAAGTCATCGTTAAGATCGTCATCCTGATCCATGTCAAACACATATTCGTCATAATATCTACCTGACCCCTCATTCATTGAATTCTCTGCCTCCATCTGAGCATCATCATCAGACAGCTCCTGCGTGCCGCCAAGGACACCTTTTCTCTTTGTGCCGCCAAGGACACCACTCTGTGTGATGGAGTCCAAGTGCTTTGACTTTCTCTGTCTTTTTCCTCCTTTATTTACATCCTCGTCCGAGCAAGACCAAAAATCATCCTCTGATCTATTCCCCTTTTTTTTACAATCCATAACAATTGCCACCACTTCCCTCATGGAAGATTTCACCTCATTCTGAATAAGCCTCCTTAGGCTATCTTCGCTAACTCTACCTTCCACAACCTGTGCCTGTACAATACTCTCCTCTGAATTCATTTTAAACTTAAAATTGCTTATACCTAAAACTTGCCTGGAAAAAACGCTCAACTACCAACTCTCCAGAGGATTTTGCAATGCGATCGGTAAAACAACTGTTAACCGGCTTTCGCGTTGCTTCGTTGCCTAGCAACACTCTTTTCCTTATTCTCCTTTATCATCAATGTATGAATGCCCGATCCAAAATGGCTACCGTGATCTTGCGAGATCACGAGTAGCCAATCAAACTCTGCAACGCGCTCGCGTCAAATGACACGAGCCCACACGTCACCCAACAACTTCGACGATGCCAGCGCGAGCATTAAGTACTTCGTTAATGCTGCGTTTGAACCTGCATGCGACAAGCGAGCATGCACATCCATAGGCTCATGAGAGGACAGCGCGAGCAAAAACGCTCCATTTTCGCTGCCCTTCGATCTCGTACAAGCCCCAGATTAAAACGGCAAGTCTCCTTTCTTCATTTGTGTACAATCAAGCTAAAACCATTCTCCTCAATAAAATGCTCATTTTAACCTGTTCTACCTTTAAATAAAATGCGTATCTTTTAAAATCTCTTAAACATAGACCATAGACACACAAACAACAAGCCTGTTAAAATTAACACTCATACACAAAACGCTCTGCTTCTGAAAATTAGAAGCAAAGTATGAATAACTTACGCACAATCTTCAATTAAGACTGAACATACATAAAGAAATGAATTTAAGGCTACTTATCTCATCAGGAGCAGCATTTAAAAGAGGCAGAACGTTCCATGATAGAGACTTTTGTTGGTTCTTTATTCTTTATTGTTCCTATTCTGAATTGTTGTATAAGTGTTCTTTAAAGGGGCTGCTGTGGAGATTATGCATAATGTTAGCCTCCGGTCTTGTAATGAAATTCATAACTTGATACGTTATGATTGACCTCTCTATGCTCCTAGCCATGTCTATAGTCTCGCTCAAAGTCAGATTCTTGCAAGTTAATAAATTTCTTGTACTTTCTTGGAATAACAAATAAAAACAAATTGGTCTCTAATATAAATATCCACGTTACTCTCAAACTCGCATTTTGCAGCCAGGAAAATTAATGTAGCAACATATTCTTCCACTGTCTCGTCTGCTTGCATTTGGAAAAATGATGTCTCTACAGGAGAACACTTGTCTCATAAGTATATTGCTTCCGCATTCTCTCTTTAGCCTCAAGGTATACATTCCAAGGTGTGTCCTCCCCTGTGGGTGCCTTAACCATGGGCAACTTATCAAAGACCCTTTGACCCCCGACTACGAGATGATTGAAAATGAGTGCTGCTTTTCTAGTCGGAGAGTAACCCACGGCATCAATTGCTGTGATGTAATTTTCAAAAATTCTCAGCAACTCTTTCCACTTGATATCAGGTTTCCCTGGCTTTTGTAAAAAGGGAGGTGGTTGCACGGCTCCTTGGACAGTTTCCATTATAGGTAGGGAAAGATGAAGGCTGACCAGCAACTGTTGTCAATGTCAAAGTTAACGACAAACCCCAAGCAGAGGCAGACCAGTGTCTTGCCGCAATGACACTGCGGTCAGCAAGCAGGCGGTGACAGCAAGCAGGCGAAGTGAAAAGTGAAAGCAAAAGGTGTGTGGTAAAGTTGCAACTCCTGGAAAATGTAGATACGCAATGCAAGAAAACTGCTCTCACCTGAAACACCGTAAAGGGAACAAAGGGAACAAAGCCTGACAAACCTGACAAACTGGTAGACAGTATGGTTTAAGAGTGCTTGGTCTGGGGAAGCACTCTTTTTGCAATATTAGGATAATGAAACACTGGGGAAAAAATCATAGCACTCTAATCTATAACTTGCAGTTTGCATTCAGCTCTTTGATGACAGTTAATCGCTCACTGTTCTATACCAGAATTTTAACTTATAAACTGCAAGTAACAAAAGGATCTCTCTGACAAAAGCAATAACCCACTGAGTTATTTACATTATATATGCACTGTGATTTGCATGGTACACATTCTTTGCAGCAGGCATATTAACCCTCTGCACTATCTTACGATTAGTCAAAACTTCCACTAGGCAAAACTCTGCTCTTTCTCCAGGAAGCACATTAATTGCCAGAGTTATCTTGACATTTTTATTGTTGCCTGAAAATTGCTGGTGGCCAGGAACACGGTAGCAGGTGTTGTTAAAACCATAATATACATGCAAACTGTGCGTCCCCACCCAAAGTCAGCACCCGGTGCGGTGGCACCGATCGCACCGCCCAAGAGCCGGTCCTGAACACCCCATCTCTCTCTCCCTCCTTCACACCTGATCTGCCTTCTCTCTCCCGCTGTGTTTGGGGGTCTGTCCGTTCTTCCTTCTTCCCTGCTCTCTTTCACATCTTTCCTCTCCGGTCCTACTTTCTCTCCTTTCTCAGGCCTCCACATCTCGGGGGCTCAAGAGAATAGCACTCTGTGGTTGGCCAATTTTGTCTGATTGCATGAATTAGGAGAGAACGGAAGAGGCCCACAGACAGGTTGATCTCTTCCTTCAATTTTTAGGTCTCGCCTAGCGTTGCAGCGCATGCGCAGCTCGCTCTGCGAGATCTATTGTAATCAAGGCGATTTCGGAAGTGGAGTGGAAGCTCCGCCCATGCTTTTGATTGGCGCGCGTCACACTTTATGCTAAACGCTCGCTTTCGATTCGAAGTGAGGCTTGTTTGTTCCCTCCCTGTCTCCTTTTCGGCTCGCCCATCCGGACTGGATTGTGCACTCGCGGCGTAACATGGTGGCATTTATATATTGGTTCAGTACTATTTTAGACACACGCTGTTCGGGACAATGGCAGCTACGCAATGCGCGGCACATCGCGGCAATTAGCTTTTTCGTAGGAGCCTCTTAGATCTTCTTGCCGCTTTCACTTCCGCGCAGCAGCCAGCAAGTGAGGGGTCAGACACAGGACGCCCATGTTAAGACTTTTAGACGTTTCTCACGGGGGCCGGCTAAGGCTTTGTAACTTCTGTGTCGGTGTTTGTATCCTGCACAGCCCGAAGCGGTGGTGGGAGAGGGCAAGTGCCGGGCGAGCGCACTCGCGTCAGAGCCGGCCCTGTGCCCCGCAGGCCCAGCATCTGGACAGGGCAGCGCCTTTCTGTGGCAGCAGTGACCGCACGCACTCACCCGCCCGACGCCGGTCCTGCCACCGTCTGCTAAGTCACCATTTCCAGTCTTCAGAGGGAAGATGAGTAATGCTGCCATGTTTACGCGATCTCTCTGCGGAGCTGTATAGATATGCATCTATACATATATATATACATATACTTTTACAGTATACACACTACTGAGGAGGAGGCTTTTAATACCACAACTTCTCTTGTGGAAGTACGTTCAAAGCATGCTAAGGTAAGGGTGGCAATACTGAATGGGTTAAAAAATAAACTACGAAGAGAAGATGCGCTCCACCGTCTTGTACTGCCGACTTTGGAACAGGCGTGAGTCTCGGCTCAACATCCTGCGATGCTGGGCAGATCACGCACACTTGTGTTCTCTTTCAACCTGTATTGTAATCTAGTTCTGTTGTAAAGTGCTCTAACTCTCAGGGTCAGGTTCGCGCTATATAAAAATTCAAATTCATAATAGGATGTTTCGTAGAAGCCCGCCCATGGGGTTACCGAATATCACACTGGCTATATTAGTCGCAGTTTACTAGTATTTATCTTCAGCTACAATTCCAGCTTTCTCTTGTTCTGGGGTCTATGTATAAATTGAGCTATTGTCCCCCAAAAATGGGTACCGGTGTCCACCACCTGTTACCACCGGCACAAATTAAGCACTGGTCTGTTTTCGACTCAGTCACACCTGGAGTTTTCTGGTAGGAATATGTTTCACCATGTCGTGTACTTTTCTCCTGTGCATGCGTACCTTGTTGGAACGGGTAATAGTAACACCTTCTCTGAAAAATACAATGGGGAAAGGCGTGCAGTTTACAATGCCCTGCTTGCGAAGCCCCACTCCCTCGCGAACCCCTGTACAGATTCACGGATCGGGCATACGAGGACTTGGGGCACCCTCACCCAATAATATCAGTGGCTTTCACCCTCAGTCCCACGCACATTGCACCTGCTCCAAGCTACGCTCGCACAGACGGTAGAAGTGCGCTGAAAGCACGAGACAAAAGACAACAGGTCCGCTGCTGTAAATGGCATTCTGTATTTTTTTTTACGAGTGGTGCTTTTCCATACCGCGCCACGTATGTCCTTTCGGGTACTTCTGGGAGCTAGATGGAATACAAATACGAAAGATGGCACCTCGAAAGTGGTCAACTCCGTTTTTTCACCAAATAAACATTATCAAACGTGAAAAAATTGTAAATTTCAGGCATCTATAGTCAGTGTTTTGACTTGAGTGCACCTGCCGACATCTACCCAGTCGTTACCGGTCGCTTCTGCAATGTTTTACAGGCAGCAATGTACAAAGGGGTGTACTTGTGTGCACGTGAAGTGCTATGCCACATGTCTGCATGCGCCCCATACCAACCAGGGGGAAACAGCCAGAGGCCACATCTGCCCGTTAGTTCCTGGTCGCTTTTGCGTTCACTGTCTGGTATGTGACTTCTTGGATCTCCATGCGCATTCACTTTACCAACCAGAGGCGCTTTATTCTTCCATATCTAACTTCTTAGACTTTCATGGCGCTTTCGCTTTAACAGCCGGCGGCCCTTTATTCTCCGGTATGTGGCTTCTTACATTTTTATGGCGCTTCCGTTTTAGCACATCACGGCACTTTACACTACTGTACTCCAAAGAAATTTCTACTTTTTACACCTCTAGACAGTACTACAGCTGCTTCTCTGGTCCTACTGTAATTCCACATTATTGCTACTCTAGGTATTGCTGCAGCTGCTTCTCTCAAAAGTCAACTATTCATTCCAAATCCTCTAGACAGTGCACACTACTGCTACCTACTCCTCTCGCCACCACCAGTAATTCTTACATACCAGTTGTAAATCCACATACTTAGTCCACTACAAAGTGCTGCAGCTATCTCATTACATAAATTCACTACAGTACAAACAAAAACATATTAAGAAGATATTGTAATAACAATGCCAATAGCTCTAACTCTAACAAATGCGAGACCTGTTGCATTGCAAATGCTTGTTAAATTATTTGCAGGGTGTTTCATATAGCCTGTCACTGTAGTACTTGACTCAGCAATCCCAGGCTCAGTGATGGCCCTGAGCACGGACAGCATTTCCTTCTCATTAGGAAGGTTTGATTTAGCGATAGCAAAGCAGGAATGGAGGCATGAGCGAGCAAGGTCAGTCTTTTTATGCAAAGAGCATATCCTGTGACCGCTCATGCTGCGGACTGTGCAGTCTACTGTGCGACCTGTGCTCAGCCAGGGACAGTCTGAGCCTCTGTAAGACAGCCATGGTACCTGCTTACTGCTGCTGGGCAGCTCGGGGCGCAGTCTGGCCTCAAGCTGAACAGAATCCATCGGCAGGGTCAACTTCGCCCATGAGTCCGCTGTGCCACTGCACCAACTCCAGACTCTGGGCAGCACTTAACTCGGGGTCCGCCACGGTGCTCAGGTGCTGCCAGCCATTTAGACAGGTGGCATGGGAAGGGAGATTACCAGGGCAGGCACTGTCTGTGCCGCAAGACACACCCCCTACCCAAGCTCAGCAGCAGCCTAATGCCCATTGGTGCGGCATCTGCAACACAGGGTACTGCCGCCCTTGGTGAAAGGACATGCAGCCACCGGACATTTCCACTTTTACAGAACAGAATTTGCACTAGCAAAATGAGTACCAGTCCCAAAACATAAGTGGAGGTGGGGGCTCCCACCTGCAACCAACAGCGTAAGTTAAACACTTGTACAATTGTCATCAAGGCATATTACTCAGTCCATGTTTAGAAACTCTCACTTTTAATAAACACAGTTCACAAAATGTAATCTATTAAGGTGAAACACTTCCTTGTGTTATAATATATACCAGGGTATATTTGTCTCACACTGCAATGTAGAATTTATATAATGCCTCCTACACCTGAAGGGATCACAAATCACTCTAGTTTGCATCAGATTCTTTGATTTATTACAGCACTCAGTGCCACAGTCATGGGGCTTCTCGGCACTGTAAAAAGCAATGCTTCTGATTGCTTTTGTAGCGTGGGTAAACCGAACCACTGGTCTGCTGGTTGCATACAGATCTCTGCAGCAGGGGCTGTAACCCATCGAGATATCGGAACAGAACCAGGGTCACGTGAGGAGAGTCAAGGTCACCTGCAGAACCAGCCATGTGGGGAGACAACTTCTTTGCTGTCAAAGTGCATAGGTTTGCAGCACCATAAAAATGCTACACGGCACCAGCAGTGAAGTCAGTTGTATTCACCTGCAAAGTACACATAATGTAATCCACCACAAGAACAGCAAACTGCACAAGGATCTCAGCAACAGGCCCACACAGATCTCTGTTGTAGATTAATCCACCGACCCATGTGTTAGTGGTTGGAAGCCAGAGCCAGCGGTTTTCACATAAATCACTAAAGGAGACTCAAAATCACGAAAGTAATTTACTGAATACTAAAGTAAATGTGTGTGTGTGTGCGTGCGCGTGTGTCTGTGCGCGCTATGGCAAAATGAGTCTTCCTCCTTCCAAGGGCCCCCGTGGAATCTTTGTTCCACAATATCTCACTTTATCAATCCCCCTATCAGAACCTCTCTCTGTCTACCTCTCACTTTGCCTCTCTATCTAGCAAGTGAAATGTTAAAGCTTTTTGGGCCCCTGTCGCATCTGTTTTTGTGAGAAAGTTTAAGTATAATTAAATATTGTTTAGCATCATGCAGGCCTAAATTATCAGAAAATACGTAAGACAATACATAGTTGATGCAAACAGGGGGCTCCAAAATATGTTATTCCCGGGGCCCCAAAAATCCTTAAGATGAGACTGCACGTATAAACAATAAAATGAGACATGAGGTACTAATAATATAATATAATATAATATAATACAATACAATGCAATATAATATAATATGTTCTGTAAAGTGTTATCAAGAAAAATATGCTATAGCTAAGTCGTTTATGAAGCCTGAATATGCGGACTGCCTTCACAATCAGTCTCTGAAAGCTGCATCTGAAGAGCCACATTTCAGATTTAATGAAGATTACAGTGAGCTCCTTCCAAATGCTTACATGATTTACAATTGCTCCTGCAATGTCACGTCTTTCATTAAACTAGCTGTACATTGCCTGAAAAATGTATTTCTGCGTTAATGGAATAACTCTGACATCTAATGGTTATAGTTTATATTACACCCATGAAACAAAATTCTTGATAACCTCTAAAACCACTTATTTACAAATCCAATCATAGATAATTTGGCTGTTTAAAGTCTAAGGGTTTGGGAGTTCATTTACAAAGGTGTAACTGCAGAGTTGGCAAGTGGTGCCATCTCAGGAGGGTGGTGTTCATTTAGTCCTGTTTGCTTATAACACTAAGCATGCTGAGACTCGTAGGCTACTCTAATACAAGGAAAAGTTAAACTACAAGTCCCATTGTGATTAGAGTTGTTGGTTATGATAGGGCTGGCTTGAATGTCACCCCCCAAGAGTGGGGCTGGTTGAGAACAATATAAATTGTAATGCTTTTTATGGCACACTTGAGGGCGCATAGCTGAAAGGCTGGGGGCCTGATTTCTGAGATGGGATAATCATTGACCCTTAGCACAGACATTTTCCAATACAGCAAAATGAGTTGTCCGCAGCAGCACAAATTTACTATAATTTGGTGTCACAAAGTGTGGTGTTCCTGAATAAAGAGGCAGGCACCAAAGTGTGGATTGCAGCAAATTTTTAGTCCCTTAATTGCGGTTCAAGTCTTCACTACAAACTCCTCTCTTTTCCCTTTCTTCGGCAGAAAACTCCTCCCCAACTCCTCCTTCCCCGACAGGCTTCCTGTTCCACCCGGGAAGGAGGAGTGGTGTCCCTAGGGTCCCGTCGGCGATCCCACAGCTCTCCCTCAAGTTTAATGCTTAGCAGCGGCACCCCATACTTGGTTGCCCTCACGGATCCCACAAACTCAGACCACACCAATTTCACGTTTATTGAAGAATTGAGGCCGCAGTTTATTAGGCAATTTTCCAACTTACAAGTGATCCTTCAACCACCATTTCTTTTTTTATTCAACGAGCTTGTGCCCTCCTTACCATAGCCACAAGCACTGTGATCCAGCGCTACACTTTATCAGGGATCGATACTCAATATCATTGCGTACAAATGGCCCATACACATTCACCCAACTCATGAAATCCCTGTTGCGCTGGGGGTCAAGTTTTAATGACATAAACAAACGTTTTCTTTTACAGGTTCATATCTTATTTTTCTAAATACATAACTGAAACCGTGTCAACTCCCTTTCCTCTTGGTCGATGGACCAATTAGCTGAGTAGTTGATGGTAATAATAGTACTATCTATCTATCTGTCTAGTTTAGCTAAATAATCACAGACTCTCGGTAAGATTTATAAAGTTTATCGCAAATAATGTGTCATTAATGCTCATCGCATACAGGTCACAAAGCAAACACTGAAAATCTCACAAAGAGAGAAAGAAAAACATCAGCAAATTCAAACAGTGTCATACTCATCAAATGAACGATTGTGCATATGAAGGAGTGGATAAATAAAGAGACATACGTTTCATAGACAAAAAATACATTTGCAAGTAATTATGCAAAGTACGAGTCAGAAAGATAATACAAATCCAAAGATCAGTGAAATACCACCCCCCTGGCCAAGGGAGGTCTCCTGAAATAGAGTCAGGAAACAAAGATTTCAGGAAAGGGACAGGACAGGGACAGGAACAGCTAGGCCTCTCTGCAAACCGACGGACAGCGACGCATCACCCCTCTTTCCTCTCCATCCGACCTAAGCCAGAGCTACCGATCTCTCCCAAATCTAAATCTAAAAACCACACCCCCAAAGGCACCCCAGTTATACCCTAAAACCTACATGTCCAACCCACATTAAATGAAACATTACACAGATTTCGACTGCTCATTGGATGGTTTGGGAGGTGGTGTATCACACCACCGTGATTTCATTCAAAAGTTTGCATGCTCATTGTTCTACATCCTTTCACATTACATAATTTTTGACCAGTTCATTCAATTTAGTACTTGCTACATTTCATTATTTTCACACAAATTTCTCAGCCACGTCCGCGGCAGAAGTCTTGAGTCCCACGGCCAGTCTCATCTTTTGGCAGGCAAACAATGTTCTCTGAGCTGAACAACCTTGGACTTTTGTTCTTTATCCGCAGCGCTCAGAGCTTCTGTCTATTTTGTCAGGTCATTCTTGCTCATTTTCCAGCCCCTCATCTATCCGGTCAATTTAAGAAAATGCAGGCCCATTCGGCTCACTATGACGAATAAAACACATACATTCATTAATGACATGGAAATGCACTTTTCACTGTTTACCACCCACCTTTGCACTATTCCCTGTTAATATTTTCTTAGCCTAAGCTTCATGCAAAGCGGCATTATTTATTATCATTTTACAGCAAGATGCAAGATGCGAAATGCGGCCTAGACATGCATTTATTTTGTTTCTTTTGAAACGCAATGTAAAATGCGGCCTAGTTCTTTCATGCATTAATTCACATTAGTGCACGCATGCGCAAAGGTGGTTTCCCATTGTGGTTCATGTGATTTGCATGTTAGTTTTCACTGCACACTGTTAGTAAGTATTATGGGGGAGTTAATTCGAGCAGGTTTCTTTTTTGCAAAACCCTGCTCCATCAATCCCCCCTCTGATGGCTTCCTGGAGCCATCATAAAATACCCACAATACCAAGTGCCATCTTTATTTATCTAAAGATCAGTATTCTTTTCTCTTTTCATCAACTTCTCATCTAACTCCTTCATTTTGTCATAGTAGTCTCCTTTCATATCTTCCAGTTCTATCTCATCTCTCTTTCTCTTCCTTGCTTTTCGTTTGTTATTTGTTTCTGTCATCTCTTTTCTTCCACACTTACACTTGTAACATTTATATATTGTTATTATTACTAATATTACTCCAGCTACTGAAATGATTGGCATTATTATTTTTCCTAATAAGCTACTTCCAAAGGTAGAAAACCATTTACTTACAGAAGAGAAACTCTTACCAAGTCTCTCCCAGACACCGTCAACCTCCAGTTGGGTCAAGTCTTCATGTAATTTCGTAATATTTTTAATATATCCCTGAATACCTTTACTTTTGTCAGGGATATAAGTACAGCAGTGCTGAATCTTCAACATGTCACAGACTCCACCCTCTTTTGCCAATACGATATCAAGGGGAAGTCGATTTTGCAAAACCATTGATCTGATTGCAACCATTTCGGTATCAATCATCAAGAACCCACCAGCAGTATCTGTCGATAAACGATCAACCACTGTGGACAATTTTCGAATTTTATGCGAATTCAGAATGACTCCAACTGATGGTATCAGTGCACCGAAAATATCACCTACTATTTCTGAGAAACTAGCTCTCTTAATACGTGTTAGTCCTTGTTTTATTTCATTGATCCTGTTATTACTTTTGTCTACATGGTAGACCTTTGGGAAAACAATTGCAAAATAACAACTACCATACCAATGTGCAGGCAACCTGTAATAGGCTTTCTTACCACACACATAATAGACTCCTGGGAAAACAGGATCAGTTCCACCCTTCAATCCCCAACCTCCAGTAATTTGGAAAGTATGTTCACATTCACTAGTACCAATGAAATAATTATTATAGTTAGTCTTTAGTCTAAGTAAGCAGATTTTCACTTTTTGATACCAGTCCAGGGACATTGCAGCGTATGTCTCACCTTTCTCATAATTTCCTTCTCTAAATGCCCATGGTGGTACCTGTGACTTCTGTTCAGCCGCTTTTTCTTTGGAAACTTTTTCTTCTATATTCTACCATATCTATGGACACCTTTTCTTCAACCCACAAACTACATGTTAGATTGTTTTTGTAAGCATATCCTAAATCTAGTGTCTTAGTAATATGGAAGAATTCTTCCATATAACGTGCATTTTTACTTCTTAAAACCTTGTTCAGTTCCTTTATAATAGGTTTCTCTGAAAATACTAAATCTATATTGGAATAATAATACTCTAGCTTCCCCGTTACGTAAAATAGGCTGGTTAAAATACTGCAAGACACTCCATATGTTAAAGGTAGGTGATGATAGGTCACCCCCTCTGAGACAGACAAAGGTAATTGCATGCACACATAACAATCACTCACATTCATTGTGTTAACATACTCGTACAGCAAGTTAGTAAAAACTAAATCACTAATTGATTTATCATGATGGAAAATACTTCCATCTATCTGTTCTATGTTAGTATTAGGGGTTTCTTTAGTAACATCACTCACTCTTTCACTTATTACATCATTAGTATTGTTTCCATTATTAGTTACCATTAGAATAGGTTCAATGACAGTTAATAATATCCACATAAATGTCAGTAAAAAGACACTACATAAGCAAGCTTTAATACATCTACGTTTTAGGCTAGATTTTGGATGTTCAGTCACTTTTGCTTCAGCCATTTTTGTATTCTACTACTAAAAATATAAATCTATAAAAACTCTAACTTACTCAAAAATTTCTGAAAAATAGTTTAATCCTACACTTCAAGGCTTTTCTTCTTTACCCCTTTCTTTTATTTCTTTTCTTTAAGTCTTCTGAGTCATTCAATTCATTTCATCTGGCAAGGTTTCACCTTAATTTTTCACAGTTCTTTTAAGGTGGTTTCAGTTTGCTTTCATCCACTTGCTCAGTGTCAGTACCGTATTTTTCTTCACTTGGATCTGAGCTTTCAATTTCTTCCAAAATCACGTATGTCCATTCCGGTGCTGTGTATTTCTTGCTTGGAATTCTTACTGTCCTTGTTTTTCGTACTGAATCTTCTCCTGACTCTTCTTGTTCTGTCTGACTTGAGACCTCATTAAGTTGGTCTGGTCTTCTTTTTGACTTTCTCCTCGCAAGAGTGTATTTCAGTCTTTTCACTCCACTTGGCCAATTGTCACCTTTTCTTGGTCTTTTAGTTTGAACTACTTCTTCACCTTCTTTTTCTGGTTCACAGGTTCTTTTACTTGGCCTTCCTTTTATTTGTTCTTCTTCTTGACTTTCAGTAACTTCTCCTTCTTCTGATTCAATAGCAGACTCACGAGACCCAGTAGCTGGTGCCCACTCTACTTGACTTGTGCTTGGCTCTTCATCATCAGTTTGTTCTTCAGAATCTGTCACTTTAGATTCTTCAGCTTCGCACACTTCAACCTCTGATTTTTGTCTTTGGTTTACCAGTTGCTGCTCTTCTTGACTTTCAAGCGGACTTGGGACTCGTCTGGTATGGCTCGCATGGATCCAATTTGGCAAACCACCACACTTAACTGCTGTCGTCGACCCAAGAATCACTTGACAAGGTCCATTCCACCTGGGTTCTAAACACAATTTCCTCACGTGTTTCCTCACGAGAACCCACTCTCCAGGACTCAGATCATGAGCTTGATTCGGCTGTGTTGTAGTAGCATTTTCTCCAACCTGGTGAGACACAGAATGCACCAGATCAGCCAATCCTCTGCAATAGTCAAGCACTAGATCATCAGATATATGCATCAGTTTGTTCGCTGGTATAAACGCTTGTCTCATTGCTCTTCCCATTAAGATCTCATGAGGACTCAATCCCGTCTTTTTGTCAGGAATGCTTCTAAGACTCATCAATACAAGAGGTAAAGCATCAGGCCATCTCAGTGTTGTGGATGCACACACCTTTCCTAACCTAGATTTTATTGTGCCATTTATCTGCTCAACCACTCCAGATGCTTCGGGTCGATAGGCACAATGCAGCTTTTGCTCAATCTGTAATGCTGCACAAATCATCCGAATTATCTCATTGTTAAAATGGGTTCCTCTATCTGTTTCTAAAGTGACTGGAAATCCAAATCTAGGTATCAGCTCTCTTAGAAGTAGCTTTGCGACTGTGAGACTATCGTTCCTTCTCGTTGGATAGGCTTCCACCCAGCGAGAGAACAAGCAGACAACAACCAACACATATTTCAGCCCATTGCACGGGGGAAGCTCAATAAAATCCAACTGGAGTCGGGTGAATGGTTCTGCTGCCTTTCCAATTCATCCCCAACTAACAACTGTCTTTCTACCTGGATTTTGTTGCTGACAGGTGACGCACCTCTGGCAAAGACTCTCTGCAATGACCCTGAACTTTGGGTTTTACCATGATTGCTTGAAGAGCCTGATCATAGCATCTCTTCCAACATGTGCAACTCCATGGTATACCCTTGCCATTTGGGATAGTAAACCATGTTGCATGACTGGTCTTTCATCTGTATAGACCCACACTTCGTCCTCTGCTCTCTTTCTGCAGCCTGAATTTATCCAAATTCCCTTTTCCTCATCACTTGCTTCTTCCTGTAGTTGTCTAATTTCGTCCCAAGTTTCAAATGAAGAGAACATAAGATGGCAATTGGTATTTTCTTTTTCTATCCCTCTGTTTAGAGCAATTAAATTTCGTGCACAGAAACGCGCTACTTGATCCGCGTATCTGTTGCACTTCATCACATAATCATCTCCTGATTTATGTGCGGAACATTTGACCACTGCAATCTTTTTGGGCAATTGTAAAGCATCCAATAAATCTTTTACAGTTTTGCTGTTCCTTATAGGGGAACCTGAAGAAGTCAGAAATCCCCTTTGCATCCATAGCTGCACGAAATCGTGGACAACCCCGAAACCATATTGACTATCAGTAAATATGGTTACCCTCAGGCTTTTGGAAATTTTGCACGCTCTAATCAGAGCTATCAATTCAGCAATTTGGGCAGAGTTTACTCCTTTTAGACAGGATGCTTCTAAAACTCCCGCTATGGTGCAAACAGCATAGGCAGAGCATAGTTCACATTTCTCAAACATGATCCATCAACAAACATCACACAGTCCGGTTCTTCTAATGGAACGTCCTCAATATCGGGCCTGGGTTTTGTGCACAACTCTGTCACATCCAAACAATCATGATCCGCCTCCTCTCTTACTTCCTCACAATATGAATTCAGCAACAGGGTTGCCGGATTTACTGTTGTGCACCTTACCACAGTCACATTTTCAGCACCCAAGGTCACTCTTTCGTACCGAGTCAGCCGACTAGAAGTCATATACTGCGTCCTTGTGCATGTCAGAAGGATCTCAACTGAATGTGGCACATACACCTTGACTGGATGTCCCATCACAATTGCTTCACTCTGATCCAGACTCACACAAGTGGCAGCTACTGCTTTCAAACAGCCTGGTAACGCTGCGGCCACTGAATCCAAAGTAGCAGAAAAATATGCTACTGGACGTCGTGCCATTCCATGTTTTTGAGTTAAAACTGAAAGTGCACACCCATCTCTTTCACAATAGTACATTGTAAAATCCTCTGCATAATCTGGCATTCCCAATGCAGGTGCTTGACAAAGACTGTTTCGCAATTTAGTAAAAGCTTCCATACTTTCATCATCCAACTCAATTGGATCTTTCACAGCTTTTCGTGTCAACCTCTGTAGAGGTTTTGCAATCAGTGAGAAACCACTGATCCACTGCCTGCAGTATCCAACCATTCCCAAAAACATTCGCACTTCTCTCTGAGTTTTTGGTGGACTCATTTGTTTAATTACACTAATTCTTTCTGGTGTCACCTTTCTGACTCCTTTTTCTATTTTATGTCTTAGGTACTGGTCTTCCTGTTTACAAAATTGCAATTTTGCTGGTGACACTTTGTGTCCTCCTTCTGTCAAATGATTCAGTAAGGCAATGGTATCTGTCACACATGCCTCTCGTGTCTTTGATGCCACCAGTAGGTCATCAATATACTGAACCAAAACTGAATTTCCTGGCATGACTAAAGTCTCCAAACATCTTTTCAGAATCTGATTAAAAATTGAAGGACTCTCTGTGTACCCTTGAGGAACTCTGCACCATGCCAAAACACGGTCTCCGAACCGGAATGCAAATAAATTCTGGCTTTCCGGATGTAAAAGAATCGAGAAAAATGCTTGGCACAGATCAATCACTGTGTACCATTCAGTATTGCAGGGAATTTGGTAAAGGATCACTGCTGGATTTGGTACTAGTGGACAACAGGGTACTACGATTTTATTGATTTTTCTCAAATCCTGCACTATCCTATATTTTCCACTGGGCTTTTTAATTCCTATAATAGGCGAATTACAAGGACTACTCATTATTTCTTTCAGAATTCCCTGTTCAATCATTTGGTCAATCACAGGAGTGACTCCTGCAATTACTTCCAGACTCATTTTGTACTGAGGAGTGTTTGGATATATGGCACCCTCTTTCACCGTAATCCGAATCGGATCTACATTTGTCATTAGGCCAATCTCCTTTCCCGTAAAATCCCATACATCCAACCTTACTGTACTTTTTAATTCTTCAGGAAAATTCTCTTCTGTGAGAAGTGAAAACAACTCATCCACTTCTGTCCCTTGCTTCGCTAACATCATCTTGAATTCGACATCCTCATCAGGTGTCTGAAACGCAATACCATCTGGCGTACAATAGATGGTACAATTCATTTTACACAATAAATCTCTTCCCAAGAGATTTACTGGACTCGAGTCACATACCACGAAACGATGCATGTCTCTGAAACTCCCAATATGAACTTCTATTGGATTTGTGACTGGTGTTCTAATATGCTTATTTGAGACTCCTACAACTTGGATAGTTTCTCCCGAGAGGGGTAGGTTCGGAATTTCTGCTGCTCTCACAGTAGAACAGGTAGCACCAGTGTCCACCAGGAATGTAATATCATTACCTTCCACCTTTCCGTCAACAAATGGACCTGACTGATCTACCACTAAGGATGCGCCAAGTACGCACACTTCCTCCCCCCTCAGGCACCGTCATTGAGATGAGTCTGAATCACTCTCATTGCACTGCAACCAGTATTGCGGAACCATTTGCACACTTTGATTCTTACCAACTTGATCACCTCTGTGAAATCCAGTTTTCGCACCGTACCTCTGCACTTGAGCATTCACATTATTGGGCATAGGAGCTTTTGGCACCTGTAACTGTGGAGCAACAACCTGCTGCTGCTGCTGTTGATTCACATCCACCTCATTCTGCATCTGTGGATTTAAATTTTGATTTACCCCATTATTCTTTTGAGCAGACCTACACTCGTTCTTCCAATGCCCATACTTTCCGCACGCATGACAAGGAAATTTCTTCTTAGCCTCTTCTTTGCTCAATTTACCTCTACCTCTACCTCCACTGGATACCTGACCATTTTGATTCTGACCATTCATTTGATTACCTGTTTGAGAACCATTGTTTACTTCTTGCTGCTCTGCTACCTTCACTTGTGCCCACATCATTTTCTCCTTTAACTTTTTATGTCTTGATTCAATGTCATCACTACAATACTTTGCATACCTCAAAATTTCGTCAATTGTTTTGCTCTGCTAACAAATCAAATGCTGCTGAATCATATTACAAATCTCTGGTTTCAATCCAAACACAAAATGATACACAAAATGTCCCATATCTTTGTCTCCAATATTCTCAAACCCGCTGTACTGTTTAAATACCTGCAACAACCTTTCATAATAGGCATGTACTGACTCTTTTGGTTCTTGGGTCGTCCTGTCTATCTTAACCCAATCTGTTTCCTTTGGAGAAATCTTTCCTTTCAAAAAGGTGATTACCTGATTATACTTTCTCATCACCTCATCAGATGGTGCACCTGTTTTAGTATCTCTAGGATATTCTTCTTTTGGCCAATCGACAGTAATTTTACATTCTGTCCACAAATCAGCTGGTACGACAATCTCAAACAAACCATCTAAATCTTTTAACAAAACCTTTGAAACTTTCACAAACCTCTCTACCTGTTTCTACCACTCAACAGGTTTTTCCCATAACCTGGGAAAGTCATTTGTAAAATATAATATATCCTGTCTTGTCCAAGGAACGTGAACATATCCACCACCTGGAACTTCTCTCATCGGACACGCCCTTTCAACTTGTTCCGTCTCTCTTAAAGGAAACACCGACATTCCTTTGCCAGCTGCCTCTTCTTTCTTTTTTGTCCATCTACCTTTCCACCGTTCTACATCTCCCCATTTTTTCAGAATATTCATAAACTCTTTTATCTGTAATCTTTTTCCAGATGCATTCAAACTCTCCAAATCCTTTTCGGTAAAGGCCAATCTGTACGATTTCTGCAGCACCTTTGAATTCTCTATATCTATTCCATATTCACTAGCAGCCTCTGCTATTTTCTCATGAAGATTTCTCGCTCTCCAAGTAATACTTTTACACAAAAACAACAGCTCTTCATCTCGGTAAGTCCGTAGTCTGTCTGGACTTATTGTACCAATAATCATCTCTTCCAAATCTACTTTCAATTGGCTCACATTTATACTCTGTGGTTGAGGTTTTCGCTTTTCCATTCCCTTTATCCAATCATTTAATTTCTCTGGTGAAGGACCTGCTGAACTCCCTTTTGTTGGAATGACGCTTGGCCCTATTCTCCTTGGATCCATTTGTATACTTCTTCTAGGGGTTTCTGTTATCTCACAAACCGGAAGATCTAACAATGTAGTATTTGTGTCAGCCTGTCCATCCCCATCCGCTACCTTCACCATTCCACACCTGATGCTACTCCTTGGAACTGCCAACGTATGTACTTTTGATATATTCTGTTTTTCTCCATACAATGGAACTACGGGACCAATTGTTACAGGTACCGTCCATGCTTCTGCATTTAGACTTAACTGATTTATTTTCTGGATCTGCTCTACTCTTGCCTTATTTAATATGTCCATTTCCTTTTCTCGTACTACTCTAGCTATTGTTATATGGGGTTATATAGCCCTTAGATACATTGTCGACATTGCTAAGTTAGCATGAGTTTTGCTTGCCCTATGCTGCTGCTTTTGCGCACGCCTCTGCTAAGAGTTTGTTTTCGCGACACTTTGCCTCTGCCCTGTACATGATAACAGATTGTTTTTCACGTTCTCAGCTTTCCCTTCAATTCTGTCTGAACATAATGTGCAAGGTCAGTCAACAATGCCTCTTGTTATTCTGTTCTGGTCAGTCCCTATTACCTAGACAAAACATGTTACCAACAGCTGCAATGTGGAAGAATCGAGCTTTGTTTTAACGTTGTTGCATGTTTTTGAAACACACTCGAAGAAAGCTGTGCCATGGAGCTGAGCTCTACTGTAAACCTTTGCGTTTAGGCTTCCAGGTAGGGGTCTGCTAATAACGCCTAGAGATCTTCTGTTATATAACATAACTTCTTACTGCCGTGGGGAGGGTGATTAGGCCCAGTTATTTTGCCTTTTTCACAGCCTTTATAAAATGACGACTCCTTTTATATTCTATGGTATTGTAACAATGCTAATGATTCTTCCCTTATGCATTTTGCTGCTAGTTGTGGTTCACATACTGTTTTATGGATCACTATAGTCAAAATAAACATTTTGAACTTATTTAGTGACTGATGATTTTTATTGTGGACAAGTACGTGACAGCGAAAGAGTGTCTTGTTCCAGCGACTCTGAGGTGAGTCGGGAGTGCTCGTGTTCTGGGTTGTCTGAACATTCGTAGCTTCTTGATATTTGTAGGAGACCGAATGAGACACTATTGCTAGTTGGTTGGGATTTTGGGTACTAAGGTGATAGGAGGTACACCCCTATTTACTGAGGTCCTGTTTTCTTGTGCATAGTTCTGTGTATGAGCAGAATCCCCGCAACATGGTGCCGCCAACGTTTGGTCTGGTTCTTATCTGCGAGACGCTTGAGTAGTGCTCGTGCTGGTCCACAATACCCTCACTTCTGTTTCCGGAGACAGCTGTGATGGAGTAACCTCCTATATTGACATTTTTATAGGTTTATTCAAGCTTGAAGTTTTAAAAGGTATTTCTTTTCTTATAACCCGTGTTTGCGCTGCCACTCTTTAAGTTGTTCTACTGTCTTCTCTATAATGGCTGTAGTTGATATTCCGGCTCATAGCAGAGCCGCGCTGAGGGCACACTTGACTCATTATGTAGTCCCTGATGCTGGGGCCGCACCTATTTTTGTGGTAGAAGCTGATCCGGCTCACCAGTTTGAAGTTTTTTTACTCTTGGGTCACCTTTCCGGCAGTGGATGGCATTGATGATTTGTTTCACACATATGCTGCCACTGCCGTTCCTGAGCAGTATCAGCCTTATAGAGCTCTTGAAATTCCGCTTACAGCTTGGCAACACCGTATTTGGTTTAATGGCGCCCTTCCTTATCCATTAACGTCAGTCCGTTTAGGCCATTTATCTATAGATGGGGCCACATGGCCCGTTTTGGCTGGGTTTACCCCACACCCACGTGCTTTTACAACTGCAACTTTGGTAGAGCTCCACGTCTTACATACATTGTTAGTGCGCGTATATAGAGCGGTAATACAGTACGTAACCCGCACCGTCCAGGTGGGACCACCTGGTGCTGCAGTACAACCTGCGGGTCCTGGTGGCGTCACCATCAGTCCCGTTATAGTTAATTCTGTCATGGGTTAAGCGCCCACAGAATAAGGATGAATTTCCTTATTGGCTTGCTGAAAAATTTGGACAGATAGAAGCTGTCTTTCCTAATACCACTCCTGTGGATAAACACAGGATCTTAACTATTAGTTTACCAAAAGACTTAATTCCCGAATTGGCTGATTGTAACACCTGGGGCAGGGTGTTTGCAGCGGTATATTCTATGTGTTTCGGCACCCCTTCCATGACCGTACTCCCCTCTTTGATTAAACGCGTTCAAGATGAACACGGAGCAGAAGCGGCTGTTGAGCTGGGGATGAGACTGGTGGGAGTGTTCGACGTGGTTGCTGATATGATCCTTGCGAATGTCAAGGGCGATGCAGTTAGCTTTCAAGTAGCAAACCGCTTAGCAGCGGTCACGGAGGCTGACAGACCACGAGAATTACCAAAGATTATTGCGAAGGCTTATAAAACCATAGGCCGCAATAGTCTGGGAAATAAGCCTACAACTCAAACACAAACGCAGTCTCCAATTCAACAGAAAGCCCAGCCTGACAAGGATGGGCGCCCTTTCTTTCCTAAACAGAATTGGCAAAGAAATAAGAAACAGGGTTCCCAACAACAGAAGCAGGGTTCGCGTGCCAGTTCACCGACCCCTGATGCTTCTGAACGTACTTATGAATTGCGCGATTGCGCTAAAATTAAGTCTCCTGAAAGATTTCAGATTCCTGACCAGCGTTCTCCTCGTTCTTTACAGGAAACATCAGGCTCACAAGCCGGTGGAGGGGATCGCCAGGATCGGGGTAGAAGTCAACCTGCGTCACAACTTTGTGAACAGCCTCGACAGTTTGAAGTCAAGGACAAGCAGGGTGATTTCGCACGAACCCGACCTCCTTTTCAAAAGAAAAAGGTTGCCTCTTTAACGGCGAGATATGCCACAGACGGTGAGGACGCGACTCCTGGATTGGACATGGGCTGTGACTCTGCTCGACAGCGCGGCGGAAGTTACCATAGTCAGGGAGGCTCTGCATCCCCGTCTGGATGTGACAGCAACTGACACATTTGTTACAATTGAGACTGCGGATACCCGGGTTGCGCCCCCGGTAGGATTACACGAAGTCCTTTTCAATATTGAAGGTGATATACTGCGTCCCATTAAGGTTGTGTTCTGGGAGAATCTAACCGCTACATATGACATTTTATTGGCGGAGAAAGATTGGCCGCCACCCTTTGTGTTAGCCTCTTCTAGAGGGGAAGATGTGAGACTTCCGAGTTTTTCACGTTGTGTCCCTGAGGAACGAGCGCAGGCTCTTGTAGAGGAATGGGCTTTGGCCTTAGCCCCAGCGGTGTATCGCAATCAGGTGGGTTGGGACGTTGATTCGCCAGCTCATGAAATACCATTGCGCTCTATGCCACAACCTCAACCTCAATATCCCATCAAACGAGAAGCGAAGGCTTCCGTTTGTGACATCCTAAGACAATTGGAGTATCAGGGGGTCATTGAGTCGTGTGTATCACCTATGAATAATCCTCTCTTTACTGTCCCTAAACCTGATGGTTCTTTTCAGATTGTATTGGATTATAGAAATTTGAACAGCCATTGCCGCACCTTTGCGGTACAAAACACACACAGTTCAGCGCTGGTGAATAATATTGTTCGTAACAAATACAAAACGACACTTAACATTTCGAATGGTTTCTACAGTCACAATCTCGACCGTGCGAGTGGTGACCTGACAGCATTCAGTGCCGTTGGAAATCAGAAAAAATTTACACGATTGCCTATGGGGTATAAGAATAGCCCCGGGGCATTTGCGGCACGCATTGTGTCTTTGTTGCATGACATTGACCCTGAGGCCTTGTCGTATGTTGATGACATCTATTTGACTGACCACGACCTCGCCCCGCATCTTGGCCGAGTCGACCACATAATATTGTCTTTTGCCGACTACGGTTATAAATTCAATTTTGCAAAGTCACACATTGCCCATCTGGCGGTGCTCTTTTTGGGCTACGAGCTCAATAATGAGGGAAAGGGTCTAGCACCTCACTTCCTAGAGAAATGTGCACATTTGCAACCACCTTCTTCTTTGAAAAAGTTACAATCCTTGCTGGGTTTTTTAAACTTCGGGAGGACTTACATTCCCGATTATGCCCAGCGTATCAAACCACTTTATGCGTTGATACAACCTAAGTTTTCTTCTGCCAGCTGGCTTCCGTAACATACTTCCGTTCTGCAGTCTTTGCAGGCGGATTTGCTTGCGACTAACTTCTTAATGACTCGTGATAACACCACCAACCTGGTAATACATATCGTTTCAGGGGCAGTGGGTTTCATGTACTTAACATTCAATGAAGGAGACACAATACCTATTACATACAAATCACACTTGTACACTGCGGCTGAAATGCGTTTTTCCTTTGTAGAGAAAATCTTGACTGCAGTGCAGATGGCTATTCTAAAAGAACGCTCACTTGCGCAGGGCAAACGCATTCTTATGGTCACTCCCTTCCCTGCTTTGGAAGCGGTGACTAAAGCTAGTGTGCCTAACTCTAAGGCATTGCACCCACGTTGGATTCAGTGGGCACAATTGGCCGAGCTGCGTGCTCTTGTTCTAGCTCTAGAGTTTGCTGATCCTCTTGTGAATACTCTTATTGTGTGCGATTCTTACTATTGTGTCCAGTCGTTCAATGACAACTTATTCTTTTGGTCTCAAAATGATTACCGCAATTCTAAATGCAGCGCAATTAAGCATAAAACGCTTTGGGTTCGAGTGGCAGATCTTAAACAACGTCTGCCTCTCACACATGTTATTCACACTCTTGGCCACCAGCGTGTCGGAACACACGCTCTTGGTAATTCTATGGCTGATGAAGCGGCCAAGTCTGCAGTAGCCACGTGTTCCGTAGCAGCAGTTACAAGATCTATGACTAAGGTTGATAATGAGATTCTGGCAGCGGTCGCTGCAACTAGGGAGGAGGTAATTATCCTGCGGGTTTCCCTTCTAAATACTCTTATCATGTAACTCCCGAACAGGTTCCTTATGCTACCATTCCTTCAGTTGGGGATCGACTGATTCCCAACTCTGACCGCAGACAAGCTTTGATCAAGGCCGCACACGAAGGCATTGCTTCGGCACATGCTGGTGTGTCGGCAACAGTCTCTATTCTTCAGCAGCGTTATTGGTGGCGTGGTTTATATAAACAGACGCGTAACTATGTTCTTTGCTGTGATGTTTGTCAACAAATCAAGCCTTCTACAGTCCCACGTCCACCACAAACACAGCTATGTATTTCTAATAGACCTTTTGGCTGTGTCTATCTTGATCACTGCGGTCCTCTTTCTTCTGATAATGCATACAAGTATATCTTGGTTGCGGTTGATTCGTGCACTCGATTCCTCTGGGTATGGCCACAACGTAGTGCTGATGCTCGAAATGTCATCAGGGATTTGCGTGTCTTTATCGGGATGTTTGCCTGTGGTACCTTCCATTCTGACCAAGGTCCAGCGTTTGCCTCTAAGGCTTACAAGGATGCGATGAAGTCGTTGGGGGCACAGGTGCAGTTTTCGTCTCCATACAGGCCTGAGGGCAATTCAGTTGTGGAGTGAATGAACCGTGACTTAAAGCAACCCTTGACAGCTGGGGTCTTAGGTACTGACAGGGACTGGCTGTCCCACTTGTATGGGGTCCAACGTGTGCTAAATAATCTCCCTAGAAGATCTCTGGGTGGGCGGACTCCTTACGAAATGCTCTTTGGCTTTCACATGTTTGTACCTGACCTTGATGGTCTGGACATTGTGGCGGCTGCCTCTAAGTTTGACGTAGATAATCATTCTGCTATGTTACAGGATCTACAAAAGACACGTGATACTCTGGCAACTGAGCATTTACCATCTTCCCCTGCTGATACACAGCTGATTCCTGTTACCGGTTGGCTTCCTAAAGTTGGAGATCTGGTGCGGGAGAAGATTGAAAACAAAAAAGAATTTGGTCCCTCTTACCGTGCTCCGGTTTCAGTGCTTGAGCTGAAGGGTACTCATACTGTCATTCTACCACCATTGCCAGGTCGCAAAGACAACAGGTACATCTCAGTGGACAATGTCAAGTTACACCGTGTGGCCAATTCTGAATAGTGTGACACCTGCAGTTTCGTGCAACGCAATATCCTTAGCACCGTTAACTTTGTTGTCACCTGCTGCCACAAGAATGTCTGCTCATATGATGGACACTGTAATTGATCTTCAGCCTTTGCGACAATCCTCTTCTGCAATGGATATTGTGTGCCCTTTTCCGGCTATTGATTCCGTGAGTGAGATGCCATCTAGCCCACGAGTACGAATGGACGATTCGACGCTTTCGCCTTTGCTTGCAAGTCCAGTGAGTGCCTGTGATGGGGAACCGGCACACCTTTCTTCTGCCTCGTCCTCCTCATCTTCCAGTTTGTCTGATGCGCCTAAGTCTAAGTTGCGTATTTTTGACTCCTGGTTCAAAAAGACATACTTTGTTCCCCCATGGACCTACATTTGGTTGGTGCTTATCCTGATATTTCTCTTCATGTCAATTGGATTTGTGACAGTGTTCTTTTTACTTATAAATGGTCATTATCTCCCTGAACGCTCTGCAGTAAAAATGGTCGATGGAACTTTGGCTCCTCACACATCGTCCCATATCATGAAACGTGACAAGTCTTTTGTGAACATTTCAGCTTTCCCAGTTTCCGATGGCATCGTTTGGGACAAAGTAGCTTACAAAATCCATGGCCCGACTGAGGTCCTTAGAGTTCCGTATGTATTTCGCGTCTCATTAGGAGATGTGGTGACACGGGACATACATTCGGATGATTGGGATGTGCAGGCAGTTCATGCATTGTTTTCAGACTTAAAATATTATGCTGCCTTTGATGCTGAAGATTTGTATTTAAATTCTGCCAATTATGGTGATCTCTTTTGCTATCAACATTATGGGTATCATTTTTTACACAAAACAAACACCATGAGACCCGTTTTTAATTTTACCCAATGGGAACATTGTCCCACTCCCTTAAAAGGGAGTTCTAAAACTCTTAGAAATAAGTTCGCCTATTTTTCAGATTATGATTTGGCTAATCCTGAATCCTATTTTTTTCGGCTTCAAAAATCCCCTACATCAAAGTACCTGTTATCCCACACTAAACTAATTTACGCCAACACGTTTAGAACACAGTTGGCCACACATGGTTATGACCATTGGAAACAGACTATAGATTTAAAATCAATCTGGGGCACAAAGCCATGGCAGGGTCAGGGCACTGAGGCATTACATCGTGCCTGCCTGATCCCGACTCAATTGCTGTTTTTAAATAGAACTATTTACCAAACATCCTGTTATGGCCTTGCAACTGTCAAAAACCTAAATACCCCCTCAATTCCATCATTAGCTGAATATAATGATTGGCGGTTACATAATAACTACACCATTGAGGCTTTGCAGGATCTCCTTCAAAATGCCTCCTTTAATGTTTCTGAAATTGATCAATTAGGATGGTTGTTGTGGCAGACTAATGCTAATGCATGCCTGTTGCGTTTCTATAATGTTACACCTGGTTTCATTCAGACTAGGCCTGATCCTCGTTATCCACCTCATCATTCTGTGACTACATACTCGGTAGGTAAATTGTGCCAGCAGTGGCTAGAACACTCTACCCTTGCATCTGTCAAACAGCACCTTTCAATCTTATCGAATGATATAGATTTGACTGATTTTCTCCTAGGCCCACGTAATCCAAGGGCCAAGAGATTTCTTTATGCCTCTTATAATGAAATTTGGAAACTTTTACAGATGGAAGCCGCCTTCCGTCTGCGTCAAATTGACCAGGCAAACTTGGAAAAAGTCCTTGCTGTTGTGGACAACAGCATTAACACGCTTTCTTCACACATTTACATCTTAGACAATATTGTTTCTTCTGTAATAGATATTGTGCAAAGTGATGTTTCTGTGTTATATCATGGTCAGAATCAGTTAAGGTCGGTCATGCAATTTGCTTGGACTTTGCAGACACTGAAAATAAGTAAAGTGCCTTGGGATTATTTGAATGCCACTGCTTTATTTTTGCCTTTTAACCTGACTGATAAACAGAAGTTTATGTCCATGAAGGATGCTGTATATACGCTGTTACATATTGAACAATTGGAGCCTTTGCTGTTCTCCGTAGCGGAAACGGACTCTGCTGTTTGGTTAATTCATGGCGTTATCACTTTGCCCTTTTAACTTTTTCAATTTAAATCATGTATGCAACACTTTCCTGTTGGCCGCCTTGAACCGCTTGGCAGTGCTTTTCTGCATGAATTATGGGTCCTGCCCTTTGCTTATCGATGTTTGAGGGAGGATAAAGAAGCTTTCCTCACAAGGGAGGAGTGTGATTCGGTAGTGGGTCACTCTCTTGTGTGCAAACACGTTAAGTTGCACGGCGAGTGTAATTTGTCAGCGCCCAATCTCGCTTGCTTTTTAAAAAGGGACCCCAGTACCATCCATCACGCCCGTCTTTACATTGCTGACTAATGGCAGCTATCTCATTTTAAACAATCAAGACTGCTGTGGTTTGCGGGCGGGTGTCCCATACTTGGTAACTGTTTCCCAGCGCGTAACTTGCTGTAGCAATGTCCTTTTCCCTCCCCCGCATGGGAGTTTAGATTCCTCGCTTTGGCCTTCCATTCCGACTTTGAAAACAGAGTTCAACAAGTTGAGCAAGCTCAAAGCCCTTTTATTCCAACAGGAGGTGGCCCTCACTTCCGCCCGTGAAACATTCAGGTTGCAGGTGGCACGGACCTCGAGTGAGATACAGTCGCTTCTTAACACTAACCTCCCACTTCATTTTGGGGAACTAATTCACCAAATATTTAATGCATCTGATACGACAGGCCTTGCCCATTTTTTTTTAAATGTGTGGGATCTGGCCTGGTCTCTTAATTTCAAACTATATTCGGGGTAATACCGGCTTTTATTCATTCTATATTTTCCAGTGTTTTCGGAGGGTTCCCCTTAATATTGGCGCTGGCGTCCTGCTTCTTCTCCTTGTGCTTCGTAATGGCTGCTCACTTTGTGGCTCTGCACAGACCAGCCCAGCTACAACTGTGCCGTGATCGCCTATATGAGGCTTTTGGATGCTTGCCTTTAGCAACGCTTGGCGTGAGTTACGACTTGACATTCCGCTTTGCCTACTTTACTTTGCCAGTGCTTCATTGCAAAAGATGTCATTTCTCCTGGGCGATGGAACTTTGTTTATCAAACACGTGGTGTCCAATCCCTGATTTCAGCCGGTTGATGGGTCCCTTAGAGGCTCATGACGTGGCTTGTTCTGTGGATGGTCCAATGACACGTGCAGCTTTACTTGGAATCTTGGATCAATGGGATATCTGTGCGGCTGCGCAGACTTTCCTACAACAAAGTTTCATTGAATATCACGCAAGTTTGCCTTTTCTACTTTTGGATGCTCCTGCTTGTGAGGAACATGATTGCTCCTTCGACTTACTAAATTGGAAGTCATCGTTTTTTTCCACCAATGACAATGATGAACTATTGGAAGGAATTGCATTCCTTTGCACCCAAACCTTCATGGATTGACTACTTGGTTCGTCCTACTCCACTGTCTGGCATACAGACTCTTTTTTCAAGCTCAAAGTGCCTTTAGCTTTTTTTCGAACTTTCCCTTTCCCTTTTTTTTTTTCTCTCCGATTTGTTTTTTTTAGAAAGTTCCTTACCAATATTTTGGGCGATGCCTAACTTTTGAACTCTGTTTTTGTTCTTCTGTCTATGTCCTGACTTACCAGGGGGAGGGTGTTATATGGGGTTATATAGCCCTTAGATACATTGTTGACATTACTAAGTTAGCATGAGTTTTGCTTCCCTATGCTGCTGCTTTTGCGCACGCCTTTGCTAAGAGTTTGTTTTCGCGACACTTTGCCTCTGCCCTGTACATGATAACAGATTGTTTTTCACGTTCTCAGCTTTCCCTTCTATTCTGTCTGAACATAATGTGCAAGGTCGGTCAACAATGTCTCTTGTTATTCTGTTCTGGTCAGTCCCTATTACCTAGACAAAATATGTTACCAACAGCTGCAATGTGGAAGAATCGAGCTTTGATATAACGTAGTTGCATGTTTTTGAAACACACTTGAAGAAAGCCGTTCCATGGAGCTGAGCTCTACTCTTCCTCTGATGTAAACCTTTGCATTTAGGCTTTCAGGTAGGGGTCTGCTAATAACGCCTAGAGATCTTCTGTTATATAAAATAACTTCTTACTGCCGTGGGGAGGGTGATTAGGCCCAGTTATTTTGCCTTTTTCACAGTCTTTATAAAATGACGACTCCTTTTATATTCTATGGTATTGTAACAATGCTAATGATTCTTGCCTTATGCATTTTGCTGCTAGTTGTGGTTCGCATACTGTTTTATGGATCACTATAGTCAAAATAAACATTTTGAACTTATTTAGTGACTCTGATTATTTTTATTGTGGACAAGTACGTGAGAGCAAAAGAGTGTCTTGTTCCCGCGACTCTGAGGTGAGTCGGGAGTGCTCGTGTTCTGGGTTGTCTAAACATTCGTAGTTTCTTGATATTTGTAGGAGACCGAATGAGACACTATTGCTAGTCGGTTGGGATTTTGGGTACTAAGGTGATAGGAGGTACACCCCTATTTACTGAGGTCCTGTTTTCTTGTGCATAGTTCTATGTATGAGTAGAATCCCCGCAACACTATTTCCATAACCTGTGGAGTTAATGGAGTTCCCATTAGTGGTGCACTCGGTGTCACCTCACCTGAATTTTCTTGATATGGCGGGGGTCCTTTGGTCATAATGTCCTCTAACAACTCATCATCAGATTCGTTCGGGTCATATCTTAAACTTGATGTTTCTATATTTTTCTTTTTCTCTTTACACTTGCCTCCTGTCTCATTTTCAGCAACTAAAACTGGGTACAAACCCTCAGTTACCACAGCTCTCCTCCATCTTTTCATTGTATCTTCTCTTCTCTCAAAAGGATATCTAGTCATTAAATTTCGGTATCTCCTACCACCTCGATATTTCTCTCTTTCAAATGCTTCTACTTCCCATTCCTCTACCGTTTCATACTGGGTAGGTCTGGGATTTGGCTCTAATGAATTCATTTGATTTCTCAAATTCTGCAAAATCCTTACATTAAACGAACCATGCTGTGGGAAAGCTATAACACCGTCATCCTTTGTGTATTCCACCCAATTCTCTAACCAAGTACACGTATGGTATCCTCGCTCCAACATCATATAGGAAGCAGGCGTTCTCATTGGTGGAATAGGAATTCCCTCTATAGTCACTATTGGTTTGTCCTTTTTAAAGAAATTCTTTATTTTCTTAAGCAACTTCATTTTTCCGACTTTTTACGCTAATGTATCTCAGGAAAACAAACAAGGAAACCTTTCGGTAATTCTACTATTTTTATTTGTCAATTCTCGTCCAATACCAGCGCGACTCACACCAACCGGCCAATCAGAGCTTACTTCACGTTCGCCGCCTGACCAATGCCAGCGCAACCTTTTTGTGACGTCAGTATTACTCCTTCTACTGACCCTCCCTTTACAAAATAATACGGCGATGTATTTCTAAGTTCTCTTAATATAAATTCTTGTTAGTAACAACACAAAACAATGCTAAATTGTCTGTTCCTCTAAATAAAGAGGTAGTTCTTCACTTCAAAACGAGAAATTCTTTCACTTCTAGTAAAACAACGACCAGCGTTATCTTACACCCAAACAAGCTACAGGTGGGCTTGGTACTCCTCTAGGGATAAGGCCAAAGTTTCGCAAGAGGACTTTTTGGTGTAAAAGAGGTCTTGGTACTCCTCTGGGGATAAGGCCAGAGTTTCGGAAGTGGACCCTTCGCTATTTCAGACATTCTACTCATATACAAAATTATCCCTAAATATAACACCTACAGCCTTCAGCTGTACAGTATTATAACAACAGACAAAGTACTTCTGCTGTGTGATATCTTATCCACACTCTTCTTCTGCCTACTTCAGGCTAAATTTCCATCCCGGGATTTCTCAGGCACCTCCGTACCTGTACTTCTAGACAACATAGAACAGGACACTAACTTTTCTTTTTAAGAACATATAATCAATAATTATTACCAAACTAATCAATAATTAAACCGTCCTCTGCTACCAGAAGACTGATCCAGCGCTACACTTTATCAGGGATCGATACTCAAGATCATTGCGTACAAATGGCCCATACACATTCACCCAACTCATGAAATCCCTGTTGCTCTGGGGGTCAAGTTTTAATGACATAAACAAACGTTTTCTTTTACAGGTTCATATCTTATTTTTCTAAATACATAACTGAAACCATGTCAACTCTCTTTCCTCTTGGTCGATGGACCAATTAGTTGAGTAGTTGATGGCAATAATAGTACTATCTATCTATCTGTCTAGTTTAGCTAAATAATCACAGACTCTCAGTAAGATTTATAAAGTTTGTCGCAAATAATGTGTCAATAATGCTCATCGCATACAGGTCACAAAGCAAACACTGAAAATATCACAAAGAGAGAAAGAAAAACATCAGCAAATGCAAACGGTGTCATATTCATCAAATGAACGATTGTGCATATGAAGGAGTGGATAGATAAAGAGACATAAGTTTCAAAGACAAAAAATACATTTGCAAGTAATTATGCAAAGTACGAGTCAGAAAGATAATACAAACCCAAAGATCAGTGAAATACCACCCCCTTGGCCAAGGGAGTAGTGGGGGTCTCCTGAAATAGAGTCAGGAAACAAAGATTTCAGGAACGGGACAGGACAGGGACAGGAACAGCTAGGCCTCTCTGTAAACCGACGGACAGCGACGCATCACCCCTCTCTCCTCTCCATCCAACCTAAGCCAGAGCTACCGATCTCTCCCAAATCTAAATCTAAAAACCACACCCCCAAAGGCACCCCAGTTATACCCTAAAACCTACATGTCCAACCCACATTAATTGAAACATTACACAGATTTCGACTGCTCATTGGATGGTTTGGGAGGTGGTGTATCACCACCGTGATTTCATTCAAAATTTTGCATGCTCATTGTTCTACATCCTTTCACATTACATAATTTTTGACCAGTTCATTCAATTTAGTACTTGCTACATTTCATTATTTTCACACAAATTTCTCAGCCACGCCCGCGGCAGAAGTCTTGAGTCCCACGGCCAGTCTCATCTTTTGGCAGGCAAACAATGTTCTCTGAGCTGAACAACCTTGGACTTTTGTTCTTTATCCGCAGCGCTCAGCGCTTCTGTCTATTTTGTCAGGTCATTCTTGCTCATTTTCCAGCCCCTCAACTATCCAGTCAATTTAAGAAAATGCAGGCCCATTCGGCTCACTATGACAAATAAAACACATGCATTTATTAATCATATGGAAATGCACCTTTCACTGTTTACCACCCACCTTTGCACTATTCCCTGTTAATATTTACTTAGCCTAAGCTTCATGCAAAGTGGCATTATTTATTATCATTTTAAAGCAAGATGCAAGATGCAAAATGCGGCCTAGACATGCATTTATTTTGTTTCTTTTGAAACGCAATGTAAAATGTGGCCTAGTTCTTTCATGCATTAGTTCACATTAGTGCACGCATGCGCAAAGCGGTTTCCCATTATGGTTCATGTGATTTGCATGTTAGTTTTCACTGCACACTGTTAGTAAGTATTATGGGGGAGTTAATTCGAACAAGTTTCTTTTTTGTAAAACCCTGCTCCATCAATGTGACCTACATTCAATGCCAGCTAGTCTGCCCAGGTGACCTATCACCCTGGGTGCAACCATTCACTCACATTCCGGGCAAGCATCTGCTTCCAGCCCCAGCCGGAAAACCTACCACTTCCGGCGTAACCATACCTTTTCCTCCGGGAAATGGTTTGCTTCGAACCCAGTTGGGTGACCTTTCACTTGCAGCGGAACCAAAGCTTTTCTTTTCTGGGCAAGCATCTGCCTCCAGCCCGTTGGGTGACCATTCACTTCTGGTGTAACTATTCATTTCATTCAGAGCAAGCATCTGCATCCAGCCCATGAATGAATTGATATCCTGGGTGAAAGTCTCCACCCTTCCTTGCAAGGTGACCCAGTCACCTGTCCACCAACTTCTTCTGGGCCACAGGCTCTGCCCTTGATTGTTTCCTTCCAGTTCAACCCAAAAGGCCATTGCGGTAGCCTGCCAGGACCCCCTAGGTCCTGACCATCACCTATTTGTGGCCTGTAGCTCTCAGGGAATCTGTCATGCCTCTGATACCAAAAAGACCTCCTGTAAGTTTCCTTTGCCTCTCTGACAGATACTTCTTGGTGCACCCAATCCCTTCTCCTTGCCTTCTCGGAGGGTGGGTCTCCTCTGCAGAATCCCCAGGAGAAAGATGGCGCCTTGCCTGTGGTTAAATACCCTCCTCCCCCAAGGACAAATTCCTATAGGTAAATTTACAACTGGGCTGAACCCAGTGTCCCACTCCACTGGAGGTGGCCTCCACTGTGGCCCATGGTCCAGCCATATCCCCCGACCCTTTGGGAAGGGGGGGGGCTTAACCATGGGCAAAGTCAGTACTTGGCATCACCACTAGACAGGTGCACAATGTCCATTAGGCTGAAAAGGCTTTGGCCCCCTCATTGTCTCCAGCAGCCCGGCCTGTGAATTGCGCACGCAGTTCATCAGCTGTCGCGGGCTGGGACTGGGCAGGGCAGGGGTTGATGAGTCAGCCTCCGCCTCATCCAAAGTACTTTATCAGTCTTCAAAAGACCATTTATCAGATCACGGGTCTTTGTGTGTTTTAATTGCTACGGGATACCCTGCTGTCCCCACTCTTGTTATGGACTGTTGCTGTCAAAGTGGGAGAAAGGATTTCATTTACAATACAAACGTGGGAATGTAGCACATTAAAATAAAGTGCCCAGCCATTGGCCTGGTTTGCCTCTAAGTTCCAAAACAGGAACTGAGCCCTCTGCATAGTATATAATTCATCATTTAAAAATGTGCCGAAGCCTCACATTTCAAAATGTAAATTTCTTTAACTTGGAAGCATTTCACTTAAGTATACTAAAATAAATGTCTGCATTGACTGACATTTATCATAATTCACAGTTTCCAAACGTAAAGTTTGAAACATTCATACTTGTGATGAGGAAGCTATTAGCAGGGCCACTGGAATTTTATTACAAGACCGAAGGCTCATAATATGCTGTCTTTTCTTGCTTTTTATTCAATAGCAGCCAAGAACAAAACAGAAAACTACACAACCTAGAAATAACTGGGAACCAGAACTACCACATGAAATCATGATGGGATATCCAATCACGTGTCATCCATATTGATAATTATCTTGAATGGGAGCAACAAGTCCTCTCTTCTTGCTGCTCACAGTCAAGGTAAGTACATTTTTTCTCTATTCTCTTAGGTGTATTTATTATTTATCTGCATGATTATTTATGCCAGTTGTTCTGTGTTTACAGTAGTGCTCACAAGCCCCTTTTGAGTGTCCCAGCTTACTGTTAATTAGGTTGACCAACTGGCATGGGTGCAAATTCAGGACGGTGAGTGTAAAAATTCAGTACAAAGGGTCAAAATTCAGGACAAAAATTCAGGACAGGAGATCAAATTTCAGGACAAAAGGTAAGTTTTACAGACACGTCAGAGGAGGTCGCGCAACCGTATATAAGTAAGTAAATAGACAACCACTTAAGTACAAGTCAAAATAGGTTTATATTAGGTTGAGACAATCGTGCACTTCACAGTTTTTCAGTATGCCCGCAGCTTGCTACCTCAGACGATTCAAAACTCGCATCTCGCTCCAGCAGGTACATTAGTCACTAGACAATGGTGAACCACACCTGAATATAAGTGAGGCCGCTTTTATTGTTGATTAAAAAACTACTGGATATACAAGGAACTTTGCAGAGCCAGCCCCCAGTAACAAAACCGCACCCCCTTTCCAGCCTCCCAGGGAAACACCTGGTGCCTGGTCCTGCCAATCCGGCCAGTCCAGCCTTGCTACCACCCTCCAATGGTGCCCCTCATCTTCACATAGACCGTCTCTCATGTGTATTTAATTTCTTTTATAGTGTTACTTATCCCAAGTATGTAGGGCAGGGTGTCGGAGTGCGTTACATCACACACACATTATATAGAGACAATGACTCATATAAATGTGAAAGTCAATGTATAGGAAATGTGACTTAAGATAATGGGTGCTACAAGGTGTAATTATTCTTTTATCTATCATTCAGTCTTTCACCATTCTTTCTGTCCTTCCATCTGTGTGCCCATCTATATCCAAACATATTCAACCATTTGCAAACCTATCCACCATGTATCCTTCCATCCATCATTTCAATCATCCATCCCTCCATCCACCCTTTCACTCATCCATCCACCCTTTCACCCCATCCATCCGTACACTCATCCATCCACTCTTCCACCCATCAATCTATTCACTCATCCATCCAGCCATTTACCCTTTCACCAATCCAGCCATCCTTTCACTTACTCATCCATCCACCCACCCAGTCACTTATCCTTCCACCCATTCACCCTTTCAGCCATTCATCCTCCCTTTCTCGCTCCCTCCCCCTTTCACGTATCCACCCATCCTTCCACCCACCCACCCATCTACTCATCCATTCATGAATCCATCCATTGACCCTATTACTCATCCATCCTTTCACGTATCCATCTATCCGTTCTCTCATCCATCCACCCTTTCACTTCTTCACTCATCTATCCATCCTTTTGTCCATCTACCCCCCTTTCACTCACTCATCAATCCTTACAGCCACCCTTTCACTCATCCATCCATCCATTCACCCTTTCACTTATCAATTCATCAATCCATCCATCCTTTCACTCATCCATTCACCCATTCACTTGCCCATCATCTACCCTTTCACTCACCCATCCACCCTTTTACCCATCCATCTACCCTTCCACCCATACATCCATTTATTTACCTTTTCTCTCATCCATCCTTCTACTCACTCATCCATCCATCCTTTCTTTCATTATCTATCCATTCACTCTTTCATTCATCCTTTCACTAATCCATCCAGCCATTCACACATTCCTTCACTTATTTACTCACCCACCTTTTCACATTAAGAGCTGAGCCTTTGTCTGCAGAGTTGCAGACAGAAGAGGCTCATCAAGAACATCACCTCGCTGTAGTTCCTAAAGCAAGGGGTGGGGTGGGGTGGGGTGGGGGAGGGTTCACTATGCCCCTGCACATAGGCAATCTGAAAACTTAGAAGTCATGAGTCATGCATGATGCAAAGTGCCAGGACGTGAGGTGACATGGTGTTGTTCCAGGGCTTTTAGTGGGATAAAAAAACTAGGGGGTCTCTTCAAAGGGGGTGTTCGATGTAATTAAGGGCGTGGCTTAAAACGCGTAGGCTAAAAATCTGTGCTTAGTATAGTGTTCCGCCCGACTGGTATTATGTTGATCTGTCATTGCATCCAGATATATAATACAGCAAGTATCATTACACCAACAACAAGCCAGGACTATTGGCTTTGTCAATGGTTATTAGTTGCTTAAAATAAAAAGCAGCAACCATGGCTTTGTTGAATATAATATTGAAAATGCGTCAGTTCTAAAATGATGAGACAGTGAAAGAACTATAACCCGTTCTTTTTAACTTGTTTTACAGGCTTCTTTATATAAACTGTTTTCTCATGTTGCAGCATGGGCGTTTTACCTTTTATCCATCTAACAGAATGCCCTGCTGTACACTAAGGCAGGAGGAGGCTGCCACATGCTTTAACAGCCCAGACTGCCCCATTGTCATCTGTATGTGGCAATTAGCCAGCATACAGAATGACAATGGGCGGGGTGGGGCTGTTCTTGTGCTCTAGGAGGAGTGCGAGGTGGCCCCATCAGGGAGCTGAGGCTTCTGGCAGGGGAGGAGTGCTGCTCCCTGTAATGGCCATAATTATGGACAAAAGGCGTCCGTAAAAGGGATCCTCACAGACAACGGACGTGAGGTCCAAATTACGGACAGTCCGTGAAATATACGGACAGTTGGTCACCCTACTGTTAATGCATGTGCGTGCTCTCACTCGCGCTCAGTGTTCTCCTCACTTTAACGGCTCTTCGAGTCTCGGAAGGCTGTTTCTTGGTGCCTTTCTGCGGGAAGCCTCACGAATGCCTCTGCAGCCCAGCGCTTCATGTTTCTGCCTACATGGAGGTCTTTCAACCCTCCATCTTCGCTCTGCTTCCCCCGCCTCCTCCCCCTTTTTGCTTAGCACTTAGTTCTCCTCCCACTGACTGGCTGGGCACACCACCTTAAAGGAATCCCCTTTTCGTGGTCTATTTTAACCCTTGCTGGGCTTCCTTGTTATTACTATTATTTTTTAGGTCGAACCTAGAGCAGCGCATGCGCTGCTTGCGAGACTTTTAGTAATGGGCTTCAAAAAGCTCACCACAGGCTCGTGCGTGTGCATTTGTTTTTCTCCCAGGCTCTTGGGCTTTGCGTGCGTCTTTCTAAGAAAGACAGCACGCAATTGGGCAAAGGCGGGTGCAAGTCCCGCCTTTGCTCCGCCCACGGCCTATTGCTTGCGGTTACCCGCACAGGCCACATCTGTTTTCAATTATCGTGCCCAGACAAGGGCGCGATAATTGAAAACAGATCGCTCGCTGTGGCGCGCGCACCACTCGTTAAATGCGTGACTGACCGTGCTGTTGCTTGTTATCCTTTTCTCTTTCATGCTTCGTCTCGTCTGTCTCTCCTGTTTTTCTCTTCTCTTTATTTCCGTTCGTGTCTCTCAACCCACAACTTTCTGTCTCTTTGTTTTGTTGTCTCTATTTTGTTCTTTCTTTCTATCGAATTCCCTTGCCTCTTTTTCTCTCTTTCTCTGTTCCGCACTGTACCAGCTCTAATCAGCGGTCACATTTCCTCTCTGAGTCAATAAGACACCCTTTGCTCGATCCAAACATGGTAAATGCCAGCACGTGACTTTGACGTAATAGCGGCGACTACGGACTGTCCTGCCACCCTGTATGTCGGCAATAATGCAGCACTTTTTATCTGCATGAGGCATTGCACAACAGCGGCCAGGTTGGCAGGTGCCCTTTGACCCTCCTATGATTGCGCCAGCGTCTCACTCAGTCAAAGGGCGCGTGCCGGCAGGATAAGCTAATATACCAGAAACAGCTTTGATTTCAGAACACTGTTCTAAGACTCTGCATTGGGCCTGGGACCTGCTTGGAATCGCCTTAAAATGTCTGGAATGTGAGTATTTGTTTTCGAAATTCTGAATTCTCTTGCGACAGTCTGGCCGGGCTGAGCTGGCATTTCATGTCCGCCGGGTGCATTCTCTGGTGTGGAACGACCCTCTTCATGGGTTAGGATTATACTCCAGGGGGAACAGGTCCCGCCTGCTTCTAAGAAGGGGGGAACAGGTCCCGGCTGAGGGGGGGGGGACAGGTCCCGGCTGCTTCTTAGAAGGGGGAACAGGTCCCGCCTGCTTTTTAGAGGGGTGGGAGAACAGGTCCCGGCTGCTTCTTCTAACGGGGAACTTGTATATTTTTCGGAAAGCTTTGTGGTTCCAGGCTGCCAGGCAGATATTTAGAAACCGGACCACATCTGTAGAATGTCTTCTTCCAGAGCCTCCTCCCCAACCCTACGTCCAGTGAGCTTCAAGAGAATTGTCTGTTTGTTGTCTTTTATCTGACTTGTTTTAGGGTGCACCTCACCACACACTCCCGTTTTCTGATTACCGTCTAGGGTATTTTTTTTTTTTTTATTCATTTAAATTGTAATTATCTAGTTGATATTTTTCATTCAGCTCCACATGTTGCCCTTTGGCTGCTTCATGGCACTCTTTGGCCCTTCAAGTGTAAAAGAAATCAAGAAAAGCTGTAAGCAAGCTTGCAACAAGCATTGGCATAGCCAATAGGTCTCGCTTTTGAGACCTTATAAGTATTTAGTTATGCAGCACAACATCCTTGGTGCAACAACATTAACTGTTGCATGGTTAAACACTTATAAGGTCCCAAAGGCGAGACCTATTGGCTATGCCAATGCTTGTTCTACATTTGTACACTGGTATTTTGACTTTTGCTTCTGCCATAGCAGTTTTGGTTCTTTATTTCCCAGTTTTTTGTCCCCAATATTCTTATTTAAAATAGAAAATGATGGGGAGGCTCACGTTTTTAAAGATGAATTTCAGTCCTTCATTAAAGACTCAGTGCAGAAGGCTGCATCTGTTTCTATGTTAGACATTTCAAAGAATTTGGAAGCCTCTATGGCGAAAATGTTGTAACATAGGTGCACCCTTAAAAAAGGGCAAGAAATGTGCTAATCCGCAAGATAGATTTACTAAAGGTATTTCTGATAAAACTGGTCCTCCCACCCGAGAGGTTTATAAATCTGGGTTACTTCCCTCATTCCCACTCAACATTACTCATGTTAAAGACACCGATGATGTGTTTAGTTATGTGAAGAATTTTGATAATACTGCAGATTTGTATTTATATGGGTCTACTGAGAAAAGGCACAAAATATCTCTTTCTAAAAGTGGGGAATGTTCTATCCCGGTTTCTTCAAATTTAGTGGACCATTTCGGGAAACCTGTGTTTGACCCTACTCTTATTCATCACCCAAACTCTACTGAGTGGTACCCTATGAATCATGTTTCAGGTTATGTGTCCTTTTATTTGAGACATCCTTTGGATAAAGTTACCAGAAACAAATTACGCTCAGAGCGCCCCCACTCTTCCCTCCCCAATGATGTCACTTCTACTCCTCTCATTTACCCTAATACGTTATTATTTTTCACCAAATTCAGTAAAGACCCGAAAAAAGAAGTGGATAGGGCCTGGTCTAACTGCCAGGACAGAGTTTTGGATTTGATTGGCCCATTAACCAGGATTTTGGTTGTGGCTGAACAAGGCAAAATGGAGGGTTTGCAGGTGGACCTGGATGATTGGAAAGGGCTATTTGTCTTTTAGGAAATGCTAACCCAGTCAATTCCCAAGAGAGACGCAAGAGTCTTTTATTGAAGATAGACCCTAAGCTTAGTAGTCTCTCTACAAAAGAAGAGGGCACTCAGGCCAATGGTCTTTTATTTGGGGATTCCTTTATCAAGGAAACGAGTAAATATGATTCCAGTTTTGCCACCATTGATAAAGCCCAGTATTCCATCAAAAAGGTTTTTGCACCTCATATTTTTGGCGGGCCGGCAAAGGTAGGAGTCACTTTGCCATCCGCTATTCCTCAAGATAAAGTTAGTTCAACAGAGGCTCTTTCAACCAAGGATAACAACAAGATTATTATCAGTCCTTCAGACCTAATTTTTACCCCCGTCGTCACAGAGGCTTTCGAAACAAGGGGTACAGAAATAAATCAGACCAGTTCCCAGGTAAGCGTCACCAATTCTGGCCCTCCTCCTGTAGGAGGTCATTTGTCTTTATGTGTAAACGTTTGGTTCTCAATCACAACATATCCCTGGGCTATTCAAGCAGTTCAAGGCTATTGTATAGAACTTTATCAAGTCCTGCTACAACCCCAGCTACCCCATCCTCTTCTTTTCTCTCAGAAACAATCCATTCTGGTTCACCAAGAGGTTCTCTCTTCACACGAAAAAGGCAATAGAACCTACCTCTTTCGACCTGTCAGGTTTTCTCAGTACCATTTTCCTGGTTCAAAGGAAAAACAAACGTTTTTGTACAGTTATCAATTTGAAAATCTTCAACAACTGTGTGGTCTATCATACCTTCAAAATGGAATTCATAGTTCATCTCAGAAATATTCTTCTGCAAGATGACTGGCTCGTAAGATTGGACCTTCAAGACGCTTACCTCACGGTGCCAATTAATCCTCAGGAAGTTTCTTCAATTCCAACGGGGAAATTCTTTTATTCACTTCAAGACTCTTCCCTTTGGCCTCCCCTCCTCCCCTTGGTGTTTCACCAAAATCCAAAAACCAGCAGTGGCCTTTCTTCGAGCTCAGGGCATCAGGCTCATAGTATATCTTGACAACTTTCTAATCATGGCGCAAGACAGGGATTGCCTCCTATCTCATCTGGATCTATGTCGGTCTCTGCTAAACAGTCTAGGTTTTCTAATAAACTCTCAAAAATCTTCCTTAATACTTTCAAGACATCTGGAGTTCCTAGGTATTCTAATAGATACTTATCAGGCTATCTTACAGTTACCTCTTCAGAAAGTGTCCATCATCAAGAAAGAAATTCGTCACACCCTCACTCTTCAACATATTCCTCTCAGGTCGTAGCCCGCCTTGTAGGTCTTTTGGCCTCTGCTATTGAGGCCATTATCCTGGGCCCTCTCCATTATCGTGCATTACAAAGGTTAAAGATTCACATTCAGAGGACTGCTGGCAAAATGTGATGTTCTGGAGGGCAGAATAGTAGGATGTAAAATAGCAACACTGGAGGTAGAACTTTGAAGAGGGAAGCACTCTAATGCAGGAGGCAGAATTGAATGCAGACTTGAAGAGTCCAAATCCCGTAACAGGGGCTTAGAAGCCTGAATCAAAGGTGCTTGAATTTCAGATGATAGCAGGCTGGAGTAGCACTTTGAAAATGAAGGTAGATTGACTGTAGGGCCAAAAGCAGATAGCAGATTGGCAGGACACATAGAAGCCAAAGGCAAGCTGACTGAAGACAAAGGAGGTAACAGGAAGCAGACCTGAGGCTCTGAGCCTGACGGAAAACATACAGAAGACTCACATGCAGGAGAGTCTGGAAGTTGGCATGCAGGAGACTTAGGCCCTGGAGGCTTATATACTGAGAGTTTTGTCTCTGAGGCTGGATGTTCAATCTCTAAAAGCATACGTGCTGAGATCTCTGAAGCCTGGCAAACTGGAAGCTTGGTGTCAGAAGGCAGGCAGGCTGGAAGCTCTGGCTCCGGAGGCAGGCTGGAAGCTCTGGCTCCGAAGGCAGTCAGGCTGGAAGCTCTGGCACCGAAGGCAGGCAGGCTGGAGACTCTGGCACCGAAGGCAGGCAGGCTGGAGACTCTGGCACCGAAGGCAGGCAGGCTGGAGACTCTGGCACCGAAGGCAGGCAGGCTGGAGACTCTGGCTCCGAAGGCAGGCAGGCTGGAGACTCTGGCTCCGAAGGCAGGCAGGCTGGAGACTCTGGCTCCGAAGGCAGGCAGGCTGGAGACTCTGGCTCCGAAGGCAGGCAGGCTGGAGACTCTGGCTCCGAAGGCAGGCAGGCTGGAGACTCTGGCTCCGAAGGCAGGCAGGCTGGAGACTCTGGCTCCGAAGGCAGGCAGGCTGGAGACTCTGGCTCCGAAGGCAGGCAGGCTGGAGACTCTGGCTCCGAAGGCAGGCAGGCTGGAGACTCTGGCTCCGAAGGCAGGCAGGCTGGAGACTCTGGCTCCGAAGGCAGGCAGGCTGGAGACTCTGGCTCCGAAGGCAGGCAGGCTGGAGACTCTGGCTCCGAAGGCAGGCAGGCTGGAGACTCTGGCTCCGAAGGCAGGCAGGCTGGAGACTCTGGCTCCGAAGGCAGGCAGGCTGGAGACTCTGGCTCCGAAGGCAGGCAGGCTGGAGACTCTGGCTCCGAAGGCAGGCAGGCTGGAGACTCTGGCTCCGAAGGCAGGCAGGCTGGAGACTCTGGCTCCGAAGGCAGGCAGGCTGGAGACTCTGGCTCCGAAGGCAGGCAGGCTGGAGACTCTGGCACCGAAGGCAGGCAGGCTGGAGACTCTGGCACCGAAGGCAGGCAGGCTGGAGACTCTGGCACCGAAGGCAGGCAGGCTGGAGACTCTGGCTCCGAAGGCAGGCAGGCTGGAGACTCTGGCTCCGAAGGCAGGCAGGCTGGAGACTCTGGCTCCGAAGGCAGGCAGGCTGGAGACTCTGGCTCCGAAGGCAGGCAGGCTGGAGACTCTGGCTCCGAAGGCAGGCAGGCTGGAGACTCTGGCTCCGAAGGCAGGCAGGCTGGAGACTCTGGCTCCGAAGGCAGGCAGGCTGGAGACTCTGGCTCCGAAGGCAGGCAGGCTGGAGACTCTGGCTCCGAAGGCAGGCAGGCTGGAGACTCTGGCTCCGAAGGCAGGCAGGCTGGAGACTCTGGCTCCGAAGGCAGGCAGGCTGGAGACTCTGGCTCCGAAGGCAGGCAGGCTGGAGACTCTGGCTCCGAAGGCAGGCAGGCTGGAGACTCTGGCTCCGAAGGCAGGCAGGCTGGAGACTCTGGCTCCGAAGGCAGGCAGGCTGGAGACTCTGGCTCCGAAGGCAGGCAGGCTGGAGACTCTGGCTCCGAAGGCAGGCAGGCTGGAGACTCTGGCTCCGAAGGCAGGCAGGCTGGAGACTCTGGCTCCGAAGGCAGGCAGGCTGGAGACTCTGGCTCCGAAGGCAGGCAGGCTGGAGACTCTGGCTCCGAAGGCAGGCAGGCTGGAGACTCTGGCTCCGAAGGCAGGCAGGCTGGAGACTCTGGCTCCGAAGGCAGGCAGGCTGGAGACTCTGGCTCCGAAGGCAGGCAGGCTGGAGACTCTGGCTCCGAAGGCAGGCAGGCTGGAGACTCTGGCTCCGAAGGCAGGCAGGCTGGAGACTCTGGCTCCGAAGGCAGGCAGGCTGGAGACTCTGGCTCCGAAGGCAGGCAGGCTGGAGACTCTGGCTCCGAAGGCAGGCAGGCTGGAGACTCTGGCTCCGAAGGCAGGCAGGCTGGAGACTCTGGCTCCGAAGGCAGGCAGGCTGGAGACTCTGGCTCCGAAGGCAGGCAGGCTGGAGACTCTGGCTCCGAAGGCAGGCAGGCTGGAGACTCTGGCTCCGAAGGCAGGCAGGCTGGAGACTCTGGCTCCGAAGGCAGGCAGGCTGGAGACTCTGGCTCCGAAGGCAGGCAGGCTGGAGACTCTGGCTCCGAAGGCAGGCAGGCTGGAGACTCTGGCTCCGAAGGCAGGCAGGCTGGAGACTCTGGCTCCGAGGCAGGCAGGCTGGAGACTCTGGCTCCGAAGGCAGGCAGGCTGGAGACTCTGGCTCCGAAGGCAGGCAGGCTGGAGACTCTGGCTCCGAAGGCAGGCAGGCTGGAGACTCTGGCTCCGAAGGCAGGCAGGCTGGAGACTCTGGCTCCGAAGGCAGGCAGGCTGGAGACTCTGGCTCCGAAGGCAGGCAGGCTGGAGACTCTGGCTCCGAAGGCAGGCAGGCTGGAGACTCTGGCTCCGAAGGCAGGCAGGCTGGAGACTCTGGCTCCGAAGGCAGGCAGGCTGGAGACTCTGGCTCCGAAGGCAGGCAGGCTGGAGACTCTGGCTCCGAAGGCAGGCAGGCTGGAGACTCTGGCTCCGAAGGCAGGCAGGCTGGAGACTCTGGCTCCGAAGGCAGGCAGGCTGGAGACTCTGGCTCCGAAGGCAGGCAGGCTGGAGACTCTGGCTCCGAAGGCAGGCAGGCTGGAGACTCTGGCTCCGAAGGCAGGCAGGCTGGAGACTCTGGCTCCGAAGGCAGGCAGGCTGGAGACTCTGGCTCCGAAGGCAGGCAGGCTGGAGACTCTGGCTCCGAAGGCAGGCAGGCTGGAGACTCTGGCTCCGAAGGCAGGCAGGCTGGAGACTCTGGCTCCGAAGGCAGGCAGGCTGGAGACTCTGGCTCCGAAGGCAGGCAGGCTGGAGACTCTGGCTCCGAAGGCAGGCAGGCTGGAGACTCTGGCTCCGAAGGCAGGCAGGCTGGAGACTCTGGCTCCGAAGGCAGGCAGGCTGGAGACTCTGGCTCCGAAGGCAGGCAGGCTGGAGACTCTGGCTCCGAAGGCAGGCAGGCTGGAGACTCTGGCTCCGAAGGCAGCCAGGCTGGAGACTCTGGCTCCGAAGGCAGGCAGGCTGGAGACTCTGGCTCCGAAGGCAGCCAGGCTGGAGACTCTGGCTCCGAAGGCAGCCAGGCTGGAGACTCTGGCTCCGAAGGCAGCCAGGCTGGAGACTCTGGCTCCGAAGGCAGCCAGGCTGGAGACTCTGGCTCCGAAGGCAGCCAGGCTGGAGACTCTGGCTCCGAAGGCAGCCAGGCTGGAGACTCTGGCTCGAAGGCAGCCAGGCTGGAGACTCTGGCTCCGAAGGCAGCCAGGCTGGAGACTCTGGCTCCGAAGGCAGCCAGGCTGGAGACTCTGGCTCCGAAGGCAGCCAGGCTGGAGACTCTGGCTCCGAAGGCAGCCAGGCTGGAGACTCTGGCTCCGAAGGCAGCCAGGCTGGAGACTCTGGCTCCGAAGGCAGCCAGGCTGGAGACTCTGGCTCCGAAGGCAGCCAGGCTGGAGACTCTGGCTCCGAAGGCAGCCAGGCTGGAGACTCTGGCTCCGAAGGCAGCCAGGCTGGAGACTCTGGCTCCGAAGGCAGCCAGGCTGGAGACTCTGGCTCCGAAGGCAGCCAGGCTGGAGACTCTGGCTCCGAAGGCAGCCAGGCTGGAGACTCTGGCTCCGAAGGCAGCCAGGCTGGAGACTCTGGCTCCGAAGGCAGCCAGGCTGGAGACTCTGGCTCCGAAGGCAGCCAGGCTGGAGACTCTGGCTCCGAAGGCAGCCAGGCTGGAGACTCTGGCTCCGAAGGCAGCCAGGCTGGAGACTCTGGCTCCGAAGGCAGCCAGGCTGGAGACTCTGGCTCCGAAGGCAGCCAGGCTGGAGACTCTGGCTCCGAAGGCAGCCAGGCTGGAGACTCTGGCTCCGAAGGCAGCCAGGCTGGAGACTCTGGCTCCGAAGGCAGCCAGGCTGGAGACTCTGGCTCCGAAGGCAGCCAGGCTGGAGACTCTGGCTCCGAAGGCAGCCAGGCTGGAGACTCTGGCTCCGAAGGCAGCCAGGCTGGAGACTCTGGCTCCGAAGGCAGCCAGGCTGGAGACTCTGGCTCCGAAGGCAGCCAGGCTGGAGACTCTGGCTCCGAAGGCAGCCAGGCTGGAGACTCTGGCTCCGAAGGCAGCCAGGCTGGAGACTCTGGCTCCGAAGGCAGCCAGGCTGGAGACTCTGGCTCCGAAGGCAGCCAGGCTGGAGACTCTGGCTCCGAAGGCAGCCAGGCTGGAGACTCTGGCTCCGAAGGCAGCCAGGCTGGAGACTCTGGCTCCGAAGGCAGCCAGGCTGGAGACTCTGGCTCCGAAGGCAGCCAGGCTGGAGACTCTGGCTCCGAAGGCAGCCAGGCTGGAGACTCTGGCTCCGAAGGCAGCCAGGCTGGAGACTCTGGCGCCGAAGGCAGGCTCTTTGTAGGCTCTGGCTCTGTAATCAGATTGGTTGCAGGCAGGCCAGAGGTTTTGGCTCAGCGGCCAGGCAGGTTGCAGGCTGAAGTTCAGAAGGTAGGCTGGCTGAGGACTCTGGCACTGCAGGCAGCAGGCCGGCTGAGGACGCTGGCTCTGCAGGCAGCAGGCCGGCTGAGGACGCTGGCTCTGCAGGCAGCAGGCCGGCTGAGGACGCTGGCTCTGCAGGCAGCAGGCCGGCTGAGGACTCTGGCTCTGCAGGCAGCAGGCCGGCTGAGGACCCTGGCTCTGCAGGCAGCAGGCCGGCTGAGGACCCTGGCTCTGCAGGCAGCAGGCCGGCTGAGGACCCTGCCTCCGAAGGCAGCAGGCTGGCCGAGGACCCTGGCTCTGAAGTCAGCAGGCCGGCCGAGGACCCTGGCTCTGAAGACAGCAGGCTGGCCGAGGACCCTGGCTCTGAAGACAGCAGGCCGGCCGAGGACCCTGGCTCTGAAGACAGCAGGCCGGCCGAGGACCCTGGCTCTGAAGACAGCAGGCCGGCCGAGGACCCTGGCTCTGAAGGCAGCAGGCTGGCCGAGGACCCTGGCTCTGAAGTCAGCAGGCCGGCCGAGGACCCTGGCTCTGAAGACAGCAGGCCGGCCGAGGACCCTGGCTCTGAAGGCAGCAGGCTGGCCGAGGACCCTGGCTCTGAAAGCAGCAGGCCGGCTAAGGACTCTGGAGACTCTGCAAGAAGGCAAGTGGAAGGCGGAGAGGCACAAGGTTGACAGACTTTAAGCTCTGGGAATGTTAGTAGCTATGAACAGTAGATTCCCTGTTGTCAGTAGTGAAATCTTCACAATTCCTTGGCACATTTAAACACACTGAAGCTCTTTTTTAGGGATGGCTAAGGGTAGTGCTTATCCTAGAGTCTCTGATGATCATACTTTTTTTTACCATTTGCCAGTTCACATCTCTTAGGGAGAGGAAATAGGACAGAGGTTACTTGGTCAGGGGAGATTTTCTCAAATTCCTCTGCATTACAAGATGGTACAAATTCATCAGAGCATGGACTACAGACATTTCCTCACTTTTCAATATGTAGGGTGCTTGAAGGCACGAGAGCAAACAAGGTGTCAGGATTTTGTTCCTTCTCAGTGAGGAGTTTGGCTTCAGTCGTAGCAGTTAGATCAAGAGTGTGGACTGTGTCACAGTATGTTGTCGCATCAGTGATTATGTGGGGCACTGGTTCAGGTTTTGTCTTTACGTCAATGGCATGTGTATGTGATACCTCTGGGGTAGAACTGACCTCAATACCAGGGAAAGAAAGCAAAGAGATATTTAGAGTTTTGCCTGGCATCTGGTGGTCCTTAAAAGTGGAGGGACACATCTCAGATGTAGCGCTTAAATGTAATTTAGCACTAGAAGAGAAATCATCAAAGGAGTTAGAAAATTCAGAAGTCAAACCAATACTTTCATTAAGTACACTTTGAGACAAGGTACCATGGCTATTCTGAGTGGAATCTGGGTGGTTAGCCACAGTATTATTCACAGATTCACTAGACCAGCTCTGAGGGGACCACAAAAGAGAGCGCAAGGTTTCATTCTCCATTTGTAAGGAGGCTAACATAGGTGTAGAAAAATAGTCTTGCACAGGAGCTTTAGATACTCACTTGAAGTCTGGGTTATACTTTTTTAACAAGGTAAGCAGAAAGAGGAGTACAGTGCGGCCCAGGATCACACTGAGAGTCAGAGGAGAAAAGGGATACTAAGGGGAAGCCTGCACAAATGGAACAAGATGGTTAAGACTCAGAAAGAACAGTCACTCATGAGGCTATTTAGCATTCAGAATAACTAACACCCAGCACAGACGTGCAAGACATATGTATATATAGCAGCATTAACAGTAAAGGGAATGTGCGGTAAAGCACTAAGAAGCTCCACATGGTAAGATTGAAGCTCAGTAAGTTCCTCACCCACAATTGCTGTTAGAGATGCTGACTGCAAATACCCACCTATAAGATATACATGAAAGGCAGGGTCTGTGGAGCAGATACATATGGCGATGTTATAAATAACTCAAAGACAATACTAACAGTAGACAAGGAACACCACCTAGGTTGTCAGTTGTGCCCATGGATCCTGGTGATCAAACAGAAACATGCAAGGCAGTAACAGCAAGGGTGTAGAACTAAATACACAGCCACAACAGACAAGGAACTAGCAAGGAGGAGCACTTAACAGGAAAGCAGGGAAAACAAAGAGCAAACTTGGCAAAAGGTAAGAAACAAAACCCACAAGGATACTGTAGGCTCGACTACAGGAACATCAAGACAGCAAAGTAGAAACTAGAACAAAAGGTAAATGGAAAAAAAGAAACAGACTGGGAAAAGGTAAATACAGAAGTAGAAGGACTACAAGTATGCACTAAATAGTACTGGTTCAGGAATCAAGGAAACAAGGTGGCACAGAAGGCAGTGCTAGTTCAAGGAACAAGGAATTATCTGTAGCTCAGAAACCAAGGAATCAAGGTACAGGAAAAAAAGAGAAAAGAAAGGGTACACTTGGAATAAAGCAGGTAAAAAAACATACAAGGAAACTAGGAGCAAGACAGTAGGCATAGGAAGACAGCAAACTAGGAACTGGAACAAAAGCAGGGACTGGGAAAAGGGAACTACAGGAGAGAGGCTTCAAGGGTGCACTAAACAGTACTGGTTCAGGAATCAATGAAACAAGGAATAGCTAAGGCTCCGGAGTCAAGGTAGCACTGAAGGCAGTGTTAGTTCAGGAACAAGGAATCAAGGAATACCTATAGCTCAGGAACTCAAGAAACAAGGAATCAAGGAATAACTAAAGCTCAGGAACTCAGGAAACAAGGATATCAAAAGCTCAAGAAACAAGAGTCGGTCTCACAGGAACACAGCTACAATGACCAATACTTGGCTGAAGGGAGCTGGGGCTTAAAAGAGCTCACAGTAATGACATGCATCAGTTGTGAGCAGGCTGCAGCTGCCAGCCACAGGTGTCCTGAATTCCTCCACCTATCTTGGCCTGCAGGGGTGGAGAGGGAGCAGTGAGCAGGGAATTATAGGTAATGGAGTTTCAAGCATGAGCAGACTGGCTTCTACAAAACCCGGCATGGTTCGGTAATGGATGGCAATTGCAAAATAGCATCCAAATGGCTGGAAGTCAGGGTATGCATACAGGGGAAGGCCCTGAAGCCTATTAGAACACTGGAGAGTCCTACAATTCAGCCCCCTGGTGGTGAGCACAAGAGCACAGGGAGCGAGGAGTGACAGAAGCTCTATTCACCAATACTTATACTGCTGCTTGCTCATAGCAATATTCTTAGCCAATACTATCACATCATTGTGGAGGAGTCTTCTTCTTGCATACTGCCATGTTATTGCATTTTAATGGGGTAGCCATGTTAGGTGAGGGAACACCACTCAGGAGTCAACAGAATTGCAACTAGCACTGCACACTTTCTCAGCAGCACCACACAAGTTCTGCCCAATCAAATGCTGTAATCAAGGCAAACATGTGGGAGGAGCCAAAGTCTCTCTGACGGTTGTGTTTCTTAAGGCTTTTTTCTGTTGATCACACAAGGTATGGCGATAGCCAGACCTAAAAAAGTACATCTCGGAAGTATTGAAACACATTCACTATGATGCTTAAAAACTCACATCATAGCACTATGCATTAACAGGTACATTAACGCTTCAAGAATAACACAAAGAGTTATGTCATGTGTACACAAAAACACAATGATCCAGCACTCCACTAGATAGTAAAACAGAGCTATTTAAAAAATTCCAGATCCATTCAGCAGGTCTTGTATACATTTTCTTTATTCATATTCTTCTTTAAAACACACGACCGTAGCCAACGCGTTTTGTCCCTAAGGACTTCTTCAGGGCTACAAATAAGTAAACATAATAAATTATATTTACAAAAATATTATTTACAATAATATTTACAATAATATTTACACACAAATACATTTAAAAACTAAACAATAAAGAACATTTTCTATTTACGATCATTTTGACCCTATTGTGTCTTCTTTAAATACATATCCACAATTCAAACAAAATAATAAATTCTGTACATAAAAGAAATTCATAAATTATTTAATATGAACAGTATTAGTCCTTGACCTGCTGAAAACCACACTTGCACTTCATATATTAATTTGGTCAACATCATGAGGGTCTCTCTATTTTTCATCTTTTCTTTACTCAAATTATATATTCATAAAACATGTTCTGTCCTAATTGAAGTTTTTAAAGGCCTGCAATAGTAATCCTAAAATACTCTATGATTTCATAATGCAGATTTAAGATATTACTTAACAGTTAGCAAAAGGAGGGAGACAGGTCTTATTCAATGAGCATATGCTACCCAGAAACTATCCATTAAATGCTTACCAAAAGTGTCAGGAAAACATTCGTAATGTTCATCAATGTGAAACTGAGGGATTTTTACTCCCTCCCAATATTGCCACCTATATGGCACAAACATGAGAAAGAGAAGGCAATGTAATATCATTATGTTTATGATCCTATACACAGAGACATTTAAGTGAATATGACTCCTTAGAATAGACATACCTGTATCATTGAAATGAGATTTGCATGGCAAGATGGCGGCGTCGGCCGAGTGAGCTGGGTATACTCTCTCCTCCTGACTGACCCCCTCTTTTCCCTCTTTTGAACATCCATTAGATGTCGGAAACCGTGCAAAATTGAAGGGATAAGGAGAATAGAAAACTCCGCCGCACCTTGGAATGATCTGGCTGTTTGCGCTTTGGTTCTGTGACTCACCTCTGCCTGTGAGATTGGTTGGCGCTCGGTATCTACGCTTTACGGCGGCTGTGTCACGGATCTCCTCTCTGGCTGTGGTGATGCCGCCCAAAGCGTCTACCCGAGGAGCCAGGACTCGCGGTCCTCCTGCTTGGACCGGTGCTGCTGCCGCTGTTGGAAAGTCGATGTCGGATGGTGTGGCGGCAGATGACTCTCGCCGCTCTCTATGCGGGAAGGGCGGAGATGCAGGGAAAGGCCGTCAGACAGTGCCTGCATTGTTTAAAGCCCAAACAGGAAGGGTTAAGCTCCTCGCTGATCGGTCGACTGACGGCACTGCAGAAGGTAACAATGTAGCGGCACCGGATACATGTGAGAAGACTTTGACAGCTATGGAGGGGCTCGCGCCTGTTCCAGGTATTGATTTCTCTTCTTTGGGTGCTACCAGCGCTGGCAGTGACGGGAGCCTGGATTTAATTGCAAATAAACTGGAGGTGGCCTCTATGTTTAAAGATCAAACGAAGGAGCTTATTAAAACAAAAGCTAGTCACGAATTATCTGAGGGTATAGTAGGTATGATGAGTGATGTAGCAAATAAATCACTAGAAACTCAGCAAAATGACCTTATGGGAGTTGTAGTTCCCCAGGATAATGACCTAGAGGTAGCCGGAATGAATCATGTAGATGGGAGTCACACTGCCCAAAGAGCTGATGAACTGCAAAAGGGCGAAATGGAACTACAAGGTGCCATGAAAGACGGAGATATAGGGGAGAAGTTTTATTCTCTGTCAGATCAATCAAATTCCTCAGCGGATGAAAGAATGGGCAGGAGAAGATAGCGACGTCAGTAGTTTACGTTGGGAAGAGGAAGAATCTCAAAATAAACCCTCTCACACTTCAGGTACTGTCCGTAAGCAAAGAGACCGTACAGATACTTCTCCTAATAATTCTCTGGGGGCAGCCGGCACAATGCTCTGGGACTATTCATACTCCCCAAACCTAGAGGGGGCCAAGGCAACAAATGGAGAGACAGGAGACACAGGAAAAGAATTCATGAGGCCAAACTCTGGGAGCCCTGAAGAAATTACGCTTTCCACCATTTATCAATCAATAATGGCCCACCGTGAGGAGACTCGTCTGGAAAGTCTGCGCAATCAAGGGGCATGCCCGAAAACAACAAAACTCAATTCGTAAGGTCACAAAAACCTGTTCAGAGTATGCGGCTAGGATTGGTGAAGCCGAAACAAGGATCTCTACGTTAGAGGATGAGTTGGTCAGCCAGAGAGCTATAACTGAATCTTTTAAATCCTTGAAGGAAGATACTGTATGGATGCTGACCGACCTTGAAAATCGATCTAGGAGGAACAATTTGCGAATTTTAGGGATACTGGAAGGGAAAGAAGGGTCTGATATGCGCCAGTTCCTGATTGAACTCTTTGAGGAAGCCTTCCCGGAGCTACAGTGGGACTGGAAAATAGAACTACAGAGAGCCCATCGGTTCCCTTTTCAACAGAAAAAAGCGGACCAAGGGAGTGAAAGACCACGGGCTATCCTTATCTGTTTAAATAACTTCTTGGCCCGCGAAGCTTTGTATGATCTGGCTAGGCCAGATAGAAAAAGAAGGGGGAAAGGATGTGATTTTTTTGTGAGGCCAGATTTCTGCCCTGTCACAGTCGAGAAAAGATGGCAGTTACGCCAACTAATGCCATTATTTTAAAAAAAAGGGGCACAGGTTTTTTTGCACAACCCTGCTAAGTTAAAAATAATTTTCCAGGGACAGACACGATTTTTTGTATCAGAGGTTTTAGCGAAAGAATATCTCCAGACGATTTAAGTACAGAAGGATAGCATTATCCCCTATCTTGTGAGTTCTAGTGAGTTTTCAGATAAACTGGTACAGGGGGGGGGGTGTTTGTGAGGAGGGAGTTGATACAGCTCCCCATCACCAGGGACAGTTGGTCCCGAAGCCTCAGAAGGTGGGTAGTAGGGGGAGAGGGAGGGAGGGGGGGACAGGGTTGAGGGGGGGAATGGGAGGAGGGGGTAAGGATGGGAGGTTAAGGGTGTTTAAATGTGATCACAGTCTTGGTTCATCATATATAATCATGGCATTTCTACTTGTTGTAACAAGAATGGTATTTTTGGTTGGATTTTGGGTGCTTATTTGCAATGGTGGAATCACTTCCATAATATGAAGGGAGAATTAATCAATGACCAGAAAGATGGGTGGAAGGGATAAAATACGTATTTGTTCCCCATATGGTCTGAATGACAGAAAGAAAAGAGATGTATTGGCTCAAGTCATACGATTTATGCATATAGATATCTTATGTCTACAAGAGACTCACATACCATGGGGCAAGCGGGGGTGGCTGAAAGGATTAGGATTAGAGCTTTTGGCTTGTACACGTCAAGGTACTACCACTAGGGGGGTGGCTATCTTAGCCAAAAAAGGTATCGGTATTTGTCCTCAAATAAAGGAGGATAAAAATGGACGGTGGGCCATTTTGGAGCTGGAACTTAATGATACACTACTGACAATTTGTTCAATATATGGAACTAATCTGGACTACCCGGCAATATTAGATTTTCTTAATATTGAAATGGCCCAATGGAAATATCCGCTAGTCTTTTGTGGAGATTTTAATATCCATCTGGACAGTAATTTTAATCTTTTTGGGAATAAACCATATCAAGGAAGCAAAATCAAGACGTTCAAAGCTTTACAAGGAGTGGTTAGGGAACATGGCTTAGATGATCTTTGGGTTCGGCATAAGTCGGGTATTCCAGGTTATACCTATTACTCAGCCCCCCATAATAAATTTGTTCGGTTGGATTATTTCTTTTTGTCTCATCAAATTGCGGAGAGAGCTAGTATTGATATCTCCCCTAGGCTCATTTCGGACCACAATCCTTTGGTCGTAGAATTATTGTTAAGTGGCATACATAGGGTGCAGAGGAGGTGGTCTTTCGAAAGGAAACTACTCCTTGAACAAGCATATTGTGAATATATGTCTAATTGGATAATCGAATTTTTTAATTTCAACAGGAACACCTCCTCTGCAATTGTTGTTTGGGATGCATTTAAAGCCGCTCTTCGCGGGGAGACTCTTAGCTTTTCTATACTTCGTCAGAAGGGCAAACAGGAAAAGATCAATGGCTGGGTTGATCAGCTTAGGACGACTGAAATTGAGCTGATGAATCGAATAAGAGAGGGCCAGGACAGTGCTGAGTGTCTGCAGCGCATAGCTGTGATGAAATTTAAAATGCAGCAGCATCTGGGGGAAGAAATAGCTATTAAATATACGCAGTTTAAGAATGAAACATATGAATTTGGTGAAAATTCCGGCAGGGTGCTGGCAAAGCGTTTGAGAGAAAGGGAAGTGGAACGGGGATCTGCAGGGTTAAAGATCACTTGGGCCAGGTTCAAGATTCTCCAATCAAAATTCTAGAGGTATTCCAGAATTTTTATCAACAATTATATACCGAAGAGGTCGGGGTAGCTTCAACAGTTGCTCCAGAGGTAATGTCAGAGTTTTTCAGAGACCTTGAAACGAAGAAGGTTACTGTCGAGCAAAACAAGATTCTTGCTGCTCCAATTATATGGGAAGAAATAGAAAGTGCTTTAATCTCTCTCTCAGTTGGCAAAGCGGTAGGTCCGGACAATATTCCTTTAGAATGTTATTGAACATTCCGCCCAGCGCTTCGACAAGACTTGGTCTTGCTATTTCAGTTGGCTCAAAAAGGGCAAATTCCTGAATCTTGGCGAAAGAATACAATAGTAGTTTTTAGGAAGAAAAATAAGCCAGACTTAGATCCGGCATCATATAGGCCAATTTCCCTCATTAATTCAGATAGCAAGGTGTATTCTAAAATATTAGCTTCTAGACTAGCTAAAATCATTACTCCTCTGGTCTCCATTCGCCAGCATGGGTTTATCCCTGGGAGGGATACCACCAACCATGTAAGACGCGTGATTGCTCTTCTTGATTGGGCTAAGGTTACGGGATCCCCGTTGGGGGTGGCCCTGTTGGACGCAGAGAAGGCGTTCGACAGGGTCTCGTGGAGATTTTTGTGGTCTGTTTTGCAGTGGAAAGGGTTTTGCCCGGAATTTATTCAGGCAATACAGTCACTTTACATATCACCTGAAGCTGAGATTCGCATATCAGTGCAGGAATCAAAGGTATTTGGTATCAACAGGGGTACAAGGCAGGGGTGTCCTTGCTCCCCCCTGCTATTTGCGCTCTACATTGATCCACTTCTTAATAAACTGGAGAATGACAAGCACATTAAACCTGTGAAGATCAACGATATAGAATTTAAGTTGCTGGCCTATGCAGACGATATCGCAATACTTACCAGTGATATCTCTGTGGCTTTCCCATCAGTGAGAGATCAGGCAGAGCAATTTGGGATCTTATCTGGGTATAAATTAAATATTGAGAAAACACAGATTATTCTGTCGAATTCTAACCCTCCAACTAACCTGCCTATCCTTTCAGAAGCTACATATCTGGGGATAAAGATCTCAGCGACGGTGGATCAAATACCGGATTTAAATATTATCCCTATGATTGGTATGGTCAATCGGACGTTGGAGAGGTTAGATCACCTGCATCTCTCAATGCATGGCCGAAACAATGTTCTAAAAATGCTGATTCTTCCGAAATTGCTTTATCTGTTTAGGACAATCCCTTTGGAATTTTCAACATTATCCTTAGCAAAAATTGAAAGGGGCTGTTCTAGGTTTCTGTGGGGATTCCATAGAGCAAGAAGGGTGGCCAGGTGGATGACTCTCCCTAAAGCGCGAGGGGGTCCCAAATTTTTTAATGTATCATTGGGTATCATTGTTGCAACACATGGGGATCTTGATAACTGGGATAAAAACTGAGATACCCTTGGCTGTAAGACCAACTATCTATGAAATTATATTGGGGCACGAAGCTAATCAATGTTTAGTTAAAAATCTCAAACCTAGCTATTACAAAAAAACGAAATTTAAAATCCTCAAGGCCGCCTATCGACTTTGGAGAAAGATCCGTGCGAGGTTTCAGGTCACTAATATGAATATATATACCCCTCTCTCGGCGTGTGCGGTGCTACCCCCAATTTTTCAAGACCAAATTACTTTCCGTTGGGGTAGGGCCGGGGTCAGCGTTTTGGGGGATCTATACGATGAAGGTCAAATGGATACATTTATCTCCCTCCAGGAAAAATTTGGGCTAGACAGAAGGGACTTCTTCAAATACCTGCAGATTCAGAGTTTCATGGGGACTAATGTACATGGGATCAGAGCAAATTTGGGCAAAATATCCTTGGTTGAAACAATTAGTAGGAAATCCCGAATTGGAAAAATTTATCAGATATTGGTTGAAGCTTTTCCAGATGACTTATGTAGTCAGAATTCTAATTGGGAGGGGAAATTTGGGAAGGAAGGGATAAATCTGGAAGAATCAATCGAATTAGCAGATCAAACTCTAACTACAGGAAGTCTCAGAACCCAGCACTATATGTCCATTTTCGACCTTTACTACACTCCTCGGAAGGTAGTGAAATGGGGTGGTATACGGGGTGCACGGGGAGGTAAATGTAGTAGGTGTGGTTTAGTTGCAGCGGATACTATTCACATGTTCTACTCATGCCCTTATTTAGTTCAATTTTTTCAGCACCTTGAATTTTTTTTTAATACAACTTTGGGGATCCCGTTTGTAGCAACACCAGAACTTGTTATCTTGGGCGTTGAGTCTAACATGGGAGGAAATATAAGAGCAAGATCTGTGCTGAGATTTGTATTCATTGCGATGGCTATTGTGCGACTGTGTATCACCTCGCAGTGGATCAGTACTGACCCTCCCACATTTTTAATGTGGAGGGCAAAGATGTTAGCTACGTACAACATGGATTCTTCTGTGAATAGACTAAAAGGACGTAAAAGACGGGAACTTGGGCTAAAAACCTGGGCTCCCATTTCTAAATGGATTAAGTGAAGCTGGTCTAGAGTGAGTTGTTCAGGGAGAAGTTGTTTGCATAAATCTGTTATTTCTTTCTTGTATATGTTTCCCCTATTCCTCTACAGTGTCGCACCAAAAGTAACTTCATTTGTGTATAGTACTCAGTCTGTTTTTTGTTCGCTTCTTATTTATTTGTATATCTATTCATGTATTTTGTTTTTTGACAATGAATCTGCCATGATTTATAATTTTTTAATAAAATAAAAAATAAATAAAAAATAAATAAAATTAAAAAAAAAGACATACCTGTATCATTTCCTAAATTTATTATATTCTTAGAGTCACCGTTCCTATGTATAAAGGATCCAATTATGTTGTTCAGTCAGTAAGCTGGATTGCGGTATAAACCGGTCTTCATCTATTAAATAAATATATTGTTAAACAGCTTTTTAATTTTTTAATTTTTTAACATGCACGCAAAAACCCTAAACATTTGAAAAGGAGAATCTGGCATTAAGCTGTTAGCTGTAGAGTACGATAGGACCATAATATATCTGGCACTATTATCACGTTCCTGTTAATAAACAGTAAATCTATGGCACCAAATGATTTAATGCCTAGATTAACAGATCCGTACAATGGCTCAAAATATGAAAGATTGCCATTGGCATAAAAAATGTTTAGTTCTATACAATTTAATATATGATGGCCACCTGACTTTAAGATAGGAGTGAAGTATTACTACACGAAATAAATGTCATCTCCCAACTCCCATGTGTTATAGCATTTCAATTCTGCCAAAATGACTAAGATAGAGTCAGGTCTATATGTTTCACAAATCCCATAAAAATATAGTGCCATGTAGAATTTAAGTGCTCCTGTATGGCTTCTAACCAAGTGCCTCCTAAGTTGCCCAAAAACGTACTCGAAAGCGGCGTCAGTCTGCCCCCATCGCGTGGTCCTTCCGTGGTATGAATGCTCAGTCAAAAGCCGGCATTTAAATAGCCCGCGTTATGGAGCACCTGAAATCAATTATCAAGCGGGACGTAGTTTGTCTATCATAAACGTAACCGCCATCTTAGAAAGGCCAAAAAGTCTATGTCAGCCGCTATAAAAAGACAGGAAAATTAACAATTCGAAGTCTAAATACACGATCTAGCTACAAAATATTCTAATGGATCCTTCTTAGTATGACAGCAGTCATAATTCCTTCAGAACGGAACAATTTCATGTCTGTTAGAGCGCAACTCAGTGTCCTTTCTTTCTTCTTTTTCCTTTCTCTTCACCGCCATCTTAGAATTCCCGGAAGCTACCCCATGTAGCCAGTATTGATCAATACCTAAAGTCTATGTGCACTATCCAACACAAAATTATTTCGGTTGGTCATAGTCAGCAAAACAACAGTCATAATACCTCCAAAAGGGACACATTTGTGTTTAAAATAGCGCAATTGTATATTATAAGGCTATCTCCACTTGTATGATGTAAACGGAAATCAAGACGCCATATTGTTTAAGAGTCGGCCAGTCTAGTGCTCGCAGCCTTAATCAAACAGTCACCATCTTAAAAGGTTTTAGGGAATTAACGTTATAGTCACATATGTGGATATAATTGCAATAATTGCAACAATAGCATATGTAGCGTTTCAATAATAATATCCATAAAGTGTGACCATGACCAGCAACTATCATGATCGTCATCCCATTTTTTATATCTGCGATCTCCGTTTAAAAAGTTAAATGTTAACAGGTATTATATATAAAATGCCTCCAACCAATACAATCGTAATCTTGCTTTAATTTCGCCCTATATCCCAAAAGGGGTTTATAACGAAACTGATACTTAGGCGGTTATGGTCGCCATATTGGAGTGTTCTCTAATGAACAGTAGCGGGTCAGGCAGCTTTATACTTTAAAATTTCTTAACATCAGAGAATCGCACTATTTGTCTACATCTACAAGTAGCAGGTGACTAACACCTTCCCCTTAAACGTAAAGGCATTTCATATCGACATTACTTGGGGTGATTATAGTTAAAATATGACCTTTTGCTTAAATAATGCACCAGTGGTATATTCGTGAGGGATTACAATCATCATCCTATGATTTGGCCTGATAAAAAGGCTATTCTTGAAGGGTTACAGTCAGCAAGTTGTGATTTTGTCAAACAAGGGAACAGCTGTAGAACACATTTATTATCTGTAAGAGAATCATGCCCTTTTCAAGAAAACAAAATAACAGTCATGTGTGATGGAGTACTGGTGATTATCCAGAAGTTGTGAAGTGGTTTTTAAAACAGTATTATTTTTATTTAAAAAAAAAAAAAAAAAATCATTATTTTCCTTCAATGCCTTTAGTGCCTCTTGCACCATTCCTACCTAAACGCATTGTGTCCTTGACTCCCATTGAAAACTTAGTGTTAAGTGAATGACACTGACTAAAATAGACTTAGATGGCATACAGTGTATAGATGGTCACTCTGAATACATATAATTTCTGGCAGAGGGCATGTGTCGGATCCAGTTCAGGGGACATGAGGCAAATAGGATTTACTAGGCCTCAGCTGGGGTGGTTTGGGTTGATGCCCCAGAGTCTGTCCTACTTTGACTTCACAAACTGGGCCATGTACAACCATTCAGCATTTGACTCAGTGGTAGCACTTTGGAGCATTCACACACTTCTCAGGGAGGTAGTGCAGGGATATGGAAACTCAGACCTCAGATCACCCAGCAGATCAATGTCTGTTTGTCCAACCCAGTGCATTATTTGGCTAAGAAACATACTTTCATCGACACGCTTAAAAAGGTATACTGCCACAGGTACAATAGTATCCCCTTCCACTTAGGCTGCTGCACCTTGGGATACTGTCTTTACTATCTTCCTCTTCTCCCTTTCACATGAGTCCCTCCTTTTGTGAGTCCAGGCAAGTTCCCTTTAGGTTAGTTTTTAAAGACATTAATCAAGGCTCAGGTACAGGTATCCCAGTTCAATTACAGTTGTGCTCAGTTCATTAAAGTCTCCTAGATACAGCCTCACCAGATTTGCAGGTCTCTATGTGTTTCAGCATCCCTTGTCTCCAATCTCCCCCACTTCTAGGATGAGACGGCATGGTTGCAGGAGTGGCACTTTGTCTGGGTAGGCCGCAGCTGGATGGGGCAGCCAAAGCTGCAGCCATGACTCCTTCGGTCAATGCAGGTAATGGACGTCAGTGTGGGCTCATGGTAGGCATCAGACCTGCTTCTGGGTCACTGGGCAGCATATGAGCCACCACTTACACAGGTACCACAACAGCACACTAGCAGCCATGGGATGTACTTTGTAAATAATGCAGTGGTGACCGTCATGTGCACAAGTTTTGGCTACGATGGGGACATCCACCATGGATATAGTTTTATACTTCTGTGGCAAAGTCAGCCACAGGAACAGCTCTGGAGTTCAGTGGCTGCATTCACCTTTGGAACAGCTCTTGATTTAGGCAGTAAGGTAAACCGTGATTATTCCTATTGCAAGGTCTGCTGTCTGCCCGTGATTCCCTCTTTGAACCACACTTCTGGAGAGATTATGCTGACCCTCACAGATTGCCTTCTGCAGTCTTCTTTCTCCCGATAGACCCTCCACACTAGAGTCTGGCAGTTTATGGCACTACCTGGACAGTCACACTTCCTGCCGCTTGACAGGCTCTTTCACTCTATCAGCAGACAGGCTGGCTCCAGGCGCTTCAGGTCAGGGGTACAACTCTTTGAGTAAGTAAAGACTCCAGTTTATGTACCCCCTCCTTTTGGAAGCTGGCTGTCACACAGACACAAGTTTTGGTTATTGTACAACAGTCCTCAAAGTATGCCGCAGAATACTCCCTTTCTTGGTGACAGGACTTGGAACAGAAGCAACAATGATGCAAGTAGCTCCAACTGCAGTCAAAGCAGATAAAGAACATTGATTCTCTGTCTGCAATCTCAAAACAGGTTTGCGGTAGTTTTTCTGTCAAGAGTCCTCTTTAGGCTGTTCCCCAGACAGAGCCTTTGTGTAGAGTGATGCTCTTCACAGCAGGGTATTCTCCAGCCTGGAGTACTCACAACAGAGGCCCAAGGAGGCGTGAAGTTTCTGCATCTGGATTTTCACCGGCCACACTGAACAGTGATCAGTATGAAGACAAAAGGCTAGCTTCAAATAAAAGATCTCTCTCACCCTGAACAACAAAGATGAGTCCCACCCCACACACCTACCAAATGACAGTCCCACAGAATAACTAATCAGAAGCTCCACTCAGCAGAAGCTGCTTAAGTTAATTTTAAAGGAGTCTTGTAGCCTCCCACCATTTTCAGAAATGACAGCAATACTCTGCCACTGTCTGTGAAAACAATCTCACCTACATCTTGTGTACAGGAGCAGGCTATGGCCTGCCAAAATGGGACCTGCAGGCCTCAATTACTCTGGCTCACTCATGCACATACTGCATGTACTACACAAGCCATAAACACACACAATCCACTTGGATGTTAGTACTAGGATCTGGGTTACACATTGATGCAGAACTTTACACAAGTGGGGCCAGCTACACAGAACACGGTATGCTGCCACCACCGCTGTACATGCTAAACCCATGACAGGGACGGTAGTTCACGTCAACTAAATGAGAGCACAATGGGTGCACTCTTTCAGGTCACAGGACAGTTACAGGACTTCATTTGTGTCAGGGACAGGGGTAGGCTTCTGCACATGTTATATTAGTGTGAGCCTAGAGCCAAAATCAAAAACTGGGGTATAAGTGAGTCACAGTCAAGCACTCATAACATGGCAACATGACTGCACACCCTACAAAGAATATTCTCAGTCCAACAGCATGTTCAGGCAATATTATATTTTTCCTAAATTAATATGGCTTATCTTACGGTCTTTTCACTACATATATGTTTGCTTGACTATTAATATGCTCTTTTGTGCATACTAAACAAGTCCATATTTATGTCTCAATGCATAATCATTGTTGTAAATGTACATTATTTCTGATTATTGCCCATCTCTACACAGTGCACACATGCAGGAATTGCCACTCCTCACCCTCTAAATGGTGAGTAGCTTGGATGGTTTTTTTTCTTCACAAGAACATTGAGTTGGTAGCAAGGAAAGCTAACTGGAGCCAGTAAAGTTAACATTCCTTGTGTCCTGGTGGCTGCCTTGATCAAGGGAGACCTGTCCTATGTGCTGGAGAGCTTAAATATAGACTGCAGAGTTGAGAATAGCCATGAGCCCTTAACATGGGGCAGTAGACTTGAAGAGAGAGAGCTATTGAGGGGCCTTCAGGCCGGATGAGAGACCACAAGTTCACAAACAGCAGCTCTGCTAGGAGATTTCAGAGAGAAAAGTGTCCGCCAGCCATAATACCTGAAGTGGCAGTACCTTAGAACATCCTGATTCCTTGGCAGTACAGCTGAAGTCCTCCTCACCACTGGCCCTTGCTGTTGGAGGGCAAACCTGCATTATGTCTCACCCACCAGTTTCACTCTCTTGCTTCCCTTCCCCCTGCTCAATCACAATTCCAGAAGCTCAATACAGTTTACCAGATAACAAAATAGAAAAAACATCTACAGTCACTCACCTTTAATTTCATCAGGGTTTTATCAATCCTTCATCAATGTTGCAAATGCCTGTGGGCCAGCAGAATCACCTCCACACCCATGTCCTCATGACTAGCTCTGCAGCCAATCCAACCAGAACAGCCAACAACGCATTGAATAAAGCTATTTTCCCAAAGGAACTCTAAATGCCTTACATAAAACCCACGCTAAACCAAACAGGCTTTGAGCTAAGAGATCCTTCTAACCGCTGGCCAATAACAAGACTGTTTTTAGTCAAAAAGATAGAACGATTGAAAGTTCTGCCTCAAAACATATACCTACATTCAAATAAAATAACCTGCTTTCAGATTTCCAAAACAGATTCTAGTATGGCTGAGGCACAGAAGCAGTGATTTTAAAACAACAGTGAATTAAAACTGGAGTACCACCACACCTATTACTTGAACTCTCCCTTGCTTTTGATACTATTCACCATCCCAAGCTTCTACAGGGACTTGACAATATCAGAGTGCAGGGCTCATAACTGAAGCAGATTGCATCTTTTCTGTCAGACAGATCAGCATCCCACTGCATCCCACTGCTCCCTTCATGTCAGCTCCATTAATTCACAACTAATGTACCAAACATCTTTACCCCTCTTTAGCATTTACCTTAGCTCTATATTGCACCCAATCTGCTCCTTTAATTTCATGTGTTACTCTTAAGCAGATAATAAACAGATCATACTTAAGTATGAAAACTCATCTGACTTTGACTCTTACTCAATTGGACAATATCACATTGTCAAATAATGAATGATACCTAACCACAACAAAATAAACATGTCACAATAGAAATATCCATATGCAGTAAATGGATCAAACACCACCCATCAACAAAATGGCCTCAGGAAGTAGGCCCGCCACCAAACAACTGAGCCTAAGTGAGGAATCTGGGGATAAATACGGACTCCAGCCTGTCACTCATAATAAGATTGTGTTTGTCTAATACGTTTAAACTGTAGTTTGGTAGTTCTTTCTTTCATATGGCTATAAAGATATCTCTGCCTACATTGCTTGAAATGCTTGACCTGCCTCACTAACTGAAGAGTTAGCCCCCCTCGAAAGTCAGGTCTAGTTACGCCCCTGCCACTAGATCTCCTCAATCAGTCTCTTTGGATGACGTATCTGACGCCCAGATCTCGAGGGTTTATGGTTGGACTCATGGGCTGACTTGTTTCCACTCCCGTTTGCTCCCTGCCGGTGGACTCGGAGGCACTCTTGGTTGAGCCTTGTTCGTTGGATGATGGTCTTGGCCAAACATGAGTGTGGCAGGGCTGATACCTGTTGTTGAGTGTGAGGTGGTTCTGAATGCTCTCAAGACTTGACACAGAGCTTGGTCGGTCATTAATCCTTCGGCTTGAGCCCTTTGTACAGTTGTGAGTGTGCCCAGAAAGCGTTCCACCATTCTGTGCCCTTGGGGCCACAGTGGTGTGATGTGCCTCTGTTCCACCCCAAGATGAGATAGGAAGTCTCTGAACTCTGTCCCATTGAACGGCGGGCTGTAGTCTGACTTGAGGATTTTTTGGATTCCCCAGGTGGCAACCAGGTTGTCTAGTGCCTTTATTACCTTTGCATGCTGTGGATGAGTTGCTCTTAATGAGAGGGAACCATGAATATTCATACATAAGAACCAGCAAGTATTTGCCACTTGTGATAGGTCCAAAGAAGTCAATGGCTGCCTTCTCCCATATGTTGTCTGGGAGGTCTGACATCATCAGTGGGTGTTGGTTTGTTGCTGGTGGGAGGTAGGCATAGATATGGCAGGGTTTTACCTCGTTTTCTACTTGTTCATCTAGCCACAGGAACCATACTCTTTCTCGTAGGGCGCATTTGATAGCTACAATTGGAAAAGGAATAAACTTGCCAGCCTACAAATTCTTGGAATATACGCTTAAGGTTACTTGTATCACTGATCTCTGGAATAAAAATATGCCCTATTCAACATTCAAGCTAGCACTAAATAAAGCTGCAAAGTTCCATTCGTTGCTGGTTGATAAAGGCATTTTTGCTAAAAGATCTCATTCTTGGGCAGTGATCAATAGCTATAAAATACTGAAACAAGCGGTCTATTTGGACTCCACCTTCTCTATTCATGTAAAAAGACAACTAATGGCATTGCGGTTTGGAAAGTTCCCTACTCTTGCGGACGCCCCGCAATGGAAGCATACGGAGAATCAAAAATGCCGGCTTTGTGGCAGTAAAAAGGAAGATTTGGTTCATCTTGTATGCCACTGTAAGATACTGCAACCAGCGTGAATTACCTTTTTAAGGAGAGCGTTCTTGTACAGAGGAATACATTCGTGTAGAACCGCTATTATTAGAGGACTGGACTCAACCGATTCCCAAATGAATTGCAAATTGATAACGTTTTTACGCATTCATGAACAAGAACTGAAAGCAAAAGCACTTTAAGAGCTAATTTGAAGAATATTTTAACGATTGTGTATATCTTATGATGGTTTTTAGATTATAAAAATGTAATTTTTAGAAACATTTTTGAATGAAGGAAATTGTGTATGTAATATTGTTATGGTTTTAATTAACTGAACAATAAACTATTATTATTATTATTATTATTATTATAATAGGATAGCTACAATGCCACAGTGACCTTCATGGGCTAGCTCAATGGCCTTCCGTCGAAGGCAGGTGGAGAGTACTATGCGTGACCCAAGTAAAATGATTCCTTCATTGGTTACAGTTAGTTCCTCTTGTATGTTATAGTACTTGTTGAGGTCCTCAGTGTCTCCCCTCTTTTATTGCTTGACCGACCATGCTTTTGTCGCAATGAGCTGTCTGACCCTGGTGATTTCGACATCATCAAGCATGGCAGAGGTAACCTGAGTGTGAGAGAGGGACGGTGGAGTGGAGTATGGAGAATGAAATTGAGGTACTCATCCACTAGTGAAGGCAGTGACTTAGGCACATGTAGTGGGCTTCTGAAGAAGTAGTCGACCAGGTTGTGCTCTGTGCCTGGTTTGTGAACAATGTCAAAGTTGCATTTTTGCAGGTGTAACCCCTATTGTTCAATGCGTGGGGGCATCTTTGCTTTGGGGTTTCCAAAAAACGTGAGCAATGCTTGATGATCCCATACAGGAAAATGTTGAAGTGCTTGCACGTCCAGAAGACTATGAGGCTTTCTTTATCAGGTTGTGAGTAAGCCTTTTCTGGGTCGGAAATGAGGAGCTCTAGTAAAATGGGGGCGTGATTGGAGAGAGTGCTTGGTAAATGTGCTACTTTTGTAACCCAGGTCTGAATGTCCCGAGAGGTTAGCCAATAATCTATTCTAGACCATGCGTTGTGGTGAGTTGTAATGCACGTGCCCTCCACCGCGCCTGTGTGTAAATGTCGCCATATGTCTTGGAGATGATTGTCGAGGATGATTGTGTTCAGTGTCAATGCAGCGTTGGGGTGAGGACATCGGTAAGCGCCTGACCAATCCAATCAGTCGTCAAGTATTACATTAAAGTCACCACCCCGTAATATTGCCACAGGACCTAGGCTAGCAATCAACCACCAAACCTCCAAAAAGAAACCCAGGTCGTCGGCATTGGGGCCATAGACTGCAGCCAGGATCACCACCTGTCTATGTTGAGTGCCGGCAAGAATAACACAGCGCCCCCCATCATCACAGATGGTGCAGAGAAGTTGCCATGATAAGCCTCTACGTTTTAAAATTGCCATGCCACGGGTGTAGCCCGAGTACAAAGAGGTATAGGAATACTGCACCATTTGGCGCAGAGCCCGGGGGTAGAGGAATGTGTAAAGTGGAGTTTGTGAAGATAACAGATGTCAACCTGTTTCGAGGCTAAATATGAATGAACCAGACGCGCTTTCCTGCGTTCTTTAAGCCTGTGGATGTTCCATGTCAGACATTTGGTGGTTGTCACAGCATGTTAGGGAAAGAATGTAAGGAGTAAAGTTTGGGCAGCTAAGAACTATATGACGTGTAAATTAGTAAGGAAGTTGACAAACTCGCAGATTAGGTCCAGAAGAGGACACAGAGCAATAACAGACAGCAGTAGGGAATAACAACCCAAATCCACCCCCTCCCACTCCAACCCCTGAACATGGTTGAGTTTGACAATCACACCCCGCCACCCCAGCGTCCCATGATGAAATTAACAACAAATCCGGGAAACATCCCTGGAGGCGTAAAAGAGTCAGGCTAACAACCTAGCCATGTAATGGCAAGGTGGCCAAATGGGTACAAGCCACCTGGAGATAGCACCGTAGCCCTTCAGATCTGTCTGGCATGTCTATGAGCACAACGGCCCCTTGGGTTGCAACCATCCAGCCCAAGTCCAAGGGCGTGAGTAATAGGAGGGGACAGGCAATGACCACCCTGGCATGTCTAGTAGGGTCAAGTCACCAAAAAGTCAAGCTATTAATCATTGTCACTGAGATGATCCTCTCTAGAGCCACGTGGCAAGTTCCAGGACGAAGGCTTCTTAGCATTGATGTGTTTGGCAAACTTCAACACCAATTTGGCTTAAAAGGTTTTCCTTAAAAGGGGATGTGTAGTTTTGCTGGATAGAGGAGGGCATAAGGAATGTCTCTTAGCAGGCAAAAACTTCCACCGGGCAGTGAGGGTAGGGCCAGAATAGAAAGAAGCAGAGTTTCCTTTATATATATATGGAGCTTTTGGTGCTCATGGGCCAACCTCAGGACCACATCTCATTCCCGGTAATTTAGAATTCTTGCGATGATGGGGTGGGTGGTACAGGGGGAAAAGGGCCACTGCGAACAAATTGCGAAGACTAGTTTCCATGAAATCCTCCATTTTATTGATTGCGGTGGACTCGGCAGCCCCGTGATCTGGAGGTTGTTGCGGCGGGACCGTGATTCTCATAATGTTTTACCTTGATAAGGTCAAGTATCTTGTCCATCCACAGGAGATGCTCCCTGGAGTTGGCCTGAATATCCACATCTGAGACCATATTTTCCAGATGGTCCAGTCTGCATTTGTGCTTGTCCACGCGTTGCTTCATGTGATCCAGAAGGTTGGTGAGGATATCTAGCTTCATGTCAATGGCTTTGAGACTGGTTTAACATACACAAGGAGTTCTTTGAGGTCGATATCATCTTGGGTGGCTCCTCCCGCGTGTTCAGGGGCATCTGCCCATGGCGGGTCCTGTTCAACCTGTCGAGTGTGTCGCTTACCTTCAAAAGTAAGCTTAGATTGGCGTGTGTCCTGTTTACCCATGGCTATGGTGCAGTTCGAGAGGACGCAAGAATAGTGGTGTCAGCAAGAGCTGAGTAGATGGTGAAGGTTGACTGGAGAGCAGCAGTGCGGGCATCAACAACAGCGACCTGTTCAGGAGGGTGACCGCAGCACCACACCAGCAACAAAGAGCATTCTGTGATAGTGTCTGAGTTCCGCCACTCCCAGGAGAATGGTCCCTCACGGGGCATGAGCAGGTTCACAGGGTCCCACTTATGCAGTTGCAAGTGTGGAGAGCAGGTGGTATAAGAGAATGGCAACTAGGATATGATCTGCCCGGTCACAATATACTAAGGGGCCCACTAGGAGCACCACATCAGAGGGAGGGCAGCCTGGAGTGTACTAAGAGCAAGGGTGGTGGTGATAATTCTTGCAGCCAACAAGGAGTAGACTTGGGGCTCCAGCCGTGTGGTGCACAAGAGCCATAAGCAAAAAAAAACAGCTGGGGAACAGTATTGCACACTCACCGGCTGCCAGAAGGTCTTCAGACCTGTTGCATGCGGTCCCAGCACTTGCTAGCTAAAGCCGAGGTCGATGCGGGGTGAGCAAGAATGGCACTCAGCCATGGTGGCAGTCTATCACCTACGTAGGAGGTTAAAATGGCTCCGTGGGGCCTGACTGGACCAATACACAGGCCCAGGAGGTGAGTCCCAGACCAAGGCAAGCTATACATGCAGTAGCGGGGCCCATCGCCGGGTCCGCACGCCACAGAGGCCGCACCTCGCCCAGTGCATCAGGCCATCGGAGCCCCACGGGCCAGCAATGGCCAGGCAGTGGTCGACCATACTCCACAGCTCATCGTCGCAACCGGGTTATTCACCGCAGTCCATGGCCATATAAGAAGGACTATGGTGCACTCTCATGGTGAGGCCACATCGTAGCATGGGCTGGCCAAATCCCAGGTCCTCGAGTTCGAAGCACCACAGCAATCCGGGGCCGCTAAACTCACCCAGCGGCAGCCCCCGCCAATTAAGGAGTCGCAGCGGTAGATAAGTGAGGTGATGGGTCCGCTGTGACCAGATCTGTGCAGGATATTGATTTTGGCTGGCAGAGCCCTCTTAGCAAGCACCCATCTTGCGGCCCAGCTAGGATCTTCCACAAAAAGACGCAAATCTTTAGGACTTGTTTACTAAGCCTTCCACAAAGAAGACTGACCATGGTGGGGACTCGGTCCCACCTGCTCCTCGGCCCACATCACCACCAGCTGCGGGGACCCAAGACGATGACGCACCAGTCACCCGGTCCTTCTTGGAAAACCTCTTTGGCGCTCTCAGGGAAGATCTAGTAGACTCAAAACATGACATAGCAACAGAGATCAAGGATAGGAAGACGGACATTGGCAAGCTGGCCCAGAGAGTCAACGCATTGGAGCAGACTGGTGATTCACGGGAGGAGGAGCTAGAGGAACACAGGTGAAAATTATTAGAATTGAGGTACAAGAATACAGAACTCCTTTACCAACTGGAAGACCTCAAAAATATGTCTTGTTGATCTAATATTCGCATTAAAGGTCCCCACTACAAACAGATTTAGGCAAACTTGAGTATGTCACCCGCCTGCTTCTCCATATTGTGCCCGAAATAGTATTAAACCACACACATAGAGCAGGGTGGCCAGCCAAATCTCCTGGTATGCCTCAGGATATACTCACCTGCCTACATTCGTATTGTAAGAAAGAAACCATCATCGCAGCAGTGCGTGTCTGGAGCAATATCAAATTTGAGGGTGCAAAGATATTGCTATATCAAGACCTTTCCACTGTGACATTGCAACACCGCAGGACCCTACGGCTCATAACTGACTTTCTGCGGGGCCCAGGGATCCGATCCAACTGGGAACACCCCCACAGACTCACCTTTGTATGGAATAACGAAACTGGAAGTATCTGTACTCTGGAAGAGGCCCGTTCCTTACTGGACATGGGCAAAATTCAGGTGGAAGACATCGCTCAGCACCCATCGAAGTGTGCCACAGGACTGACTGCAGGGCCTCGCCGCTCTTCTCGTCCAAAAAGGAAGCCCTTCAACAAACCTACCTATACCGAAAGCCATAAGGAAAGAACTGCTCTACTGCGCCAACTACAGCAACAGGACAACGCGTCAGAGTACGAACATGACTGACGGAGATGTAACACATCCAAGCCATGCAAAAGTCTTCTACTAGAGCGCTTACATGAGCACCAGTTTCGTTACAGATGGACACATTCATTTTTGTTAGGCACGGGGAGATTAAGTGATTTGCCCAGAATCACAGGATGTTGAGCGTCGTTGCCGAGATTCGAACCCGGTTCCCCAGCTTCGAGGTTGACCGCTCTAGCCGTAAGGCTACATCCCCTCCCCAATAGTTGCTCCCAAGCGACACTGTGGGGCATCAGGGTTCTGCCTTACCCCCCTCATTAGACTTTTTTATTGTTGGCAGAGTTCCCCTTTCACCTTACTGCAACCGTTGATGGATTTGAATACCGCCAGTGACATTGACCCTTTGTTCTTTGACTGTTCAGTTCCCAGGAGGGGAACTTTCCAGTTCTATTGTTTTGTGTTTTCTTCCCTTTCCCTTTGCTCGACAGTCCCCAACTTGAAGGGCATGCTATGTTTATTGTTACCCACTCAGACACATAGAGGGTTTCATGGAGCTTACCTTCTCTCCCCTTTCAGCTCACAGCAATACAGCGCACCAACACATGGTTAAGATATATAGCCTTAATATATGGGGTCTTAATGCACCGGCAAAGCGGATAGCACTTCTCTCATTACTTAAGGACTCTAAATGCGATGTCTGTTTGCTTTAAGAAACACATCTTCTTCATACAGATTGGAAACATCTACGTTTTTGCTGGTTTAACCGTCAGAACCTTTCCTCTGGGATTGGGAGGAAGGCGAAAGTGGCAATACTGATAGCCTCATACTTCCCAGGGAAGGTAATACAACTACAGGCAGAGCTGTTGGGTAGGCTCATATCCCTGGGATTGGAGGTGAAGGGCTATACCTTTATTATTGCCTTGGTCTATGCCCTGAATGAGCACCAGGAGGCCTTTCTTAATGATGTAGTGGGGGAGTGGTGCCCACAGCGGATGCAGACATGCTCATAGGGGGTGATTTTAATACAGTGTGTGACGCCCTACTGGACAGTTCAGCACAAAGGGTTGGGCAGGCAGGGGACCTTTGGGTATTGAGCCAGAAATGGCTATAGGACATGGGGTTATTGACTGTGTGCATTGGCCATGCCAAATTTGGATTGGGCACACGATTTAGACGCTGGAAAGGGTGCAACTATGCAGACTCAGAGCTGAAGGTTAGGGTCAATGGTATGATGTCCCGACAATTTGGGGTGGCACGGGGCACCAGCCAGGGTTGTCCACTGTAGGAAGGTAGGATCCTTCTGCATGGTTACCCCCACTTTTTGCCTGGTGTTGCTATGTTTTCTGACTAGTCTGACTGGGATCCTGCTAATCTACCGACATCAGTGGGCATTTGTCTTCCGTGCCTCCTGGTCACTCCTGAGTGGCATAGACTCTGTCCCCTCTGCTTGCAGGTTCTTCTCACCTTGAATCCACCTTTGGGTTCCACCGGACTCCTTGATCTTCTCCAGCATCACCTTTCCTGAAGTCCTCCTTTGTGGTCTACGGCGGTTTCCAACATCACTCGACACCTATGCACCCGGCTTCCCTGGTGTAGGTATCCTGGTTCCTGGGGTATCCACGGGTGGGGTGACTCTCTAACCTTTTATCTTTCACAGGGTTTTTTCAGGGTCCTCTGGGAGGGCTCCTTTTTGTTTTAAACTGCATCCTTGACTTACCTTTTGACTAACATTGAGCACACGGTCGTGTTCCCACTCTGCACACAACCTCTGTGGGGTTCCTAGATACTCACCTTGTGTGGTCCCTTGGGTCCCCAGCTCTTCTACGTCTTCTGGGTCCATTCTTGGCTTGAGTCGTAGTTCGCATACCACTATTTTAGTATATGGTTTGGTCACCCCCTGGAGACCATTGTGTATTCTGTGCTATTTACAAATTTTATTACCAAAGTATGTATTGTGCATATATCTCCAGATAGGAGATATTGTATTGTGTTAGTGACTGTTAAGAATAAATACATATTTTTATAACTACCCTGTGTGGTTCTTTTTCACTTAACCTATACCATAAGATTAAGTACTGGTAAAACAAGATGCTTTACACTCCTTCTGGACTAAGCCTGAAGGCTGCTCTCCACAGCTACCACTTAGTGAGCTTTCTAAGGTTGTCTAAGACCACTAAAATCACCATAAGGGTTGTCTGGATTAGTGCAGGGTGCTACACTTACAAAAGTGAGCACCATATACTAAGCCAGCCTCTCACATCCACTGTCTCCATTATTATTTGCCCTTTACATGGAACCCTTTGCTGAGTGGGTACAAAGACACCCCTCCAAAACGGGTACACAGATGGGAGACAGAGATCATAAGCAAAGTAATATTCCCACAGATTGGGAAAGGAAAAGACACCTTCCTCCACATCTTTATTCAAAGTGCTAAGAGCTAATCTAGTTGTTTGATTCTGCCAGATAAAAGAAGACAAAAGAGATTCCACTTTAAAAAAAAGGCTGTCATTAGCACACAAGGTACTGCAGAAAACAGAAAATTGAACAGGGGCAAAATCATCATTTTTATCAATGCCACCCTCCCAGAAAGGGTAAGGGGAAGCGAATTCCATTGTGCAAACAAACCTTTAACTTTCAATAGCAATGGGATATAATTAAGCTCAAACAGGTCTTCTATTTTTGAAGTATATCTAATACCCAGGTACCGCTTCAGTTGCTCAGTCACACAAGTAGCTATATTTGGGAGCAGGATTTCAGCCTCACAATTACATGAGACACCTTCAGTTTTCTTCTTATTAATTCTCTACCCTCCAAACTCTTCATACATAGAAAAAATCTCAAATATGTCTTCTTGCGTACTTTTCCTAATGTCGAGCATCAAAATTATGTCATCCGCATAAAGTTTTATTTTGTCAATCTGTGGTATAGGAGGGCGGATCTTCCTATCTTTCAGTATTACAATCGATTTTTTGCTCAATAACAAGAGCAAATAGCACCGGAGGCAGGGGGAAACCCTATCTAGTGCCTTGCTGGACTCGCACTGTTCCGGCCTCTGCTGCATTAATAATAATCTTTGCCTCTGCTCTTTCATACATCTTATAGATTAACCTCATGATCTGGGAAGGAATATTACATTTCTCCAAGATACCAAAAAGAGTCTCCCAGACCACGGGTTCGAGGGCCTTCTTGGCATCCAGCAGAAGGAGAAGAGCAGGAATTTGATTAGTGAAAAGCTAATCCAATACCTCTGCTAAATAATGCGTGTTTGTTCCTAGCTGGCTCCCAGTGATAAAACCATTCTGATCCCGGTGTATCAATTTAGTAGCTATGCCATTAAATCTGTTTGCCAGCAATTTCATAATTATTGTGTAATCTGAATTCAGTAATGTTATCGGGTGATATGAGTTTGCATCTTCCCCATCCTTTCCTTTTTTTAAAAAGCTGACCACATTCTCTGAAGTAAATGAGGATGGGATGGGACCTTTGTCTAATATAGAGTAAGCAATAAGCAGCAGATACTCCATTAAAACATCCAAAAATTCCTTGTAAAATTCCGACGGAAAACCATTGGGCCTCAGACCTTGCAATTTGGCAAGCTACTTACTACCTCAACCATTTCCTCTTTCGAGAAGGGGTGGGCTATTTTTTGCCTATCTTCCACCGAAAGTGAAGGCATATCTAGCCTATTAGAAATTGGGTTTCTGGTTGGCAGAGAAATGTACCCTGTCCAAGCATGAATCACAGTCCAAGTCAGGATAAGTTACAACACACCCTAAATTATCCTATGCTCACCTTCTGGTAGCTTGGAACAGAGCAGTCAGGCTTAACTTAAGAGGCAATGTGTAAAGTATTTTTGCAACACTTCAAACAGTAAAACAGTGAAAACACCCCAAAAAGACTCTACACCAGGTTAGAAAAATAGAGCTTACTTTTATGAATAAAACAAGACATAATAGAGAAAAATCCAACTAGTGAAAGTCGAGAATTGAATTTTAAAAGAATACATGCAAAATAGGTCCTAGAAGCAATAAGCCCTTAAATGGGTCATTTGGTTGTGCTGGACCTGGGCAAAGTCAAAAGTTCAGGCCGACCGCGATGGAAAGCGGGCAGGATACCCGGACCCACTTGGGCCTGCTGAACCAAAGTACCTTGATCTAGGATGCATCGCTGTTGACAGAGATACGTGGTGCAGCCAAAGTGATTCATCGGTGTAGGGCCACGAGGTGGATGAGATGCGTCTATTTTATCCATGCAAGTGTTGCGATGAGTCGGTTCCAAGTGCGAGGCACTGGTTCCGAATGCGATGCGTGGCTGCTTAATTTACAGATAGACCGTGGGCAACCACACCTCTTATTTATTTTTGGGATTGAGTTGATGAAAAAACAGACAGGTGTAAGAATGACTACTATAAACTATTTTAGATTCACACACATTGAACAATTTCGGATGAATATCGGTTTACTTGTCTTATTTCTAAGACCTTATGAATCTATGACATTACATAGATTCATATAAATTCCATTTAACATAGATTGGCAACATCATCAATATCCAATGCAGCAAATTACGTAATTATTAACTACTGTGGCCCTACTCTAAGATGGCCGCCAAGATTGTACGCTCACAAAGCGTCTCTCTGATCCATCAGTATATTGCTTTCGGTTTAACCGTGGGCAGCCAAATGCGGATGATACGCAGCGTAGACACTTCGGTTCAAGGACAGCGTTCTAAAAGAATAAGTACGTTTGAATCTTATTTGATTTAGGTTAAAATAATACTGCGTTATCTTTAAACACCTAGGGTAAGTCTACCCTCTCGATGTTTTGTTTCATCTCTTCTACAGATATATTTTAATATCACTCAATACACAGATTGTTGCCACAACACGCTGGCGAGAATATGCTTTGGACAAATTGAGTAAGACTTCTATTTTCTTCATGTATTTAATGAATGCTTCTAAGATCATACAAATGGATTCACATACATTAGGACAAACGAATCAGTATTCGTCTGGATTCGGTGATAAGTACTAAGACTGAACCTCTCATCACTGAGGGTTTGTTTAGTTGAATACACCTTGTTTAGGTGATGATCCAAGATAATAACTTTCCAGTATCGATATTATGTTTTGTTATGTTTTGTTTAACTTGAACTTTGTAATAGTATTACACAGACCAATTTCATCTAGTCAGTCCTCTAGTAGAAATTCTACGAGACTTGATTGCCAAATATTTGGTTGGTAATCATGAAGTTTTAATATATCTCCAGTGTCCTGGAAACACTGTTTGCATTGACCACAGTCACTGTTTTTTCTGACCTTTAAATTATAGTAATAATAGGTTAGAATTGTTTTAGACTATTAAAAAAAGACAGGTTGATGAAACAACATTTGTTGGATCATTATAGGTTGAATTGACTCTGCCAACAACCATCAATAAGACTACTGACCGAAATTTTATCAGTAAGACTTTGCTATTAAATTAATTAACACAGAGGTGATGGATCTATCTCATGAAATTCGTTGACTCCTTCTTCCTCCTTTCAATTTTGGTCCCCTTTGTGGCATAAATGGTCTTTTCTCTTTTGTCACAAACATTATTGAATTGAATTTTACTTTTTCACAAATATTTCAGGTGTATTTTCTATTTTTTTAACAATGTTTATTTAATAAACAATAAACTGTATTTGTAAATATTTCTCTTGCAGAAGAACTGTATTCTTCATAGGAATTGCAATGTCCTGAAGATGGTCCTATAGATGAACCACGCAAAAGACCGAAACGTCGACACACCAACCCATTTTTCTAATCTACTATTAAACCTATATGTTTATGAAAACTATGTCCAATGTATAGGCTTTTTTCATCAGGATTACATTTGTAATGGGTTGTACTACATCGGTGATGATGATTAACTAGTGTATAATCTTCAGTCCCTATCACCTATGTATTTTTGAGATATTTTTGTACCCTTCGATCTACTAAAAAAATTAATTTATACAAAAAAAGAAATACACCCTATTTTGTTTCTTCTGTTCTAAAGATTAATCCATTATTAAGCCACCTTTTTATTTTTTAGTCCAAATTCATTTACTAGGATGCTAATTTGAGGGCATTCATAAATATTGTCTAAAAGAGATGCAATTGATGTTTAAATAATATCCCTTGTGGGCACCTTTACTTGATACAGTGTACCACCCAAGCTCACAAGGGTATACGGGTTAACCCAATCTTTACTTTAGATATACATAAGTGTTTTTTTATTTATTTGATTAGATCACCTCATTCCGCCTCCATATGTCTGAGGCCGAAACTCTTTCATATACAGACGAATACATACTTCAGATAGCAAGTGGCCCCTCCCTTTTAGGGAAAAAGGGTCCTTCTTTCCAACAACCATTTGAATCAGAACTTGCACAATTTGAAAGAATAAAAAAGAAATTAGTAAGAACAGAACTCCATGCAAAATTCCTAGCAGAATGCCTTAATGCAAATATTATACCAACAGTCTTACATATTAGGAATATTCCAATCATTTTTATGAAAGATTAGGATTTCAAATTAGGCTTCAGTTTTTCGGCTAATAAATGTTCATGGACCTGGATAGTCCTAAGCATTGAGACTGCTCTCAAACACATCAAGGTACTTAAAAAAGAGATAGAAACCTTAGAAAAAAAGATCAGTACCGATTCAACCATAACAAATTTCAAGGCACTCCTTGATAAGGTTGAGTCGCCAATCAAAGACTTTGAACAATTTAATACGCACAAGAAAACAGATGAATTACATGAAGATCTAAAGAGATACAGTAAAGAAGGGACTTACCCCTACCTAAGGAAAGATTTCTATCAAAACTCTGGTCCAACCAATACTTTCTTTAATAGGGTTACATTCTCTGACACTAACTCGGACACAGATAGTGATCAAACCTCAGGTAGTTCATATCAATTAGATTACGATAACCAACCTTCTATTTCACATAAAGCTTTTTTAGGGCAAGCCAACAGAGGGCCAAGTTCCCTCAGAAGACAACAGGGCGGAAGAAGAGGATGGTTTCTCAATCAGTACACTCTTGGCCAAAGTAAACGCTACATCCGCTACACAAATCTGGCAAGATAACACAAAACGAAGTGACCTAACACGTAATTTAAAAAAGGCAAAAAGAATTTACCGTATTGCTGGCACGCAAATCACATGGCACAAGTATAGAGAACTCAATACTGAGCGCAAACATCTGCTATGGACACTTAAACAGAAGAATCCAGAGGAAGAATGGATCAAGATCCACGAGCTATCCAAGCATCACAAACATCGGCAGTTTTGGCAATATATTGCCTGGCTGGAAAACGATAAAATGGATCGGCGCAACTCTGTTCGATGTATGGTTGAGTCACGTATCCACAATCTACGTAGAAAGCAAAGGCAGCACTCAACTTGGAAGCACAGTGGAGTGCCTAGTCGAGCGCACAAATGACGAAGATGAGCCCATGCCAGAAGCCGTGAGTAAAGAGCAAGACGGTCCAGCCGTCAAAAAGATAAGAAAAGACGGGGCACCTGGTCCCAATGGGTTACCGGGAGGAATGTTTAGAGAAGACCCGGCATATTGGGGAGGAGTTCTATCTAACCTATTGACCGAATGTCGACTGCAAGCCAAGGTTCCAGACTCATGGCGCGGCTCATTTCTTACAACCAATTTAAGAAAGTATACAATACAGAACCAAAAAATTATAGATTGATTGCTCTCCTGGACATCGAAGGGAAAGCCTATGCGAGCACCTTACTGGCATAGCTGAATAGAGTTGAATAGGTGGATCGAAGATAAAGAAGATAAAGAAATTCTCCCCCCATACCAAACTGGGTTTCGCAAAGGAGGCTCAACAATTGACAACATAGTGGCTGTATCTTACTTGAGCCAGCAAGCCAACATTAAAAACAAAAAAACAGTCTTTGTCTGTTTTGTAGATTATTCAGCAGCTTTCGATGGGGTCTCTCGACATAACCTTTGGATCAAGCTAAGTAACTGGCAAATCCCAGTAGGGCTCCTCAATGCCATTATCTCTCTATATAGCAAAACTTGGATTAAAGTCAAGCTAGCAGATAACACAACAACAAAAAAGTGCTTTACAGACCGGGTCCTAAAATAGGGCTGCGTGCTTGCCCCTACACTTTTCAACTTATACACAGCAGATTTAGGTAAGATGCTTCCAAATGCGAACCTTGCAAGCCCCAAAATAGGTCCTAACAAGTTCCAAATATTGCAATATGCAGATGATCTAGTAGTGATGGACCACACCAAAATTAGCCTAAAAAAGGGGTCTAAACGCCTTAAACATCTATAATGAGACCAATGATTTATCCATAAATTCACACAAGACTAAAGTAATGATTTTTAGGCGTTGCGCAAAAAAACATTGCTTAAATAGAATGTGGGCAGAGAGATAATTTCCGCTTGGCTCAGCAATTCTGGAAAAGCGACTCTACACTTACATAAAATGAATTCCAAAGTGCAGTCGACAATTTATGCTTTGTGTAAACTGCACGAGAAACTGCAAAGTCCAACGACAGTCCCAATAAGAAAGGTAATACAATCCAAAATAAGGGCAATAGCGGGGTACGCACAGCAGGTTTTCCCAGGTAAAATGGACAGCATATTAGAAAAAGCATAATGCCAGGCATATAAACGCACAATCAAGCTACCAAAATACACCCGCAATAGCTTGATTCACCTGGAGTTTGGACTGGTGCAACAAAACCAAGAATGCCTGGGAATGCAGGCAAAATATTATTACCAAGTCTTGAACGCTCCTATAGGAAGTGTAAAGAACATGTTAAAACCCATCTATGAAGGGACAACTAACCCATGGCAAATTTATATGCAGAAAGCAGTGGAAACATGGGTATGGCAACACAGAATTGGGGACAACAGGGCCTAAACTATGTTGCCCATAAAAACGCACTCAATAAACAAATTTACCAATTGTCACGCAAAAAAGACTTAGCAAACTACACAGCGGTGGGAGGTCTCCCTGGGCTGATTACATCATATATGGAGCAAAAAATACAGCCCTTCTTTAGAAAAGCATTGGGGAGAAAGGCTCTAAAAAATATTCAATGGGCCAGACTAGTGCCCCTTCCAATTAAAGAACTAAACCCGGGATGGAAATCCCTTGCTTTTATAACCAGGTGTAGAATCTTCAAACTACAAAACGGAATCCCTGGTACATTTGGTGTGCTGTTGCCCTGGCCTGTCACAGTGTTGTCAGAAGCTGCTAAAACCGATGTGGCTATCCAAAGGAGCTCAGACTTGCAAAGAAGCGGTATTGGTTCTGTTCTCCTGTACTGCACCGGCAGACTTGGCCAAATTTGGGAGATACATGGCTGAGCTGCGCGTCAGACTTACAGAGAAAGAATGTTCGGAAGACACAGGAGGAGTTTAAACAGCAGCATGCCATCAAATAGAAAACAGATTCGCTGTTAAATGTTTACATCATAGTTTTAAACAACACATGGCACCTGGTCACTTTAAATCCAGCGGCGTTCACATATCAGGGGGGCCAATATAGAGACTTTTTCTGTTTTATAAGTTGGTCGTACGATACACTTTGCTATTTTGATATAAATGTTCTTCTTTTAACCAGTAATGCTGCTTATATAACGGTTTTTAATATAAACAGTGTTTTCCTTACAACCGCAATCGAACAAAATTGTATTCATGTGCTCTTTTAACAGATGTAAGATATATTGTAAATGATTTTAAGAAATTGTGCAATACAATTTTTTTTTACTTCACTCCTGGCCAAAGACAGACCAGGAATCAACATTACATGGGGTGATGGAAAATCAAACAATACCGATTTCCAACCTATCCTCACATATACTCTCAAAAGCAGAAACTTCTGTTTTAACATCAGGACTATCTTTTGTACCTCCGTATAAAAGTTACCTATTTCAAACTAAAACAGAATTGCACAGATTCTTTCAAATTGTGCGACTTTAAAACTTCTTTGCACTTCAAGTATCTGAGCAACAAAGGGACACTACAGGTCTACATAAACCCTCAAGTTTCTGTCCTTCCAATCACATGATTGCAAAAGAAAGTTTGACATTTGAAAATTCTGTTTTAACTGAAATTGATAACTTGTTTAAAAATCCACAATATACAAAACACAATTTATCAAAGGAAGAACAGAAAGCACTTCAAACACTTCTGTCACTTCCCGAAACAATACTCAAACCAGCCGACAAAGGCGGTGGTATCGTCCTTTGGATTAGATTGTCCTATAGAGCTGAAGTACTTAAACAACTATCAGTCACAGAAACCTATAGACGACTCCCGAGTAATCCAACAACAGAAATAAATAAATCAATCCAACAACTCAGTAAGAGAGGGCTTGAAGGTGGATGGCTTAGTGAGAAAGAAACTTCTTTTTTAATCAACACTGAGCCCACGGTGTAGGAGAGTAGGATCTGCTTCACATGGGTACCCCCACTTTTTGCTGATGCTTCACTGTTTTTCGACTTTAGTCTGGCTGGGGCCCTGCTAATCAGAACCCGAGCCTAGCTGCTTCCTCTCTAAAATGGTTTCCATGTGCCTTAGGCACATCTCTGATTGGAATCTGGAGTGCCCTTGTAAGTCCCTAGTATATGGTATACTATGTACCCAGGGCATAGGTACCTCAGAGGCCTGCCAGGGGCTGAAGCATGTATTGTGCCACCCCTGGAAGGCCAGCCAAAAGGACACCACAGGTCTGCTACTGCAGCCTGGGTAAGGTGGTGCATGCACCCCTTACTGTGATATAGGTTACCTATATCACTACATACCTACACACATATAAACCTATAAGTCACTCCTATGGCAGGCCTTGTCAATCCTGAAGGCAGAGTGCTTGGTTCCTATGTGAGAGGGTGCCCCTGCATGAGCAGAGCCCCTCTGCAGTGTTCGGAGACCCCTCTCTGATGCTGTTTGTAGTGCAGCCTGACCATATACTCTTAAGTGCATTATAACCTCGCATTAAATGCTAACTTTGGGATGGCTGCACGGAAACATGTCGTGTTTGGTGTCAAACATCTTGGAATACTACCCCCCCACCAGTTCTGGCGGCGGGGGTAGCATTCCACCCTTCTAGAGGGAGAGACATGTACACACCGGCCTGCCCGGTAACTTCTTTCCAAGCCCTGGCATCACAAAATGGATGCCGCTGCCACAGACACGGGTCTGGCCTCCTGCTGCTGACTGAAACTCCGGCAGGGGAGGCCTGGACAACAGGTTTCCTGTCCCAGGGAGGTGTAACCACCTCCCCAGACAGGATAATGTGTATTGGGGCTGGGCGGGAGCACTCTCTGGTGCTTTGAAGTCCTGCACTGGGGGCACACTTGGTGTCCCTGTGCATACCCCAGTTCAAACTGGTTCAGGGGCTTCCAGCCCCTGCTCTGGCGTGAAACTGGACAAAGGGAATGGGTGTAACCACCCCTCTTCCCTGACCCTCCCATAGGTGGGTCCCCAGAGTATGTCCAACCCCCTAACTTAGTATAAGTATGGGACCCCAGTCCTTAGGACTTTAGATTTACCTGGACAAAACTCTGATACAGAATCCTGGACCTTCGACGCTCTACTTTAAGATTAGAGGACTGAAGAATCTCCCTTGGGGTCAAGGAGTGACTCCCCTGCTTGGCAGGCACCAACGAAGCAATTGTCCGGTCTGCATCGCTGAAGCTCCCGCTGGACGCCGAAGTCTTTGCATCACTAAAGGTGGATTTCCAGACTTCCCCGAGGCTGCCCTGAGTCCCCAGCAAAGCGGAGGCCCGTAGCTGTTGTGGGTAACATGGAACCGTGACCCCTGGACACCGAGCGCATTTGCAAGTGCATCCTCTTCCTGGTCTTCCACGAAGTTGTGCTTTGGGCTCTGAGTAGCCCTCGCCTCCAGCACCGACTGCACCGAAGATCACTGGCCTCCACTCCACGAGTGTCCCGTGAGCCAGCTCTAAGTGCGTCCACTCGAGGCTCCTTCGCGGTCGCTAGTCCATTGGCTAGTAGGCCCTCCCGAAGGCCAATCTTCTTCTGCTTGGACTTCCCTGGTTGCTCCAGGCGTGCCCTGACTTACCTTTGCTGGGTGAGTCCCTCAGACCTTGCTGGTCTGCGCCACCGTCCTTCTTCTATTTCCACGAGACTTGCCGTTGCCAAGGGTTGTTGGGTCCAATCCGGTCGCCGACACCCCTGCAATCGACAAACGTCGTGGGACAGCTCGAATACAGCTCCTGGTTGTCGTCGACGCCTCCTGGACCTCGTGGCTGAAGAGTCAAGACGACCGTCAACCTACCTGAAGCACTCGACATCGTTGGGCATCCGCTCATCGCCTTCCTGGTCACTGGCTAGTGACCCAGACTCTGTCCCCTCTGCTTTCAGGTTCTTCAGATCTTCGATCCACCTTTGGATCCACCCGAACACTTTCGACTTGGCCGCCAGCAGCACTTTGCAGCAGATCGCCATTGAAAACGACGACGAAACCCGACCCCGAAAGACACCTATGCACCCGGCTTCCCTGGGTGAGGTAACTCGAGTTCTCCGGTGCTCCCGTGGGTATAGACTCTAGAACGACCCAGTTCTAAAGGGGTTTGCTCCAAGTCCTCCTCTAAGTGTCCCTTTTCTTTAAAATTCCAACCGCGACTTTCCCCATAGAAGTCAACGGCGATTCGCGGCTGTGCTCTCACACTGCACGCGTCCCCCGTGGGTCCCCTGAGTCACTACCTTGGGTGGTTCCTTGTGGTCCAAGCACTTCTACAGGCTCTAGGCCTTGTGTCTAGCTCAGTCGTGGTTCTTATACCACTTTATTGGTATATGGTTTGGTACGCCCCTAGGGCTCAAACGTGTATTTGTGCTATTACTGTTGATAACTAACTTATAACTTATGTACTTCGAACTCTAGCCTCATAAAGAGACTAGAGGGGTGTGTTTAGCAATAAATACATATATTTTGAATATATACCTGGTGTGGTCCTCTTTCATTTGGTCACTCAAGAGATTATAGACTGGTAAAACAAGCTGCTTTACATTCCTTCAAGACTTAGCCTGAAGGCTGCTCTCCATAGCTACCACTAGGATAGCTTTCAATAAAGGTTGTCTTTAACCTATCTCCAATAAGGGGTTGTTTGGACTGGTGCAAGGTGCCCACTATAATTAGTGGACAGCATATACCAGGCCAACTTCTCACATTGGTGTGCAGCGTGTGGGATTCCAGCTTGCTATTGTTTTACCAGATAATCTCAATTGAATTGATCAACTGAAAACCACTAAGGGTACCTTAGGTACATATAAATCAAGCTTAGTATACAGTAAGTTCTACTGAACTTAGAGTTGTGTGTTAAGGGATAGCACACCCTTTCTACAACTCAAGAGAGTTTAGTAGGCCACACTAGAGTAGGTAGTGCATACACCACACCTCACTAGTAATGTCTTCAAAGCCAGGACCCAGTGAGTCCTTGCCAGAAGCCAGTGGGCTACTTCCCTCCAAGTATGATAATCTCCCATTCTTGGAATTGAGAGCATTGTGCAATACTAGGAAGCTGAAGGCAGGCAAAAGTGCCAGCACCCAACACCTCAGAGATGATCTCAGCAGGCCCCTAGGGTCTGAAGGGGTAGGCAGAGAGGGTGGGGCAGAAAATGAGGAAGGGGTCAGGGGTGAAGAAACCCAGGGGCCCCCCTCTGAAACTGGCCAGGAAGGTGAAAATGACCTTCACCTGGAAAACCCAATTCCTCCTGTGGAGGAGGAGGAGGATCAGAATGACCTCCCCTTTGCCCCCCAGGAAGAGTTGTGAGTGTGCCCAGAAGGACTAGATCTCCTTCTCAGGAGTCTAACCACTCTGACACCTCAGTAGGGACCTCTGTCTCCTCTCATGGAAGGGAATCCTCTCATGAGAGGAGGAAGAGACTGATTCAGTATGAGCAAGCCCAGCTTGAACTCAGAAAACAGCAATTGGCTATAGACAGGGAGTCCCTAGATCTCTATAGAGAGAGAAAAGTTGGGACTAGAGTCCCATGGTGGCAGCAATTTCCCCAGAGATAGGGAAAGGTCTTATGACCATAGAAACCTGAGCAAGATTGTCCCTCCCTACCAGAGTGGGGATGACATCCACAAATGGATAACTGCACTGGAGAGGGCCTGTAAAGTACAGAGGGTCCCTCAGGAGCAGTGGGCAGCAATCTTGTGGCTCTCCTTTGCAGACAAAGGTAGAGACAAGCTCCTCACTGTAAGAGAAGAGGATGCTGACAATTACAAAGTCTTGAAGAGTGCTCTGATTGATGGGTTTGGCCTAACAACTGAACAATAGAGGTTAAAGTTCAGAGATACCCAAAAAGTACAGACTCAAGACTGGGTAGACTATGTGGATTGTTCTGCTAAGGCTCTGGAAGGTTGGTTGATGGGCAGTAAGGTATGTGACTTCACAGGATTGTACAATCTTATCATGAGGGAGCAGATTCTTAATAACTGTCAAAATCAGCTGTTACATCAGTACCTGGTGGACTCTGATCTGACCTCTCCCCAAGAATTGGGAAAGAAGGCAGACAAATGGGTCAGAACCAGGGTGAGGCAGAAAGTACAGAACCAAGGTGGTGACCCAAAGAAGCAAGATTCTAAGAACTCTGATAAGGGTGGGGAGAAGGGTAAAGACCAGAAGTCTTCACAAGGCCCCCAAAAATCTTCTTCAGGTGGGAATTCACAGTCTAACAAAGGGAAAGGCCAAAAGAAACCATGGTGCAAGGTCTGTAAGCAAAAGACCCACTGGACCAGTGATTGCACCAAGTCCAAAGACTCTACTCCAGCCCCCACCAATGCCCCTAAGGCACCTGCTCCCCCTAGTGCAGTTACAGTTGGTGGTGGGACTACACAAGCCAAGGGTTTAGTAGGGTTGACCCTGGGTAAGGAGATGAGCTCTGACCTAGTCAGAGAACTCACTCAGGCTGTCCTAGTCTGTGATGGAGGCATGGATGTGACCTCCTCTGTGAGTCCCAGTAATCTGGGCAAGTACAGGCAACAGCCCTTAATCAATGGAAAAGAGGCTTTGGCATTTAGGGACACAGGAGCAAGTGTCACCATGGTGACATAAGATCTTGTGGATCCTGGGCAGATTATACTTGGTGAAATGTACCAAGTGACCAATGCTAGCAACGTCAGAACAGACCATACTCTGGCAGTTGTTAACTTCTCCTGGGGAGGGGTAACTGGCCTTAAGAAGGTTGTGGTAAGTGCAGACCTACCAGTTGAATGCTTGCTTGGCAATGATCTAGAAACTTCAGCTTGGGCAGAAGTAGAGCTCAGGACCCATGCAGAAATGCTGGGCATCCCTGCAGATGTGTTTGCTGTGACCAGGTCACAAGCCAAAATGTCTAGCACTGAACAGGCCTTGGATTCTGGAATAATGGACCAAGTGCCCTCCAAGAAGAGGAGTAGTAGGGTAAAGGCAGTCCCTTCCCCCTTGGCTCAGAAGGAAGATCAGTCTCTTGAGGGGGATGATCTCAGTCCTGAGGAAGGAACTGTCCCAGAGGAGCTTGAACCTGACCAGGTTGAGTTCTTGGGGACAGGGGGCCCTTCCAGGGCAGATCTGAGCCAGGAGCAGCAGAGCTGCCCCTCTCTTGAACCCCTCAGACAGCAAGCTGCTGCTGAGGCTGCTGGGAAAGCTAGTGGTCCCCATACAGTGTATTGGGATGATGGACTCTTGTACTCAGAGTGTAGAGACCCCAAGCCTGGTGCCACCAGGAGGTTGGTTATGCCTCTGAAGTTCAGGGGCTTCCTTTTGACCCTAGCCCATGACATTCCCTTAGCAGGTCACCTGGGCCAGAACAAGACTTGGGACAGAATTGTCCCTCACTTTCACTGGCCCCACATGTCTGAAGACACCAATGAGTTTTGTCGCTCCTGTGTAACCTGCCAGGCCAGTGGCAAGGCAGGTGGCACTACAAAGGCCCCCCTGATACCACTACCTGTGGTGGGGGTTCCCTTTGAAAGGGTGGGGATTGACATTGTTGGTCCCATGGATCCCCAAACAGCATCTGGGCACAGGTTTATCCTGGTGGTAGTGGATCATGCCACCAGGTACCCAGAGGCTATTCCCCTTAGGACCACTACAGCACCTGTGGTGGCAAGAGCCCTCCTGGGAATTTTCTCCAGAGTGGGCTTCCCTAAGGAGGTTGTGTCAGACAGGGGTGCTAACTTTATGTCTGGATACTTGAAAGCAATGTGGAAGGAGTGTGGCGTGACTTACAAGTTCACCACACCCTATGACCCACAATGCAATGGTTTAGTTGAGAGATTCAACAAAACCTTGAAGGGCATGATTAAAGGGCTCCCAGAGAAGCTTAGGCGAAGATGGGACATACTCTTGCCCTGCCTTTTATTTGCATACAGGGAGGTGCCTCAAAAGGGGGTTGGCTACAGCCCTTTTGAACTTTTGTTTGGTCACCCTGTCAGGAGTCCATTGTGCTTGGTGAAGGAAGGATGGGAGTTACCTCTCAAGCCCCCAAAGCAAGACATAGTGGACTATGCACTTGGTCTCCGCTCCAGGATGGCTGAGTACATGAAAAAGGCAACTAAAAACCTTGAGGCTAGCCAGGAACTTCAAAAGCCTGGCATGACCAAAGGCTGTACTGACTGTTTACCAGCCAGGACAGAAGGTGTGGGTGTTGGAGCCAGTGGCCCCAGCAGCTCTCCAAGACAAATGGAGTGGACCCCATACCATTGTTGAACAGAAGGGTGAGGTTACCTACTTAGTAGACCTAGGAACACCCAGGAGTCCCCACAGGGTTCTCCATGTCAACAGATTAAAACCATATGTGGACAGGGCAGACATGGGCTTGCTCATGGCTACTGATGAGGGACAGGAGGAAGAGAGTGACCCACTCCCTGACCTGCTCTCACAGAACCCTGATGATGGGTCAGTGGATGGTGTAGCCTTGGCAGGCAGCCTCACTGCCCAGCAACAAACTGATTGCAGACAGGTGCTCAATCAGTTCAGGCACATATTCTCACTGACACCCAGTCAGACTACCTGGTGCACTCATGAAGTGGACACTGGGGACAGTCTGCCTATTAAAAATAAGATTTATAGACAACCTGACCATGTCAGGGACTGTATCAGGACAGAAGTCCAGAAGATGTTGGATTTGGGAGTTATTGAACCCTCAGATAGCCCTTGGGCTAGTCCAGTGGTCCTTGTGCCAAAACCTCACACCAATGGTGGGAAAAGAGAGATGAGGTTTTGTGTGGACTACAGGGGTCTCAATGCAGTCACTAGGACTGATGCCCATCCAATACCTAGGGCAGATGAGCTAATAGACACTTTGGCCTCAGCCAAGTATCTAAGCACATTTGACCTGACAGCTGGCTACTGGCAGATCAGACTAGCTGATGATGCAAAGCCAAAGACAGAATTCTCAACCCCTAGTGGGCATTATCAATTTGTGGTGATGCCCTTTGGTCTGAAGAATGCACCTGCCACTTTTCAGAGGTTGGTGAATACAGTCCTTACAGGTCTGGAAGCCTATAGTGCAGCATATCTAGATGATATTGCTGTCTTTAGCTCCACCTGGGAGGATCACCTGGTCCACCTCAGAAATGTTTTGCAGGCCCTGCAGAAAGCAGGCCTGACTATCAAGGCCACCAAGTGCCAGATAGGGCAGAGGCAGGTTGTGCACCTGGGCCACCTTGTGGGTGGAGGCCAGGTTCAACCACTGCAGAGCAAGATCCAGACCATCATGGACTGGACTGCTCCAACTACCCAGACTCAGGTGAGAGCCTTTTTAGGCCTGACTGGGTACTATAGGAGATTTGTCAAGGGGTATGGATCAATAGTGACACCCCTGAATGACTTAACTTCCAAGAAAATGCCCAAAAGGTTCAGTGGACAGTTAGCTGTCAAAAGGCATTTGATGACCTAAAGCAGGCAATGCGCATTGCTCCCATTCTACAGAGTCCTGATTACTCCAAGAAGTTCATTGTCCAAACAGATGCATCTGAATTGGGGGTAGGGGCTGTACTGTCACAATTGAATGATGAAGGTCAGGATCAGCCAGTAGCTTTTATTAGCAGAAGGCTGACCCCTAGAGAGAAACGTTGGTCAGCCATAGAGAGGGAGGCCTTTGCTGTGGTCTGGGCTCTGAAGAAGTTGAGGCCATACTTGTTTGGTACTCACTTCCTTGTTCAAACAGACCATAAGCCCCTCTTATGGCTAAAACAAATGAAGGGTGAAAACCCCAAACTGCTTAGGTGGTCCATTTCCCTACAGGGGATGGACTTCACAGTGGAACATAGACCTGGGAGTAACCATGCCAATGCAGATGGACTCTCTAGGTACTTCCACTTAGAACATGAAGACTTAACTGGACAAGGTTAGTTTAATGTCCCTACGTTTGGGGGGGTTGTGTAGGGAGTAGGATCTGCTTCACATGGGTACCCCCACTTTTTGCTGATGCTTCACGGTTTTTCGACTTTAGTCTGGCTGGGGCCCTGCTAATCAGAACCCCAGCCTAGCTGCTTCCTCTCTAAAATGGTTTCCATGTGCCTTAGGCACATTTCTGATTGGAATCTGGAGTGCCCTTGTAAGTCCCTAGTATATGGTATACTATGTACCCAGGGCATAGGTACCTCAGAGGCCTGCCAGGGGCTGAAGCATGTATTGTGCCACCCCTGGAAGGCCAGCCAAAAGGACACCACAGGTCTGCTACTGCAGCCTGGGTAAGGTGGTGCATGCACCCCTTACTGTGATATAGGTTACCTATATCACTACATACCTACACACATATAAACCTATAAGTCACTCCTATGGCAGGCCTTGTCAATCCTGAAGGCAGAGTGCTTGGTTCCTATGTGAGAGGGTGCCCCTGCATGAGCAGAGCCCCTCTGCAGCGTTCGGAGACCCTCTCTGATGCTGTTTGTAGTGCAGCCTGACCATATACTCTTAAGCGCATTATAACCTCGCGTTAAATGCTAACTTTGGGATGGCTGCACGGAAACATGTCGTGTTTGGTGTCAAACATCTTGGAATACTACCCCCCGCCAGTTCTGGCGGCGGGGGTAGCATTCCACCCTTCTAGAGGGAGAGACATGTACACACCGGCCTGCCCGGTAACTTCTTTCCAAGCCCTGGCATCACAAAATGGATGCCGCTGCCACAGACACGGGTCTGGCCTCCTGCTGCTAACTGAAACTCCGTCAGGGGAGGCCTGGACAATAGGTTTCCTGTCCCAGGGAGGTGTAACCACCTTCCAGCCCCTGCTCTGGCGCGAAACTGGACAAAGGGAATGGGTGTAACCACCCCTCTTCCCTGACCCTCCCATAGGTGGGTCCCCAGAGTATGTCCAACCCCCTAACTTAGTATAAGTATGGGACCCCAGTCCTTAGGACTTTAGATTTACCTGGACGAAACTCTGATACAGAATCCTGGACCTTCGACGCTCTACTTTAAGATTAGAGGACTGAAGAATCTCCCTTGGGGTCAAGGAGTGACTCCCCTGCTTGGCAGGCACCAACGAAGCAATTGTCTGGTCTGCATCGCTGAAGCTCCCGCCGGACGGCGAAGTCTTTGCATCACCAGATGTGGATTTCCAGACTTCCCCGAGGCTGCCCTGAGTCCCCAGCAAAGCTGAGGCCCGTAGCGGTCGTGGGTAATGTGGAACCGTGACCCCTGGACACCGAGCGCATTTGCAAGTGCATCCTCTTCCTGGTCTTCCATGAAGTTGTGCTTTGGGCTTCAAGTAGCCCCCGCCTCCAGCACCGACTGCACCGAAGATCACTGGCCTCCACTCCACGAATGTCCCGTGAGCCAGCTCTAAGTGCGTCCACTCGAGGCTCCTTCGCGGTCGCTAGTCCATTGGCTAGTAGGCCCTCCCGAAGGCCAATCTTCTTCTGCTTGGGCTTCCCTGGTTGCTCCAGGTGTGCCCTGACTTACCCTCACTGGGTGAGTCCCTCAGACCTTGCTGATCTGCACCACTGTCCTTCTTCTATTTCCACAAGACTTGCCGTTGCCAAGGCTTGTTGGATCCAATCCAGTCGCCGACACCCCTGCAATCGACAGACGTCGTGGGACAGCTCGAATCCAGCTCCTGGTCATCGTCGACGCCTCCTGGACCTCGTGGCTGAAGAGTCAAGATGACTGTCAACCTACCTGAAGCACTCGACATCGGTGGGCATCCGCTCATTGCCTTCCTGGTCACTGGCTAGTGACCCAGACTCTGTCCCCTCTGCTTTCAGGTTCTTCAGATATTCGATCCACCTTTGGATCCACCCGAACACTTTCGACTTGGCCGCCAGCAGCACTTTGCAGCAGATCGCCATTGAAAACGACGACGAAACCCGACCCCGAAAGACACCTATGCACCCGGCTTCCCTGGGTGAGGTAACTCGAGTTCTCCAGTGCTCCCGTGGGTATAGACTCTAGAACGACCCAGTTCTAAAGGGGTTTGCTCCAAGTCCTCCTCTAAGTGTCCCTTTTCTTTAAAATTCCAACCGCGACTTTCCCCATAGAAGTCAACGGCGATTCGCAGCTGTGCTCTCACACTGCACGCGTCCCCCGTGGGTCCCCTGTGTCACTACCTTGGGTGGTTCCTTGTGGTCCAAGCACTTCTACAGGCTCTAGGCCTTGTGTCTAGCTCAGTCGTGGTTCTTATACCACTTTATTGGTATATGGTTTGGTACGCCCCTAGGGCTCAAACGTGTATTTGTGCTATTACTGTTGATAACTAACTTATAACTTATGTACTTCGAACTTTAGCCTCATAAAGAGACTAGAGGGTTGTGTTTAGCAATAAATACATATATTTTGAATATATACCTGGTGTGGTCCTCTTTCATTTGGTCACTCAAGAGATTATAGACTGGTAAAACAAGCTGCTTTACATTCCTTCAAGACTTAGCCTGAAGGCTGCTCTCCATAGCTACCACTAGGATAGCTTTCAATAAAGGTTGTCTTTAACCTATCTCCAATAAGGGGTTGTTTGGACTGGTGCAAGGTGCCCACTATAATTAGTGGACAGCATATACCAGGCCAACTTCTCACACATGGTTCCAGCAATTTACATTTTGCCCAAAATACACAAAAATTCTACTAATCCTTCTGGACAACCTATTGTATCAGAGTGTAGTTCCATTCTGAAACCTCTGGCACAATATTCAGATTTTTTCATAAAACCTTATGCGATTGATAACCCAGCATATATTAAAGACCTGACAGTAGTAATTAATAAGATCGAAAACCATCCATTCAATGCGGATGAAGAAGTGCTAGTTAGTATGGATATTGAAAGCCTATACACTAACATAGCTTAACAAGATGTTCTGAGAATATCGGCAGAACTTCTTAACTCTAGACCTTGACCTCATAATGTACCAACATCTTTTATCTTGGAATGTACAAAAATACCCCTTTGTAAAAATGTATTTCTTTTTGAGAATGACTTTTATGAGCAAGTGAAAGGTGTCGCGATGGGAGCGGTTTTCGCCCCAGATATTGCGAATATCTATGTATCATGTTTTGTGGCAGAATTAATTAAATGTAGCACCAACCCTTCCAGAGAGAACATCACAAAATGGATAAGATACATTGATGATATTTTTCTAATATGGAAAGGAAATATAGAGAATCTATTGACTTTCCACCTATGGATTAATTCTTTAAACCCTCATCTAAAGTTCACGATTGAATATAACCACCAACATATGAACTTCTTAGATATCACAGTGAAGGTTGGTGACAACAAACTTTACACAACACTGTTCACGAAAACCACAGCAAGGAATACACTATTGAAATATAATAGTCATCATCCGCATGCCCTAAGAGATGGGCTGCCATTCAGACAATTTCTTTGAATCTGAAGAAACTGTTCGAAAAAAGAGGATTACTTCTTAAAAGCACACAAATTGAGAGAAAAACTGAAAGCTCGAGGATGTCCCTCCAAACTCCTCTAAAAATCACTTAAACTAGCATGGTATAATGACAGAGAGGCTCTTCTCAAAATAAGAAAAAAAAAACAGAATCACGCTTGGTATGCGTTTTTACTTTCGGGACATTATCTAATAAAATCAAAAAAATTATTGGAAAACAATGGAGTCTCCTAAGAGGGTTCCCAGAGTTTAAAGAAAAACTTCTTTTGCCTTCAAAAGAGGGTCTGACCTGAAAGACAGACTGGTACACGCCTATGAGCCACCATCCAAACCAACAATACAAAATATGTTACAGTTACCACCAGTCATTGGCCACTTTAAGTGTAATATGTGCGTTGCGTGTAATACAACTAAATGACAAACAGCTGCAACATCAATGGACAACTTTTTGAAGTTAAACATTTTTCCAATTGTAATACCTGTAACGGTGTGTACTGCATTGAATGTCCCTGTGGCCTATACCATATAGGAAAAACAACACAACAGATCAAGAAGCGTATAGTACAACATCAGTCAAGGATACGCTGTAAAGTCGAACATGCTCCTATGGTTGAACACTACATACACCAGAAACACACAGAAAAAGACATGTCTTGGTTGGTTATAGATGTTGTAAAACCCAACGTTAGATCGTCAAATATTGACAATGTTCTTACCATCAAAGAAAATCACTGGATATGCAAAACTGATAATGTAGCAAAAGGCCTTAATTCAGCAGTGGAATGGCAATCATTGGCACTCATACTGTAAGTGCATTCAAAGTGTCATGATACCATTCATAAAAAACAGTGACAATTGATATTCTGTAATTGTTGACTATTTGACAAATCTGTCAGTATATAAGAGATGACTACAATATATGTCATATGAAATTGAAAACCAAAAGACACTGTATTTAGAGAACATAATTGTAAACTTGGGTCATCAATGAACCATGTGTTCTCCTAATCATGTACTTTATTGTTCATTACATATTGACGGATTGCTGATCTCCCGAACCCCCATGGGTCTCCAATCAGAATTAAACGCTTTTGTCACCTTTTACAGAGAAAGGGGCCTAGAGTTAAATTCGTCTAAGTCTAAAGTTATGATGATTAACCCACACAAAGGGTATAGAGGTAGTGTGACTGTCGAGGGGTGTCCATTAGAGGTAGTCCACCACTTCGACTACCTAGGGGTGAGGTTAAGTGACACCGAGGCTTGGCAAAAAGCAAAACTATTCTTCACCAGAAAGCCTTTGCCATAGTGAGGCAGTTTAGAGTAGCATCTAGTGGAGCAGTTTCTCCGGTTATCTCTATATACAACTCCTCAGCTGTAGCGTCAGCAATATATGGAGCTGAGATATGGGGATATACCGACACTGAGAGCCTTACAAAAATATAAAACAGGTTCATCAAAACACTCTTTAAGCTCCTCTCAAGCTCTCCTACTACACCGCTTCGCTTAGACCTGGCACTCAATCCTATTCACTTAATAGTGGTCCTAAAACCCCTTTTATTTTGGGTCAGATTGTGGTCCACTAATGAATTGGCAGCCTACAAAGAGTGTGTGAAAGATCTCGTGACTCTTGATAGAAATCTGAGAACACCATGGCTGAAACACATTAAAGATCTTTTGTATAGAATAGGAATGAGGGACTTATGGACCGCTCCGGAATTAATAGTTAAAGTAGATGCCCAAAAAATAAAATTGTCCTACTGGGCGGCAGTCCTACGCCAAACTTGGGAAATCCATTTGTCCAATTCTGTCACTGGTAAATTTCTGAATCACAAAAGTACGCCTAGGTTTGAACCCTATTTGGACAAAATGTTCCCCTACCAACTAAAATGTCTGTATGTGCAATATAGGTGTGGGGTCTTGCTTCTGAGAGCGCAGACATCTAAATGGGCCAATGCTACAACACAAGCGGACTGCTGTCCAAACTGCCCGTGTATAGTGGAGACGGAGTCCCATTCTATGTTATTCTGTCCAGCATACAGCAACGTCCGCAAAAAATGGCTGGTGTCTGTATGTAAAAATCTAGGCATAAGGCACTATTGGGAAGCGGAGAGACTCTTCAAAAGTGACACTAGAGATCTCCTAGCCTTTGCAGTTTCCAAGTACCTGTATATTTCTTGGGCGTTAAGAAAAAAAACAATTGGCAAACCTGAATTTTCCCAGTGACCCGTTTTACCCTTCTTTTCCTACGAATATTAAGCTCATATGAGATGTTGTATACACTTACCCTGTTTGTTTTCCCCCTTGTATTTCCCAAATGATTGCTATTTTGCACACTTCCTCTGGTCATCTTTACCGGATCACTTTGAGAACGACCAGGAGACACACAAACTATTTGCAAAACAAATTATAATCTCTGGCCTTGCCTTTTTTATCTGTCTATTTTAACCAAATGTTCTTTTTAATGTTTTTTTATCTAGATTTTCATACTTTGCTGTATCAAGTTTTTATATTGGCTGATTCTTTTTTTAAGTAATCAATATGTATGTTCTATGGATTTGATGTGTTTTATGGGCAGTGCCCGAAATAAACAATTAAAACACAAAACATATTGACGGATATATGGCCTAGCGATAGAACAATTTTATGCACCCTTACATTCTGTAGCAGATGACGATTTCGCAAAAGTGACGATATTAAACAAACGTTTTTCATATCTGTTTTTTTATGTTTAAAACTTTAATACTTTGTACTTTGAACACATAATTGTGAGTTCTGGGTTGTTATTTAATACCTGTTTCCTTGAGTCTTGCATTGCTGCTCATCTTGTGATGCTCGATATGTGAACAAACGATAAGAATAATGACAAATACTCCCTTTGTCACCGGGCTCCTACTGACTCTTGCACAGAATTAACAAACTGTTCCCTTTTTATACTCTTTCCTCTTCTTCAACATATAACTAGAATGTTGAACTCAGATAAAGCATTGTTGAAGGATTGTTCTGACCTTAATTTACGGATAGACCATGGACAACCACACCTCTTTTACTTATTTTTGGGATTGAGTTGATGAAAAAACAGACAGGTGTAAGATTGACAAATATAAACTATTTAAGATTCATACATATTGAACGGTTTTGGATGAATATCGGTTTACTTGTCTTATTTCTAAGACCTTATGAATCTATTACATTATATAGATTCACATAAATTCCATTTAACATAGATTGGCAACATCATCAATATACAAGGCGGCGAATCACGTAATTATTAACTACTGTGGCCCTACTCTAAGATGGCCACCACGATTGTACACTCACAAAGCGTCTCTCCAATCCATCACTATATTGCTTCCGGTTTTACCGTGGGCAGCCAAACGCGGACGATACACCATGTAGACACGTAGATCGAGGACGGCATTCTAAAAGAATAAGTAAGTTTAAATCTTATTTGATTTAGATTAAAATAATACTACGTTAACTTTAAACACCTAGGGTAATTCTACCCTCTCGATGTTTTGTTTCATCTCTTCTACAGATATATTTTAATATCACTCGATACAGAGATTGTTTTCACAACACACTGGCGAGAATATGCTTTGGACAAATTGAGTAAGACTTCTATTTTCTTCATGTATTTAATGAATGCTTCTAAGATCATACAAATGGATTCACATACATTAGGACAAATTAATCGATATACGTCTGGATTCGGTGATAAGAACTAAGATTGAACCTCTCATAAGACACGGGGCTCAGCCAGGGGCTGTGGGGGTGGGCATGTGGAAAAGGAGAAAATGTGCATGACTGGTTTGGTCGGCCCTCATTGCGCACTTAGGAGTGGACAAAGGACTCCTCCCCTGCTCCGTGAGCAGAGCAGCCCCGCCCACCCACCCGCCCGCAAAGCAAACATAAAATGATAATCACTTAAAGTTATTATAATTTTATATTTCCTTTGCTTTCCACTGCTAGAAAGGAGTGGGGTGACGCTCCTCCGCCATAGCAGAGGAGCCACCACTATCGACACCTGCCCGAAAAGCACATAAATTCCCTCTTTTCTGAAAAGGTAACCCTCCGAGGATCAACTAGAGAGAGAACCTTTTGATCATTTTACATAACTTTTGCTACCTTAGGCATCTGCTGCCTTTTGCAGCTTGAAGAGTAGTCTACTCCCTGTTTTTGCAATTTTTTTTTATCTCCACCATTAATACTCTCACCTGGGACTTGCATTAAAGTTTGAAATAGCTCCTCATATGGTCTAGCATTATCCTCTACAGGGGCATAAAAGCTAATAAAAGTAAACCATACTGAGGAAACAGAGCAATTAACCCAACACCAGTGACCCTACGTGCCGCCCGCCCAATCATGGACTACTACATTCAGACTTTGTGCTAAAAAAAGGCGACACCCCGATGGACTGCCAGAGCGGATGAAAACCCACTATTCCCAGCCCACTTCTCAAATATAGAGAGCTTTACTAGCTTTCCTGACGGAATGAGAGTTTCCTGCAATAACACTACAGATGGGTTACACTCCTCTAACCAGGCTACAATAGCCTGCA